>JBBIWI010000019.1:4800000-6000000 GCA_038048805.1 Hipparchia sbordonii
TACTATCATAGCCCTTTCAAATTAGTCCTCTACTATCGACAAGGATCTTGTCATTGAATAAAAAAAAATACGAGTACTAACCAACAAGAAATTTTGTTTTTTCAAGTAATTAATAAAATTTTATTTTCGATTACGCTAGGTTTGTTACAAGTAATACAAGAAATAAATTAAAACTAATTGTATTTATAAAAAATACACGCCGTCCAAGTGATCGTTAATGGACAATAGGCATGGTACATGGCTTTATTACCTCGTTGGATGGCAAGGCTTAGAAATATTGTATAAAATCTTTTAGGTTTGAAGATTATTAAAATTCAAATTTTGAGCTATTCCGGACATTGTGCTCGAAAATCCAGCCTAACTAAAATGTAAAAACCTGTGCTCGTAGTTTTTTAACCCCTTTTCCCCGCTAAATCTGGGGCATCAACAATTTAGGTGGAAGTTCCATTCAAAATCTGCAATTCATTATACCTACTTGCCTACTTTGATAGAGTTTTTACAAAAGGTTCCAAAACTTGATGGTGCGACGAAAGGTGTATTGTAATTTACATGTGTGGATCCAAAAAGTTATAAGTACCATATTATTTTCTATTTTCCTATTATAATATTATTTGGATGTATGGATGTTTGTTACTCAATCACGCTGCAACGATTGAACCAATTTGAATGAAATTTAGCACAGACATAGATTATAGTCTGGAATAGCACATAGGCTACTTTTTATCCCGGAAAATTAAAGAGTTCCCGCGGGATCAAAAACCTTAACCCACGCGGACGAAGTCGCGGCCGTCATCTAGTTTGATATAATTTTTCTCCGAGAGGAGATTTGCTATTGTAAAATAAATTGAATTATTTTTTACAAACAATTGCTTTTTTTTTTGTTAAATTCAATTAACAATTCACCGTTTCACCTCGCTTAATAGAGCAGGATGGCTGCGTTGTGTCAAACTATCTGTTATTCTTAGGGTTGGTGCGTACTTAATTTATTAAAGTATTTTATATAGTAATAATAATGACAGCATTAATTCGTAAAAACACAAGAAATCTTTTCATTTAGATTCTTACTCGTAGAGAAGATAATAAAATCCATATCATTATCAGTATTGACCAAGCGAAGCGAGGTCTCTGAGTCTACCTGAGTGAATTTGCACTTGTCCGTCCGTCCGTCTGTCAGAGCGTTATAACTTCTGAATTACTGAACGTAATTACTTCAAATTGAAATATGATATGTAAACTGATGGCCTTCAGCCGAATATTGCATAAAAAATTATAAAAATCCTAAGAATATTATTAATCTAAGTAAAAATCTTTATTTCAGGGGGGCTCTCATTTCTATGAAGCTTGCGTGAAGTAAAATATTTATTGTTGCGTTACAAAGACCTGCGATATATCTTTTTAAAGACAATTTTGAACAGAGTACAAAAATATATATTTTTTTAATTTTTCCCTTAAAATTGACGAAATGGGGGGCTTTCAAAGTGGAGATTTAATTTGAGCCATATGTCAAAAACTACTGCATATAAGAAACTGAAACTTGTTTGTAAAATCAGTTATATCCTGTACTTGAACAACAAATACTAAAATTAGATAAATATTATTAAATTATTTAATTTTTAATTTTGTCACAGCTTCACAATAACGCTACTAGATGGCGCTGTATTTAGCATCGGTAAAACAGAATTATGCGATACCGCGAGGTCTCAGTTCGGGGCGAATCACTAGTTTAGCTTAGTCGTAAAAATAGAAAACCGCAAAATATGACTTCAATTACTATAATTACTATAAAGAAACATATGACTAATAATAATAGTCTTTTTAAAGAAATACTTATATCATTAAACTCCTGCGTTAGACCGTTAGAAACTCGTTAGAACGCCTCTAACTAGAAAGCATTCCAGCATTAAGTTATTCGAAAAGGAAATATTACGGATGGTAATGTGGCAACCCTCAGTTTGCGCCATTAATTAAAGGTGACACGCGGACGCCCGGTAAAGCCTGTATCAACTACGTTTACTGGCCATAAATAAAATTAACAAAAATACGGTTTACGCTCTTTTGTTTAACAAGCGAGTCCCGTAATATGTTACAGTAAATAGTTATTTAATTGTAAAGTGACAGATATCGGATGCGAAAGGCCGAGGATAGGCAACGTTGGCGCCACCTATAATAGGCCTATATTAGGTGACGTTATTCGGGTCTCAGCTGAAAATCAGCGTCGTGTATTACTTGTTACTTGTTTATAATTAGAGGTGGTTAATATAGCACTTAGCAACATATTACAGCATGCTATCTTTCCATAGCACACAGCAAGTACTACATAAGTTGGCGCGGTGGTGCTACGATGCTATAAATATCACGCGCTGTAGGCGGTGTAGCACACTGCGCGTAGCAGCGGCGCTGAACGTAGGGATGCGACTATCGTTTTAGGAATTTGTCACTAGCTATCCACTACAAGTAGGAACCTTGTACATTTGTAAATATTTTATGTTAATTAAATGTATTAAACCATCTGAGTTCTTTCCATTATCTCCTTAGTCTAGCTACCTACCTGTTATAAATCTACATAACGTGACACTGGCGGGGCAGTTAGCAGATGTATTTATCACAACTCGCTATAAACATGCTATAATATGATTTATCGTGTTGCAAGACATAACGCGCGCGCCGTCTGCCCACAAGCTTCCTAATTAAAGTTGCTATAGCATAGCATTTTTTATAGCATGCTAAAATTTTATAGTTTATAGTCAGTAGCATGATATTGATTTATAGCATTTTTGAACAACTCTATTTATAATGCACGGCATGTGCTGAGCTGTACACCCATTCTGAGTAGTGTTACAGACAGACATTACTATTACTCAATATTAGTATAAAAGGTACTGTTTGTAACACTAAACAAAAATAAATGTATTTTCTTTGTTTCTTTCTTTCTATATCTAACGAGTGGGTAAAGGGAAACAGAGAGAGACTGTCAATGTCAGAGATAGGAAGATGGCGTCACAGATATAGCAGGGCAACAGGAAGAAGGGAAGCTAAAATAAACTTGTGAAGAACCCTGATCTATGCCCGTAGGCAAACTGAATAGGACAATTCACCACGGTCATAATTTATTTATGTAAAAAACCTGTATTTTTAAATAAAACTAATCAGTAAATAAAGCCTCCCTCGACGGAGTTTGACGGCCTCCCTGGCGCAGTGGAGAGCGCCGTGGTCTTATAACTGGGAGGTCTCGGGTTCGATTCCCGGCGGGGGCAATTTAGGAATTTGTAATTTCTAAATTGTCTCTGGTTTGGTCTGGTCCGTGGCTAGTTACCACCCTACCGTCAAAGACGTGCCGCCAAGCGATTTAGCGTTCCGGCACGATGGCGTGTAGAAATCCCTTCCAAGTTAGCCCGCTACCATCTTAGACTGCATCGTCACTTACCATCAGGTGAGATCGCAGTCAAGGGCTATTCTTTAAGTTCGACTTTTCAAACCCCCATTTTATCCCTTTAGGGGTTAAATTATAAAATTCCTTAGAGGACGCCTACATCATAATACCTATCTGTATGCCCAGCTCGATTCGTCCAGTGGTAAGCTGTGCGTTGATAGATCAGTCAGTCAGTCACCTTTTCCTTTTATATATTCAGATTATATAACTTATATGGCAAGAGACCTGATGGTATGACACTTGTTCCGTGGAAGCAGGGAAGGTCGCTAGTGTGGGATGCCACATGTGTTGACACACTGGCGACGTCTCACTTACAGACGACCTCCGCGGCGGCGGGAGCGGCGGCTACTAAAGCAGAAACGGCTAAGCGGCGCAAATATGAAAACATAGAAAACAATTTCATATTTGTGCCGTTTGGTGTTGAAACCCTGGGCTCATGGGGCGAGGAAGCTAGATCCCTTTTTTGAGGATCTGTCATCTCGTCTCATAGAGTCCACTGGTGACCGGAAGGCTGGAAGTTACCTCGGCCAGCATATAAGTTTGGCCATTCAGCGGGGTAACGCACCCAGCGTTCTGGGCACTTTTCTTCGTTCCAGTGGTTTAGATGATATTTTTTATATTTGGGTTTTATTTTTGATATTTACGTTTTAGTTTTAATTTAGTATTTAGTTTTATATTATATTAAGTATAAGTATTATTATTATATAACTTATATAAATAAATAAATTAAATAAGCTTTGGTGGTATAGGCCTAGTTTTCAATTCAATAAGAGATATCCTTGTAGCAGCCCTAGCGGCGGGTATTAATTAGACCTGACGATTTGTCACGTCACGTCGGTGACACACAATTTTGCGCTCACTGTGACGCTTCTGAGGTAAAGCTACCTTCTCATGAGGCGATTTTAGTCTCCTTCTTTGTCAACCGATAGACGCCCACTGCTGAACATAGATCTCTTGCATGACTTTCACATGCCTCGGTCCTGCAATAGGATATTAGGTACTATTAGGTATGCTCAAGAGCTCTTCGACCTTGTCCCCCCTTCATCTTTTTACCACCGCACTGCAAGACATAGGGAGAGTTTCCATCCCTACGTCGTTGATATTCCACCTACGCGCACCAAGCGCTTTAAGTCTTCATTCCTGATTCGTACGGCTAGGGTCTGGAATGCTTTTCCAAGATCTGTGTTTCCTAACACGTACAATTTGGGTATCTTTAAAACAAAAGTGACTAGGCATCTAGGCAAACGCGTTACACCTTAGACCACATCATTACTTTCCATTGAGTGTGGTAGTGGTCAAGCGTGTGCCTATAATGTATTAAAAAAAATATTTGATTAGGAGTCGTTTCTTATAACTTTTTTAGCCTCCGAACTTCCTCCTTTAATGTAGGTATGTTTAGGTTCTGGTAGAGTTCCACCATGGCGTGTTAAATTAAATTATTTAAGCGGCAATAGCCCAACGGTTAAAGGTGCGGACTGAAAGCTGAAAGGTCGCAAGTTCAAACCCCACCCGTTGAACTATTGTCGTACACACTCCTAGCACAAGCTTTCCGCTTATTTGGAGGGGATAGGAGGATATTAGTCAACTTCAGCTTGGATAATATTCTTTAAAAAAAAATTAGGTCAGAAAGAAAGAAAGAAAGAAAGAAAGAAACGTTTATTTTATTTCAGTCAGTCAGTCAGTCAGTGTTGATGTAGAGTCCTTAGCTTACCACTCACCTGAAACTTTGCTGATGGGATGCGTAACGGGTGCCGCAGCGGTGGTCGCTGTATTCGGAGGATACACTGGATCGCAGCACTCCCTCTCCGGGAACTCGCTCCCCCCCACCACACACACCCCCACGAGAAACACCCCCAAAACACGCCATAACCCCACCCGAAACCCACGCATGGACAAAACACACAATGTCCGCCAATTCAACCCCACTCTCTGCAAACAACCACAGCTTTCTTCCCCACGTACATAACCAAAGTCATTTCTTACCCCAGTCATCAGTTACTCTCACATGACACTTTTTTTTATATTGTATTTTATCACTATTTTGATATGTATGGATTTATATTTGCACTTACTCGCGCATAATTGACTTAGTATTTGTCGGAACGTACGGTCGGCTTGTATATTCAATTGATTTTATTTAAAACCTACATACGGGTAGCAAAATACAGCTGGGAATGGGAGAAATTAAATCAAATCATTTATATCGAATATAAAACTACTATTGATGTGCCTCCGGAAAACATACAGCATTATAATGAAGAAGCAGTCGGTATTTCGCCGGATGTCTGTAGCCAATCTATAAACAAATAGTTCATCTTACCGGATACAGGTGGCGCTAGTGTCTCACCCAGCAAGGCAGCGACAGCCCGCTGCCATCTTTGAGAGTCATAGCGTTGTGTATTTTCGCCGCGTGCGCATCGAATCCAAAATTATTTCTTTAATCCGTCTCTTATTTTGAAAAATTGCATTCGAAGTGCTTAAAATATAAAGTAATAGTACTAATAGTGTGAATAGTTCATTCATAGTGTGTTTTATCGCGAAAAAATTTTTCGGTTTCGCGTAATGGACCCAACGTGCTCGAACGATGTTGATGAGGCTACAGAGGCTAATCGATCGGGTGTTTCGGACTCACTGGAGCCCGAAAGGGATCCTGAACGAGAAGACCCCGCAAGCTCCAGCAGCGATTCAAGCAGCGAGGAGGAACGAGAGGGACCCCGACGAAAGAAACGCAAACGAGAGTCACAGGTAACGGTCGATCCTCGGATCGACGCGTTATTCAACCAGGTGAGTTTTCTCACAAATTTTATAATGCATCAACCGTGCCAAAAGGAAGTACTAACTGAGATTTCGAACGAAACCAATGACGAATTCTTAACGAACCCGTCAGCAGGGAAATCCACGTTATTAGATCTAGGATTTTGTAAGACAGATTTTGACGAGAAAAAAGTCTTAAAACCAGCCGATGATAAACGCTTACGTCAGTTAATCGAGTTACAACATTTTAACTCACCCACGTGGCAACATATACGGTATAAAAAGACATTAGGGGAGTTGTTGGCTTCACCAGGGTTCTGTAAATTGAAAGTTAACGACGAGTTGTGTTCACTAAATAAAAACAAAGATTTCCTTGCGCCTACTGAGGATATCATGGCCGCCACCACCAATTCCTTGCTTCACCAAAGAGAGCTGTTACAATCGGGGTTGCAGGGGATTATTAATTGGGCTCATAAAGCCCCAGCTGAGCTAAATCCAGATTCCCTCTTTAATAAATTTTCTGAAACATTCGGCAAATCGTCTTCGTCTTACAAATTGTCAGAACAAACTTTACAAATTGTTTGCGGTAAAAGGGCCGAATGTGTAGAAGTAAGACGCAATAGATTAATATCACAAATTTCAGACAAAAGTATTCAAGCGGCTCTTAACAATATACCTCCTAGTGAGGAATTCTTATTTGATAAAACGAAGCTCACTGCATTCATTCAATCCTTGGGGGGCCCACACTTTTGGATGTCACCGCCACAAGCGCCTAAAATTAGGGAAAGCCTAAAAAGAAAATACAAGGAGCCGACTCCTTCCACATCTAGACCACAAACCCAAAATAAAAATAACTTTCACGAAACCTACAAAAGACAACAAACAAAACAAACGTACAAGGGTAAAAGTGATAATTATAAACGAACCAAAAATACATTTCGAAACAAAGACGCGAAAAAATGACTATCCGACACATTTCAGGGGAGGTTATTTAATATCGTTCAAAAACCGCTGGCAAGCTTTGGGTGCAAACAATTTCATAATTTCAACAATAACGGGATTTCGAATACCCTTATACAAGAAACCTCCTCTTGTAATGCCCACAAAACGAATAATGCATCAATACGCAACCAAACCGTCACCTGCCATGACTCAAATGATAGAAGAATTATTGAACCAAAATGTACTAGAAGTGGTTCACAAGAAAACGCCCAGTTTTATCTCCAAGCTTTTTCTGCGGAAGAAAAGCGATGGATCGATGCGTCCAATATTCGACCTTCGAGAACTAAACAAGTTCGTGAAAACAAAACATTTCCGTCTGATCTCTCATGCTTCAGTCCCCAGCTTCCTACAACCTGGAGACTGGATGATAAAACTGGACATTTCCCAAGCTTACTTTCACATTCCGGCTGCAAAATCTCATCGACCATTTCTGAGGATCGCCTACAAAGAACAAATGTACCAAATGACATGTCTGCCTTTTGGTCTGGCATCAGCGCCTCACCTTTTTTCCTCTGTAACATGCTGGGTTGCGGAAACCCTCCGTGCGAAGGGATGTCGAGTTCTAGTCTACCTAGACGACTTCCTCCTGGTCAACCAGGACAAATCCAAGCTAGGTCTTCAGGCTGCGGAAGCCGTGAGACACTTGGAATATCTGGGCTGGAAAATCAACTACCAAAAATCAGTTTTAACACCTACACAAGACCTAGAATACCTGGGCATTCGTTGGCAGATTACAGAAAACTTAATGTCTTTGCCCACGAAAAGAGTAAACATTCTCAACGAGGTTTTGAGAGAATCCTTGTTGAAAAACCGTATCAGTCTTCGCGAATTACAACGGTTGCTAGGACAACTGAACTTTGCCAACTTCGTCATTCCCAGGGGCAGGCTACACTGTCGCAATATGCAAATATTCCTCAGACGCTTCGACCGGATACGCCCCCGTCTAAAACAGTCAATTCCACGATTCGTGGTACAGGAAATGAGATGGTGGCTCGGAGCCACGAGTCTCGGTTCACCAATACATCAAAAACCTGCGACCCACTTCTTGGCGACGGACGCTTCAGATATGGGTTGGGGCGCCCAGTTGGACGGGAAGTTAATGTCGGGAACCTGGTCAGCCCGGCAGAGTCGGTGGCACAGCAACAAAAAGGAACTCTATGCAGTTACACTGGCAATCGCAAACAACACAAAGATTCTGCGAAATTCGCACGTACAGGTTCAGTCAGACAATCGGACACTCATATCATACATTCGCAAGGAGGGAGGAACAAAGTCACGGGCGTTACTAGCTCTAACATTCGAACTCCTACACATAACAGACAAGTTTCAGATAACACTGTCGGCACAATATCTCCCAGGGAGATACAACATAATCGCAGACAAACTCTCAAGAGGAAAACCACCCGCGGAATGGCATCTGCTTCCCCAAGCGACGTTGGAGATCTTTGCGAAATGGGGACAGCCGGAGATCGACTTGTTCGCAACAAAACAGACTGCTGTAGTAAGGAACTACGTCTCGATAGACTGCAAAGATCAATCGGCAAACTATATAGACGCCTTCAGCAGACCATGGAGATATCAACTAGCATGGGTGTTCCCCCCTCCGAATCTATTGCCAAAAGTATTGACACACTTGAACAGCGCGACGGGAGTATACCTAATAGTGGCGCCCGACTGGCCTCGTGCTTTTTGGCTCCAAGACCTGAAAGCGAGAGCGTTAGATCACCCACACGAACTACGGAACCTATCGGAAACCCTGATAGATGTCACGACATCACGGCACCCACCTCAGGTGCAGGCACTGACCCTGAAAGTCTGGAAAATTGGGGGTGGGGTACCCAAATAAAGGAATGGTCTACCGAAGAAAAAAACTTGTTAAAGAGCAGTTGGAGGCAATCCACATTGTCTACCTACTTTCCAGCGATCAAACGATGGATAAACTGGTGTAAAACATCCCAAGTAAATCCTAAATCTCCTCTACCTGCGGAGGTAGCAAAATTTCTAATACATCTTTTTTTGAATGAAAATCTGTCTTATAGCACCATTCTGGTACATAAATCTGCTATCTTAACTTTTTGTGGCCCCCACGTAGAGCAAAATTCATTTTCAAATTTTATAATAAAACACGCCCTTAAAGCAATCAGCGTTGCTAAACCCAAAGTCACTAAACCATCTCTCATATGGGATCCTAAAGTCGTGCTTGAGTGGCTTTCATCTAACAAACCTGATGAAACACTTTTCGAAATATCTAGACGAACCGCTACAATATTATTGTTAGCATCAGGACGTAGGGTTCATGACCTAACTTTGCTAAAAATTTCAGATAATTATTTCTATGACACCGGGGAAAATATATACTTAATACCGGCATTCGGCTCAAAAACTGACACACACTCCTATCGACAATCTGCGTGGAAACTTTCAAAACATAATGATAAAAACATATGTCCAGTAACATTAGTCAGGTCTCTAATAGAAAAAACTAAGTCAAGGAGATCTGAAATTAATGATCTAAATAACCTTTTTATCACCGTCTGTAATAAAACCAAAGCGGCATCACGCACTGTAATAGGTAACTGGGTTCGATCTATTCTTAAGCAAAGTGGTATTCATGCACCACCAGGGAGTTGTAGATCAGCAGTAGCTTCTTTAGGATGGTCAGATAACCAACCAATAGACGATATTTTATCTCGCGGTAATTGGAGATCATCAGACACATTTTTTAATCATTATTGTCGCGAGATTGAGCTACCTAAAAATAGCCGAAACTTATTTTTCAATACATTTAATCCTGTTTGATTTCCAGCAATCTGTAATAAAGTAATTTAATTCTCAGAATAGATCTAAAGTCATTTATTTTTGTTTTTGCTTTTTTCACAAATATGATTCAATTGTAAATATTAATTATTAATTTATCAACTCTGTTTTAAAATAATGAGATTATTTTGCAAGATTATGTATGATTAATAAAGAAAATAAATAGTTCCTTAACGATTATTCTCATTCACAAATTAACTCTCTGATTCATCATAGCGTTGTGTTTAATACTTTTCACCAGCAGATAACAAACACGTCTTCATTATAATGCTGTATGTTTTCCGGAGGCACATCAATATTACGGTTTTACATAACAATAAAACCGATATTATGTGCCGAGAGGGAAAACATACAGCATTGCAGGAAGTTCTTCCTGGTGAAGACTATGACTCTCAAAGATGGCAGCGGGCTGTCGCTGCCTTGCTGGGTGAGACACTAGCGCCACCTGTATCCGGTAAGATGAACTATTTGTTTATAGATTGGCTACAGACATCCGGCGAAATACCGACTGCTTCTTCATTATAATGCTGTATGTTTTCCCTCTCGGCACATAATATCGGTTTTATTGTTATGTAAAACCGTAATATTAAATAAAATACTAAGTGTCGATTTCACCGATGTAAAATAAGTCTTATCCGAGCCTTTTGATATTATGACAATATTTTCAATAAACAATTGTCAGAACACCCAATATAATTATTCGGTTAAACGCCACTCGACGTTTGTGAAATCGGCACTTAACACAATATGATGTAAGTAAAATACTATTTTAGACACTTTATGATCTACTCTTCCTTAGCAAATTGAGCCCAATTTCATCAACATGCACTATGTTTTACTCGAGAGTAAATTAACAGTTATTCCAAGAAAGAAACTATATTTTCATTTCACTACAGCCTAATATGAAATGAAAATCGCTGCTCTCAAGAAAATCTCTTCAAATTAAGCTAATCGCAGATACATTCTAAAGTTTGATTTTTCACGGTTTAATACCTTAATTAGGTATAAGGACTTATTTTAGTACTTATTTTAAGACGAAGGAAGGAAAAGTAGATATTCAAAAGTGGATAATCAAAAGAACTCTAGCAAACTAGAAACTGAATGATCGGCTAATAGCTATCTCTTGAATTAAAGTAATCTTTGAACCATATAATATTCTTTGGTTAACTAAAGGCTACAATACAAAAACTATCAGAACGTCCAATTTAATCCAAATAATAATATTAAGTAAATAATAATTATGAATAACTATTAGAAATTATTCACTAATACATATAATTAACATTTTTTTCAACACACTTGCTCATAAAATGACTCCCGGTTCACCACAATTAGGCTCACAATGACACCTTTAACTCAAACTGTGACTTTTGATTACTATTATTCACAATGTGAGTTATAGAATTATTTTTTTTTAAATTTTATTGGTTGAGTTGCTTTGTTCTTAAAAAAGTTTCTATTACAAAAAAGATCCTACCTATTGCCAAGATACCTATTGCTTGCTCATTTCATACAACTTCGTATTTAAATAGATAATTTCAACTTGTACGTGTTTAATAAATAAAACTGTCACTCAAATATAACTTTTGTTTTTTCTGTAATAAAGAAAACTGGAAATTCCCCATTTTGTACGTGACTATAAGAAAAAAGCCAAAAAAAAAGAAACCTCATTCTTTTAGTCTATGGCCATTAAAGGTGCGCGCGCATTCCGGAAAACTAATTAAATCAAATAAACACCTGAATAGGCTGTATGGTCGTCGATCTTTGCCTGCCCTCAAGAGCATCTCAAGAGGGCGAACAAAAAAACAACATTAGGTAATTTTTCCCGCCATTGCGAAAAAAATTTCACAACTCGTTTTCACTGTTTTGTACCATAATGTACTATTTTAGTATTATTTTCTTTACAAGTGTGTTGAAAAACGTCGTATGATACACGTGTACATTGATGATTACCGTCCTCGGCTACCTTAAGACCCTCACCTAACGGCTCGGGTCTCAATAGCGCCTCAGCGGTAATCACCAACTTTGACACTTGTACCATAATGTACTATTTTTAAGGGTCGATTTCACCGATGTAAAATAAAATAAATATTAAGTTGTTCCAATATTGGAGGAGGATATAGTAGAGAGCCAAAGGTCGAATTATGACTTTTTACTTAGGCTAATCAGTCGTATCTGCAGTTATTATTATTGCACGACTGTGCTTTATGAACAACTGTAGAGCGACAGCGATAGTTTTTTCAAATACCTAATTTTCAGAAGTCTCTGCGACCGCATTTCTGCTTATGAACATCTTAAAAGATAAGCTGAGGATGTGACTATGACAGAATTAACACTATGCGCTTTCAACAGATGAAGACATATTTCATAATGTCAAAATTACTTCAGGCCGATCATTAAGCTTTTAATAAGCAAGCAATATTAAAAAATCTATTTAAATGCATAAAATACAGTGAATAATAATGAGCATGATTTTTAAACTACGATCGTACATTTAACAATTGGATAATAAATTAAATACCTGTAATATAATATGTAAAACAGGGCCTATTTAAATTGCAAATTATTTAGAGCTTTTAGAATAGTAATTTTGTATTAACAAAGGGTTTCTAGAATAGCGGGCTACAATCCATGCAAGAAACAATAAAATTATTTGTACTATTTACATAATTAATACCCTTTTGTAAAGCAAATAGCTATTAGTTTTAAAACGGTACAAATATGGCTTGGATTAGGGCATTTAAATTATTAAAAGTTATTAATGCTAACAATGATTATAAAATTTATATGAGGGCAATTGTAAATATCTACAGCTGAATTTATTTATCTTAATACCTACGTCAGTGCTATAGAACTCTATGATTAATCACGGGTATACATACCTAAGTAATCATAAATGCATAGAGCTTTTATTAAGCTATTGCATAGCTTCTATCGCGGGCCAGCGTGGAGACCGAATCCAGAAATTCCGTAACGAAAATAACCTGACACGGGACTCCTCTACGGTGAGCCGCTAGATGGCGTTGATAAAAAATGCTATGCAATAGCTTTACCGCGGCAGTCCCCGAGTGCTACACGTCTTTTTTTTATTAGTTACTAGCTGATGTCCGTAACTTCGTCCGCGTGGATTTAGTTATTAAAATCCCGCGGGAATTCTTGATTTTCAGGGATAAAAAGTAGCCTATGTCACTCTACAGGTCCTCAAAAATACCAACCCATACAAAAAATTACGTCAATCCTACGGATCCTCTGTTGCAGCGTTATTGAAGGACAAACCAACAAACAAACACACTTTCGCATTTATAATATGTATTAGTAAGAGTTAGTAAGAATAAGGATTGGCCATTTTTACAAATTATAATTTTTGTCTTTATAAACCAATGCTGGAAAAAGGGCTGTTGCGTGGACTTCCACATGCCTCGGTTTTGCGCCGCCTATATCCAGCGACTCACTGCGACTCGTCTGATGTTGTCGGTGGCTAGTTAAGTGCCTGCCAATACTGCAATTTTCCGAATGGGGGTCGCGGCTCCAGCACCTAGGGACCCCAACGACCATTGGTTCTCGGAATACATAGTTCGATAAGTAGAGCATAATATACTCGTATATTTTTTTTATTCGATGACAAGCCCTTCGAGCCCTTGATTGCGATCTCACCTGATGGTAAGTGACGATGCAGTCTAAGATGGTAGCGGGCTAACTTGGAAGGGGTATGGCAGTGTAAATTCAACCCATACCTACCCCTAATTGGTTTCCACACGCCATCGTGCCGGAACGCTAGATCTCTTGGCGGCACGTCTTTGACGGTAGGGTGGTAACTAGCCACGGCCAAAGCCCCCCACCAGACCAGACCAGAGACAATTTATAAATTATAAATTCCTATATTGCCCCCGCCGGGAATCGAACCCGAGACCTCCCAGTTATAAGAGCACAGCGCTCACCACTGCGCCAGGGAGGTCGTCAAAAATAATTAAATGACTGTTATTCTCATAAAATGTACCTATTTGTTTGTTAATAAAACAAGATAAGTGATTAAAAAACAAGGAATTTGTACATTCAGCGTTAATATAGAAGGCATATTAAAGTAAATGAATTCGTAATACGCCATTTAACTTTTTGTGGGGTCTTATTGACGCGCGTTCTTTTGTTTTTTAAACTTCGCCTATTTACAGAGAATTTCATTAAAAGGTATACAATTATGGACTTTTCTCATTTATTTTGTCGTTGTTATAATTTTTCCACGTGAAATATTCTCTTTTTGCATTAATTTCTAAAATATTGAGTGGCTTAAGTAACGAATAGTCTATATAATTTGGACGGGTGCCAATTTTTTCAATTACTCAGAGGTTTCGAGGTCTTTTTATTGAAAACTTTAGTTAATATTATTCAGCTAAAGGTTTAAGAAAAAAATCACAAAAAATTTGGTTAGTTCTGTTGAATACTTAATTGACAGGTTAATATCTTGCGCTATCCTTTTTTCTAAGGAGCAATATGGTAAGGATAGCACGAGAAATAAACCTGTCAATTTAGTTATTTTAGAGATTACGTACAATGTCTTATCGCTTAAACGCAATCTGTTCCAGACAACCTTATTAAGTATATCAAGTTTGCCTATAAAATTTGAAGATTTTCCTCGATTTCTCCAGGATCCCATCATCAGATCCTGACTTAATAACCTGGGAAGTATACCCTTTCAAACAAAAGAAGAAGAAGAAAAAAGATTTGAAGACCTCCCTGGCGCAGTGGTGAGCGCTGTGGTCTTAGGTGTGGTCGAAGGTCTCGGGTTCGATTCCCGGCGGGGGCGTTCAAGGAATTTATAATTTCTAAATTGTCTCTGGTCTGGTCTGGTGGGAGGCTTTGGCCGTGGCTAGTTACCACCCTACGCTCAAAGACGTGCCGCCAAGCGATTTAGCGTTCCGGCACGGTGGCGTGAAGAAACCGATTAGGGGTAAGGGTTGAGTTTACACTGCTATATCCCTTCCAAGTTAGCCCGCTACCATCTTAGACTGCATCGTCACTTACCATCAGGTGTGATCGCAGTCAAGGGCTACCTTGTCATCGAATAAAAAAAATATAAAGATTCCGTTGAATTGAAATACTCCTCTTTTTTTGAAATCGCTTAAAAATCGTAACTCTCTTCTGCCTTGACGTAGTTGGGCAGAAATACACCTAAAATAATCGAGTGTTACATGAATTTAATAAGGCCTTGGGGTTTAATGTGTTTATGGCGGCTCCTGAGCCCCGGGTTGCGGGGTTGCGAGGGCTAGTGCGTGCCTCGACCGGAAGTCGGCCATTTTTTATTTATAGTCCACCGAGGGAAAATTACCAGACCTTTGATGTTTATTGATTTTCGGTAAGTGCTAGTGTAAGAGCTCTTACACTAGCACCCCAAATCCAAGCGATCCCAAATGGCTTTAGAGCATTTAACCCATCGAAATATAACTCCTAGAAGCGCAATAGTCGACAGGGTGGTAAGCCATTTTTAGTAAGCCTTTGAACCGACTACGCAGTATCGTCACGTTAGTACGACGTGCTCGTAGATTTTTTTTTAAAGAATATTAGCCGAGCTGAAGCTGACTAATATCCCCTATCCCCTCCAAATAAGCGGAAAGCTTGTTCTAGTAGTGGGTACGACAATAGTGTAACGGGTGGGATTCTTCACTCTACGAGTTCAAGCTTGGCTAAGTAGGTACATAGTTAGAAGATACCATCACGAGAAAGTTAAAATGAGGCGATCCAAGTAACTCCTCTTACTATTCTTATCAAGAAATCAGTGAGTATTAAAATCTTTGTAAATGTTTTTGTAAATGTTATATATGTATATGGTAAGTGTATTTATATAAATAAATAAATTATAAAGAAAATTCAACGCTCGCAATTTCGTTTTGAATATTAATAAACCTGTGCAAATCTAATCAAAAATTACGAACAACAAATTACTCACAGATAAAGAAAGTAATCACCAAATAATAAACTTTACGGCTTAGCTATAGACAGAGTTATTAAAAGTCGTCTAGATAATATAACTTTTACGAAAAACAAATATTCAACTTTGACTCTTCGAGACTCCAGACACCCAAGTCGTCTAGGGCTTTGATGCTGTCAATTAATATTTGGCTAGATAAAGTAATGCGAAAACTTACGATTTTATCGAAATCTTGAAATCTTGACAGAAAATCTATACTTTTTTAGGCTAGCTATACAACTTTCTATTGTCTGAGCGTCTAGCCTCTCTGGTGACCTTTCCGAATAAGAAACATCAACCACTTTCTTTACGAAACCAATGAAGTTCAACGTTTTATTTTAACTCCATAAGTATTGAACCTTTCCAAGTTAGCCTGCTACCATCTTAGACTGCATCGTCACTTACCATCAGGTGAGATCGCAGTCAAGGACTAACTCGTCATCGAATAAAAAATATATATTCCTCGGTTAAACGTTACTCGACGATGGTGAAATTGGCACTTATTATATTTGATTATACTATGTATTATGCATATAACAATTTAGTAGGATGTTATTGATGACTTTTGCGGAACAGGAGAGTTTTTTTTTTAAATCTTTAATGTAACATAATATGCACTCGAGCAAGTCTAAATCGGTAAAATCAACGAGAAAATAAACTAGTGCACAACCTTCGGACAATCGATATCAGGTAGGTACTCGTATTTAGCATATTAGCCCGCCCTCTTACGTTGCCGACAGAAACTCGTACGTAATAGGATGCTAGAGGTCGAATGGTAATCACTTCGTATTATCGAGCTACCTGAAAATACCTCACTATATTTGTTCGAACTACCTGAGTCAGCGTCTATTTATGTGCAAGTGTGGATCAAAATTAACTCAAGCGTTGCTCTTCTATATATATATAAAATTCAAAGTACTGACTGACTGAAACATCAACGCACAGCCTAAACTACTGAAGTGAGAAACTTGAAATTTTTACAGTTGGTTCCTTTTATGACGTAGGCGCACACTAAGAAAGGATTATTGGAAATTCCACCCCTAAGGGGTTTAAATAGGGGATGGAAGTTTATATGAAACTCCGTCATTTTTCAAGCTGTTTCCATCGAAGTTGGTATTAGAGCTTTCAGTTTAAAATAAAGAAGTACGTGTGTCACAGTTTTTGAAAATTCCACCCCAATACCTAATTCCACGCGGACGAAGCCGCGGGGGCAAAAGCTAGTTTAATATAATAATTTAGTGCCAATTTAATTTTAACCGGGGAATAAATTCAACGTTCTAACAGTTTTTGTATTGAAACTCAGGTAAAACAATGAAATTCCTCGGTTAAACGTTACTCGGCGATAATGAAATTGACACTTAATAGGTACAGCATTTTTATTCTCTACTAGATGATTACCGCGACTTCGTTCGCGTGGATTAAGTTTTTTATTCCCGCGGGAACTCGCTTATTTTCCAAGATAAAAAGTAGCTTATGTGTTATTCCAGACTAAAAGCTAGCTATGTGCCACAGCCAAATCAGTTCAGAGGTTACGGCGTGATTGAGTAACAAACATCCATCCATCCATATATCCAAACTTTTACATTTACAATATTAGTACCAAACACCATCTTTTGATTTTTCTACGAACTGTACGCTGAGTATTTTATACTGGAAAGAATTTCCTAGGGTTGACCCTTCATTGAATATTTAAAAGTATTTGAAATACGCGCTAAGGGTTGGCACACTTACGTGATTGACGTTACACAAATGCGTGGGAAACCCTTCGTTTCCTCGCTTCAAATACTCGCCACTGAGATATGATAATGTTCTTTCGGTATTCGCCTTCTATGCATATTTGGGCGACTTCAAAGAAAGGCGGTTAGACACCTTCTCGACTAGTCGACAATTTTCTATCTATGAAATATAATAAAATGTTCGCAACTACAAAAACTGCTATTACTTACTAGGAGAATATCCTTGAATAACATCCTTACTTCCTTACTAATATTATAAAAGCGAAAGTGTGTATGTTTGTTTCACGCAGCAAAAGGAGCAACGGGTCGATGTGATTTTTTGCTTGGGTAGATATATTTAAGGACCTAGAGTGTGATATAGACTATCCCGAAATCAAAGAGTTCCCGCGGGATTTTAAATATCAAATCCACGCGTACGAAGTCGCGGGCATAAGCTAGTCGGTATATAATATTTAAAAAAACACGTTATCAACAAAAACACGACAAATTAATAGTTTTTTTATCGAAATCAACCCAATCTTTTTGTGTCAAGGTGACACACGCAAAGCTCCAACTCGCAAACATTTTTGGTAGTATAGCTAAAGTCGTAACGAAAATGTTCATGAGTTCTATACAGTTGCGTTCATGTTAGAGGTAACCGATAAACATTTTAATAGAATTATTATTTTAAATGTAAAATTCTCAGTAAAAAAATTTAAATACGATATCACGAATACGATATACGATACGTAGGGTTCCGTACCAAAAAACGCCAAAAAAAACACGTTTCTAGTAGGGGAGCCCCCTTTAATGTTTAATTTATTTTTATTTTTATTATTTGTTCTTATAGCGGCAAACACATATTCTCTGTTTTCAACTGTGTACATGATCATGAGATAAAGCTCGCTGACAGACAGACGGACAGACGGACGGACAGCGGAGACTTTGTAATAGGGTCCCGTTGGCACCCTTTGTGTACAGAACCCTAAAAATGTATCTTCATACAAGTGGTCTGCGGTAAACGGAATGAATTTAAAGTGGACTAAGACTAACCCTTCAGCAGATGAGATATTAAAAATTCAGAATTAATGACTACAACTTTAGAAGTAGAGCTTGGTCATTCATTTTTTTTCATTCATCCCACAATCCATTGCCGGCCCACAACTGGGCATAGCTTTCCTCTCGAATGAGAAGGGCCTTCCCTTTCGCATTTCTGACTTCGAAGGGCGTTAAGTGCTTTTTAAGCTTTTAAATAACATTTGGAATAACTGTGAAACAAAACATCGAGAGGAAACCTGCATGCCAGAAGTTCTCCATTATGTTCTCAAAAGTGTGTGAAGTCTGCCAATACGTTAAGTATAAGTAAGCTAATAAGTTTAAGTAACAGTAAAAAAAGAAAAAATAAAATAAAAAATATTGCATTTGTATTATTGTATTTAATTTTCGTGTGTGTGGGTGCGTTCGCGAGTTAGTAATTGTGTTGAGTATGTGTAAGTGTGTGTGTGTATATGAATGAATGAATATGTCACAGAACAATTGGAACAGATCGAAGCCAGTACTCGCACCTAAGTCACAAGCACACGTCTCAAGGCGACAAGAAAAAGTAAACACGCGTCCTAAAGCTAAGCTCGAGCACGTGAGGGGCGCTTGATAAAAGCTAAATTAAGCAAACAGCTCATTAGCCCCGAGTGTGGCCATTGTTGGCCGTTGCCTTAATGAGTGCAAAGAAAACTGAAACGTGTTTTCGAGTGGCAACCGGCTTATGTCATTTTCTACCGATTTCCAAGAAAGACTTCTATAAAACTGTATAGGATGTACCTGCTAGCTTAGTCCACGATTTGAAATTGAAAGTTCTTTATTTTTACGAAATGAAAAAAAATTTAAAGTACTACTTGTAGTCATAGAAATAGAATAGAATAAAAATATTTTTTATTCAAATAAACTTTTACAACTGCTTTTGAATCATCGAGGAATTTACCACTGGTTCGGAATGCCTTTCCTGCCGAGAAGGGCCAGCAATAAACTCGGCGGTTGCTCTTTTCAAAAAAAAATGCAATAGGTAACATAACTATGTCACTCTATGCTATGTATACAGTGTTTCCACAATGAAGTTTCAAAAATGCATACCTACATACAATCCAGTACATATTAAGACGGGCAGACAGAAACTAGACCCATTCCCGTTGGTGGCACCCGTTCACGAGCATGACGCATGATCCAGCCGTTGCATCGCTCAACCATATTTAAGGGAACGTAACAACCCGCACCGCACGACACCACCACAGAAATGTTTAAAGAGAGCATGACATACTTACAAGTATACAAGTAGTACTTTAAATTTTTTTTTCACATTCGAATATATGGCGTGCAATAATTAAGAAAAATATATTATTGCACCCCTAGATCAAAAGAGAGACAACTCAAAAGTCTCTGTTCCATAGACGGAAAAAACTGTTGTTACTAAAGTTATAAAACTCAAGTTTATTTTAGGTCACATTATTTAGGACATAAAATAAAATTAAACATAACTAAAAGATTCCGAAATACTGCTTACCACTCAACTAATGAGATGAAACACGTCACTTTTTCACGACTTCGTTCGGAGATTAGTTTTCGCCACGGAAGCATGAAGTTTACGGCTTAGCGGCTTTAGAGGTCCATGAATCGATTAATGAAGGCCCAAGATTTTAGCCTCGGGCGAATATCCCCCAGACCGATGCTATTATTAAGTCTTAAACTTAAAGGACTTGGACTAAATTGGGTCCAACTTGTCGTTTAAAACATAATTATATGAAACCTTTGTAGTACCTAAATAAACTCTGTTGTATTGAATTCGATCACTTACGCCTTTAGAACATATCAATACATTTTATAGTGAATAATGGTTCAAAACGAGTTGTTTCTTAGTTTTTATCTCTTTTTATTATTTATCGAGGTTTTTAATTCATATGATCTTGAATTTAGAGAAGGATTTAATAAAAAATTGAATCACATAGGCATTTAGTAATTTTAATGTTGAAAGTATGACACGTTAATGATTGGCTAATTTTGAACTTTTACTGTTTTATAATTAACTTGGATAAAATAAGTATCGGGTATGTCCTCCACTCGAAGTGAGAACAGCTTGTAATCTTCTGTTCATACTCCTGATCAAATTACTAATGGTTTCTTGCGGTATTAGCTCCCATTGAGTTTGGATCACGGTTTTGACCCCGTGAGATTTTGTGGCACTGGCGTAACTGCACGGACCTTGCTTTTTAGATTGTCCCATAGATGTTCTGTAGGGCTAAGGTCGGGACTACTCGCTGGCCAGTCAAATCGACGGATCCCAACCTCTTCCATATAAGCAGACACATGAGAGGCTCGATGCGGTCGAGCATTATCATTCATAAAAATTGATCTGTCACCCATAGCAACCAAAGCGGGTTGCACATGTTGAACATGAATTCCCGTGATACACCGATGCGCATTAAGTGAACCATTTTCAAAAAAACTTACTCTGTACGAGACTGAGAAGTTAGCCCGGCCCAAAACATTAAAGAACCACATTCATTCGGAGTAATTTCTTCGAAGCATGCATCAGAAAAACGTTCACCATGCCTTCTTAATACTCTACGCGTCCTATCTTCCCCATGTAAACATATACGAGCCTCATCAGAAAAGA
Source organism: Hipparchia sbordonii (assembly GCA_038048805.1). NCBI lineage: Eukaryota > Metazoa > Arthropoda > Insecta > Lepidoptera > Nymphalidae > Hipparchia > Hipparchia sbordonii. The sequence continues at coordinate 4,821,345 of JBBIWI010000019.1, forward strand.
GAACTCTATTCCAATCATCATTAGCCCACATAACAAATTTTGTGCAAACCTGAGTCTGGCTACACGATGAGTACGGAACAATTTTGGGCCCCTAGCGGGAATTCATGAATGTAAACCTGCGTCCAAGAGTCTCTTCCTTACAGTTCATCTGCTAATAGTCACTGATCTTACTTCTTGTAGATGATTTTTTAACTCATTGTAAGATTTATGACGATTTCTTAGAGCTACCATGACGAGAAATCGATCATCTCTTGGATCAGTACACCTTTTTCCGCGGGAACCAGGCCTTCTACAAAGAGAAGAAGTCTCTTGGAACCTTTTCCATACTCTTGAACCTTGGAACGTGTGATACCAAGGCGCCGTGCAACGTAACACTTATTAAAACCTTCATTAAGAAATGCAACGACTTTAGATGCTATTATCAGATTGTCTCCCATCTCGAAATAAAATTTTCATACACTTAAACACTCATTTACTCACTAGTCAAAACTTTAAAGTTTATTTTATTGTTAAAAATTAATTACGTCGCAATTTATAAATTTTTCCCGCGTTTGAATGGTTTCAATTCAATAGTGTTCGAATTGCAAAATGAAAGAAAATCTTTCCTAAAAAGATTAAATTTGAATTTGAAATGTTTATTATTAGTGGCAAGTGCATAAAATTTATCCTTAATTTATCAAATGAAAAAATACAAAGTAAAGGATGTATCAATCTCAAGTTATTTACGAAACAATTAAAGATACCTTAAGTGATCGAATTCAATACAACAGGGTGTATATAAATTGAAATAGTATCTTTTAGAGTATAATTTATGGTAGCTAAAAAACTATTAAAATGTTACAAAAAAAACTTATAGCTAAACTAATCTAATTACTATACAAATCATGCCCGCGTGGAATGGTGCCAAGAATACTGGCTGCATTTCCGCGCTGGACAGCCTGGCTGATCCGTTGCGCAAAAAATGAGCCAGTTCTTTTGTCACCAGAAGAGGCAATTAACCGCGGTGAAATGTCTCGTAAAAATTTTTTTGCACTCCGACTCCATGGCCCCAGGGTCTCCACAGCAAACGGAACAAATATGTAACTCTCAATCAGAGAGGCATACTTGCGCCGCTTACAGGATTCAGCCATTTCAGCTGCGGCTCCCGGTCTTGATCTTATATATCTTTATATCTTTATTTTTTTTTCTTATATTTCTTTATGTATCTTTTTATATTTTTGCGCGTCAATATTTTTTTAATTATGCAAACTTTTAAACATTTATATACGGAAAATCATTTTAAGCTCTACGCCGTAGCAGGTCGACGCCGTAGCAAGTCAACGTCGTAATTACATCGTAGCAAGTCTACGAAATATAACAAGCGCTAAAATGTTATGTAAAACCCTCATGATACTAGAACCTAATCCACTAATAGTCTGGAGTACTGAGTCATAACGTGAAGGAGATTGCTTCTTATAATTTGATTGGTAATCGATCGTATAATCACTTTTATACTGCACGATCAGACAATTTTTACGACACGACTCTCTCTCTGCGTCATAAAGCTTATTGCTGACCGTCGTGATCTCTTCAATTAATCACATAGGAGGTTTTGCTTTGCGATTTTGTGGTGTATTACCATTAGTCTCCAATTTCATAGTTCTTTTAGACTCAACTAAGACTAAGCGATTTCAACTCTGATTATTTATCAAAGTTCGAATAATAATAGCCTGGATTGGAGGCTTTTATTTGCCCTCAGAGATAGGGTAGGAAAAGTAAAGGTTGCACCTCAAAAGTCGAGTAGCAACCCAATTACAGACTCTGGTCAAAAGTGCTTAACCAGTACAACCAATTTGATGTGCACTACACAACTTTGCTGCTATTTATTATGGATTGAAGCAGTGAAAAGGAAGGGAAAGAAGAGAAGGAAGGATAGTTGTTGAATAAATGAATGATTGTTTTTTTTGTATTTAAAAAAATTAACTGAATACTCCTTATTTTTAACTAGCTGTTGCGCGCGACTACGACCGCGTCAATTTCTGTTATTATGATGGCGATTAAGAAGTTTTTAAAAGAATATATTTTCAATATATGGATAATTTTCCCCGTTTTTGCAACATTTTTCACTGATGCTTCGCTCCTATTGGTCGCAGCGTGATGTTATATAGCCTAAAGCCTTCCTCGATAAATGGACTATCCAACACAAAAATAATTTTTAAATTCGAACCAGTAGTTCCTGAGATTAGCGAGTTCAAACAAACAAACTCTTCAGCTTTATATATTAGTATAGAGTATAGATGATACAATAACAAAGCAAAGCCTTTCACTAGATTATAATATGTCTTGTATCTTAAGAACTATCTTACATTGATTAAGAATAGAATAGAATAGAATAATTTTTTATTCAAATAAACTTGCTTTCAAATAAAACATTTTACATTTTTATATTGTTATAGGCTTGAAGTATAAAATCGAATATTGCAAAATACTACTTATTTGTATTCTTTACTATATAAAAGATGGTTCCTCTAGGCAAAATATGAAAAAAACTTTTTACGTATTAAACAGATTTCAAAAGCCTTTGAATGTGCCTTGAAATGAGAGAGAAATTCCTCTAATTAGGAGAAATCTACGTACAAACTTCTGAATGCTATTGGCCTCATTGATGAAGATACCTACTTTGGATATTTAGGTTAGCTAGTGTAGTTAACAAACCTTTTTAGGTTCCGTAGTAAACAAGGAAGCAATTCATAAAATCCTTATTTAACAAACTAGTTGAATCCAGCGGCTTCGCTCGCGTGGATTTAGCTTTTTTTAAAATCCCGCTAGATATAATTGATTTTCCGAGATAAAAAGTAGCCTATGTATTATTCCAGACTATAGACATCCAGATAGAATTACCTACATTCTCTGCAGCCAAATCGGTTCAGGCGTTGCGGCGTGATTCAGTAACAAACATCCATCCATCCATACGTCCAACTTTCGCATTTATTATATTAGTAGTATTAAAAAAAAAACTAAGTCCACACGAACGAAGTCAGGAGCAAAAGCTAGTCCAATAATGGAAATGGAAATGACTCTGCACGTGAGAGAACGCAGACGTTGTTTTCACGTGCAGTAAGGAAACACGTGACAAGGAGATGTTACATGAGACTGTCACAAACGGGATCATTCTAGACGTTCAAAAGTTTGTATTCGAAAGGCTTCTTAACTTAAAACTCTTGGTAATACGCAGATTACCAAATTTCGGGTTTACCAAAGATACGGGAACTCATACCGAAAGTGTAACGTGAATCAAAATGTATTGGGGTTTTATGTCGAGAAATTCTCAGTACCAGCCCGGAGTTAGAAAGTTGGTGACGTGTCACCCCTGTGCTTGGGAGAGAATAGAATAGAAATATTTTTTATTCAAATAAACTTTTAAGTACAAGTGCTTTTGAATCGTCGATGAATCTACCACTGGTTCGGAATGCCCTTCCTGCCGAGAAGACCCAGCAATAAAGTCGGCGGTTGCTCTTTTCAAAAATTTTTTTACAATAGGTAACAAAACTATGCTATGTATACATACAGTGTTTCCATCCTCAAGCCGTCGATCCTGCGCCTGATGTCTCTACGGTTGTTTCGGATTTCCATCCCAACGGACTATGAGAGTGATTTACTGTTTACTCACACTGTACTATAATGTGCAGATGGCCATTTTCTGTATTCGGTCGGGAGGACACCAACGTGACGCATGCCTTCTCAGTCTGCTTGATTTTAGCTAGTACTTATAACAACGTGCCATACAAAATTACAATACACAACCTTGGCTGAACGGTTTAGCCTGAAAGGAAGACGGGCCAAACAATAAAGCCTCATTTTTCATAAGCCAACCGACCTTTCATACAGGTTTTACATTTTATGATAAATTGCCTCGAGTTAAATTTGTTTCTGCACAAATGTTTCACTTCTGTACGTTGGAATTATTTGTCATAGAACAATGATTTATTTGGTGTTCATGTTAATGGAATACCTAATCTAATAAAAGTCATCCTGTAACTGATTTCTCTCCAGTCTTGTCGGATTGTTCTGTACCGACCGGACTATGAGAGTAATAGAGTTTGCACAAGTGTTTGTACACACGCCTGTGTACCACAATTTCTCCTCCGCAGATATATTTGTAAAGTAGGTGATTCCTGCGGTTTCGTTCACACTGCTTTAGGCTTATTTAATCCTGTGTGAACAATTTAACGAGATATTTTTGTAAAGTTGATTCAGCAGATCACTAAGTTTCGCCCAAGTATCCTGGTGACAAATAATAAGTCTAGGGGAATAGGGAGTAGGAAGTAGGGAATTGTATCCCAGGTATCCCATAGTAATTTTATAAAAATCCACGTCCACGTTATCCAAGCCTCAATAGCCCAACGGTCGCAGATTTCAACCCCACCCGTTGCACTATTGTCGTACCCACTCTTAGCACAAGCTTTTCGCTTATTTGGAGGGGAGAGGAGAATATAAGTCAACTTCAGCTTGGCTAATATTCTTTTTTAAAAAGAAAAGAAAAGAGAAAAAGAAGAAATCCACGTCAGCTGTTATAGGCTAGTGTTAAAACAAGGAACAAACTTCGTTTGTATCGATGTCACCTTCTCTTAAATAAGTTTAGAATCTACAACAGTCAAAGCACGCTCGTTTTCTATCGAAAGCGTGCAATCCACTGTCGTTACAGCATGTAAAAGTCGATTCGCGTGTGACATTTTAAACTGCTTAGGGCTGCTTCACATCAAAATTCAAAATTTATTTATTTCATGTAGGCTAACTTGTAGCTCTTATGACACGTCATAAATCTACCACCGGTTCGGAATGCAGATTCTGCTGAGAAGAGCCGGCAAGAAACTCAGCAGTTGCTCTTTTCAAAAAAATTTTTTTTTTTACAAAGCTACGCTATGTATACAGTGCTTCCACAATAAAGCTTCAAAAATGCAAAAATGCATACGTAGGTACACCAATCCAACGCATGTCAAGACGGGCAGTCAAAGCAGACCCATTCCCGTTGGTGGCACCCGTTCACGAGCATGACGCATTGTCCAGCCATTGCTTCGCTCAACCATATTTGAGGGAACGTAACAACCCACACCACGGGCCCACCCGCACCGCATCAGACGGTTAACGTCAGGTTCAGTTTAATTTAAAAACCATTAAAAATGTAACTTTTTAGATAGAGACTCGTCGATAATAAAAAAATCGAAACATCTCGCAATGCCTTTTAGTTCGAAAGTGTTTCGATATTTTTGATGAGAAGTATATTATCATATATGTATTCTTTTATTGTAGTTATTAGTGGGCTAACTTACTATCTATTGGCGGGCGCCCGCGACTTTATCCGCTTCTTCAATTTACAATCAACAGTCACTAAATCCCCATAGTTTAGGTGGGCAGAACCCCTGCAGCATCAGGATTGAGGAGTTGTGTCTTGGAATTCAACGATGTAATCTTTACTTGGTACCTACAATAACTATTCATAGTCAACAGTTTCTAAATCCCCACAGTTTAGGGGGGCAGTACCCCTGCAGCATTAGGATTGAAGAGTTGAGTCCTGGAATTCAACGATGTAGTCTTTACTTGGTATGTACTTACAATAACTATACATAATCGACAGTTCCTAAAACCCCACAGTTTAGGGGGCAGTACCCCTGCAGCATCAGGATTGAAGGGTTAAGTCCTGGAATACAACGATGCAGTCTTTACTTGGTACCTACAATAACTATTCATAATCGACAGTACCCTGTACCTAAATCCTCACAATTTAGAGAGGCAGTACACCTGCAGCAGCAGGATTGAGGAGTTCTTTTTTTTATTACCCCGATTACTCGAAGACGCCTGGACCGATTTGGATTTTTTTTTTTTGAGGATCTGATGATAGGATCTTGGAGAAATCGAGGGAACTCTTCAAACTCTTCTAATTCCCTTGAAAATGCTTAGCATCAATACAATGTTACCCACAATGACTGGAAGTACTTCCTTTCCAAGCAGCCGTAGCTAATAAAAAATACGTGTTATTTTCAATCTGTTTTCGAGAGTGACTCTTAAAAATTAACCTACCACGTTAACTCGATATTTTAATTTCCAATTCCGGCTCGTATTATAAGAGCTCTCGGATTACACCCGATTTACACTGTTAATGAAATTTTGATTCAGCACTCCACCGTTCCCGCCATATTGTGAGTGCCTTCCCGCGCTTTTTGTACTAACCCGGTTTCTTTTTTTTAAATTTTAGTGAGATTCGACTGTTGGGTTATACAGCCAAACTTTTGTAATACTTTTATATTGATTTTTCTTTATTTTTAACGTAATTATTTTGTATATATGTATATATTTTTTTAATTACTTGAAATAATACGCGATATCATTGTTTGTATTATGAAATAGACTTAAAGATAAATTATAGATTAAAAAAATGCTTGACAGTATTTCTAATCTTTAGAGCTTAGAGCTTTATAAAATTTAGAGCATTCGTAATTCATTGCGATGTTACATAAGAATCGAAATCCATTTCCAAGTAACACAGAAGTTATCTATACAGTTCAGTGTACGGTTCAGCTCTACATAATACATTACACCATCAATATTTAGAAGTTATAATGTACCTACTATGTTAAGATCTTTACAACTAGGTCATATATTCACCCCGCGTAAGTCAGTAGCTCACTGACTGCATCCAAGCCACATTGTATTCAAAAAGAACCATCCACAGCACTTAAAAATAAATAAAAGTGTCGAGAAAAGTCTAAGGAAGAGGGAAAATTACTTAAAAAAATTCGAAAATCGCCCGCGCGTTCCATAGCGCGCCATACGTGCGTGCAACACGACGTACGCGATGCTACTAACGTAGTAGACCTGGAAAGGCTTTAGCTGCCCCTCAGCACCCTGTTTCCCCCTCACACCCCTTTAAGCCCTCTGCCCAGGCCAAAGCTTAACTCGCATAACAACCTATATCCTAAAATCGATTTCAGCAAAATATCAACTCTATTGCAACGAAATAACATACAATTTAGAACACTACGCGATTTGATTTTCCAGCTGTAAGTATGTGTGCCGGAAAAGCGACTGAGCGCGGACACGCTCACAAGTCACGGTTACCGTTGTATAAATTCAAGAAACTTATTTTGAGTCTTATTACCTTTCGTGAAGACTGTTTTTTTGTTATAAATGTTGTATGGCTGAGAACGATTGCAAATGTGTGCAGTGAACACAAATGTCCGAATTCGATTACGTTATAATTGTTACGAAGCGTGCCGTAAGAATAGCCCTTATCTATTTAATTATAAGGGTAGTTTTAGTGTATCAACGGCCACTTTTCCGAATGTACTGTTTGCTTTCCACGGTTCATATTAGGTAGTACTGAGCTCCGATCTTGCCACAATTGAAACTGTACTTTCAACTACTAAAATTAAAGTTTATATTCGTATGAGGGTTTTTAATAAGAAAAATCGAAATTTAACACCGAGGGACGTTTATTAATGTGAACGTAGATTTTGTCAAATGAGTATCGTAAGAAGTGCACTTTGTTTGACAAATAGATGCATAACTTTTGAACTTTTGCAAATACTTCTCTCTTATGAATCAATATTATTTGTTGTACATATTTCTGTCAATTTCTTTCAAAGCTGATATATATCGTCCGACATAGAAGAAGATTATTCTAGCAATAGATTGGAGGTTTGAATCACGGGAGAATTTCCTAAGGAAAGCACCTGTCGCATCGCAAGGATTCCATAATATATATCAGAAGGTAGATGGAATAACGGCGCGAATCCGATAGATGCTTGATTGTTATTATTCAATACCCGTGCATTGAATGCCTCTTAAAATAAAATATAATTGTAATACCTACTAATGTAAGCATTTATTAACGACTAGCTTTTGCCCCCGCGACTTCGTCCGCGTGGAATTAGATTTTGGGGTGGAATTTTCAAAAACTGTGACACACGTACTTCTTTATTTTTAACTGAAAGCTCTAATACCAACTTTGATGGAAACAGCTTGAAAAATGACGGACTTTCATATAAACTTCCATCCCCTATTTAAACCTCTTAGGGGTGGAATTTCCAATAATCCTTTCTTAGTGTGCGCCTATGTCATAAAAGGAACCAACTGTAAAAATTTCAAGTTTCTAACTTCAGTAGTTTAGGCTGTGCGTTGATATCTCAGTCAGTCAGTCAGTCAGGACTTTGAATTTTATATATATAGAAGATATAATTAAAAAAAAAACATAAAAGTTTGGAGTAAATATACACAAGAAGAATCGCGGATTAAAATTACCACTTTTATTTCGCGAAATTTTGTGTGAAACCAAGACATTAAAATATATCAGGCCTATTGAAGACATGAACGCTTTAATTTTTTATTTAAGCTCGAGACAGCTTTCCAGGTATTCCTCTTCTATAATTTATTCCTAAGGAAGGAAGAAAGGTTTTTGAGGAGAGATTATTCTTATGAGGTATTTTTTATTCAATGACAAATTGTTTAGAAGATAAATAATAATAATTACTTCATTTATATAAAAACACTAGCTTTTGCTCGCGGCTTTGCTCACGTTAAGTTTGATTTTTGAAACCCCTATTTTACCCTCTTAGGGGTTGAATTTTCAAAAATCCTTCCTTAGTGTGCGCCTACGTCATATAAGGAACCAACTGTAAAAATTTCAAGTTTCTAACTTCAGTAGTTTAGGCTGTGCGTTGATATCTCAGTCAGTCAGTCAGGACTTTGAATTTTACATATATAGATTAATAGGAAGATTAATAATAACATAAAACAATAGAATAGTAACATTATGCTCAAAATGCTCTACAATGCTCTGCTCTCAATGCAAACTAGGATAATCCGTATCTTGGTGGTCAGTCTCTTCCCAGTTGTACAAAAAACATCATAATAATATTATGTTCATCTGAAAATTTGTACATTGGAGTCGTTTTTTTTTTAAAATAGTTTTAGCGAACAAACGAGCAGGCAGGTCACCTGATGTTAAGTGATTACCGCCGCCCGTGAACATTTGTAGCACCTGAGGCACCACCAATGCGTTGCCGGCTTTTTAGGAATTTGTTGGTCCACCCCTTGAATAACCCCATGTTGTAATTGAGTGGGAATACCGTCGTTGTTACATTGCATAATAGTGTATATCGTGTGATATGTGCTTTTGAAAGAGTGTGTGTGTCTAGGAGTGTTTGTTTAAGAAGGTGTTTTTGTGTGTATGTGGATATCATCACAAATTAAGTCCTTAGCTGAAGGAAAACAAACAGCAGATTAAAAGAAAGGCTGATTAAACTTTAAACTTTTTACGATGTTTTTGGATTTCAAATCTCAATGTGAATGTCTCCAAGATATATAGAATAGAGAGTTTCTTATTATAGAGTCGAAATCTTATTATTGAGGGTCATGACCCATCCACTAATCACATAGTATTTTCTTCGTATACCTAATAATTTAATAATATGCTGACTTTTCGCAGACTTGTACCTATTATGATTTTAACTTTCAGATAAACGATCTACGGATTTTCCTAATCCCCTGAGGCTCATAAGAAAGATTAGGAAAAGAAAAAAAGAGATAAACGGAGGACTTTTCTTTTTTCCTTTTCAAATTCTGCGGGAAAGCACTTTCTAAAAGTTCATTTGAATAAAAAAACTATTCTATTCTATTTTATTCATGAGGATCATGCGTCATGCTCGTGAACGGGTGCCACCAACGGGAATGGGTCTGCTTTGGCTGCCCATCTTGACATGCGTTGGATTGGTGTACCTACGTAGGCATTTTTGCATTTTTGAAGCTTTATTGTGGAAGCACTGTAAAAAAAAAATTTTTTTTGAAAAGAGCAACTGCCGAGTTTCTTACCGGCTCTTCTCAGCAGTCTGCATTCCGAGCCGGTGGTGGATTTATGACGTGTCATGGGAGCTACAAGTTGGCCTACATGAAATAAATTAATTTTGAATTTGAAAAAAAAATTTGAATTCTGTTCTAATAAAAAAATTGCATTATTCAGATCGACAAATACTTTGACTATTTATAAACAATGTGATTTGATTTGTGGGCCGTTCTTTATCGCCTTGGATCGATCCAATCGTCTGGGTCTCGAATAAAACATGCAAACCGGGCAATCAGTCTTTATTATAAGTGTGGGGTATTGTATGGGTCAGTGTAGGGGCAGATCCTGTAGCCTTCGGAGCTTGGGGAAAACCTTTTTAGTGAACCCACCCCTAATTTTCAAGTTATTTCAAAATAGAGAGTCAGCGAGAAAAGGGACAATATTATTGAAACAGTTTTTAAGAAAGAAATCTTTTTCTTCAAAACCTACTACACTTATTTTATTTTTATCCTACTAATATTATAAATGCGAAAAGTTGGATGTATGGATGGATGGATATATGTTTATTACTCAATCACGCCGCAACGACTGAGCTATTTAGCTGAAATTTATCACACAGATAGATTATAGTCTGGAATAACACATAGTCTACATCTCGGAAAATTAGAGAGTTCCTGGGAGAATTAAAAAAACTCAATCTACGCTTACGAAGTCGCGGGTATCAGCTAGTTAAATAATATTCCCTAGATGTCCAAAAAGACCCTGTACATTCTATAAACATAAATTGAAATAATCTTCGGTGAAAGCCTAGTACTTAATTGTTCGGATTTTTTGGGTTTCAATCCTAATTATAACTTTTTAAAGTAGTGCGGAATAAGTTTTTTCTAAATTACATACTTGTACCTCTTCAATTTTATTTATTTGTAAAGACGTAGCAACAGCGTAGCAATAAGCTACAAGATAGCCTACATGAAATAAATTAATTTTGAATTTGAATTTGAATAAAATATAGATAGCTCCTTCTCATTCTGAGCTATACCTACCTTGGGCTATACCTACGCTCAATAGTGGGGGATGGGTTGACAGTAATGATTTTTTTAAAATTATTTATATAGTATAATTTAGATTTAAATTTCAAGAGCTGACTTTTCATCGGATTCAGAAAAATATTAAAAGCCCATACTATATTGTTAGCTATACACATACTATAGTGTTATAATAAAAGCCAAATGAAAGGCTCGCGTGCGTTATTTCAGCCTGTGACCCAGACGACTGACCCGTTTCAGCCGATGTATAAACAACTTACAGCCCGAATAGCATTGTGGTTAAATAATATATTGTGGAGAATGCATTTTTGTTTTTACGCTTGATTTTCAATAGTAGGTACTCGTTGGTTCTTGTAATAACACTCTACACGAATATTTCTTGAAAACCCCAAAAACTGCTATAAAATCTCGAAAACTTGATCTCTATTTAAACCCATCATTTTTTTTTTATTCGATGATTAGATAGCCCTTGACTGCGATCTCACCTGATGGTAAGAGACGATACAGTCTAAGATGGTAGTTGCTTGGCGTGTAGAAACTGATTAGGGGTATGGGTTGAATTTACACTGCTATACCCCTTCCAAGTTATCCCGCTACCATCTTAGACTGCATCGTCACTTACCATCAGGTGAGATCGCAGTCAAGCGCTATCTTGTCATCTTATAAAAAAATAGAAGATTTTAGTTTAATTTTAATTTGATGTAGTACCAACATAAAATGAGTTTTATGCAAACGTATTTATTATTTGTATAATTTGACAGCTTTAGTATTGAAGAGTTGCCAAAATATATTTATGCTCGAATAAGACTTATTTTACGTTGGTGAAATACGGCCCTCGCTAAACTAGAAATAAGTAATCTTTATAGACAGGAATAGTCAGGTCTTTTCCATTACATTATATAGTTTATAACACATTAGTAGTTGTGTTATGTTAATATTTTTAAGTTCAGCACGTTACGTGATCGCATGCAAGTATTGTAAACACGCATACCTGGTACCTACCTACTCGTGATATTTCTTTTTGTGCTTTCGGAAAATTCATTTTCAAGCAAATATCTGCATGAAAAATTAAATTTATAATAGCGAGTAATATTTTATTAAAAGAAAATTTTAAAAACAATTTATTTTTATGTATAGGTTGCCTGACAGATATCACTCAGTGATAAGGCCATATTTTGTGTAAAATACTTCTTTTACCTCAAATTTTGTTATTACGAAGGTATCCAAAAAGACCTCATTTTATACCTTGAAGATGTAGACATACTGTAAATTAATGGTAACAAAGTCACTAAAAAGAGAAATTAGGGTATTAAAGTATAAAAAAACAAATTAAATTCAATTATTAAAAGTTTCATGTAAGTACGTATGTACTCATACTATGCGTTCAAAGATACAATTTTATATAAGTAACTTTGTAACATAAGTTGTAAGCCTGTGGGTTTCATATAAATGAATAGTATGTACATATATCGACCGTAGCAATTAACAGTGTCGGATCTACATTTTGGCGATTTTCGTTTTGTTGCATTAAGGGTCTTAGAATGGGGATAGCAATGCCCCCACCAATTGTGAAACTTTTGGAATCAATCAACCATCTTTGGTTTTTGCAAGTGCAAGGGTTGGATATGTTGACTGTTTTTCACTTTTCACATATTTGAAGCTTTGAGCGGCCGTGCCCTGGAGTAGTGGTTTTTCACATGCGACTATGTTAATTGCTACGGTCGATATTCTTTATGGAACAATAAATATCTTAAACCCATTCATATTTGCATATACAGACCAAATCATAACCAAATATATTTTTAACATTTAATTTAATGGTTACGTAGTTCCACTTTCACCATTAGCGAGTATCGTTTAATCTAGCAGGGCTAGCATAGGCGGGAGAAATTTTATCCCCGGGAAAAGGATAAAATGTTTATACCCTCGCATAGTTTTTACATCCGTCGAACATGGGCACAGCGGTGGAAATTACACTCAGTGGATATACTTATAGGAATATACTTCGCCTTTTCCTCTGTCGCTATGCTTTAGCATAGGAAGAAGATAATTTTATCCCCTGTCAGTGGATAAAATCGGGGGATAAATTTTTTATCTCCTGCCCATGCTAGCTATGCAGGAATAAATTCGAATTTCTGACATTTACTTTTGTATTGGAAATCTGTCAAAATATCTTTATTCGTCGGTTAAACATTACTCGGATATTCTTTAATTGAGAATAAAATATTTTAGAAAGATGGAAAGAACCTTTCTCTTCATAGCTAGAAACTACCACGGGAAACAACTACAACTAAGAAAATCGCAATCTTTGAACACTATTTTGTATTAAATTGCTCTTTAACACAAACATCAGCTCGGTCCGAACGTTTGAATATTTGCAACAAGCCATTTAATCAACTTTTTCGAACTATATGCTCCCCAGTCGCTCATTTTCAAACGTCGCTTATATTATAATACCTACTTATCGTACAAAGGAAACAACCTTATTATAAACCACTAAACTCGACTTATTATAAAGTGAAGTTTTGTGGTTAAAATACGTCTATTCCTTTTAAGTAGGGTATCTCTACTTACGAGATCTTGTTTATTGCAATACAAGTTGTTCCTGGTTCCTGGCATTTCTATCCCTTTGACATTCTTATATTAATTGAGTAAGTTATTTCCTCGTTTTGCGAAGTACGGGTTCGAACACCAAGCACGTGTTCCTCGTCTCTAAACGTTCACAATTATGTTGAGTTGAGTTTCAAGCAAGTTATATCACTTGCTTACACGGTGAAGGGAAACTTCGTTAGGAAACTCGCATGCGTGAGAGTTCTACATAATTTTCTCAGATGTGTGTGAAGTCTGCCAATTTTCATTGGGCCAGCAAGTACTACGCGTTATAACTATTCAAATTCAAATTCAAATTCAAAATTTATTTATTTCATATAGGCTAACTTGCAGCTCTTATGACACGTCATAAATCTACCACCGGTTCGGAATGCAGATTCTGCTGAGAAGAGCCGGCAAGAAACTCAGCAGTTGCTCTTTTCAAAAAAATTTTTTTTTTTACAAAGCTATGCTATGTATACAGTGCTTCCACAATAAAGCTTCAAAAATGCAAAAATGCATACGTAGGTACACCAATCCAACGCATGTCAAGATGGGCAGTCAAAGCAGACCCATTCCCGTTGGTGGCACCCGTTCACGAGCATGACGCATGATCCAGCCATTGCTTCGCTATCCAAATCTATTTTGATTTTGAGCTGGAGATTAGTCTGCATGCTGGAGCGAAGAGGAGACGTTGTATGCATTATCAATCAAAATGAAATGATGATAATGAAAAATCAGAAGTATCTTATCAGGAAAATTCTTTCATCATCATCAGGCTCATTACTGAGCTCAGGTCGGTCAGAGAAGGATAACAGGCTGTAGTCCATCACGCTAGCCCAATGTGAATTGGTAGACTTCACACATCTTAATTGAGAACTCTCAGGCGTACAGGCTTCCTTACAATGTTTTCCTTCACGGTTGAAGCATGTGATGTGATACTTAATTGGTTAACCGCACATAACACGGAAAAGTCAGAGCTGCCTGAGTTTGAACCTGCTACCCCTCGAATAGAAGATTGTAGTCCTAACCACTAGGCTCCTGGAAATATCCATCCTACCCTACAATGATGGTGGCCTTTTAAAAAGCACAAACGAACCACTTTTAAACGTTCCGTTCGAACGCATTTATGTTCGAGGAAATTGAAAATTCAAAGACGCCATCTTATTCAATATTAACAAGGCTAATGGGGGCTATATTAACAGCCAACAGCGGGCCGTGAAGGCCGCGGCGGCGGCGCAATAATATTATTTATTTATTCAGATACCCTATCGATTCTGTCACGCTTTGATTTTGATAGGTTAGGGAGAGATTTAGGCAGACCGATGGAGTAGACTAACGCTGAAGAACATAGCAGGATTTATTACAGTTTTGTAATAAAATCCTGCTAATAAAAATTTTTTTTTATTGTGAGTATGTATCTAAGACATCGTATATGTATAAAATTAGGTGGATATGTTACAAGCGCGCGGTAAATGAAGTGCGTCGTTCGGAACAATTTTTTCGCTTGTTTTGTGAGTATATAACTCATCCCTAGTGATGCCCACGATTTCGTCCTCATGAATTTAGTTTTTTTAAATCCCGCGGGAACTCTCTTTTTTCCGGAATAAAAATTAGCCTATGTCTCTCTCTCGGTCCTTAACTATACCCATGCAAATCGATCCGTATATCTGTTGCACCGTGATTGAAGGACAAACCAACAAACAAACTTTCGTATTTATAATATTAGTAAAAATAGTAAAATTAGTAAAATAAAATATTATTAAAATTAAGGATGAAGATTTCTTGAAAACTGAAGGCAGTTTTCAAGTGAAGCGACTCCGTAGCAATCATTAAGCTATTGCCTTCTCGGAAGTTGGAAACGGGATAAAGTTTCCCACTCATTTCTGTGAGCCTAATCATTGAAATTAATTCCTGTCGTTTTGAAGAGAATCCTTTATTATTCATTATTTTACTTCGTCGGCGTCGTTGATAGACGTCCACTGCAGGACATTTCAATAGATTGCACTATATTTTTTCTACGGACTTGTATTTACGGCAACCTGCTAGTCTTTTGATATCTACATCAATGCATATGTCAGGTCGCCATTCCAACATCTTAGGACGTCCAACGGATTTTCGTGCTATTTTTCCAAACTCCCAATTCTCAACTCTTCTCACTTCTTCCCAAACTCATTATAGCTTCAAAACTCAAAAGAGCTTCAAATGAGGAGAGCTATATAGCTAAACTCTATATAGCTCTCCTCATTTCTGATTAAAAAAATGATTACCAACGCTCATGAACATTTGTAGCACCAGAGGCATCACCAATGCGTTGCCGGCTTTTCAGGAATTTGTTGGTCCACCCCTTGACAAACCCCATGTTTTAATTAAGTGCTTTTTTTAAAAGTATTATCCAAGCAAAACTTGCCTTATCAAAGCTTGTGTTAGGAGTAGGTATACAATAAGAGGGCAGCGGGCGGGGATCGAACCCGCGACCTTTCAGTATTCGGTCACACTTTGGAGTTTATGATTACACCACAGTACCTACTATCAAATCCCTATGTACTAAAAAGTTGATGTATAAATAAAAAAAATAATAAAAAAAAATGTCCGCACCTTTAACCGTTGGTCTATTGAGGATATTAAATAATATGTAGGTACATTTTTTAGCAACAAAGGAGGAATCGTTGGAATAAAATAACTACAGCGTCTTGACTAGAACTTTTAATTGTTTTCAATTAAAAATCATCTTAAAATATATCCCTTATAACTAGTTGGACACAACTGGGGAAGTACATAAGGCACAGTTGAAAACATTTACTTAAGCAATTACTGTTTTTGCATTTACTTTACTGTTTTTTTGAGCTTAGTTACGAGTATCATATAGTTCTTATTACGAGTATTTTTAGTTGCATTTGTTTTTTTTTACATATTTATATTCTTTTATTAACTAATTAGTGTACACCCTAACTTGTGTTTTATTTTTATTTATTCTTCCAACCGTGGGTTGCCTGGAAGAGATCGCTTCTTAGCGATAAGGCCGCCTATTGTACTCTGTTTTTATTTAATTTTTAAGTTCTGAGATGCTGTTTCCTTAATTGGTGTACTATAAAGAATATTTTCATTTCATTTTATTTTACTCTAGTGGTTAAGATCTTCGTCCTCTCTTTTTGGGGTCCGTGGCATCTCTGATTTTTCAATATCACTTGTTTTAGCGTTGATAGCAAATTATCCTTATGTGGTAGAAATCCAACCTACTCGAACGAAACGCTTCAATTCAACGTTTCTGATAAGAACCGCTAAGGTGTGGAACACTCTTCCAGCATCCGTGTTTCCTGCCACTAGGCCATATCACGCTGGCCTAATACAGGCCTAATATGGCCTAAACTCTTCTCGTTTGAGGGTTATAGGAACGAGGACATCCAACTCACATAAAACTATCATCACATTGGAACTTATTATTTCTAAACCGTAGTAATCACATATTATTTTTTGAATTTTTTTAACCCCCGATCCTCGTGTGTGTGTGTATGCGTGTGAAACAAAATGGCGGATTACATATTTTTTCACAACTCCCTTAATATGGGTATGAAATGGAATGGCTTGACTAGTAGAATAATATACACTATGCAAATCCAAAATGGCCGCCACCACAAAATGCCGAATTACATTTTTTTTTTAATTTCACATGTCGGGGGTGTTTTAAGTTTTCAATTTACATTTGTTTAACCTTTTTATAAGCGAGCTTTAGTGAGCGTAGTGTTACTATAATAAAATATGCTGATGCTTAAGTTAGACACTATTTAATAATCATTCGCAACAAATCCATTTCTGTAAGTTTTAGGCAAGTGGAATAAAATGGATGTATGAGTTATACAGACTGGACGAAACTATAGTTTTCTTGTTTTACAACGGAACGGAATTCGGAATAGATCTTAAGTCTAATTACATAAATTAATTAATAATATAAGCATTACTAAAGATTATTATCAAAATTACTAATATTAACAGCTACACTATTATCTGTATCCAACAAATGGCATTCTTCAAAATCATTTCTTTTCTCATCCATCTTCTCAAAATTATTCTTACAAAGGAAATCGTTGTCGCAAACGAATTCGTTTCTTCCATCTTCAATCATTGATTCATCAAAACTTGAGTCTCTGTACCTCTTTTCATTTTCGCTGTGATAATTTTGGTATCTTTCTATCTCAAAATCTGGGGAGATAGTTTGACCTTCACTCACTGTTTCTTTACCTAAAATATCTTCTGGTTCTATGGATGCTTGGATTGAATTAGGAATTTCACTGTACGGTCTGTTTTCATTCTTAACCTCATATTTAACTTCGGACATATCTAAACTTTCCCGGTTATCTAAGAGAGGTTTTATGTTCATTAGATTAAAGTTAGGCATCATTCGAGAATCCCAATGGTGTTGCGGTACATTTTCTGATGTGGAAGCTTCTAGATCTAACTGTGCGTCTTCACCTAACTTCTTGAAGGATCCTAAATTGTATTGTAGTGGTATTGAAAACGAAGGAAGATCGACTTGAGGGTTTTGTCTGGTCGGTAGAGCTGATATATGTATGGCTGGACCAGGTTGTTTTGACTTAGATGCGTATCCACTTTGATTTGATGTTTCGCCTAAACTAACGATTTGTGATGAGGAAACTGAAAGCGAAAGAAGTTCTTGGTTAAATCCAAGGATGAAAATATAGTTACAAATTACTTATTAAACGCTTTGTGATTATTAATTCTTAAATAAAAATAGGTAGTTAGTCAGAGAAAGGTTTTTTGTTTCTAATATTTTTATGACACTAAAGAATAATGGGCAAAATGCCCCAAGTATTGTAGCACTTTGTATTTATCATTAAATAGTTAATATAATTTACAAGAACAATTTTTTATGCTATGACGACGAAGCTGAATTTTGCGCCAGAAAAAAGTTACATTTTTTATAATTTTTGAATTTATAACTTCTCTGGTCTGGTAAGGTCAAAGACGAGTAGCCTCGCGATTTAGCGTTCCGACACGATGGCGTGTAGAAACAGATTAGGGGTATGGGTTGAATGTACACTGTCTGTCTGTCAGCGAGCTTTATCTCATGATCATGTACACCGTTGAAAACAGAGAATGTGTGTTTCTGTTGCCACTATAAGAACAAATTTGTCTGGTGGGAGGCTTTGGCCGTGGCTAGTTACCACCCTACCGTCAAAGACGTGCCGCCAAGCGATTTAGCGTTCCGGCACGATGGCGTGTAGAAACCGATTAGGGGTATGGGTTGAATTTACACTGCTATACCCCTTCCAAGTTAGCCCGCTACCATCTTAGACTGCACCGTCACTTAAAATCAGGTGAGATCTTAGTCAAGGACTACCTTATATAGTACGTTTATCTCACGAAGTTACGGGCGCTTTACTTGTGGTTATGTCGTGTACATGCACATTGCGTAAGTGTGCGTGTCTGTTAGGAGCCTAGGTGGGAGCGAGCAAGCTCTCGCTCACACTTATACAGATACGATACACACACAACCATGAGCCACGAGCCCTCGTGAAATGAAAGAACTATACCTAACGTTGGCTGCATAACTTTGAATTCCAATTTACCAGGTATAGTAATGAAGTCCCTCATTTCCAAGGCCAGGGCTGATGGCGATCGAGGGTCGGGAGATCTGGCTGACCGTGTTGGATACGGCTCGCAGCCTGCTTTTTGCTGCTTGCGCCATTTCGCACGCCTGTTTTGGAACCATACCTGCAATTGTACCAAAATAAAACCTAAACATCAAAGGGTAATTGACTGTTGTCAGAATATGGATATCTAAATATATAAAGGCATAGGTGACTGACTGACTGATCTATCAACGCACAGCTTTAACGACTGGACAGTTCGGACTGAAATTTGGCACATAGATAGCCATTATAACGTAGGCATCCGCTAAGAACGAATTTTTGAAAATTAACCCCCTGAGGGGGTAAAATGAACGTGAGCGAAGCCGCGGGCAAAAGCTTGTTCATTAATAATGACAATCGAAAGTGTAACATGCACGAATAATATTTGTAAAAACAGAAAATAAAGACGATTAGGTATTCGAAACCGGTTAACTAATCCAAATAAATTAACTAATTAATAACTTCGCCACTTCCCTCGACGATTTTGGCGCTTGGGTTTTCTTGGAAATTCATTAACTCGGCCAAATAGGTGTGAGAAATTGAATTTTGATTTTTAGAATGTTTAATATTTCCATATTCCAGATCGACGAGATTGTAATAAATTATCCAATCGGTGAAGAAAACGTCTTGAATTAAAATAATCCATTTAATTATATCTGCAATTCTATGTCGACGAATATAGTTAGGCCAATGAATACTAATAATAGTTAGCTAGTACAAAGAATAGGAATTTGGTTTGACGTTAAACTATTGTGAAACTTAATGATTCTTATTCCTTAAGTAGGCAACTTAAAGATTCCTAAGTAGACATATTATCTGACTGTTACATTAAGATTTTGTTTTAATTTAGATTTTCGTTTATTAGAATTTGGTGTTATATTATATTTTAATAAATTATTTAGATGTAATTTACAAATAGCTTCTCTAACCGACGAATATATTGTTCATTTTTAACCGACTTAGAAAAAAAAAGGATTTCTGCCGGTATATTCTTTTTTTTGTATTTTAAGCAAAATTAATTGAAAATTGCATTGGATTGGTGTACCTACGTATGTATTTTTGCATTTTTGAAGTTTATTGTGGAAGCACTGTATACATAGCATAGCTTTATAAAAAAAAAATTTTGAAAAAAGCAACTGCTGAGTTTCTTACCGGCTCTTCTCAGCAGAATCTGCATTCCGAACCGGTGGTAGATTTATGACGTGTCATAAGAGCTACAAGTTAGCCTACATGAAATAAATTAATTTTGAATTTGAAGTTGAAAAATGTGATGATCATTCCCGACCTCCCATGTGTTGTACAAGTTTCGTATTCAGTGGGGTTAGTATAAGATTTGATTCGATGACATTAGTGTCAAAGTAAAATGAGCCTTAGTTGTATGAATTTAAAGTCACAAGTTCAATACAATCGGTGCCTGTACTTAAGTAGTTGTATGAAACGGACCTGAACTCTAGCTTCAGTGAGGTCTATCCTCATCGCCAGTTCCTCCCGAAAGAACACATCAGGGTAATGAGTCTTATGGAAGGCAGCTTCTAGTTGTTCTAGTTGAACATTTGAGAAGGTCGTCCGGTATCTTCGTTGTTTTCGCTTTGGAATATCGCTTTTGGAATCTGAAACATGGAAAATATACATGAATGATGCCAAGTGGAAAAAAAATTGTTTTGATAATTCAGCCAAATTCCTTAAAAGCCTCAATAGCCCAACGGTAAAGGTGCGGACTGAAAACTGAAAGGTCGCAGGTTCGAGCCTCACCCGTTGCACTATTGTCGTACCAACTCCTAGCACAAGCTTTTCGCTTATTTGGGGGGGAGAGAAGAATATAAGTCAAGTTCAGCTTGGCTAATATTCTTTTAAAAAAAAAATTTAAACTACGAGGAAAATATTAGGAAGTGGCGAGTTTTAGGTTAAGGTAAGTTTTTGACGAACGCAGCCCGTAAGTTAAATGGAAATTCTTTTTTATGAATTAAATAAAAAAAATATGCTAAGATTAGTAAAAGAAAATCACGAAGTATCTCTAAAACATGAGAGTAGATGGATGTTCACTTCTCTTAAGTTTAAAACCTTGGCCAACATATTAAAAGTTTGGCCATTCAACGAGGTGACGCAGCCAGCGTTCTGAAATTTTTTTTTTTGAATAAATCCTAAAGTTTAAATTAAATTCTATGCAAAATCATACGCAATAGTGAAAGAATTATTAAAAGTATCTCTTCAAGCAAAAAGATTGTAGGCTTAAAAAATATTTTTACTTGAATTAGGAGAATATTCTTCATCTTCTTCGTACTGTTGGTTGTCACCGGCTTCCTCGGCATTCTCCGTAGGTGTGTAGGTCTCACCCACTTCTGCTTCTGGTCGTTCGCAAAGAACTGATCCCGGGCCGAGCCTACAAAAATTACAAACTCAGTACGATAAACCTTTGGTTGTTCTCTACCACACTACACTTTTTAGAGAGTTAGCGACAGAAGTACCTAGTGTGTGTGAAATTACTCGTACACCTTTTGAAAAAAAATAAAATTGGTACATAGAAGCTGATGCCTACGACATCGGTCACGTGGATTTAGTTTTTAAAAACTCGAGAGAACTTTTGATATTCCGGGATAAGAAGTAGCCTAAGTCACTCTCCAAGTCCTCAACTATACCTATGCCTATCACCTCGATCCGTAGCTCTGTTGCAAAGTGATTGAAGGACAAACAATCCAACCAACCAAATACACTTTTCCATTTATAATGTTTAAAGTTGAAGCCGGCGGCTTTGGTCGCGTGGATTTAGTTTTTAAAATTCCGCGGGAACTCTTTGATTTTCCGGGATAAAAATTAGCCTATGTCACTCTCCATGTCTTCAACTATACAAATGCAAAAAATCACGTCGATTCGTAGCCCTATTGCAGCGTTATTCGAGGACAAACCAACAAACAAGCACACTTTCACATATAGGTATTAATATGGATTCTTTGTAGCATTATTGGCAGACCCCCCACTATGTGGACCGACTACATAAAAGGAGTCGCAGGGAGCCGTTGGATGCAAGCGTAAGAGACCTTTCTTCCATATGGACGTCTATTGGTCAACGAAGAAGAAGAAGGAGACCTGAAACTAACCCATTAAAAAGATTCGGAATGTTGTAACAGAAGCTGGTGGTGGGTGACACGTCATCATTCAAGATGGCCGCCGAGTCAAATCCCGATGTACCCGCGCCCGTTTCACGTCCGTCCAGTGATTCTTCCATCTGAAGTTTCATAACAATTTCTGTTATTCTTTTTAGAGCCGATTTCATCAACGTAAAATAAGTCTTATCCGAGCGTGATATTTTGGCAGTATTTTCATTACATAAACTGTCGGAACGCGCAATTTATTCCTCGGTTAAACGTCACTCGACGTCGGTGAAATCGGCACTTAGAATCATGTACTGATTACCTGGTTTCAGTTTTCTTTAGCATATCTCTTACACCTTTTACATATAATAAATAATTTATTGTTTTTAGAAAGTGGTCGTCGCTAAGTCTCTATTCTATAGAAAACGTTACTTTCTGTAAGAAGAATTACAGTGATGCAAGAATAAATAATACCTAATCAATAATGATTACGAACAACTAAGTATCTATCGTCGGAATAGGTAGCTTTTGCCTTTTATTAACAAGGGATGTTAACAACTTCAAGTCTACTTACTAGGTACTAGCAGAAACAGTTTCGGGTAATAACTACCATGCCCATAATATGTTTGTACAAGGACCCGGTCCCGAACAATTGATACTTCTTAAAGTTATGTCTATCCCTTTGACTGTGTTCTTTGTGGAAGATGGACGGAGCTCTCTCCGTCTATCTTCCAAAAATGCTAAAGCTGTCTGGTCTCTATCAGGAGACAGCTTTAGCATTTTTGCTCTCCGAGGCGCGGATGTAACACGCCGCCTAATTCCTAACTAGCCCAGCTATTACTAAGAATTTCTTGACCGGAAAACCTGTGATCCGACACGGGAATCAAACCCGGGACCTCGTCATCCGCAGTTGAATATGCTAACCACTAGAGTCTAGACCAACGAAGCAGATTACAATGTGATATGAAAATCATTTTTCGACAAAGTCTATTTTTATATACGAACTAGCTTTTTCCCGCGTTAAGTTCGTTTATCCAAAGTCCTATTTTATTTATTTCCGCCCCTTAGGGGTGAAATTATCAAAAATCCTTTAGCGGATGCCTAACGTCATATTAGCTATCTGTATGCCTTTCAGCCCGACCCGTCCAACCAACCACTATTTGAGCTATGCGTTGATAGATCAGTCAGTCAGTCAGTCACCTTTTCCTTTTATATATTTATAGATGAAAAGCTCCCCTAAGCAGGTGTCATTTAACCGCAAGCGTGTTTGTTTTGAAACTGTAAACGAGGAAGGTGAGTGACCGGCGTAATGCACGCGGGCGTACCTCGCCAACGCTTAAATTGAATTAAATGCCTATAATTTAGTTAAGTTTATTAAATTACTACTAAATGAGGATAATTCGTGTTTTCTCTTTGCTGCTTTGAAGACAGTTTCGATGGCGCGTTCGCAGTCGCGCCATGTTTTGAGTAAACATGTAAATATTTCTCGCGCCAAAAGTTTGACACCTGTCAGATTAGTTGACAAAGTTAATTTAAGACAAAGTGACTGTCGGTAAAAGCGTTTATGGATATTTGTTCCTTAGCCATCAAGTTACGGTTTTGTGAAGTGGGAGAAGTGCTTTTTTTAGGTCTATTTGCTAACAGAAACATTACGCTAATTGCGTCACAAAGTACTTCTGTTTTACCTAGAAATAATTCTCATCTTAAGTACATTTTAATAAGCCTCAAGCGTTTAAGGTGCGGACTGAAAACTAAAAAGTCGTCGGTTCGATTCCCACCCGTTGCACTATTGTCGTAATCGACGTATTTGACGCACCACAAGTTTTCTGCTTATTTTGAGGGGAGAAGAGAAAATTAGTCAAGTTAGTCAAGTTATGCCATACCTACTTGAATTTCAAACACGTAAATTCAAGATTTTTACAGCTTTGCTTATGTTTTACGTAATTCTTATATTTTTGTTCTTTTCTTCTTGTTCCATCTCCTAAGTGGAGAGTCAAACATATAAAAGGGCTTCACTTATTTTTTTTTCTTTTGCTTTGTTCAAATTAAATTTAAATATACGTAACATATTTTTAGGATAATTATTATCAAGCGAAAACCTTTATGGATGGTGAAATATGCACTACCTACCACTTGAAGAAGAATTTACTTACTTCGTAAAAGTTGCACACACGATTAAAGAACTATTGTTTGTGTGTTTGATATTTCAAATAAAACAAATTATATTAAAAAGAGAAACTGCCGACTGCTTTCCTGTCGCCTTTTCTGGATGAAATTTAATTAAAATTAATTTTATTGATAGTTTTAAAAAAGTTCTCGGTATGTCGTCCAAAAGTCTTTTTATTTTATTATCGTTACGGTATACAATTGTTTTTTAAATATTAAAATATAAAAGTTTTTACTGTATTTTAAATAACCATTCCTACATTTAAATATTATATTTACAGTCTACATTTTCTATGTAAGCATTTTGGAGACAACACAAATTAATAAATTATAATTATAATTACGTATGTTTAAACCATTAAAAAAGGATGATTAACGATAGATACTATACTCGCACCTTTAGGTATACTATAATAATTTGGTCATTCTTATTAATTAATAAAATACTTATTATAATTTTTATTTTATTTAAAATTAATATTGCCTACCTGCCCACATTTATATTTTAAAATTCAAATTTAATGAGCAAAAATAAAGAATAAGTGAGTGACCTTATTATTTTAATTAAATTAGGTAAATATTAGGTATATTGTTAGGTATGTCTGTTGATTATACATACTTTCAAGCAGATTCCTACGGTACGCCTAACAACAATAACATTAATCACATAATGAAATAACACAATTAATAACATTTAGTATAATTTAATAAAACAAGGCTTACCTTCACAGTGTTATGTTTTACAGAGGTTTTTCGAAATGAAAAATCGCGCCGAAGGCAGCAATTATAGTCACGTGGTCGCTTGTACTGAAGCGGCCGAGGATCGACGGACGGTATTAGAACAGGGAAATTCGTGGAGTCGCTTTATGAAGTTTGCATCGAAAAATCGTTCGAATTAATTTTAAAGTAATTCCTAAATGAAATCAAGAATAATATTTAAGTATTTAACATGGAAATTATTTTAAGAAATATTTCAAATACGATGTTATTTTTCCTTAAGAGAAAAGCCCAAAGAACATAGGTAAGTATTTGCATTCAAAGAATCTAGGTATTTTTTTTTTTTAAATTAAATATTTAAACGCAAAACTTAAATTTTGCACTATCTACGAGTAAGTAGGTACAATAAAGTGCAAAAAAAAGTACACGAAGAATATAATAATAGAGTAAGGTAAGTACTACACATTCTTCGGTCAGTATCACTCATTAGTTTTAAATATAACTTCTGGAAAGATGTGTTTTATTAATTCCAATCAGATGAGCTATTAAAGATATTTTCATTTATTTCATTGGCTCATCAACACATATCTACAGAGAGATAGAGTTGCTATTAGTGCGATTTACCACGCTCTACAATAACTTTATTTCAATTTTTTTCCTGTAGATCTTCACAAACACGACTTACGAACTTGGTACCCACTACATAGGTACCATTCTTTAACAAAAAACCTAACATTTACCATTTTAACAATTTTTTACATCGAATGCGACTCCACACCTTTATCCTAGAAAACCAATGACGCTCTAGGAAAGTAAGTAGGTATATAAACATATAAGTCCACGTGTGTTTCGGTGCTAAGCCAAGCTCAAGGGGGTGGCGGGAGGAGGCCCTAGCAGTGCAGTCGATGCCAGTGGCTTTGCGATACGGGGTGAAATCCGTGTTGAGTGGACACACATTCTTTTTGAGTTTTTTTTTGGGGTTCCGAAAAAAAAACAAGCCTTTATAGGATAACTTTGTTGTCCGTTTGTCAAGGCCCTTTTTCTCAGAAACGGCTTGAGATACTAAGTTGAAAGTACTGAAGAGAAAAGTCAACGGTCTCTTAATGCTGTGAAAAATTCAAGTTTCTAATTCAACTCAAAAAGTTACAGCTCTTCAAAGCGTATTTCGTACCATAAGTTCCAGTGACGTCACGTCTCCAGTAATACAAGCACAGCTGAGCAACCTAGCTCATCAAGTCGCGAAACTTAAGTGGCCACGATCACAAGAAAATATGGCGTTAAAAAAGTAAAGACATTAGGGTTCCTCTGCACCCTAACTTCAGGAATACGTTGGAATACCCTCCACAAGTTGTATGTCACCGACTCGCACGAAACGCTTTAGTTACCTAGTTCAACGTTTCTGATTCGAACCGCTAAGGTGTGAAACGCCCTTTCAGCAACCGTGTTTCCTGCCTATAACTAGAGTACCTTCAAGGCAAGGTTCAATAGGAATCTCCTAAGCGCTCCAACCGACCTCGTTATTGCTTTCCAGCGTTGATTGTCGTCAAGCACAAGCCTATTTAGCAATAAAAAAAGTTGGATGGACGAACTCACGTGAGTCGCTCGTTGCCATCAGCAAAAAAAATCCTAGACTTACGTCAAGCAGTAAACCTAGACGTAGAGAAACAGGATGAATACCACAGGAACCCTGTTTTCCGAGATGTAGGTAACCTTATTTTTACGTCACGAACTAAGTAAACCTTTCCTAAAAACACGTGGATCCGTTGCTTTGTGATTGAATGCAAACTAACAAGCATTCATGAGAATCTATTAGGTCAGTTTAACTTTTTTCACATCTAAATCCTAAGTACTTACTGCAGCATGTGTCAGGACAAACAATACCTGAATGACTTGATGAATTATATTTTCTTATGAAGAAACTATACTGGCGCTTTTGGAAGTCTCCCGACGGGAGTGGCGGCGGAGTTTCAACTGATAGAACTCCAAATTGTCTCTGGTCTGGTATGGTGGGAGGCTTTAGCCGTGGCTAGTTATCACCCTACCGTTAGGACGTGCTGTCAAGCGATATTTTAGCGTTCCAGCATGATGGCGTGTAGAAACACAACGGGGGTATTTGTTGAATTTACACTGCCTGCCCTTCCAAGTTAAGCCGCTAACAGCTTAGACTGCATTGTCACTTACCATCAGGTGCAATCGCAGTCAAGGACTATCTTGTCATTGAATTAAAAAAAAATTTTTTTAGGTATTTGTACTAGAGATTCTTTATTGGCTTTTTTTTCACAAAGTAAGCCAATAATTTTGAAGCTCGATAAGTTTCATTCCATTAGGTATACCTACATATTTGCAAAATTTAATATCAATTCCAACATGCAGTAGTTTTAATTTAAACAAACTACGTTTGTAAATACACTTAAGCTTACGAGGGGGCTTTAAGGAGGCCTAATTGTATAAAAATAAAACACCAAAAACCCTCATGAATGTTAATTCATATTTAATAAATAAATACATTTTCATGTTTTTTTTTTAATTTAAATAAAACTAATGTAAGTGACTTAGTTGTAGCAACTCTCAACAACATTATATTACAACATACAGTACAGGGACACGCGGACGCGTTTTATTGCTTAATCATATAACTATATAATAACAATCGCTTTATCAACTAAAAAGATATATATTACTCAAACTCTAAAATATACATACAAGTTTTATATAAGTTAGGTAGGTAGTTATAGTTTATATTACAGAAAAATAACCCTTCAAAATTAAATTTAAAAGACCGTGTCACAAATAGGTACAAAACAAAACACAACTTCAGAAGTAGGTCGAAAAGAGGGTCCTAAATCAAAGGGTCGACGTACTTATCATAATAAATAAACTTTAATCTAGGACCAACCCTTATAGGTCTCTAAAAATCGAGATCCAAAACAAATCGAAGTTCGAAATTGTGAAAAAAAATGAAACAGAAAAATAGAGGGAGTTAAATTTTTTAATGGTGTCTTTAAGTATTATTTGCCATAACAATTATTTTATAATTATACTCGGTTTTGATATCAATAATTCAACATGCTTGTGGTTTCTAAATTAAAGCAAAACTTTTTTTAAATTAAGCAAAAATTTTGTTTAAAATGGCGAGTAAATATTTCCTTTTAAGTTAGAACTCTCTTTCCGATAAACCTTGAATAAGTAACCTGTAGATTTTGGCAATATTAAATTAATAATAAAG
This sequence comes from Hipparchia sbordonii, assembly GCA_038048805.1. Taxonomy (NCBI): domain Eukaryota; kingdom Metazoa; phylum Arthropoda; class Insecta; order Lepidoptera; family Nymphalidae; genus Hipparchia; species Hipparchia sbordonii. The sequence goes on from JBBIWI010000019.1 coordinate 4,849,646, forward strand.
AATAACTATTTATTGGTAGCTCAATTTGCTAAATGCATAATGGTTCTGATCGTCCTGCTAACTAACTAAACTAAATTGGAGATTTGTGCATCGTTTTCCGAACTATTGATATGACTATATAAATTAAACTAATTTTTTACCCTTCTCTAATTGAAATACTTTTAGCGGAAGGATCTGGGAATCCACCGCATTATTCCAAAAAAAAAAAAACATCTTCCATTATATGAATAAGTAATGGAAAAGAAATATACATGGAACCGGATACCATTTAAGTACAGAAAAAAATATTGGCAACTAAAATCAAATAGTATTACAATGAAGCCCCAATAGCCCAACGGTTAAGGGTGCGGACTGAAAACTGAAAGGTCAGAGGTTCGAACCCCACCCGTTGCACTATTGTCGTACCCACTCCTAGCACAGGCTTTCCGCTTATTTGGAGGGGAGAGAAGAATATAAGTCAAGTTCAGCTTGGCTAATATTCTTAAAAAAAAAAAATGTGACACTGTCCTAAGGTGTTACAAAAATGGAAAACTGCGTTTCGGAGGCGCAAAAAATAATATACAAAACGAACACAACACACGGGCCCTTGGAATATTATGTGAACACAATCAGACATACATCTTTGGCTTCAAGCGAAATTTACAAAAGCAATTCAAAGATTTATTCCACACATACCTACTTTTTATTTATTTATTTTGCCTTTGAAATACGAACTTGCACAACAAAAAAAAAAACGTTGTATAAGCAATGACAAACGACAATGTTTTTTTTTTTTAATATTTGGCAATCTCTGTAATGAAATAACTAAGCAAAAAGTTAAACGAACAGACCAAAATAAAAGTGGATTATGCTTTTTGGATGCTATGCCTTTATAACTCGGTCACATTTATCTGTGCACCTCTCTGTGGAATTCCATCTGGAATTCCTTAGGCATATCAGCTTAGATCTGAGACCTTTATTTTTCATTATTTAATAAATAAATGAAACAGTTCGTATTTAAAAAGCACCTATAAAAAAAAACTTCTTTTTCCTATCTTCAAGATACAAAACGCATTCCGCTTGAAATACGTATAAGAAAATATGCAACCAGTCTCACGCCCTCGCATACAATATTAAAAGTTATTCCGTTACAATAAAGTTCAAAATCCAACGACGAAACGATTAATCAATTCCTTTGAGTTTAAGGGTCAGTACACACCGAGACGCGACGCGACGCGACGATGCTCCTACTTTTGTCGATAGCGATATCAATATAGAACCTCTTTACTACATAATAAAGTACAAATTTCAGTGAGAGCGCGAAAGCGACCTAGATACGTGTCGAAGTATGACTCGTCACGTCGCCCTACGCCGCGCTGCGTCTCACGGCGCTTCTTTACGCAGCGAGGTCCCTCGTTCTTCAAGCATATACGCGCCTCGTCGCGTCGCGTCGCGTCTCGGTGTGAGCGGACCCTAATGCATTACTCTAATATTTTAGAATTAGCACAAACATTCATTTCTTAAAACGTAAATGATCGATTCGACGACAAAAAGTAGGTAGGTACCTGTTTTTTTTTTAATGTGAACATTGATTCAGTCGCTAGTTGGAACCAAACTGCAAGAATAAAAAATTATTTTATACCCATTTTTCGCACAACATAGGTGTTACAGGAACAGAGAGGGGACTATTTAGAATATTAGCAATTTAAAAAAAAGGTTTGTGGACACAACGAAGGTTTTTAAGGAAGTTTGGGGAGGTTAAAAAGAAGAACAAAGGAATACACCATTGGCTTGGTAGCGCATACAGAGATGCCCCTAAGAGAGAATTTTTTTAAAAAAAATTTTATTTATTTTAGCTTTTTGTAGCCGATCGATCTTACAAATTCGAAGTTTTAAAACAAAATAAGCTTATAATATATTATGATTTATTAATATACGATTAATATTGGAGATTCAACAGTATAATATTTTTTCATTGGACAGAATTATCAGATACCATTCTTATGTACGTATACAATTTGTACACAGTTTTGGGGCCTGGACAAGCAAGAGGCGTGACGACAGCGGCGCGTGATAGCATGCCAGAACGTCACAATGAAAGACTGGAATTACTCGCCAATCTTTATGGCCGCTCTAAATTCAGCCGCGATACGCAGAATGGAGATTTTAGATATCACATATACTTAACGGATCATGGGATGCTATGGGAGCAATTGACCCTCAACACCGAACACAATGCGTAAGTTCGATGGAACCTATCACGGTGTTTGGAGCGACCATGTGGATTAGCGTAAACCGTACAATTAATTTACTATCCTTCTTTTTGCTGATTGTCGATTAGAAAATAATAAATACTTATAGTTATAAAAATAACCTCTCACTTTGCATGCGGTTTTTACCTTTAATCATTTTATTATTTTGAATAAATATTAAAATGATTAAAATAATAATTATAAAAAATAAAATAAATTGTATCTAAACATCACGCTGTAAACTAGCTAGGCTCTACAGGGCGAATGTTCTTGGTTTCAGGCACCGCGTTTGACACGCCGCCGTCACGCGTTGTGTCTGTCCAAGCCTTTATTGTGAAGGGAAAATATGTTTTAGGAAAATCAGTTGCTATTAGAAAAATCAGTCGCACATGTGTAAGTAGGTATAGACGCGAGGAAAAACTACCCGCGTTGCTTCTGAAATTATTTAAAAGCAAACCCTTGCCGGCTCAAACGATAGAAGCCAATTTTAAATAAACCTTACCACCTAAAATAGACTTTACGTGGAGGACTGGGCGCTCAACACATTATTATCCAAAAAACCCTTACCATTAAGTGGTTAATGGAAAGGGTCACAACTTACAGTAATTAGGTATTCGACGCAGAGAGGGAGACTATTATTATAGATTACTCAACCAAAACAAACTAGGTAATTAATTAATATATAATATTATGCATTAAATGAAAACGGTATTCAATACCACCAAATTAAAATATCAGGTTAAAGTATCCCTATCACAGATGCGTTGTAACGGTCGATATTATCGCAATGCGTTATTGCGGTACATGTTCATACTAATCGTAGTAACGTACAAATAAGCGATATAACCGACCGTTAACGGCACCGGTGTCGTTGAGGCTTTGCTAATTATATTATTTATTAGTATTCAAACTAGTAACCATAGACCCTAGTTTAGAGAACCCACATTCAAAATTCACCCATACACCCTTGATATTAGAGTCCAAATCCAATAACAAGTCAATTATTTGTCTAACTACCCTCGTATCAAATAGTAGAAACAACAAGCCTACGTAAACGATAAAAGTCAACATTATCCACTAGTTAATTTTTAGATATACGTTTTAAAAGTGGAATTACAAATTTTTGGCCATTATAGAAGACCATTTCGCATCAATCGCTCAAGTCTAAAGACGCGAACACATTGCTGTGTTGTGGTGTGTCGTAACACGATAGAAGGCGATCCAGGTCAAACATTTTTAACCCCGACGCATAAAGGGGGACTGACTGTCCTTCTATGTGTCCTTCGCATCGTTTCGATTAAACAGATGGATCGATTAAAATGATGTTTTTTTAAGGAAGGATTATTTAATAAGGATTAAATAACATCATAATGTATGATAATACGTGTCTGTTAAGCCGTTTGAGGATATTACCTACAGTCATAAAAAATTACATGTTGGATGTGATGTTAATTAAAATTACGTCACAGCACACCACAACACATTAGTGTGTCGTCAGCTTAAAATATAATGACAATGTGGCATGAATGGTTAGGAAGGTCCAATGAGGGTAGGCGAATAAAAATTGGGCAAAACTTTTTATTAACTAGCCTTCGAGTTGTAGCCCTTAGGCTGAAATCTATAGACCGCAATCTCCCTCTGCTCAGACTCAAGACAGAGATAAAACGAGACAGATTTATGTCAGAGCATATTTGTGTCTCGTTTTAACTCTTGAGTCTGAGCTAAGTCAGAGCACGCTATATAGATCTCAGCATTAGTGCAAAAGAAGTAAGGGGCGATAAAAAATGGACACACCAAGGGTGCCTCTTCACTAAATCGGAAATGTCACATTATATTGTCATTAATCCGATAAGTCGAATCACAGACGTCTCCTTCCAGCTCCATTCAGTGAACAAGCACCCTGAAGTACAAAATTAATACAAATATTGAAGTCACGATATTACAAAACGCAGATACCACTTCTATTATTTTATTTAGAAAACAAAATCAGAAATGAGGGGATCCCTAGGTTGGATAGATACAATTATACATATATAAAAACTTGATTGCACACAAAAAAAGAAACAAAATTGATTAAAACCAAACTTAGGAGAACCAATATAGCTCAGCGAGTCGCGAAACTGGAGTGGAAATGGGCGGGGTACATGGTTCGAAGAGCTAATGGTCGTTGGGGTCCCAAAGTGCTGGAATGGCGACCCCGCACCGGAGCCTGGTGTTGCCAGACTAGGTGGACCGACGACATCAGACGAGTTGCTGGATACAGGCGGCGCAAGACCAAGAGGAAGTCTAGGTCCAATGGACTTTTGTCCAACAGTGGACGTATATTGATAGATAAAGCTTGACAGCTGTTCGGCTATACAATGAATAAGAGCGTTTTTGTTTTTAAATGAATTAAAAAATGTGAAGGAAGTAAAATTCAAAATAAATTATTTATTAGGGAGTTATGTTAAGATGTAATTATACGATGTACAAATAGGATATTATTTAAATATAATATGTAGTTAGGTTTACAGACGATGTAGTATTGAAAAAGCATTCAAGGTACGCGTCAAATAAATAGACTTTCTTATACAGACATCAAAAACCTTTAAGGTAATGGTAACATTTAAGAAAAAAAAAATATCGGATAAAAAATTCTGAAAAATAAACGTTTTTAAGATGTAATGGTAAAATCAGGAAGATTATTTTGGTAACACTGTTTGATTTACGTTTAAAATAAATAGTGTGAACAATTGAACATTTTTTAATTTATATCGGGAGTTGAGCCATAAGGCGTGTGCACACTAAACTCATTTTCATTTAATTTCAGCTCAGTATCAAGACAAAGTTGAAACGAGACAAAGCCAAAGGGGTACGAATATTTTTGTACGGAGCTTGGCCTAAATGACAGACAATAGGGCCAATTTGTAAGTTTATTTTAGGCGGCGCCACCAGTATAACTTGATAGATTATATCTCAAATACCGATGACGCTTTAAAACATTTTGTTTTAAACTTAATAATAATACTTGTTTGTATTAATGCCGGCTATTGATTTATACAGGTTTAACGAGAGGCTGATATTAAAAAAAAAAAAAAAAAAATATGGCGAGACGGCAGGTAGGCCTTTTTCAAACTCATTTATGATGTAAGGAGATACATGTGTCTCGTTTAAAATCCATCTCAGCTCTGAGCCAAGTCAGTCCACGCTCTATAGATCTCAGCCTCACACTAATGACTCACAATGAGCGTAATGTGAACACACCTTTAGTCTCCTTTAGTCTCCATTATTGTCACATTTAAGACGTTAGAGATGCAAAGGACAATAATACAGTATACAGCTCAATGTAACATTGTAATCTAAATGGACAAAAGTTTCATTTGGTATATATTCTTAGGACAATATAGTATGGACAGGATTCTAGAGACATTATAGAAATTAGTTTGTACTTCCCAAATCGTCAAACGACTCATGAGAACTATAATAATTTTTCGATAATATTTTGAATTAAATCGCATAATAATGTGTGGTTTTTGAAATACTCAAATATATTTTTGGCACATTTGGCATATTTATATAAATATCAACGTTTGTTTGTCATATGGGATGCCAACATTTAACTTTCATTAAAAGTGCAATATATATTATGGAAGTTTCCATAAAAGATAATATGGAAATGTTATATAATAAAGTGAATAAGATGAAGCCATTTTAAAGTACATAAATATAATCATTTTTCGATAAGTAACGTGTCACTTCATGCACATACATTGGTACATATTACATTGGTACATTTGAAATGACAAATGTGCCAAAAAGGATTTCATATTTTAAAAACCTATAATTTATATTCTTTCATATAATATTTACTTTACTGTATCACTATGATAAAAATGTCTTATTGTGCCGAAGAAAGAAAATTTCAATAATACAGTGATGTTAAACATTTACTATTGTAATGTATCTAGTCTGAACATATGTACAACTATTCCTAAAAAAAGATAAAAACTTTTTGATATTTATTTTTTAATATAATCTTTAATACTTTATGCGTGGTAACATGCAATGGATTCTACAAATGTGTTTCAGTACGCAAGTGACCTTTTTCAAAATAAAAGTACATAAGATATACTATAGGTGTATCAATTCAACTAAGAAACCCATCGGCAATGTAGGTCCGGACACTAGAAGTACTATGTTTCGAGGACTGTCAAATGTCAAATTAGTCAGTGCTACTCGTCAATTACTAAACCATTTTTAGTAGGTCACTTTCGTTCTGAAATCGCTAATAACATGTGTATTTTCTTTAACATATTGAATATTATTAACTCCGAAAATCACCTATTCTATTTCTCTCAAGAATTCAAAGACAACGAACAACCTTACAAAATGGTTACGTAACCCTGTTCCAGCCTTTTCGGCTTTCAACCATCGCCGGGAATAGCCGAATGACAAATGTGCCAAATGTCATTTGTGTTACATTTGTCTCAATTAATACATAATAGAATAATTCGATACTCCGCTTGAGATTTATTCAGAGAATTATTTAGACGCACATATGCAATAAAGTGTCAATCCACATAACTTATCAATTCAAAAGGTAACTTTATTCCGTTACGTTATATATGTATTTAGTTTGGTCTCAGACGTGGGATAATATATGGGCGCTATTGTCACATCACCTGGATTCTTTTCTTTGGACGTCGCCTAGAGGTCGGTGGCTGTGTTTACGGAACTTTGTCCGGAGTTACTGCTAGAATCTTCTGCAGTAACTTCTGTATTTCAGTGACTCGATAGAAGTTCCATTTTGGAACGCTGTATTTCAGTGACTCTATAGAAGATCCGTCAGAACAAAATTTTGTATCTCCAACGATAACGGTGGTGTGCCTCGATTAAATTTTGCGGATAAAGATAATTTGTCAGTCCAACCACCTATTGGAATTTTGAACGCCACGAGTAATTTTAACCATTTTTACTTTAGCAATCCTTCGTCGCGGTCATCTTGCCGTGTCATGGATTGGTTTCAATTGAATACGATAAGTCAAAGGCGTATCATCATCTGGAGATATTCTCATAGACCTTAATACTCTAGTAGATTTCGCAAGATTAAGTCTTTCAATTGACCGCTTTTTTAAAGGGTCTTTATACGACTTCTTGACTGCAGATTGTGCTCCAGACGAACTATCCAGCCTCTGGAGCACAACACGTGGTTATCTGTTGTCCTCCAGAGGCTGGATAGTTCGTCTGGAGCACAACACATAACCATGTGTTGTGCTCCAGTTGTGATGTTCACCAACCGGTGAACATGCATGCCCGGATACGAAAAAGCGATGGAATCCAAGATTTTTTTCTCATAGACCTTAATACTCTAGTAGATTTTGCAGGATTAAGTTTTTCAATTGACCGCTTTTTTAAAGGGTCTTTATACGACTTCTTGACTGCAGATTGTGCTCCAGACGAACTATCCAGCCTCTGGAGCACAACACGTGGTTATCTGTTGTCCTCCAGAGGCTGGATAGTTCGTCTGGAGCACAACACATAACCATGTGTTGTGCTCCAGTTGTGATGTTCACCAACCGGTGAACATGCATGCCCGGATACGAAAAAGCGATGGAATCCAAGATTTTTTTCTCATAGACCTTAATACTCTAGTAGATTTTGCAGGATTAAGTTTTTCAATTGACCGCTTTTTTAAAGGGTCTTTATACGACTTCTTGACTGCAGATTGTGCTCCAGACGAACTATCCAGCCTCTGGAGCACAACACGTGGTTATCTGTTGTCCTCCAGAGGCTGGATAGTTCGTCTGGAGCACAACACATAACCATGTGTTGTGCTTCAGATGTTGTGATGTTCACCAACCGGTGAACATGCATGCCCGGATACGAAAAAGCGATGGAATCCAAGATTTTTGAAGCTCGTGTTTTGTTACAATGGACCTTTTCCTCCATGGAAGTCAAACTAAGTAAATCTTAGGTTAACTTCCATGGAGGAAGGCCTATTGTACAGGTGTAGTGTGTGCAGGTTCTGCTTCTCGGTGTTCTATTGCTGGTGCTTGCGCAAACTTGAGCTGTGCTTGAAATTTGGCTTTCATATTGCCGCAAAAGCAGCTACCGTTGCGATAGCTTGTTGCTCTCTCTGTAATGTACTGACTATGACTGTATCGTACGCAAAACTTCGATCGACTAACGGTTCAATAACCCGTCTAGTAACATTTGGCAAAATATGAAGTAAACATAAGTGTTTACAAATTGGTGCAATCTCAATATTATGTTGGACTGATTTTATTGTTTACTAAATATTTTGATTAAATATTCGACTTTTAATTTTTGGATTTCGGATTAAAATCTTCTTGTAATCAGACGATATTTTGGTAGATTTCGATTTCTGTATCTTTCAGATTTTTTCAAATAGATATTGTCAATACAAACCCAATTTGATTTCATTGTTAATATTTAAGTGAATTACTTTAGTAATTTTGCTATTCATACTCGGGTCCTCTCGAATCCCAAGAATAAGTTTTCATTATCATTTTTGTTAAATCCAATCCGAAATTCGTTCTTACATTTTTTATGCATCGGTTTAAAAATTCACCTTAACATAAGCACTCCCGATTCCTAGCCCCCTGACTTTTACCCTGATAGTGGTACGTATGTAGATACCACCTTTTAGTTCATAATAATTGTATCCCTATGATAGGTTATCTGCCTAAACGTACCTAAGCGAATAAAATAAAAATTACAATTTTTTCCAATTGAAAAAATAGCAATTTTACAGTTGTCTGAATAACATCACACAAATTACCGATTTATACCGTTAATACCGTTTTATCGCCGATATAATCTAGCATTATGTGCAATCGCTTCCAAATTCAAAATAACCAATTTAAATTGGCATATAATCGAAAGAATCTTAATTTTCATCGTTTTAGATACACCGATAATAAAATAATCATGAATGACAAAATATTGTATCTTCACTTTCAATGCAAAACATTCTTGTTTTTTTTTTTATCAAGTCTTTGATTACAGGATTATAAATAAATTTATCGTTAGTACATACGATAAATACTTAGAACCACTTCACAGAACTGTTTCCAAAAAAGTTGCAACAAATACATTTTATCATAAATTATTATTATTTTCTGTACGAGAACGTTTTGCATTACAAGTTGAATATAAGTTAACATTAAAAATTTATTATCTTAGACTATTTGCGCTTAAATATATCGAATAACCTCAAAAAATGTTCAATGAATAAGTGTACTCCACTTAAATAAGTCAATTCTCATTTCGAAGGGGAGCCCCCGAAATTATTACAAAGATGGCACTAAGAAAACCCGAAATAGCAATATCAAAAAACACCTATCTGGTTACAATAAGATATATATAAAATCAGATAGCGATCTCATAAAATGTACCTATATTCGATTATAATCGATTTGAAAAAAACATCGATTTACGAAGAACTCTGTAATATCCAAACCTGGATTAAAATTAATCTCTGTCATAGAGATTTAAATTCTTCTGACGAATCCCGAAGTTATCTTTTTTTCATTCGAATAATTATTCGATATTTAAACTTCTGTGCTTTTTCCGACTTGGCCTTGTTTGGTGTCGGGAACGCCAGATGCGCTCAGTTTCCGTTGACGTCCAGGGAATATACCACTGAACAGGCGACCTATAAAAAAGAATTGATTTTTTTTAAACTAGCAGCGAAATTCTCTAAAAATTACACTGACGATACTGAGTGCGATAGTGAGACATAAAATAATGCAATTTGTTTGACACAAAAAATCGTGAAGTTAGGTTAGGTTAGGTTAGCCAAACCAAACCAACCAAACCAATTTGCGTTTATTTTCAGTGTGTTGCATATTACAGAGCTAAAATCTAAATATATAAAAGGCAAAGGTGACTGACTGACTGACTGACTGACTGACTGACTGATCTATCAACGCACAGCTCTAACCACTGGATCGATCGAGCTGAAATTTGGTATACAGGTAGCTGTTAGGACGTAGACATCCGCTAAGAAAGGATTTTGGAAAATTTCAACCCCAAGAGGGTTAAATAGGGGGTTAAAAAATCAAACCTAACGTGAGCAAAGCCGCGGGTTAAAGCTAGTTTTTATATAAAATTCCTATATACATATTACTAAGAGACGATACAGGCATTTAAAAAAAATGAATATCTTACGAGTTATTAGAATACATCATGTATTTGGCGCTTACTACACTCCTTTTCGTCGCAATACGCTACGCCTCTTGTCGCGCTTTACACGAGGTTTCGGGCTTATGTCATTCCTTAGCTCCCTTCAAGTTAGCCCGCTACCATCTTAGACTGCATCGTCACTTACCATCAGGCGAGATCGCAGTCAAGGGCTATCTTGTCATCGAATTAAAAAAAAAATTGTCACGATCGCGTGGGTGAAATCTGATTTTTTCTGGCATTCTGAGCAGTCTTGATTATATGTTGAAGTTGAAGAGTTTGTTTGTTTGAACGTGCTAATCTCACTAACTACCGGACCGATTGCAAAAATTCTTTCACTGGTAGATATGTACGTGATCCCTAAGTGCTATAAAATCAAAATCAAAATTTATTTATTTCATGTAGGCCAACTTGTAGCTCTTATGACACGTCATAAATCTACCACCGGTTCGAAATGCAGATTCTGCTGAGAAGAGCCGACAAGAAACTCAGCAGTTGCTCTTTTCAAAACAATTTTTTTTTTACAATTGTTAACAAAACTAGGCTATGCACACAATGCAAAATGCACACCTATCACAACCTAACACATGTTAACATGGGTAGGCACAAAGCAGACCCATTCCCGTTGGCGGCACCCGTTCACGAGCATGACGCATGATCCAGCCATTGCTTCGCTCAACCATATTTGAGGGAACGTAACAACCCGCACCACACGACCCCACCACAGAAATGTTTAAGTGAGCATGACATACTTAGGCTACCCATGTTAAGGCATCGAATTAAATACTAATATTAAGATACTCATTTTAAGACATAACTGAGACACAAATAAAGTGGAAACACTGTAGAACAGAATACAATAGAATCATGTTACAGGTTACATGTTACTATAGGCTATATATGTACCACGGGCGAAGCCGGGGCGGTCCGCTAGTTACAGTGTATTATGGCTACTCGTTCAGCTCACCTGGCGACCTCTGCTCGGGCGGGTGTCGCGGCGAGGTGGCGTGCAGCGCGGTGCGGCTGCCCTGCTGGAAGGACACCGACATGCCGCTGTCCAGCGAGCCCACCGACCCGCGCCGCTGCAGCCGCTCCGCTGCCATCGCCACTGGGGGACACGGGTATTATAGCAATAGTATGAAAAACCCAGTCAAGTTCGAGTTCATACACTTTTTCAAAAAAAAAAAAAAAAGAAAATATTTTTCTTGGCTTTAAAAACGTTCCTCTGTGAAATGCTTTTTTATAGGTACAGATTTGTGAAGATATCGACACTGGAAAGCGGTTTTTGCTGTCTCTTATATACATAATACATATGTTGGTAAATCAGTAGAAAAACGTTAATCAATTTTCACTCACCGCACACCGACTTTGTTCGAAATCGCCATATTTTCTTACTGCGTCGCTCGGCTAATCAGCGTTGTTGGACGGTGGCGCCACCGCGCGGGACGCGGACCGATCGTTGACGAATTGTCGCGGGCGGCGGGAGATTTAAAACCCAACATTTCCCCCCACCGAAATCCGACAGGATTTCACCAGTTACGATACCAATTGAAATTGATAATATTGAATATAATCCCCGCAAGTTGATATTGCGATTGGCGGCCATCTTGGTGACGTAGTCGACGTCGCACCGTCAGTACCGTTCGCAAGGTCAGCCCGCGCTTACGTGCTTACGCGCATCGAGTACTTGTTATAGCTTTTTGTTTTTGTTATCCTGTTTTATTGTTATTTTTGAGTTTTGTTGTTTAGTTTTGTAACCTGTTACCCGTTAAAATGAGTAAGAAATTAATTAACAGTCGTGCTCGTGAAATGATAATTAAAGTGGAACAATTATTTTGTAAAAGAGAAAGAAGACTCTAAGTCAGTTATCCAAAATATAAACCGTGCCTAATTATATATTAATTATATTTATGTATATGTATATATCGCCACCCCAACCGAATAAAGGCGTAATCGAAAAAAGTCAATTTTACAGGAGAGCCAAAAAACCGTAGAAATGATCTACCTTCTTTGCTATTTACGCCTGATTAAAGTTATATATATAGAAAAGCGAGTAAAAAAATAAGGCTTCTTTTACTCTATTTGCTAAATTTTTAGCCTTATTTGCAAAAGAGATATTCAAGAAAAATCATCTTAAATTTTTATTCGTCTATGAACTTCTGCATTTATTTTTTGTAAAAAACAGTACGCCTTTATTCGCCTACAAATGCTCTAGTGAGCGAAACGCATCATTTTTGTGCATAACTTATTGAGTCAAATTTTGTATCGTAATCTGGCGCGCAATTATTTGTAACGCCGTTATTCTTGTACTTTTTGAATGATGCTCGAATCGTATTATAGATTCACTTCTATATTCGTTAGCCAATGCGAAAAATATAGATTCGTAATAAATGTTAACACTAAACGTGAAAAATAATTTTAAATTAAAAAAAAGTCGTTAAAAATAACAAAAACTTTAATATTTTTTTAAATTAACAAGGAAATAATACAAAAAAATTATGTAAAACTTCATTAGTCCTAAATTAATATGGCAGTCTCAAAATGGTAAGTACATTCTTACCGCCATCGATATTATTCACAAATAATTGAGCCAATTACTTAGAATTTCTTTGGAGATCAAAAATCTGAAATATAATCATTTATATCTTAATTAAAACAAATATGACTGATTTATTATAATTCTTAATGACTTAATGACGATCATCTGCGATCATCTGCGGGACCTGATGCAATACCACCCTATTTAGTAAAAGATTGTATTTCAGTTCTTAAAGAGCCTCTATTATATTTATTCAATCTATCTCTTGAAAAATGTGAATATCCAGAAAAGTGGAAAATATCTCGGGTAACTCCGATACCAAAGGAGAAGTCCACATCAGAAGTAGTTCAGCATAGACCTATAGCAGTACTATCATGTTTCGCTAAAGTATTTGAATCAATATTAAATTGCCACATTAGCAAACAAATTGGTCGTCGTCTTGATGATTCCCAACATGGATTCCGTTCAGCAAGGTCGACTTGCACTAATCATATTAATTATGTGGATAACATAACATTGGAACTAGATACAGGTCACCAAGTAGATTCAATATATTTCGATTTTAAAAAGGCTTTTGACCTTGTAGATAATGATATTCTTCTTCAAAAATTCTCCACTTTTGGTTTCGCACCAAAACTCATATGTTTTTTTGCAAGCTATTTACGCAACCGTTCACAATATGTTCGTATCGGCCATTTTGAATCACATACATACTATACTAGATCAGGAGTGAGTCAGGGAAGTACACTAGGTCCTACACAATTTCTTATCATGATAAATGATTTACCAAATGTCATCTACACATCGAAATGTTTATTATTTGCAGACGATTTAAAATTGTACAATAAGATTGAACATGTCGCGGATTGTGAGGCATTGCAAAGAGATATCGATGCAGTAACTGAGTGGGCGGAATCCAATAGATTGCCATTCAACGACAAAAAATGCAAAGTTCTAACTTTTTCACGCTTGAGATCACCAATAACTAATGATTATACAATGTTTGAAAAGCCGCTAGAAAGAGTTTACCAAATTCGCGACCTGGGTTTGATATTGGATGCTCGTCTAGAGTTTAAAGAACATTACGAAGGAATATGCAAATCCGCTCACAAAACATTGGGATTTACAACAAGACTATCCTCTCAATTTTCAGATGTTAGAGTGGCCATCTTGCTGTATAAAAGTTTTGTACGCAGCAAACTAGAATACGGGGCTATAGTTTGGGATCCGTATGAAACGAAATATATAATTTTAATTGAAAAAATACAAAAAAAATTTGCACGCTATGTATATAAAAGATTATATGGATACTACCCCTATATGTATCCATCTCTTTTTGTTGGGGCTATGGTAGGATTAGACACATTAGAACTAAGGCGCAAGTTCCTTTCTATAGTGCACTACTATGAGCTTCTGAATGGAAAAATAGACAACCCCGAAACTTTGGCAAGCGTTGGCGTTGCGGTTCCGCGGCGTTATATGAGCGGTGCGGAGGGGGCGTCTGGCCCGCGACGTCGGCCGCGACTGCTGACGTCGGGACAGCAGGCGCGAACGCGGCGCGGGGCGGCCGCTCCCACCCACAGGGTGATTGCACAGTTGAACAAGATGCTGGACCAGTTCCCAGATGCCGACGTATTCCATCAAAATGAAGCGGCTTTCATTAAAACCATCATGTTGTACTTAAATAAGTGAAATTGATTTATCTGCAATTCTTAACATTATTTTATTTTTATTTTTGAATTTGTATTAATATATTATTAGTAAGCTTAAGTATATTGAGTGTAATTAGATTAAGATTAGATATAGAAGGTGTTATAACTTAGCATATATACGTTTTGGGCATTCTGTAAGTATATATAGTAAATTGAAATAAATAAATAAATAAAGCTGAATAGAAAATGCCACTATACCGGTTCTTTTTAGTTAATTTAATTATGAAATCTATCTTATACTTTGCGCTTAAAACCAAACATACGCGTTTGATGATGTTGGTATTTTATTAGGAACTTAAGTTCTAATACAATTAACAATAACATAAATATGACATTAGTTATTGTGTTAATAGTTTAAAATGCAGTTTTATGCAGTTTCTACTTCTGGCAAAAAAAAAAAAAACAAAAAATAGTAAAATCTTCTCAAATGTTCATTAAAAAATAAAAAATCAAAAGATAATAATGTAATAAAGTATCAACTACTAATAAAACTCCTTTAGGAATAGGATTTCTTTTAAAAGCTTCTATTTAACTTGCAATATATGTATGCAGCTATGTTTGTTCGGGTGGAATCTTGCAACTTACCTGTGGAGCCCAAGATAGGAATCTGTCAAAAATGATGCCCAAATTTTTCACAGTGTCACTATAGGGCACAGATGTCGCATCAAAAACGATACCAGGTAAATTGGGCACATCAATTCGAGTGACCAATTTTTGACTGCCTATTATAATAGCCTGAGTTTTTAGTGGATTCACTTTAAGGCCATATGACTTACTCCACTCTAAAATTGAACTGAGGTCATTATTTAGTAAGCCAATGGTTTCAGCCAAATCAACTAATTTAGCCTGAACATAGATTTGGAGATCATCAGCATACAGGTGGTAGCGAGAAAATAATCTGGAAGTAATAGAACTTATGAAAATTGAAAAAAGGAGAGGAGACAACACGCCACCTTGCGGTACACCGGCATTTATCGCGCACCAGTCGGAAAATGAATCGTCGACACGCGTCCGTTGCCGGCGACCAAACAAGTAACTATGAAACCAATCAATCACTGCAGGAGATATGTTAATAATATTGAAGCTAAATTGAAAGAATAATAAAATAAAATACTACTAGGGAACAACATGGCTAAGCTGAATCCTGCTCCAAAGGAATGAGCTTAACTATGGGTCGTGTAAATTCCAAGTTTTTAGTTCGAACACTGGCCACACGAACTATGCCATGAGGGCCGGGATATACTTTGGTAACCCGAGCGAGACTCCATTCCAGAGGTGCAAGGTTATGAGAATTTAACAGAACAAGATCATCTACTTTAATATTAGTCTGAGTTTTATCAAACCACTTTTGACGCTGCTGAAGCAAATGCAAATAATCATGTTTCCATCTTTTCCAAAATTGTTGGGAAATCTGTTGAACAAGTTGCCAACGATTTAAACGATTGGGTGAAATTTCGGTAACATCATATTCTGGTACAGATAGTAGCTCGCGACCTATCAAAAAATGCGCTGGGGTCAACATTTCAAATTCATTAGGATCGCTAGATAAGGCACATAATGGCCTTAAATTGAGCACTGCTTCTACACGCGTTAAGACAGTAGTAAGTTCTTCAAATGTTAAAGCTCGTGTGCCAACTTCCCTTTTTAAATGTAATTTGGTCATTTTAATGGCAGCCTCGTAGATACCGCCGAAATGGCTTCCTGCTGGAGGGTTCAATTTCCATTGAACATTACGCTTAGCAAATTCATTCATCTTGTATACATAATTAATGACGTCATGAAAGAATTGTTTATTTCAAAGTAAGGTCAAGTGGGGTAAGAGAAACATACTTTACTGGTTTGTGAACATTTTGGCCTTCAGCTATCAAAATTATACATTTATTTCGATATTAATTGAAACAAATCTTCGCTTTTGAAATATACTAACATTTTTTTTGATACAGAACTAGATTGTTCGTATAATTACGGCACAATTTAGCAACAAAGCTAGGTCATAAAAATGTTCCTCTTACCCGAGATTTGGGGTAAGAGGAACACTCGATACTTTTAAGTAATAACTCGTGTTTTTAAGTGTTTAAATAGCATGTATTAAATTTTTTGTTTGAGTTAAGTGGATGAAACCTTACCTCGTTTAAAAAAAGGTCTTATTTAGGCTGACAGCATAAAAAAACGAAATTTGGGGTAACAGGAACATATAGGTAAGGTCAGAGGTGCTAAACATTTTCTGGTATTAAATGAACGTATTAAAAACTAGCTTTCCGCCCGCGACTTCGTCCGCGTTTTGGTTATATCGCGCTTGGCACAATTTTTCAAAACATGAACCCCCTTTAGTGATCGGTTAAAATGAAGCCTATGCCCTAAGCCTAAGCTCGAGGCATTTTGCTTTTTCTGTAACAAATAAACAGTTAAACAAATCATGGCTATTTACGGAACGTGTTATACCGGCTGACTTTTTAAGTCCTGGCCAAAATTTGTAGGATAAACCTTTTGTATGGGACCAACTTTCGTACTCGAAAAAAAAAATCTACTAAGTATTTCATACATTTTGGTCACAGCTGATCGATACTTTCGTATGGAACAGCTGACTTTTTATTTCGAGTACGAAAGTTGGTCCCATAGAAAAAGTTGTTCATATTCATAGGTAGGTTTATCCTACAAATCTTGGCCAGTACTTAAAAAGTCAGCCGGTATTTTAGTGGATTTTAAAAATGTTTGTTACCCCCTGAAACCGGGAAAGAGGAACATATGTTTCTCTTAACCTAGTATAGCCGTTCCTCTTTCCCAGCTTGCCATTTTGAAAGTTATGTTTTTATTGACATCGAAAAAGCACTAAAAACACACACTACAAACAATACAATACGTAGAAAATAAAGATTAAACGTAATAATTACACTTACCATAGCAATCAACCGCAAAACTGATGTTTTTAATATTTTAATAACACAAACAAGGAACGCCGCTAGGTCTTGGTTTTTTTAGTTTGACAACTGATTTTTTTTTCTCTCTTTTACTCGCTTATCTGCCGTGTTGTAGCGCCAACTATCCAAGAATATATGAACTACGCCTAATACTGTTATATCAACGTAGTGACCATAGAGCTCGCCGTTATAGTTTTCTTTTTACTAGTTACAGTTTCTCTTCCCCCCGCGTCCCTCTTACCCCACCTGACCTTATACATTTTAACTTTATACTTTGAAATGAACAATTCTTTCGACTCGGGATATCATTCACTTAGCTAAATCATGCAAGGAATTTATACGCATAAAATATAATTCCTTGGTAATAACATGCGGTTGTAGTAGACATATTGAAAAATGATTAATTACTAATTAACTTTGATGCAACATAACAATTACAGCTTTAATTACAGCTAACACCACTGGAAAATGGCGTCGTCACCGGCGCCCTTTTGTTTGAATCTCTCAACGTTATGAAATAGGTATCTTACGTAATGAACTTGAAAACTTGAATATCTTTGTGATTATTGAATAATATGTTAAAATAATTGTTACACGGTTATTTTCATTGAATAAATACTTGAAATTAATACGTAAAACGTGTGTATACAGTGAGTAGACAAAAACTGAAAATCAACTTTGAAATTACGTAAATTGAAATAATACGTGAAATACAAAGTAAATATAATAATTATTGATATCGTACCTGGATAATCCGTGGTCGAATGGACCAAAGATATGGTAAATCACTAGAAAAACGTTAATCAATTTTCACTCACCGCACACCGAAAATGGTTCGAAAACGCCATATTTTCTTACTGCGTCGCTCGGCCAATCAGCGTTGTTGGACGGTGGCGCCACCGAGCGGGACGCGGACCGAACGCGAGTTTTTCTCTCGCGGATCGACCAATCAGGTCGATCGTTGACGAATAGCCGCGCGCGGCGGGAGATTTAAAACCCAACATATGTATTTGGAATATTATATATAATATACAGCAAAATCGATATAAAATAAATATTTTTTTACGCGAATTGCAGCAATGGAATCCAGCAAACCAATTTGAGGTCCTAATAGATTTATAAATACATATCAAAAATATCGAGGCCGAAGGGATTCGAACCCACATCTCTCTGGGAATCGAGCCCGAGTGTGTTAACATTTTGAAGTCGTAATAAGCGCCGGGGCATATCCCGGTTGTTCTCAGGTTGGTTTCCTGGCGATATTTTCCTTCATCGTTGTAGCTACTGATATTTAATACATAAATGGACGCACATATGCAATAAAGTGTCAACCCGCACAACTTATCAATTGAAAAGTTAACTTTATTCCTTTACATTATGTATGTATTTAATTTTACAAAGTTTTGTAGATTGACACTTTATTGCATATCGCTCATTTGCGACAAGGGTGACATAACTCAAAATTCACCAATTTTAGTGTCGAAAATTTATACTTTTTGCTATAAAAACAACATTACGCTAAGCACAAAAAAATAAGAGCGAGAGAGATTGTGACTTAATGCTCTGTCGCTTTGTTGGCCGCTGTGGTGTTTCGAGACCGCAGCATTCACAAAACATTACTCTCTAACGAGAGAACTCTCTCATCGTAGATTTTGAATTATGTCACTCTTGTCGCAAATGAGCGATATGTGCACCCAAATATGTGAGTGTGTATAAACGTTGTCAACTTACTAGGATCATTAATGTCGACGAGCGAGTTGCTGAGCACGTTGCGTTTGATGATGCTGGTAGGTGGAGGGTTCTGCGATAGACGCGACGGCGCGGCGGGCGCCGGACAAGATGGCGGCGGGGGTACCACCACGCTATAACAAATGTGTATAATGCAGTAAATAAATTCTGATTCTGATTCTGACAAAGTCTTAAAATACGCGTACAGAGGTCAACGGCCGCCGCGCGCACCTAATGTATCAACAGCTGATAGATTACGTTTGTAGGGTGACCCTAACTATCTGTTCAAAGGTGGATCTCTTTGGTAAACGATAACTTTGGTATTCTTAAGTAAAATAAAAAAATACGTGTTGATTAAATTTCGTTTATATTCAACATAAAAAAATTGTGCATAACCAAAAAAATCCTGTATAAAAGGCATTCATGTCAAGTTGGCCGTTACTTCGCGTCTCGCTTTCCCGCACCACACCACACCTCAAGTCAGACCCACTTAGTACAGATAGCAATGTTCGCTTGCGATTGTCACTACCAAATTTTTCCAAAGTTTTGTTATTATTTGTTGAGTCAAAGGACCGTGAGGAATACGAATCCTCTTTTTGAATGTGTGTCCAGCTCCAAAAGTACATCTAAATCCTCAACGGACAAAATAGGGATCATTTACCGCTTTGAAGAGTCCAGGTTCCCCGAAGGCTTTTTAATTTAAAAAAAAAACCCCGAAGGTTCTTTTTAATTAAAAAAAAAAAGTGTGGCACTCGGGGACTGCCGCGGTAAAGCTATTGCATAGCATTTTTTATCAACGCCATCTAGCGATGAGCCAGCTGGCGTTGATAAAAAATGCGCCATCTAGCGGCTTACCGTAGAGGAGTCCCGTGTCAGTTTATTTTCGTTACGGAATTTCTGGATTCGGTCTCCACGCTGGCCCGCGATAGAAGCTATGCAATAGCTTAAAAAGAAGGCATAGCGATGAGCACGGCTCAACCTACTGTCCACCGGTGTATTACGCGAACTTTGCCGTTTAACATGCCTACGTCATAATAGCGCTCCAGCCCGATCCGTTAAGGGTTTGAGCTGTGCGTTGATAATAATCAGTCAGTCAGTCAGTCAGTCACCTTTTCCTTTTATATATTTAGAAGATATACTTAATGAATACATACCCGTGCACATGTACATGATCTATGCACTGCTGGTGATCGATTTCGACGTCTGCTACACCACTGTCCCGATTTTCCATTACTGTAATTAAAAAAATAATTGTAGAACTTTAGGGATCCCGAATGATGGTTTAGTCCTAAACAATTACCACCCGATTTTTTTTACAGAAATGAAACGAATTTATTTCTGTTTAGCAAAATTTTTTTTTGCTAAACAGAAATAAAATAAATTTTTAACATGGCCGACACGATTGATAATCCTGTCTATTTATAGAAATTTTTAACCTGTACAAGCTCGACTATCCTCGATTTTAACAAGGCTGTCACGAAAAATGACAATCCTGTCTAATAATTTGCGTTTACTTTTTTTTTATTTTGTTTGAAAGTCAATTTCTCGCGGCGTTGTTGGTGCTCCTGCCCTTACCATTTCTCGCGGCGTTGTTGGTGCTCCTGCCCTTACCATTTCTCGCGGCGTTGTTGGTGCTCCCGCCCTTACCATTTCTCGCGGCGTTGTTGGTGCTCCTGCCCTTACCATTTCTCGCGGCGTTGTTGGTGCTCCTGCCCTTACCATTTCTCGCGGCGTTGTTGGTGCTTTTGCCCTTACCATTTCTCGCGGCGTTGTTGGTGCTCCTGCCTTTACCATTTCTCGCGGCGTTGTTGGTGCTTCTGCCGACCATTTCTCGCGGCGTTGTTGGTGCTCCTGCCCTTACCATTTCTCGCGGCGTTGTTGGTGCTCCTGCCCTTGCCCCGGTTGAGCTCGGCCTCGATGCGCATGGCCTCCATCTCGTCCATCTCGGCGACGCTCTCGCGCAGGTCCTCGGCGAACTTGCAGCGGTCGTGCTCGTTGCGGGCGTTGAACGTCGCCAGCCGGCGCCCGTCCACGCGCCGCGACAGACGAATGCCGAACGGGTAATCTGAAAGTAAAAAGGGTGAAGTCAAATGCAAGTCCGCCTCGCATACGAAGGGTTCTGTACCAAAAAACACCGAAAAATGGTAACTGTAAACGCAGGTACGCTATTATCTGTCTATGTAAACGTATTACCACAATCGTACTATTACATAACTCTATGTAAACTTTACATCACCTGTCACCTGCCATTTTTTTCATTGTCCCTTTCCTGACTCTCTATGGTTAAGATTCTCAACTCGTACGCATCACGCATATGTATATAAAACAATTAATTTTTGGACTCGATGAAATAAGTGATAAATAAACTAATAAAACCCGCCGGTGGAGGTGTCGAAGTGATTAGTGCAGTGTCGTGTGAAATCAACTATTTCTTTGTGGGAACAAATATCATCGAACCAGCGATCCGACAATATATGGCTTCCG
Organism: Hipparchia sbordonii; assembly: GCA_038048805.1. Lineage (NCBI taxonomy): Eukaryota > Metazoa > Arthropoda > Insecta > Lepidoptera > Nymphalidae > Hipparchia > Hipparchia sbordonii. The sequence goes on from JBBIWI010000019.1 coordinate 4,871,442, forward strand.
ATACGTGAGTCAAAATTCCCTATCCCAAAATAACGTTTCCCTTTAATTAACCGACTTCAAAAAAAGAGTAGGTTTTCAATTCGACGCGTATTTTTTTTTTTGGGAGTTCCATAACTCCTTCAAATCTGAACCAATTTCAATTTTTTTTTAATTTAAATTTATTTTTATTATTTGTTATCAGATATCGTCCGATTCGTAGTGTCTTCACGATAAAGCAAACAAGCTTTTGTCCGCGACTTCGTCCGTAAAAGAAGATGAGAACTATTGGGCTATTGAGGGTTTTGTCCAGCAGTGGACTTCTATCGGTTAGTACGAAGTATACGAACGTGGCACAGAGAACAGGTTAACCAGCATTCCGCACAGTGGGAATGACTGCCGGAAGGTGTACGTCACTGACGACTTCTTCTTACTGAAGATCTTCGTTATCACTAGGAGATCGTTGAAGAGGAACACCTGAGGGATAAAACGTAATAATTTAATCTGAGATCTGCAGGGTTAGCATGGGGAGGAGATAAAAGTATTATCCCCCGATTTTATCCACTGACAAGGGATAAAATTATCTTCTCCCTATGCTAAAGCATGGCGACAGGGGAAAGGAAAAGTATATTCTGTAAGAATATCCACTGTGGATAATATTTTCACCGTTTTGCTCATGCTCGACAGGTGGATAGAACTGAGCGACGGGATAAACATTTTATCCTTTCCCCGGGGATAAATTTTCTCCCGCCCATGCTGGGAACCCACCGCATCATTATCCCAAAGAAACTCCTACCATTACGTGAATGTGAAATGTTTATCCTTTAATCTCGCAGAATCGGAGCAACGGATCGATTTGATTTTTAGTATTGATACAAGGTTAGGACAAACAGGAACAGGATTTTTGAATCCCGGCAGAACAAAGCATCTCTAGTGAAATTTTTTATTTTTTTTTCTTTTCTTTTATTTCTTTTTTCCCATGTTTACCTCTCTCTGGTGAACGCCCGGCCTTTCCTTCTTGTGTATGTCGGGTATTTCGTACAGGCGACAGTAGCAGACCAGCCTCCGATGCGGTAACGCCAGGTGTGGCTTCTTGCCCACGATCGTTGCTTGCACTTTCATCACCTGAAAAAAAAAATCATCATCATCATCATCATCACCAGGAATTCATCAAGGGTTCACTATATTGAGAACAGCTCACCTGTCTTAAAACTGGATTTACTGACCCTATACAAATGACAGATTGGTTATGGATCAATTTAAAGCGCTACATTTGACAGACGAGTGTCTCCGAAACTAATAATATTGCAAATTGAGCACAAATAAATAATTAATCCATGAAATGATATAACAACAACAAGAATGATTATAGAGCTACAGACACTCGTATCTGCTTAGTGATTACAGCTTCACAGCAAATGAAAAATGAAAATGAAAAATGTTTTGTGGATGCTGCGGTCTCGAAACAATACAGCGGCCAACAAAGCGACAGAGCATTACGTCACAATCTCTCTCGCTCTTATTTTTTTGTGCTTAGCGTAATGTTGTTTTTATAGCAAAAAGTATAAATTTTCGACACTAAAATTGGTGAATTTTGAGTTATGTCACCCTTGTCGCAAATGAGCGATATTATTGCAAAACTTCAGATGTTATTGCATTGAAAAATAGCTCTTATTACCTGCGTCACATGGTCGCTTCCCGGTCTGAACTCGCTGGCTTTCACCCTGTCGTATATGCCGGCCAGCATGTCCCGGTCGATGTCGCCGCAGTCGTCGATACCGCGCAGGTTCCGCACGAAGTCGTCGAGAGACATTCGCGCTTCTGGCTTGAGATTCGGCGTGTGGAGGTCCGTGTTCAGCATTATTATTGCGAACGCTAACACGAATATCTGTGAAAGAGAGAATTCCACTTATTAGCAACTAGCTGATGCCCGCGACTTCATTTGCGTGGATTTGAAATGAAATCTATGATTTTCCGGGATAAAAAGTAGCCTATGCCATTCTGCAAGTCCTCAACTATACCCATGCAAAAAATACGTCGATCCGCAGCTCTGTTGCAGCGTAATTGTGGTCTGGTGGGAGGTTTTGGCCGTGGCTAGTTACCACCCTACCGTCAAAGACGTGCCGCCAAGCGATTAGCGTTCCGGCACGATGGCGTGTAGAAACCGATTAGGGATGTGGGTTGAATTTACGCTGCAATACCCTTTCCAAGTTAACCCGCGACCATCTTAGACTGCATCGTCACTTACCATCAGGTGAGATCGCAGTCAAGGGCTATCTTGTCATCGAATAAAAAAAAATAAAAAAAAATTTAAGGTTTTACATACCGTGTCCTGAGTCCGCAACCGCTGCACGAAGTCGGTATTGCACACGCAGTATCGCCTCGCGAACGCTTCCACTAGCCTCTCGATCTTTTGCGCTTCGCCCGGCAGCCGGAAGTGGGCCTGATATCTGCGCAGGGCCACGTCCACCGCCATGCCCGATAGATCCAGCTCGTTGACGAAACATCTGTGAATGAGGACAATTAAGAATGAATAGTCATTTTCTGATTAGAGATCCGTAGGAGAACCAAAGTCACCGACATAGCTCAGTGAGTCGCGAAACTGAAGTGGAAATGGGCGGGGCACACAGTTCGAAGAGCTGATGGTCGATGGGGTCCCAAAGTGCTGGAGTGGCGACCTCGCACCGGGAAGGGCAATGTTGGCAGACCCCCCACTAGGTGGACCGACGACATCAAACGAGTCGCAGGGAGCCGCTAGATTCAGGCGGCGCAAGACCGAGACCTGTGGAGGTACAAAATTATGCCACCCTTGTCGCAAATGAGCGATATATCTACGGGAAAAACAATTTAGTGATTGCAGCTGTTTCACTTTATTTTGTATTTTTAAAAATATAGCGCCATATTTTTTTTTTTTGTTAGCTTATTGTAGAAATCAATATAAAATTCGACTCACTCTAACACAGCCATATTAAACTGACTCTGCAGGTTGCCCAGATATTCTCCGATCATCTGCTTGCTGAGTCCCTTCCTCGTGATGAGGAACCTGGCGACTCCTCGCGGGGAGTTCTCGAGGAACCCTCGCGAGATCAGATAAGCGATGCCTCGTTCTGGCTTCTTGTTGAAGAGGTTCAGGCCAACCCGGTATTGGCGTTTGCGGACTGTTTCCGATACCTGGAAAGTTCGAAAATAATAATTACATGTGACTCTACAAAAAACGATGGTGTTCCCACTTAATTACAATATGGGGTTATTCAAGGACCGGACCAATAAATTCCTGAAAAGCCAGCAACGCATTGGCAGTGCCTCTGGTACTACAAGTGTTAATGGGCGACGGTAATCACTTAATTTCAGGTGACCCGCCTGCTCGTTTTCCCGCTATTCATATTAAAAAAAACCTCTTTTTGAGAAACTACTGTACCGTCTACATCATTTGAAATCGCATTTCTTTTATTGCGAGATAGGGTTACCTACACTTGATGATGATAATTGAATGTGAATTTATTCAATCTTACCTTGAAGGTATCTGAGTTGTACCTGGCAGGAAACACGGACGCCGGAAGGGCGTTTCACACCTTAGCGGTTAGAAACGTTTAAGAGCCAGTTTACGTTTATCATTCTCTTTCTCTCGCACATTCTATTATTTTAAATTATTATAAGAATCTCAGTATGCTTTTGACCTAAGTGGTTCATTAAAATATCCTTAGTTTTATTCTAAAGTATCGTATAATTGCCGGCAAATGGTTGGCGCATTTGGACACGGCGCGGGAGGCAAAGGTCGACTGATCTACCAATCACGCACTCGATACTATACACCCCGCTTGCTTACCCGGTCATTTACTCAAGAAGTTTGCCGGTAACTATAGTACTGCTCGCCTTCGGATGTTGTTCTTGAGTGTTGCTTGCTGGAATTGCTGCTCTGGGATGGGTATGTGAAATAACTCACTTTCAAGGGTGGTTGGTGCGTATGTGGATGGTGGTCGTGCTGGGGTCGGCAGCACGCGGCGGGCGGGGGGGCCTCGTAGTACGGGGGGGCCTCCTGGCGCTTCCACACCGCGTACCGCTCGCCCTCGTACAGCGTTCCCGAGGCTGTTCTAGAGTGTTGCTGGAATTGCTGATCCGGGATGTGTATGTGGGGTTCCTAAAGTTTAAAGAAAATATTGTATTCCTTAATTAATCCTGAATTTAGAATATTAGCCAAGCTGAAGTTGACTAATATCCTCCTATCCCCTCCAAATAAACGGAAAGCTTGTGCTAGGAATGGGTACGACAATAGTGCAACGGGTGGGATTCGAACCTGCGACCTTTCAGTTTTCAGTCCGCACCTTTAACCGTTGGGCTATTGAGGTTTAAATTGACGATGCTGGCTCCACAATGCATAAATTATTGCAAAAATTTTGCAGCTGTATACTGTGCAGGCAAGTTCGCAATTTGAAGTTTATTTGCCATTCCTGACGCTACAGGGGTACTGCCCACCTAAACTGTGGGGATTTAGGAACTGTCGATTATGAATAGTTCTTGTAAGTATCAAGCAAAGACTACATCGTTGAATTCCAGGACCCAACTCCTCAATTCTGAAGCTGCAGGGGTTCTGCCCACCTAAACTGTGGGGATTTAGGAACTGTCGATTGTGAATTGAAGAAGCGGACGAAGTCGCGGGCATCCACTAGTTCTGAATACGTTCGTAAAATGTTGGCATTTTCACAAAATACCTATATGGCAAAGCACAATAAGCGGCTCACCGGTGCCCTGGGCTGGTACGGCTGGTGGTAGTGGTGGCGGTGCTCCTGGCTCGAGGACGACGAGGACGACTGCACCGACGACATCGACCCCCCACGCACCACCGCCCCGCCGCACTCCGCACGACGCAGCGACACCGGGCTTTCCGCGCTGGGGGAAATTAAGTTACTGTTAATATAATATGTATGATACTTAAACCTTCGAATAAATAATAAGTCAGAAACTCTAGGTCAAAACAAATTCCACACAAAGTAGTAGTAAGTGTACTTCAAACCAAAACATCGTATGATTTAAAATACGAATCACTTAGTAAAGTATCCGAGGATCTTGAGATATACAGTGGCGTTCAACAGGGTAGGCAGATGATATAAAATGGAAAAAATCTCGAGTTATAAAAAAGTTGATGGTAGGCATTGTAGAAATTATAAAAAGCCTACGCTAAAGTTTTTATCGTACTGGAGATTCTCTCCATCCGCCAGACAGGCTATTTTATATCCCAGAAAATCAAAGAGTTCCCCCAAATTAAAAACTAAATCCACACGGATGAAGTCGCGAGCATGCCAGTTAATCATATAATGGCAGAGGTTTTCTTGGGACAATAATGAGGTGAGTTTCCAGATCCTACCGCATCCGCATTATCATACTCACTTCAGTGTAATGCTGCTGGTCCGCTTGGGCACTTCGGGGGGGAAGCGCCTCGCGTTGGCCGCTTGGATCGCCGCCAACTGCTGCTGCTGCCTCGCGGTGGGTGACGACAACGGCTTCCCGCCTGATGATAACAGGTTTCCGTACACGGGCCCTGGAAAAAATTCCATATCCTACAAATCCTACAATTTATAAATTCCATATCCTACTGTTTATAAAGGCCATATCCTACTATTTATAAATTCCATATCCTACTATTTATAAATGCCCTATCCTACTAATCCTACTATTTATAAATGCCACATCCTACTAATCCTACAATTTATAAATTCCATATCCTACTGTTTATAAATGCCATATCCTACTAATCCTACTATTTATAAATTCCATATCCTACTTTTTATAAATTCCATATCCTACTGTTTATAAATGCCATATCCTACTAATTTTACTATTTATAAATGCGAAAATTTGTGAGAATGGATGGATGAATGTTATATTACAACAGTTTGCCTTTGATAGCAACTGTTAATTTTTCTCGATCCTTACCTGTATTGTTTAACAACTGATGGTTGTGCAGAGATTCATTATGAGAAGATGATGTGGATATGTTGGTCACTGATCCACTCACTGAGCAACTGCATACCTGGAAACAGAAAGGGTTATAATTACTTCTTAACGAAATTAGATGCTTGATTGGTATTTATTATTTACCTCATTTTATACTCATATTTATTAACCTGTTTCTTAATTTCTTTTAAGGTAATGAAAAGTAATTAGTAAATGTGTAATACCTGTTTGAACGAATGTGACCGTATGTTCAGTTATATTGTATATTGTTTTGTATAATCTCATTTTAAATGCTACGTTGCAGAGTGGCATCTAGGACAAACCTCTGCGGTTTTTTCGATGTACATTATGTAAAAGTGTATAAAAAGTTTGTAAATGGTAATTTAATAAATAAATAATCCTACTATAATATTTTATATGTGGAAGTGTGGATGTTTGGATGTTTGTTATTAAATCACGTCGCAACGAGGAACACATACACTAACTTAAATATCAGGGTGATATTTCTTCACTGTGCAATTAACTCTAAAATTCCTTAAAAAATTGCCTTATTTCACACAAAACTAACAAAGTAAAGACTAAATACACACATCATGTCTCATTTTCCCACCTCCACGCCACTTTCGAATTTTCGTCACTCCATTAATGAATACGAAATTGCTATTTTTAAAAACTTTCTTCAACAACTTCTCAGTTTTATAATCCATTTCGATATTAATTGCTAAAAAAAATTATCTCACAAAACGTTAAATTAAAGTACGGTGTCGCGTCTGACTGATAATAATCGTTACGTACGAGAGTGTTGACATCACTATCTAAAATACCTACAATCCAATATCAGACTTATTAGAATGGATCAGTGTCTATTTTTGTGTGTGCTAAATGTTAATTGCTCCTGCTATTGAGGGAATTCGATAATTGTTCTCACAAATATTTGCACTTGTAGAAAAACAAATCCGTGTGCAGTTGCGCGAATATTGTTTTTAATAAAATGAGATTTTACAATCCTACAGTAATTGCTAGTCTCTCTTCTAACAAAGGTCATTTGAAGCGATAAGACCGAATTTGCATGCGAAGTTTCAGTTGGTAAGTATAGTCTTTGCCAATTTTTTTGAAAGCTCTGAACGTGGCTGCGTTTCGGTGCGTAGAACGCGCTCTTTGTTATACGTAAATTCCAGCTTATTGATTGGTCAATCGATCTTGCTGCTTGACTCAAAGTTTCTTTTTTTATTCGATGACAAGATAGCCCTTGACTGCGATTTCACCGTGTGACGATGCAGTCTAAGATGGTAGCGGGCTAACTTTTAAGGGGTACGGCAGTGTAAATTCAACCCATACCCCTAATCGATTTCTACACGTCATCGTGCCGGAACGCTAAATCGCTTGGCGGCACGACTTTGACGGTAGGGTGGTAACTAGCTACGGCCAAAGCTTCCTACCAGACAAAAAACACCACCACCAGACAGTATTCAAAAAGATTGGCGAAGACCATACCTACTTTTTTATCACCTGTTTAGTTCTACGATCAATAGGCATACTCTCGTACCACCAACTTGGCAAAAGTTGCCAAATTAGCAATTTATTTCTTACTAGCTTTTACCTGCGGCTTCGCTCACGTTAGGTTCGATTTTATAAACCCCTATTTTATCTCTTTCGAGGTTGAATTTTGAAAATCCTATCTTATTACTACGTCCTAATAGCTCCCTGTATGCCAAATTTCAGCTCGATCGGTCCAGTGGTTAGAGTTGTGTGTTGATAGATCAGTCAATCAGTCAGTCACCTTTGTCTTTTATATATTTAGATTAATCCCATCTATTGTCTACTCACCCCACTATCGGCGTCGCCTCTATGGTGCGGGGGTATTTCCGAAGCGATCATGTGTATTTGGTGCGCGGACTGCTGTACTCGAGCAACCATCGCTTCGACCTCGCTCTGGGGGTCGCAGGGCATGTGGTTGCTGGCAAGAAAGAGTAACAGCTTCATACAAACGTGACAGGTATAGGGCTAACAAAAGTTTCGTCTGGTGAGAGGTCGCCACTCAAGCACTATGCTTTGAATATTGCCACTCCACGGAGCTTCTCATTCACGATTTAATCTGGCAGGGATACTCCAAGCATAGCTCTCTCCTGAGCCTTCTTATGAGGTCCATAGTTAGCGATGTTTCGATTATCAGCGTGGATTGAGGTTTATTATAATTTAAACTAAAAAAATCTTATTACAAACGCCACTACAAAGTATATCAATTTCAAGTGTGCCTATAAAATTTGAAGAGCTTCCTCGATTTCTCCAGGATCCCATCATCAGATCCTGACTATGAGACAACTTGGGTAGTATACCCTTTCAAACAAAAAAAGAATTTTCCAAATCGGCCCAGGCGTCTCCGAGTAATCGGGGAACATACATAAAACAAAAAAAAAAAAAAAAATCCGACGAATTGAGAACCTCCTCCTTTTTTCAAGTCGGCTAAAAATCGAATCGAAATCAACTTCAGCGATACACAAGCTGATCCTCAATTATTTTAAAAATGCAAAAGTGTGTTGGTTTATCCTTCAATCACCGCAGCAACAACGAAGCAGCGTATTGACGTGACCGGGTTTCTGGGGAATTTTTAAAGACCTAACTCCACGCGGAAGAAGTCGCGGGCTAAAGCTAGCTAAAAAAAATACCTCATATCAATGTCGTGCCGCTCCCGAAGCGACATGGACCTCATGGGCCTAGTAAGTGCGAGAACTTTCTCCGCGCTGCCCGGGCTCTTTTGCAGAAGCGTGTTGGCGTAGATGTCGTTACCTGGAAATGATTTGCAAAATGTTGATTAAAAGCCATAATACCTAATCCTAAAATCATCTTTGATGACCATAATAATCATAAAATCATCTTTGACGACCTCCCTGGCGCAGTGGTGAGCGCTGTGGTATTATAACTAGGAGGTCTTGGGTTCGATTCCCGGCGGGGGCAATTTGGGAATTTACAATTTCTAAATTGTCTCTGGTCTGGTCTGGTGGGCTTTGGGCCGCGGCTACCACCCTACCGTCAAAGACGTGCCGTCAAGCGATTTAGCATTCCGGGACGATGACGTGTAGAAACCGATTAGGGGTATGAGTATACTGCCATACGCCTTCCAAGTTAGCCCGCTACCATCTTAAACTGCATCGTAACTTACCATCAGCTGAGATTGCAGTCAAGGGCTACCTTGTCAACGAATAAAAAAAAGACAACGTTATACTCTCTATATATATAACTATCTAATAATTTAGGATATATCTACTCCTATCTATATAGATCAAAGCATTGTTGTTGGAAAGTTTAGTTAGAGAAATGTGATAAAGACATTATTGTTATCTCGATCGCTGTTACGAATGTTTTAGCGTTATTTGTCTGGGTATGTCTGGACTACTTAAATAATTCGGCTAAAACTTTATCAAGTTAAGTCACTAGGAGAGCTGTTGAGATAAAACTAATGAGGACGTAAAGTTATAGTTCAAGCCACAATATGTTTGTAAGATAAGATCTCTACGCTCTCGTAAGCTCGAGTTTCCATACAAACTTATTTTTACTTTAATCAGGCAAGGAGCTTTGCGCATCCATAGTCCGTAATTCCTTACTAACTTTGTAAATGCGAAAGTGTTTGTTTGTTAGTTTGTACCCATATTCGAGCAAATAAAAATATCTTTATCTTTGTTGGTTTGTCCTTCAATAACGCTGCAACAGACTTAAAGGTCGACGTGATTTTTTGCATGGATATAGTTGAGGATCTGGAGAGTGGCATAGGCTACTTTTTATCCCGGAAGCGTTTAGAGTTCCCGCGGAATCTTAAAAACTAAATCCACGCGGACGAAGTCGCGGGCATCAGCTAGTTTTAGGTATAAAACTACAATATATCTATCTAAGGACTAATTGGTCGACTTGTGATATTTAACGAAGGTAGAGAGTTTAATCTATAATTTTGAAATTATAATCAAGACGCGCGCCTAAGCCCCGTGTATTAGTGATGCAAGCCCATGCATAATAATTTATGATATCACACTCTCAAGGCCGTTATTGTTCGATGTGTCACAGATTATGGAGTGTTTACTAACTCTGGAGTATCCAACACAAGTTTTTTTTTTGTGTTTTTAGTTTGCTGACTATGAATGGGTGCGTAAGTCTAAGTTTTTGTTTATCATTTCGATCAAAGTTCGAATTTACGTATCATTCGTGCGTTTTTACATCTAAATCATTACTAATATTATAAATGTGAAAATGTTTTGTCCTTTAATCACACAGCAACGGACCTGATTTTTTTGTATGGATACAGTTGTGTACACCTGTAGAGCTAAAGATGCGCAACCATGAGAAAATTTTGTTTACACTTTACTCATGAATCTCTATAGAGATTCACATATTATATGTTACGAGTAAACTTCTTTTTTTTATTCATTGACAAGATAGTCCTTCACTGCGATCTCATCGTCGATACAGTCTAAGATGATAGCAGACTAACTCGGAACGTGTATGGCAGTGTAGATTCAACCCATACCTCCTAATCGGTTTCTACACGCCATCGCGCCAAAACGCTAAATCGCTTGGCGGCACGTCGACGTTAGGGTGGTAACTAGCCACGGCCAAAGGCTCCCACCAGATAAAATTTTCTCGTGGCGCACATCTGAGGCCTATGTCACTCTTCATGCCTATATACATATATAGGCATAAAGAGTGACATAGGAGAATGGCACATCTTTTGTCCCAGAAAATTAGAATTCTCGCAAGATATTTACAATTCTAGCTCCACACGTGCGACAATAGGAAATACTCGTGGCAACATAATCGCTTACCGTTAACAAGCAAATGGTCAGCACCATCTTGGTGTCTCCTGGCGGTGGAGTCGGCCGCCTTCGCCATGGCGGTGATGGCGCTGAACTTCTTCAGCAGCTGCCTCCGTCGGAACGCCCGCTGTATGGTGACAGCGGCCCTCCGCGCTCGCAGCCCGCCGTATCGCCTTTCCAAGATCTCAACTTGTTTGTCTAACAAGTCTTGGGACATTTCATAGCGACTGAAAATAAATTGATAACTATATGAAAAAAAAAATCTCTTCGGCAAGTTAAACTTGACTAATATTCTCCTCTCCCCTCCAAACAAGCGGAAAGTTTATATTGGGACTGGGTACGACAATAGTGCAAAGGGTTGGGATCGAACCATCGACCTTTCAGTTTTCAGTTCACACCTTTAGTCGATGGGTTATTGAGTCGTGAATTTGATTTTAGTTCCAAGTTTATTGAAATAATTAATCCATGCATAATTAATAATTAACACAAGTATAAGATTAGGTAAAAGTGTTGAAAAGGGTCATTCATCAACTATTGTTAATACTTTGATAACATTAGTGAATTAAAAAAAAAAAAATACCGTAGAAAAAAAATTAATGAATTAATTAGTAATACATTCGTCCCTAGGAAAAAAAAACAAAATATAGCCCTTAGTTTTAAATCATATTTTTTATAAGTTTTTTTATGTAGCGGTTAAACTAAATCGAAGAGACAATGAAAATAGAAGTCAACTAAAAAATCAACCAATTGATATCTGAACAAGATATCAAATTTTGATAATAATTAAAAATAATCCAATATCACATTCCATTAAATATCATTGACATTGTCGATAAACAGGAAAGGTTAACTAATATTGAAACTTCCTTCAAATCTTAATTAGGCAATGATTTATCAAAGAACATAAGTTCATTTGTAAATACTTCAGTCGATTTTAATAACAAGATTTTGCTATGAAATATCTAATAAGTAGTACTGTAGTTACAATATTTGAGAAACTACTTCTAATGTGATTGATTTGTGAGACAGAATTTACGAAAGGAGTTCGTAACTAAAGAATACTTGAATACCTAAGTGATAGAATAACTCAATTAGATGTTAATAAATTAGAAATCGGCGTAGCGTTGACCAATTAATGTAAGAAAAGATTGATTATTTTTATGCCATTTCAAACGTGATGACGTAGAAGATAAGAATATAAACTTGAGTTGAGTAAATAATTACATTTTTGGGAGTGATATTATTATTTATTTTGACAGTCATTGTTGATTTGAAATTGTTGAAATACTTATAGAATCATAGATAGAAACACAAGAAATTAGTAAGATTTGTATTCATGCTCGAAACTGTTTTTTGATGAAGAATTAATTTTGATAAGGGTCTGTGTTAACGATACTTATATGGTTTGAAATCATGCGCTGCACAGGTTAGATTGAAATTAACTAAGAATTACTCTGACAGAGGGCAATGTTCAAGGCAGTTTGTAATATAATGAGTTCAGCTACTACGAGTATTTACAACTTCTGCTGCGTTTGCCACGCATGGGATGTGTGTGAAACCCACCAAAGTAACTTTTCACTTAGGTAAATTAAATGTTAAATAGGTAAAATGAGGTAAGCTTAAAAACTGAGTGATCTTCGCTTATTTCTTAAACTATACAATTTTCATAAAGCAATGTGTTACTCTAGCAATGTGTAACTCTATCAATGTTACAAAAAATGTTTACTTTAGATCAGACAAAGCCGATTGCCTTCACGCAACTTTCATTTTTTTATTAATTTGAATTGTATAACCTCGGTTAAAAAGGTTTTTTTTAACTTATACATAATTTAAACTTATGCAATGACTTTTGAGTATTAAACCAATTTAATACTCAAAGGTTACTACTTGTGGTTACGTCGTGTACATGCACATTGCGTAAGTGTGCGTGTCTGTCAGGAGCCTAGGTGGGAGCGGTCAGGCGCGAGCAAGTTCTCGCTCACACTTATGTAGATACGACACACACACAACCATGAGCCACGCGCCGTCGTGAATTGCAAGAACTATACGCTAAGAAATGATCCTGTAAGTGGATTTCAATCACATCGTTCTATATCATTGCACTCATGAATGATAAAGCAGCTTGAAAAAGTACTGAACTTTGAGTAGGGGGGACGTAGTGAGGTCAATGAATATGGTACAAGCTCAATTACTTGGCGAGGTGAAATATTATAAAAGTTACAGGAACAGTGTTTATGCAGTTTAAGGTTAACGGTACGCATTCCTGAGGTGTGGGACATACCCTCGCGTCAGTTTGCCACGTTTCTGTGGCAGTGTGGGGTCTTTTTGAGTCATTCCGGTCGTGCCAATGATTCCCACATCTGTGCCTCGCCTATGGAAGATTTTGATACATGTAAACCTTAGATTTAAACGCATATATAAGTAACCAGTCAAATGTGAGTCGGACTCGAACACGAAAGGTTCCGTAACATCTTAACGGCGATTGTTAAGTTCGAGCAAAAAATATCGCCGAAAAAATCATGTTCCTTGTATCGGGACTCCCCTTTTATTTCAAGTATCTACCTATGACGATTCATGAGACGGGCGGACGGACGGAAAGACAGCAGAGTTTTAGTAATAGGGTCCAGTTGGCATCCTTTGCGTATGGAACTCTAACATAGAAACACCATAACACTCTAAAAAACAACATAGAAGCACCATACTACCCTCACACATCATTTCACTCCTATCACCAATGGTTATCAGGTAGAGATTGCTCTGTAGCAATAAGGCCGCCTTTGCATGCGTAGTTTTAAGTTGTATTAAATTTTGTTTCTTTCTTGTGTGCAGTAAAGTAGCTGCACGCACACTGCAGTTTTGCAGTCGAAGTATAGTCCATCTTTATTTGGTACGGGCTAAAAATTACCGTCTAAATTTAAAGGTAATGAGACATGCATAAATTATGCAAATGGATCCGTAAATCAAGTACCTACGCTGAAATTTTAACACATGTACTTACAAACTTCACAGACAGAATAAATCTCAATAAAAACTGTCCTCTCCATAGCAACCCAAGTCACGCTAACGCTGTTAATAAATAATAAGTCGCAAATTATAATCTCGCTTTCATGATTTATCGTGCTTTTGTACAAAGTTCCTTTAGAATTGCTAATAAAATTGCTAGATCCTAAGGGTAAAGGCACATTGCGGATGAATCGAAGCAACGCGTCGCGTTTCTTTTTGAATGGAGAAGGTAGTTACTCTCTGACTATGATTTCACTTGGTGGTTAAGTGATGGAGTCAAGTTGGAAGCATGCTAATTTGAAGGGGGTTTGGAAACCGTTTGGTTCTGTACTTGTATCTTTCGAATAATGCATTTTCTCCATAAGTTTCCTAAATTTTTTCCATAATATATGTGAGAATCTAATTAAAAAAATATAAAAAAAACAATTCGATGCGCGTCCTTCTCATTCTCTTCTGGTTTGTGAGTGTGCATCATTATCTCAACGCTGTTCAGTTTAAATTTCAACATTTTAGAAAATATGCGCCGTAAATCAAAATATAACCGACCAATACCACTTTACGTATCGTGTATTATTTACTGTGCAAAACTTTCTAATTTATAGCTTCACAAAAAAGTAGTACCTACCTACTTACAAAAAGTAGCCTTTACAATTGATTGGCGACTAGCTTTTCCAATTTAAATAAGCGATATTTTTAAGGTTCCGTACCCAAACGGTGCCAACGGGACCCTATTATTTAGCCTCCGTTGTCGGTCCGCCCGTCTGTCTCTCTGTCAGCAGTTTGTATCTCATGAACCATAATAGGTAGATACTTGAAATTTTACAAAATGTGTATATCAGTATATGTATCTATTGCCGCTCTAACAACAAATAATAAAAATAAAATAAAATATGAACAGGGGTCCCCATATAGCAAACGTGATTTTTTCGGTGTTTTTGCTCAACCTTAAAAATCGCTGTTACGATGGTACGGAACTCTTCGTGTGCAAGTCCATCGATTTTGTTATTGACCCTTGAAGCATATTTGCCGGCTTGAACAAGCCACCTACACTTGTTTCATTTTACCTTTTGAAGGTGCCCAACCATAAGCTTTTTACGCTCTTGGTAACCTTTAGTATGCCGCTTGTTGGTTTAAATGTTTTTAAATAAAGATACTTACGTTTCAACAGAGTTCAGAGCATTATGTACAGAGTATACACACATTTTCAGCAAATGGTCGACTTCTTAGTACTTCTTGTAAGCCCGCCCAAAATTCGAAGCGATGACATAATCTCCGATGCGCTCGAAATATAACAGTTCCGATAAACAGAAGCGAAACTATCATCTATGCGAAAGAAATATGATCTTCATACCTTGTTTTCATACCTGTTGTTACGAAAGGTCAACAGGAAGACCTTTGCGGCGGTATAGGGCGAGGCTGAGCTCGCGAACAGCGTCGTGTTCGTCGACGCGTTCGACGCCACCGAGGTTGGAATGGTTTAGTGTTACGAGGACGTTCGGTTCATACCTTATAATGTCATACCTTATAACTGTTGGCCAGAAGTCCTTGGGAGAGCAACGATGTAAGGCAAGATTACCAGCTATTCTGAGCCCGTGCACAGCGCTAATGAGGAGCTGGTGGGGTTTAGTGCTACAAGTATCGTTTTGGTTCATACCTTATAATGTTTTCATACCTGTTGGTATGAACGGCCATCCCGAAGCCCTCGGGCGGTGCGGCGATGTAGAGCGGGGGTGCCGGCTCCGCTGACCCTGCGCACAGCGCCGCGCCCGTCGACGCGTTCGACGCTGATGAGCATGATGAGTTGGAGTGGTTTAGTGCTGGAACCAAGGAAACATTCTTTAAAAAAACTGCCCACATGTATGAGAAAACAATTGAATTTTCACAAGCCAAAGGTGAGTTTCTCGAATGCAAGCGAAATTTTCAAGACTCATATTCGAACATTGCTTAACTAATACGAGTTTTCGTCCTAATATATAATAACTAGCTGTTGCCTGCGACTTCATCCGCGTGAATTTCTGTTATTTTGATCGCGATTAAGAAGTTTTTAAAATAAAATATTTTAAATATGGATAATTTTCCCCGTTTTTGCAACATTTTTCACTGGTCCTATTGGTCGCAGCGTGATGTTATATAGCCTTCCTCGATGAATGGACTATCCAACACAAAAAGGATTTTTCAATTCGAACCAGTAGTTCCTGAGATTAGCGCGTTCAAACAAACAAACTCTTCAGCTTTATAATATTAGTATAGATGTAATGTACAATCGCGGGCGAAAATTGTATGAAATATTTTCGCAATAGGACAATCGCAAACAAGTTCTTACCCCTCGTCATTCGAAAAACGCCTCATCACATCTTATCCTAGTCAGCAAAGTCCTCAGTAAGTATACTAGAATTTTTTTTTAAACAAGTTTATCATCGTACCTAGGTACTCGTATATAAGAACGGAGACATTTTTAGGTCCTGTATCCAATGCGGTTATTTACGAAACATCTCTACTCTCCGCCCATCTCCGCTTTGATGAATACCTATTAATTAGAATTATTTGCAATAAAAAAGACACGTACCAACTCAAAGCCTGCTTAACATACACGAGTAGTTAATAAACATTCAAGGCTAAGTGACTACATAAAAAAAAAACAAAACAATTAAAACGATAAGCGTCCAATGCAGCAATTAACATTAACATTACACCGACTGATATCGACGGAATTGTTGAGAACATTTCGCTAAGCTTATTTGTAATTCTCTCGCTCGCGGAAACTTTGCGATGTTATTATTCTGCGGTGTTTCGCAAGCGCTCACTTTGAAGTTTCGTTTTGGGGAGTCGTTTGAGTTTACCGTACTTTTGTATGAGTTTGCACATCACGCCCCCACGTTGATAGTTTTCGAATCGTCGATACATAAAAACGTCAGAGTAAACGAAACTTCCGAACTTACTTGTTGTATAGACTAGCGCATTTTAATATCTTCTACAGATTATTTATTAATTCACAAAGTTTTTCACTTGGGACGTCGCTCTTGATATAATTAAAGACCTTAGCTTAGCTTGTCTTTTACAACAAGCCCATAACTGTTTAATTTTAAAGGACATGTTCGGACGTTATGTTATGTCAAAGTGAAACGAACTTGATTGTGTTTCGAATGTAGATATCTATAAGCTGTATCGAGAGGTATAAACTCGTATTAACCCTACAGCTCAAATTTCAAATGTTATCGAATACGTTAAATTGTGCTTGATTTGCACAACTGTCAGACATTTTAAAAATAAATTACGAAGAAGTTGATATAAAATTGCAAAAGCAATTACAATTCGAATGAGACGAAGTCTTGAAAAATTCTATGTTTAAACACAAGAAAATTCTGAGAATATTATTTTATTCCTACATAATTGCACACGTTTCTAGCTTCTTGCTTTTGAGTGAGGCGAATTTTGCCCAGTAGGTAGTGGAACATAAAATACTCTCGTATATAAAATTACTTCAATTATATTTGCCTGCGACTTCTTTCGTGCAGAGTTAGGATTCTATTTTAAACCCCCGGGAACCCTTTGTTTTTATGAGATAAAATGAGCCTATGTTACTTTCTTGGTTCTCAACTATAGGTACGCATGTTAAAAAACTGCTTCATTGAAGGACAGACATACAAACACATTGTCGCGTTTATAATATATAAGGATTATAATCATATATCTAGAAAGGGTTGCAAACGTTAACTAAATAATACAACCTTGTATAAAATTGTGAATGTATTTCCTATCTTACAAAAAAATTACCAGTGAAATGGCCTTAATCTTGAATAAGATGACCACGCGATAACTTTCCGACGGAACACTTTGATATTTTGGGGGAGATAAGGTAAAAGTAAAGAGCTATTGATTGACATTTGCCCATTGCACTTGCTAAACGATTGTAAAAATATGCTAATGGTTAGTATGGACGTTAATCTCAAATCAGGTCAAGAGCAATGCGATCGATTATATTATCAAAACTATGGCTCCATACTCTTAAAGATGTTGAAGCAATAAAACAAAATCTTTTTAAAACTTTGTTGGTATGTTGGTAAACTGAAACATAACACAAATCGAGCTAAGCATGGCTTCTCATAGAAGGCAAAATATCTTTGTCTCTACCTAACACTGTACTCACAGGAAGTGGTTTAGGGATAGCGCTGAGTTATCTGTTACGCTTCAAGGCTACTCGGGGACTTTCTGTGACGCTTTAGGGCTACTCGGGGACTTAAATCAGGGGTGGGATAATTTTTTTTTACCAACTAGCAAAGCTTAGCCGCTTGGAAGCTTGACATCAGAAGTGGGATGATCTTTTTTTATTTGTGGATTAAAAATGTGGAGCAACCAAGCAAAGATCTGTGCATAGCAGTGACGTATCTGTTGCCATTTATGTAGCCCCGGTCAGGATCGGCGTTGGGGTCGTGGTGATCGCTGCGGATTCTGCACTAGTGTGAGTAGAAGTGCTGAATTACCTTTTACCCTCCACGCAGCTCCAACTAGCACAGCTAGGCCGCTAAGGAACATGAGATCAGAACTGGCATATTTTTTTCCAACTAGCATAGTATGGCCGATTGGGAACTTGACATCTGAAGTGGGATAAAATTTTTTTCCAACTAGCATAGTATGGAAACTTGATATCAAAAGTGGGATTAATTTTTTAAACAGTACCCACCAGGCAAAGGTCTGTGCACAGCGGTGACGTATCTGTTGCCGTCCATGTAGCCCCGGTCAGGCTCGGCGTTGTGGCCATGGTGCCCGCTGTGGATGCTGTGCTGGTGTGAATAGAACCCGTCCGGCGGATGCAGCGGACCCCCACCGCCGCCCTCTTCTTCGTCCACCTTCTGGGAGAAGCTGGGGACAAAGGAAATAAAATCAATATGGTTGAGCGAAGCAACGGCTGGATCATGCGTCGTGCTCGTGAACGGGTGCCACCAACGGGAATGGGTCTGCTTTGTCTTCCCATCTTGACATGTGTTGGATTATATGTATTGCATTTTTGAAGCTTCACTGTGGAAGCACTGTATACATAGCTTAGTTTGGTTACCTATTGTAAAATTATTTTATTTTTTGAAAAGAGCAACTGCTGAGTTTTTTGCCGGTTCTTCTCAGCAGGATATGCATTCCGAACCGGTGGTAGATTTATGACGTGTCATAAGAGCTACAAGGTGGCCTACATGAAATAAATAAATTTTGAATTTGAATTTGAAACATTTAGCATTCGAGTTCACCAACATTATGCTGAACGTGTTCAGAGATTTTTATTTTTTATTTTTTAAAAAGAACATTAGCCAAGCTGAATTTGACAAATATCCTCTTGTCCCCTCCAAATAAACGGAAAGCTGGTGATAGGAGTGGGTACGACAATAGTGCAACGTGTGGGATTCGAACCTGCGACCTTTCAGTTTTCAGTCCGCACCTTTAGCCGTTGGGCTATTGAGGCTTGAGAATAATCCAGACTGCTCCATATAGAGGCACTTTATACACACACCTTTACATGTAGCTCATACGTCATGCTGCGGCAAGTACTCGTATACCTACTTGGGTTAATGTAAATTATATTCACTCATACTATGTATTCGCATAACTTAAAAGTGTATTTCTTGCGGAGCGTGTTTTAATATGCGATCATCACATAGAGTTTGCTTTATGCAGATTTTCATGAAAATTCCATTCATTTTCTGCAAAATAATAAGCTAATAGTAAGTATTCTTAGCCCATAGGTGGAAATATAATCCACAATCAACTTTGCAATGATTAAAATAAAATGCCTTCTATATGCTGCTCAAGAATTAATTGGAGTGTTTTTGTCACGTTAAAACGCCTCACTAAATCTCAAAAATTTCCCATTTACATTTTAAGTAATAAAAGTGTCTCATTACTGTAATATCTCATTTGCATTTAACTTTTTTAAATAGGCTAAAGATAGAAACTTGCTTTCATAAAAATTACGATCTAACTGTGACCTCATTATGCCAGTTTGTTTGAAAGCCGGGAAGAAAGAGACTGCATGAGCTCTGTAACCGACCACCCACAACAAAGCGGCGCGGCGAGCGGCGCGACAGCGAGGCGGCGTACAAGAACCAAATACATACACATACCTTTTATTTATTTATTTGAAACAAATATACATCTTAGGCCCGACCCTCTTTTTAATTTTTATTAATGATTTTTGTAACCTTCAAATATCAAACGCCCAAGTAGTATCTTCTGCAGATGATACAGCTATAACCTTTTACAGCAAATCTTGGCCTGAAATTCAAAAAACAGCCCAGTGTGGTGTTGACATTGTCTGTGATTGGCTACATTCCCACTCTTTAACGCTTAACACCTCCAAAACTAAACTTATCACGTATTCAATTCGTTCAATCTCTCAACCTCTATCTCCGCCCGAGCTCATAGCGTAAAGTTCATGAGCAAGCCCTATCCGGCTAGTTAGTTCGTTTGTAGGTTAGGTCAACGAGCTTTCAAACATTACTTGCTTTAAGTATTTAAGTTTCGCATATCTTTAACGTAATATGATCTCTTCAAGAAATAACTTTGAGGTTGAATAAGCAATCCTACCTTACTCTATTTGAATTTTGTTTCTTTTTATCAACGGCAGGTTTTCGATTCAAGTGATGAAAACACGACCTAGATAATATCTAGTAGATCTAGAGACCTAGATCCTAATCTCTGAATTACGAGGTAGGTATACGGCAACGTTTTTTTAAAAAAAAAACAACCAGAATATATTTTTGTTACAGGTGAATGAACTGCTATCAAAGTTACCCACTTGTTAACACCGCAAAGATAATAAATTTTCACCCATTTTTATATGTAGTGTACCTATTAAGATACATGTAGGTATGTATAGTTAATTAAAAAAGTTCTTGCTTATTGTTTACCTTAAAGTTTGTTATATTGGATTTTCAGTCAATAATAAATTAATTATCATAGAAAGGGTTTGGCCGGATAAGTCGATATGCTTGTGTGTGTGTGTGTCATATCTATATAAGTGGGAGCGAGAGCTTGCTCGCGCCTGACCGCTCCCACCTTAAGCTTCAGACAAGCACACACACGCAATGTGCTTGTACACGACGTAACCACAAGTAAAGCTCACGCGCCCTCGTGAATTGCAAGAATTGCCTTTAACGTAGACTGGTAAAATTTCACATTTTTCCTGTTTTCACTGGAAAATGTTATATCTACTCGTAATCTTGTACTCTTGGAACGTTATCATTTTGGGGTGACCTATTTCACCGCACGGTACAGCCCCGAGGTTGGAGTTACCGTGTGCGTAAACATTTTCACTATCTTCTGTTTGCACAGCGAGGTAAAAACACGGGTGATGTCGTAATTTTAGACTCTATCCTGTATCTATGAGTTACGTGGAACCCTCTAGCGTCTACATGTTAAGTTCTCCCGGTATTTTATGCATATCAAAGTATATTCAATGTAAAATCTGGCACTGTCATCGTAATCACACTAATATTATAAAGGCGAATGTTTGCATATGTGTGTATGTTTGTTACAGATTGTGTGAGCAGACTGAGAGAGCGGTCTATAGATTTCAGCTTTCCTAGTTACAAGTCGCGGCTAGTCTTCAATAAAATCTGAGCCAATTAGAAACACACTTCTGAGAAAAGTCATTAAAAGTTGTGAACTTGTTTTACTTATGTCAAAGGAACTTATAAACCGCAAGATTCCCCAATGAAGAAACTATCTTGAAAACGCTCCTAACTTTTAAATCAAAGGTACAAAATTCCGTAGCAACATCAAAGATAACCTATCTTTGCTTTGATATTCAAAATGTCACGAGAAAATCTTAGTTCTCCTGTGCTCAAGACTAAAGGAATCTTGACCCGAATAATTTCGAACTTAGATTTCAACAAACACGTCGGGAATTCCCCGCTATTCCTTTGTAAAATCTGCTACAACTTTTAATAAAAGCATGAAACTTTGTGGAATTTTAAAAACGTGAAGTGTTGAAAAATTACGCTTTTCAAATACAAAGTAGTTATGAAACTAAGATTTATTCAAATTGGATTAGCGAGCTCTATTGAATTTACAATCTTCAAGCCACTGAATGAGTCCAGCACTGACTCTTCAAGCTGATATTTCTGAGTTAAAAAGCCGGGAAGAAATTCAGTGCTCACAGAATAAGGAGCACTAGGTATTTATCCATGGAGTTACTCGTAGGTTTTATGATTGATGCCGGTTATGGAAGCGAATATGTCTCAATCAAGATCAAACCCGTCAAGATCGATTCAGCAGCCGATCCGTGAAAAAATTATAAGCAGACTGACATACTTTCGCATTTATCAAATAATTTAGGGTAGTTCATTTGATTCGAATGTACGGCCAATCGCACATTCGAATCGCAATGTGAGACAAAACTTTAATACAAACTTCGCAAAAATCAAACAGCACCTACCTACTAACCGCTCATATTAATTAGCAGATTTTTTCAATAGAATGCATGCCGATAGTAGGAAAGCTAATAAAGAAGAAGCAAATAATTATCACCTAACAGTACTCTGTAATATTATTCCCCCGTGCCATCGCGAGTGGCTGTCGAAGCGTAATGGAATTACCGTAACATAAAATACTGTTCGACATGCCCGTGTGGACTGAGTAGCCATACGAGCAAAGCCTTATTGAAGGAAAAATAAGTAAATATTGAAGGACAAAATATTGAAGGAAAATAAAATACCTTTACTATAATTTGCCAAACTAGAAACGCAAAAGTATAGTAGTAGTTAGTAAGGCCAAACGCACCGTTCGCGCTAACTGTTTTTCCAGGTGTAGAAGAAACGCAGGAACAACACAACACCAAAAAAATCAAATTTTCGAAGGAAGATCGAACCCTGGACACCGAAGTTTTAACCACTAGGCCATCAACGCTTCAATGCAACCCCTTCTTCTATCCAATTAATGAAAAGTCGTACAAGTAGCGTTTGCCTTAAGGTTTTCATTTGATCTTCATATATAAAAATCCTACGCGAGTCATTCACGCTTGACCGCGCGGGGCCATTGTCAAGGAACCGCGCGTCGTTCCGCGTTGCTAACTGGAATGAATGAATGAATGAATAGAATAATTACATTCCATATTCGGCCATAACATGCCGAGTGCAATGGACCTTACAAGTAAATTACCTTACCATACCTACCTAGAACTCTTATGCACGTTTTCACCAATGTTCTCTTTATTCGGCTAGATTGTAATATTAGTGAGTATACATTGTAGTGTATACTTACATTACTGAAAAAAAAAAACCAATGTTCTCTACCTTTTACGGGCTACCTCGGCTAAGTTAGGTGACGGTTTTTGTCAATTTGACGACCTTCCTGGCGCAGTGGTGAGCGTTGTGGTCTTATAACTGGGAGGTCTCGGCTTCGATTCCCGGTGGGGACAATTTGCGAATTTACAATTTCTAAATTGTCTCTAGTCTAGTCTGGTTTGGCTTTGGCAAACAAGGACAGAGAAATAAGGGTCGTTCAGCAAAGGAAGTTTGACAACCTCCTGGGGTTCGATTCCCGGCGGGGACAGTTTATTAAGTAATAATTTTTGAATTGTCTCTGGTCTGGTCTGGTTAGATTTAAGCCATCGTTAGATTTAAATCTAACGATGGCTTAATTTTAATAACCGCATGTCGTTTTTTTTTTCTTTTTCATTTGATAATTCGGTATACAAATTGAATTTTCTTAAAGAAAGTTATGATTACGGAAGGAAGAAAAACATCTCATATTAAATTATAGAAATAGAAATAGAAATAGAAATATTTTTTATTCAAATAAACTTTTACAAGCACTTTTGAATCGTCAATGAATCTACCACTGGTTCGGAATGCCTTTCCTGCCGAGAAGAGCCAGTAAGAAACTCGGCGGTTGCTCTTTTCAAAAAAAAAATAAAAAATTTACAATTGTTATTGAACACAGGATAGTTATTACTGTCTTATGAATCACTGGAGCGAATTATATCCACGCTTTTTTATCATTTACATAGTCTTCAATTGTATAATATGCTTTTTTCATGAGAGCAGATTTAATTGATTTCTTAAACTTGTGTAGAGGCAAGTCTAAGATTGACTGTGGAATTTTATTGTAAAACGTCACGCCCATTCTCACAAAT
Organism: Hipparchia sbordonii; assembly: GCA_038048805.1. NCBI lineage: Eukaryota > Metazoa > Arthropoda > Insecta > Lepidoptera > Nymphalidae > Hipparchia > Hipparchia sbordonii. Next base: position 4,895,295 of record JBBIWI010000019.1, read on the forward strand.
GTCTTTTGGACCCTCTTGAGGCGCAGCCCAGGAAACATGAGCCTATTTGGATTTCTACTTGGTCTATCGGACAAATCACTCTTTTTTTTGTAACTCAAAATGTTTTGTCTGACAAATATTATGTTGTTATAAATATATTGTGAAGCTACTGTAAGAATGCCTATATCTTTAAATCTTTCTCGAAGGGATTATACTTATAATAAACAAACTATCTTTCTAATATCGGGAACAGTTCAAATTATAGTGTGCATCGGTTTTCACTAGCTTTCTATAATAACTTCGTGACTATCCGTTGATGTTCTCGACGCTAAGTTGGAGTACACGATTCTGTGATTTCCAGCGAGCCTTAGTAAATAAATCGCTTAGTGTTCATTTAGTTCTTTCAACAAGTTGTTGTTTATTTAGTTTGTACAACAAACAAGGCAAAGGCGATATAGTGTTCCGGTAGAATGACGGGTAGAAACCGATCAGGGTAAAAAATAAAGGAAAATATGGTGGACAAGAAAACACTATTTAGTTTAGAAAACTCTATGAGAGATCTCTACCAGTGACTCTAGTCTTGACTAGAGTCTGCCCTTGGGCAGAGGGTGTAAGGAGGAAAAATAGGTATGATATGAATAGTATTTGAGATTCATAAAAAAAGCTTAAAAAGAAAATAATACTTAACTTAAGGTTAGTGGTTAGACTAGACCAAGTGGATCCTCTAAAAGAGTGGTAGGTACATTAATTTACTAGATTAGCTTTATACTCGTACGAAGGTAGTTTAGCTTTTAGTAACATTAAGTATTTACGATTAAAAGTAATCCGTAGTATGGTATTTTTTACCTGATATTATTTTGGGTTTTCCCAATTTTTTTATTTTAAACCCTGTGGAGCGAAGAAAACGAAAAAATATTAAAATCGGTCAAGTCGTTTTTGAGTTCTAGCCAGACTAACGACAAGAAATTGATTTTTATGTATATATAGAAGATACTTTTCCATACATATTGGTTTTAATACATGAAGGTTTTGCTATTTTTAACCGACTTCAAAAAAAAGAGGAGGTTCTCAATTCGACGCGTATGTTTTTTTTTTTTTTTATTTTTTTTTTTTTTTTTTATTTTTTGGCGATGTTACTCCATAACTCCGTCAAATCTGAACCGATTTTAATAATTTTTTTTTTATTTGAAAGGGCATATCGTCAGGTTGGTCCCATTTAAGTTTGGTGAAGATCTGATGAATATCTTCGGAGATGGAGGACGGAACTCCTCAATAAATAAGAGCAAATCGCTCGTGATCAGAGTATGTGTACGATTTTAACCATGCATTCTTCATAGCATACATACATATGCTAAATTTCTATTTGGAATAATATATTTCAATACTTTTTTTTAAGGTGCAAAACAAATGGTCTAGTGAATTAGTCCCATGAAGCTACACTAAAAAGCTTAAAATAATAATATAAAAAAATATTTTGAAAAAACCGACTTCAAACGCCACTTAAAAGTATAAAATAATTTTAGTTTGTACACGTATGTTGAAGTCGGGCCAGCGTTGCGCAATGGTATCATCGTTTCTATATTTTAAGCCCGTCCGACTTCAATATACGTGTACAAACTAAAATTATTAAATCGTAAATAATATTAGGCCGGTATACTTGTTGAATTAGCCCGTGAGACGGACGGGCCTAAATAGAAACGATGAAACCGATGCGCGACGCTGGCCCGACTTCAACATACGTGTACAAACTAAAATTATTTTATACTTTTAAGTGGCGTTTGAAGTCGGTTTTTTCAAAATATTTTTTTATATTATTATGATCTAATGCTCATTAGACTTTTCCCGTATTTAGCCACTTTGCTACTTAAACTTTCTGATTCGGAGAATCAAGTTACAAATTCCAACTTCATCGCATGCCAAACGCGGGACCCTGTCATATGAATCTGGTTACTTGCGGAACTTTATCTATAGCCAAAACCTCATATTATAACTTGTAAGTTTTACTCGAACACCCAAGTCGCTCTTATCGAATAGCAGTGAATTTCAAACACTGCGCTGCAAGCAATTTCAAAGCTAAATTGATCTGCGATTTACTGCATATTCTCGAGATATTTGACTTTAATCAAAGGTATAGAGCACACGAGTAAGAGGTGTGGCACTAGAGAACTCTAAACCGCATAGCGTTAGGTGTAAATTAAGATGTAGTTGGTGTCCCGTTTGTTAAAACATTAAGGCCCTCACAGACGACAAAGGACGGACTTTTTGTGCGACGTAGATAGGGAAGCAAAAAAAGTTTGCATATCGATCGTAGCAAGCAAAAATGGCAAAATTTTTACGCGTCGTGTGTGATCCTAGTAATTGATTCCATAAATGTGAAAGTTTGGATGTTTGTTTCTTCTTCACGTCAAAATAACTGAACGAATTTGGCTGAAAGGAATGGATTTAATCTATTACTGCATATAATTCCATTTTGACGAAACATACTGCATATTCGATTTAGTGTTCTATTTTGCGCAGGGCGCAGGGGTTTGGAGCATCAGAAATAAAATTGATAAATTATACGTATCTTCTTATAAAGTAGCAATTTTAAATAGAAACTGTAAGCAAGTGACGCGCAGTTTTCACTTCATTCAACTTTCATTCAAGTCAACTGCATTAAAACTGCGTTCAAACTGAAATTTTTAGGTCATGCTTCAGTCCATTTGGACTGAAGGCTGATTGAATTTCAGCTTGATGACCTATACAGACTGGATCTGCGGTCTGTATAGGCCTTAATGCATTTACCGATTTGGATTTTTACTACGAAACTCACTATAGGTATAAATTAAAAACTTGAATTTTTCTTATTAAATGAGTAGAATATATTAATAGAGCCATGACTCATCACGAGACTTCAGTCGTTTTCTGTTTGAGTGCATGAAAAGGAAAAAAAAATTAGGTTATTATACACGGTACCAAAATATCAACTCAAAATTGTTATTGAAAAACCCTGTTATTCACGAAACAACCATTAATTTTGATCATAAACCCTACCAATTATCCTCTACCCCTCGCGCTTGTATTGGAGCGAAGCCAAAACGACGCCAACACTTCACAATATCCCAAAATGAAAAACTCAACGTTATAATTTAAATTATTTACTTTGCAGTGTTTTCAATTTTGTAGTATTAAACAACAAAATTCGTCAAACTGGGCCTAAGCTTAAAGCGATGTTATTTCCATTTTGTTTTGATGTCAATCTCAAAGTGAGTTGAGTCGAGTTGATTCGAGGCTGGCACGAGTTCAGTTGAGTTGACTCCGATAGTAGAATATCATAAAGTACATTTGTTGTTTAGATTTCATCGATATATCGATACTTCATGCATCCCTAGTGGCCATTAGCTGAGCGAGAGGCGTCCGCATGCTTAAACATGCATATGGATGCGTACGCATCCTTTCGCATGCGAAAGCATCCTTATAGTGAATTACACTTATTTGAATTTGAGGCACAAAAAAGGCGACAGCCGAATCGATGCGTACACGATTCCATACAAAATAGCACTTTTATATGGACAAAATGCGAATCGATGCTGATAGATGTGACTTCATCCTTAAAAGTATAAATGTAACGGATTTCCGCAAGAAAAATAACAAACCCAGGTCATTCATTTATACGCGGGTTTCCCGCCTTCGTTGGAACGGCGCCAGAACAAAGCCTCAGCTAGTGTGGCCTAAATGGGAAAATTCGAAGTGTATGTTCCAATTAAACTGCGCTCTAGTGTTTTTCAACTCTGTTGTTCTAAAGACCCCTCCACTTATTTGGAACAGAGTCCGGGTCATTGCGTCATATTGGATCAAAATCCATAATCGTGTTCTTAGTTTTGCGCATATTATGTTTTAGTAGCTTTTTCCCGCGTGGAGGTAGGTTTTTAAATATCCCTCAGAAATCTTCTGTTTTTCCGGCATAAAAGGTAGCCCATGTTACTCCTCAAGTCCTCAATTATACTAATGCAAAAAATCAGCGATCTGTTGCTTATAGTTACTAAAATAAGTTTTTTGCAATTTGTTAACAAAATTACGCGGTATTTAGGCAGGGTTTGTCAACATGGGATATCACATGAACCTTTACAGGTTTCTAGAGACAAGGGTTCACATTATCGTGTGGGTAATTCTCATAAACAGGTGTCACATTCTATCTTGTCCCTTGTTTTCAGCTTGTGATTTTAATTAGATTACAGGCTAGTTTGAGGGTTGCACTGAGTACAGTCTGAGTTTATGATTTTTATGAATCTTTTAGGGGATAATCTTTTAGAGATCTGAAGTATTTCACTGAGATATGAATGAGGATGATAATGATATATATTATCTCCCTTTAGCAATTGCGTGAGACAATTTTTTTTTAATTATTGAAGTACACAACATGATATTGTTATTTCATATATTTAAAAAAAGCAACCGCCGAGTTTCTTACTGTTTCTTCTCGGTTGGAAGTTCAAACTTGGAACGGTTCACTGTAGCAGATTCACTTGACGATTCGAAAGCATTTTGTTATAATTTTGTTGGATAAGAGACTTCTCTCACAGAAACATTGGCTCTCCAGTAACACTTCCGGAAGTCCTCGCCGAACTGGATGGCCTGCTCGGATTTTGGAGGGAGCTCGGCTGGCTGGCTGGAGTGATCCAACGGGGTCCCGTAACAGCGGGATCAAAACAGGCGATTAACGCCTACTTGCGGAGAAAATTCCCAGCAAATGAAGATGAAGAGACATTATATTTTTCTATTCTATTTATTCAATTACTTAAAAACAGGTTGAAAAAATTAAAAACTGATCAAGCTGTTATGTTTTGCAAAAAAAAGAGCGGTTAAAAAATACATTTTCACGAAAATCGTCGATGGTTCATCGTTAGCAGTGAATGATTTTTTTTCCTGAATATGACACGCAAAATGATGGGTGACAGATGGTGACTAGTTAGTTTGTCACTTAATAGATGAGCTCCCAAAATAAGAAGGCGACGAAAGTAAACAAAAATAGGTTATTATTAACGTCTTTATAACTCCGTTGGAAATATTCCAATAGTCACCGGAATAAAAAGGTAAACCACAATAAAAAAAATCTCGTGCAGCTTTTATGAAAAATACATCGTGCATTTAACATACCCATTATTATTCAACATATTCCTGGGGTAACGTGAACCTTTAAAAATGGATATCATTCAGGTTTCCTGCGGCGCATTTCAATTAAAAAGATTTTAGGTCACGTTGGGAGGATTCATTAAAACGTGGCTACGCTAAAAGTATGGTTAAAAATATGACTTGAAATTCGTATATATATTATATGTACCTACACATAATAAAGGCCCTACATTTTTTATGAATAATACGTTTTGCTTCAGTATTTATTTGTGTGTTCTGTCATAGTTCTTGCAATTCACGAGGGCGCGTGTGCTTTACTTGTGGTTCCGACGTGTACATGCACATTGCGTAAGTGTGCGCGCCTGTCAGGAGCCTAGGTGGGAGCGGTCAGGCGCGAGCAGCTCTCGCTCACACTTATACAGATACGACACACACACAACCATGAGCCACGCGCCGTCTTGAATTGCAAGAACTATACATCCCTTAAAATTCAGAACATGTTATTGCTTTTCTTTGTACAGGAGATCCCTGAATGGGATGTGATTATATTGTAGTAAGTGACAATGCAGGCTATGTCCTAAGGCTATTCTAATACTTTTTTATCCTACCCAGGCCCCTGAATGGTTGCTTTTAATATTAAAAAATACGATTTTAGACAAGGCTGTTTTATACAAATAACAATTATGATAGAGATCATAATAAAACCTTACCTAATCTTCAAAGTATATACTAATAGTACTCAATCGAACACATTTGGTTAATTACAGAAAATAAGTAAGATCTGGCGGCCCTGGGTTATTGGACCAGTATTTTAGCAATACTGAACTTAACTTATTAAACTTATTAACTTATTAGGAACTTATTAAAGTTCCTTGTGCCTTGTCTTATCCAAGTGAATTGGTTGTCTAAACTGTTCGAGAGTAAATCTTTTATGTTCCTCCAACTTTCTTCCAACAGTTCATAAAACTGTCTAGCTATTTAGATCGCTTGCCCGAGCTTTGGCCGAGTATCGCGAGTGCAGTTTATTTGTCAAATGGAGCGAGACATCCCCTCCATTGTCAGTGGGGGGATGGGCCTCTATTCAGTTGCACCGACTTGATTAATACGGCTGAATGCGCCCGGCTCGGCGCAGGAACGACCCAGTTTGAGGAAAAATAGTCGGTTATTAAAGTGGGCAACGTTGTTAAGGCTTGGGCAGATAGAACGCGTAATGTAACGTATACAGTTACAACTATGAGCCTCAATAGTGCAACGGTTTAGGCCCGTACTGCACACCTGAGGGTCGACAATTCAAACCCCAACTGGTGTACTAAAGTCGTAACTGTAACCCACTCCTTTCACAAGCCTTACGCTTGGAGGAAAATAAAGATTACTATAATCATAATCCAGCATGGTTTATCTTTAAAAACAATAACGCGTCTGCTCACGTACACAAGCATGATCGTAAGCTAAGAGTGCCGCTGCTGCCGATCGCGCCGCTCTATTTCGTATGTTGTTACTGTTAGCACATCTCCGCAGTTAAGCCGTAGAGTCTGTTCAGTAAATTAGTTGACATGGGTGATTAGAAAAATAGGTTGTAGCAACATTGTAAAAAAGTCATCGATGAATCAATGTTTGTTAATTTACATAAAAATAAATGAAAATTCGCGGGAACTCTCTTATTTTCTGGGATAAATAGTAGCCTATGTGTAGTACTCCAGGCTATTTCTGTGCCAAATTTTAGCCAAATCGGTTCAGTCAGTCGTTGCGGCGTGATTGAGTAAACAACACCCATCCATCCACCTATCCATACATCCAAACTTTCGCATTTATAATATTAATAGGATAATAGGTTAGGATAGGATAGTTCACTTTCCGTTTAGCGCTCCACAAAAGAGATTCTGCTGTACCGCTGTCGTCTCGCTTTGTTTCTATCCAGATCTTTAGTAAACGAGATTGCCTGCTATGACGAAAAGGTTTGCGGCTTTCGTTTTTTAACGTTTCCAGTGTGCGGCGGTTGAAAGCGAATTGCTTTTCTAGAAGTTCGTTAGGTGGGACTTTTTGGAACACACAAGCTCCGGGTTAATCGGTGTAGCCCTAGTTTTTAGTTTGTTTGCCAATTTTATTCCTCTATTTTTATTTCACCACGTTTTCTTACATGAAACACTAGCTGATGCCCGCGACTTCTTTCGCGTGGATTTAGTTTTTGATAATCCCGTGGTAACTCAATGACTTTCTGGGATAAATAAAAGCCTAAGTATATCACTCTCCAGATACTCAAGTTTACCCATGCAACTGGTACATTTACTTCAATTATGCGTGACTGAAGGACAAACCAGCAAACAAACACACTTTCGCATTCATTAATATTATAAATACAAATGGTTCTGATGTTGTAGAATGAATTAAATATTTCATCCAGTAACGGGGTTTAAAAGGGTTTAAGACGAGCCCTAAACCATATTTTTCTTTGTCTAATTTGGATTTTAAAATACTCAAGTGGATGGTTTTAAGAATATGTATAGTTGCGACTTCATGTATCAGTTGATTGAACTGGTATAAAGCAACGTTAACCCAGGTCGGTAACTGGATGGGTACCTAACTTCGGAGGTTCCAATTGGGCCTCTCAAAAACCGAAAATACCTCGGAGAGCATGTTAAGCCATAGGACCCGAAAATTATCACTTAACATCTGATAACAATCAATCGTTACATTTATTAGCCCAAATCCTGTAGTTGCTGGTACTGTACTTAAGTTGAATGCGGATCTAGGAACTTTCCGCATTATTATTAGAAAACCCATTATTTTTTTAACTGTAAGGGGTCACGACCCTCAACAATTAGGAATGCAGCGCAAAGAGAGGAATCGTCATCGAAACTTACCCGTAACCAGGCTTCTGGCAGAACCAGGATCTCGTCAGCTTCGCAGCTTCTAGAAGCACTCCACCAATATCACCGATCCTCATGCCAGGGCAACAGCATTCATCCTCTTCCTCGTCACCCACTAACACGATTCTCGACTCTGACTTCGCCACTTTGGTGCGTTAACAAAGTGGTACTTCCGATAATATTTTTAAAATTTTCATCCTTTTAATTCTTGGCACTGAAATCCTTTTTGAATCACACACTGTTTTTCCCTTTACACGTTGCACAATATTTTCACTTTTTTCTTCGAACTGTTACATCAGGTATTATATTTTATGATCACACAAGATTGTCCGTTTGAGTTCCAATTATTATTCACTTTCCAATTAAATTGGAACGATCTGTTATATTTTATGGGCGGCTTTCATATTATTGTAAATCTGGAGAAGTTTAATTATTAATAAACACTGCAGAGTTTAAAATTGAACCAACAAATGAAACATTAAATGAAAGCGCTATTTTATTAACGCCAATGGTAAGCCTCTTCGTAATAATAATAATTGAAACTGCGTTATTGATCGCCTTTAGTCTGCCAAACTACGTAGGCTACGTCAGTAAAAATACACAGAAGTCTAGTTGTACAATAAACTGTATGAAATTCTACGTAGGAGGAAAAAATATGGTTTTATTAGTAAAGAATCTCAATCAAGGTAGATAGTAATTCAAATGAAACCTTGGTAACTACAGGGAAATATTTAGAAAGAAAAGCAAAACGACATAAAAATAAATCATGAAATAAATTACGACCTGTCTAGTTTTAGGTTCAAAAATCATAAAGCTTTAAATAGATATTGGAAACTACTTTTTCTGTGCTTTAATAAAAGTACACGATATGAATAGAAACTGAAATCAAATATTAATGAGAGAGAAACTTCTAAAGAAGCAACGCACAACACATTTGTAAGCGTAATAGCTAATCGCGGTACCAATGCAGAAATAAATGGGTAAACTTTTACAATAATAGAAGAAAGTACAATGACTAGGCATCATAGTCCACACAACACATTAGCATATGAATGCCTTAAATCAAGAACTCAACAGTCATCAATCATGAGCATAATTTTTATGCCCGTGACTCGCGTAAAACAGTGACCAGCATAGTGACTCCATTATAATGATACGCAGAATTTCATGTTCTTTATGCGTATAATGTATGTGGCTTTAACTTTTTGAGTTATTAGATACAAATGACCGAGAATAATAAGTACGATAATAATAATCGGCGAAATTAGCCACAGGCATGTATGCTCAATAGGTTCAACAACACTTTCACAATTCTTTCGAATTTGGACCTTTACAATACTCCAGAAATTAGATACAGAGTGCAATCCGGAAACTTTCGACGCTCGGACAATTTTAAAACATAAGTTTGGACAAAAATAAATTTTGATTAGGTGAACTTTCGATTTTTTGCAATTTTGGGGTTGCATTGTGTTACTCATCATCTTTTATAATAGATTTATATACTGTAGTGGAAGATTATCAAACTGTATCTACTAACCCTGTTTCAACATGTCTACTCTTGGAAACATCAAAATAACGCCCTAATTTTGAATTCAGTTCGTAACACATCCGGCGCATGCGGCATTATAAAAAAAGGAACACGAATTTTCCATTATGATACGATTATAATTCTAACACTTACATAAATTAATACACAGATTAAATCAACGAATGCGACCCAGATATGTTCATATTATTATTGATCTGAATGGTTATAGATTTGTTTTTCAACAAGAGTTATATCAATTTTGTTGAAGATGATATCGCATAACCTATGGAATGAGAATAGAAAGAAAGCGCTAAGTTAAATACTAGGAACATTGCACGAAGAAGCAGGTAACTAGTACTTTGTATTTGTTATTTAAACAAGATTACAGAATTCTAGGACGAGGACAGTGCTCGTATGCGGTAGAGCATACCAAAATAAATAGTACGAACGAATTTACATATAACAGCTATGACAACTCCAACAAAACACACTATACAAAAAATCTGACTAACACAAGATTTACTTGAGCATATTACTAATAAGAAAGTTTAAATTTGTAAGTAATCCGATAAATCCCGACAAACGCTACGGCAAAGAATAATGAAACTTTCTAACGATAGAGGCTTTCATAAAATACTGAGGACAATATTAATGATAAAAAGTATACTCTATGATGATGCATATAAATACAAACATTATTCAGCAACGACAAGTGTAGGTAAATTAAAATTATGGGACAGTATAAAACGGTGTAATATTTCTTGCCGCGATAATCTTTCAATGTCATCATTCACACGAAGGTTTCGATTACTTGATATTGAATGTCTCAACACTTGGAGCATTCAGAGCAAATATCAGATGCTGTGTTATTAAAAAAAATGTGATTATGATATTACGGTGATAATGGTGTAACCTAGTTGACTACGGATTTCAATTGATTGTTCTGCTTAAGCAACATTAACCTAGCTTGGTAACGTGATGGTTGAGCAAGTTTGGAGGCCCATAAATAACCTTCGTGCCTGCTCAAAGTCTATTAACGTTTTGTGGCATGTGGGAGATTTGCACAAAACGTTAATAGACTTTGAGCAGCAACTCGCACTGGGAGTTCTGCTATAATCTTTAAGTTAAAAAGTCAAAATAGTACTCTTTGTGTAAGTGTTTGCGGAAGGATCTGGGTTCGCACATTATCTCAAAAACCTCTACCGTTATTGATAGAGACTACGGCCAAATGCAAAATACGCCACAGAGAGATGATATCGTGATCTTGTCTAAATGCTCTATCTAAGCTGAGGTGTGGCCAGGAGTGGCAATTTTATAGACCCATAAAATCTAATCGGTTTCGACACGGCATTGCATCTTTAGTTCTGATTATTTGGCTGGTAAACTATGGTCAATGATGTACTAGATAACGGTAGGTTATCAAAAAATTTCCGTTCAAAAGGTCTGTGAGAACTTCACAATCTCATTTAGTAAAAACCAAACGAATAACAATAAGATGTAAAGAAAAAAATAATGAACAGGCTACAAGGGCGCTAAACACAACCGCTCTGGAACGTAGCTTACGCTAGTAGTATCTGAGTGATTAGGTGAAATGAGGAAGAGTTTTCAAGGTTAATTAAGTTTATTATTGAACCTGATAGGAAAATGCTATTTAGGCAAGTACTAAGTAAAGAAACAGTTTCTAATACTATTACTAAGCGCAAAGAGTATCCAAGTCGCAGGAGAAATAAAAAATGGAACGTTGAGTTGATTTTTTGTTGATTTAACCAATCAATACCCATGTATTGATTTTCAGGGTTTTTAATAGGAAAATGGAGCGGTATACAAGAAGTAACTTGGGCTACTTTTTATCCCGGGAATAACAAGAGATTCTTTATAAAGAAATAATTGGCATAATAAGGTCTAAGAGCTGAACCAATTTTGGCTAACCACAGAAAAAGCTTGCAGTCTAGAGGCGTATAAAAACTACTTTTATGGAAATCAAAACGTTCCCACGGGATTTTTACGCAACTCGCGAAAGAAGTCGTAGACACCAGCTTGTCAATAAATACAGAGGAAACATTACTGCAACAAATGTCAAATGTGAAATATTTACACATTGTGTTAAAGTAATGACATTGTGTATATAAATATCCTTGTCATTACACTATCGCGACATCATAATATCTTATGATATCATCATAGTTAATGATGTATATTTGCATAAACCTGTGTCAAGTGGTATAAATCTATATTTAAATGAAACTATCTATGTAACTGATCAAAAGAACTTTAGGCCTTAGAACACGTGTAAGGCAAGGGATCTGTATAGTCGTGCTCATACGACGAATTTTGACGACTTCCCTGGCGCAGTGGTGAGCGCTGTGGTGTTGTAACTGTGGTTCTCGGGTTCGATTCCTGGCGGGAGCAATTTAGGAATTTCGTATTTATAATATTAAGGTTTAGGAAAACTGTTGCACCATATCGCAAGTTTTCTTCACGAGTGGTTCGCTCACTTTTCCGTTCTTGATATATTTCCGTAATTATAACACATTAAGACTACTAGGCCATAATGGTGTTAGAATGGCGCTTCACCCCGAAAAAAGCAGTTTTGGCAGATCCCCCCCCGTCCCACCCTAAGTAGACATCTAACAAGTCCAAGTAGCTGTCCCCGTGAATCGACGACGATACAAGCTTACCTATTTCCACTACAGTAAATACTGCGGTATATCCCAAGTAGGTACTATAAAACATTCCCAAAAGGATTGCAGTCTTTACAAGTACACTTGCTTAACTCTGGCGAGACTCCAAGTGACAGAAGTGAAACGGGGAAGCGGTGCCAAGGTCGTTATTGATTATGTCAGTGTATATGTCAGCTGCTACCTGCTGTATTGCAGGGATTTTATATTTTTCACATGTCGCAATCACAATTTGTGAAACTTGTTTACGTGTTGAATGTATTGGATTATTATTTATTATCTTTCGTTTTGAATAAGTAATTCACCTGTCGCTGCTTTCAATATTATCATTGTGTGCATGCAAATTGTGTTTACGATGAAGATTTAAATAAATGTTGAACATGCTTTAATCACTGTCGTTAGTTGTGGTGCTACTTAAGTTAACATTATTATCATCGTAATTGTTACGCATATCGTTCAAATAATTATTTAAGCTTAAAAAGTTGAATCCATACAATTTATTTATTTGTACAGATTCATTAAGTGATGAATATTTTAAGACTTAAGTAAAAGGTCCGTAAACGGCCTTTTACAATCAATCAAGGCCACTTTAGCACTATTAATTCTTTCTAGTACCTAGTCCACAGCTCGTATACCCACTGTACGAGTCACGTGCGTTTCGCTAGTTTCTATGCGGAGTATTAATTTTAATGTTTTTCTTATGCATAACCTCACGTTCACCAAACGCAGAAATAATTGGAGTAGTTGATATGACCACAAGCAATCAATTAGTTTCGTGTTTTTGATATAATAGTAGTGTGTTAGTAGTATTTTGGCGGGTCTACGTTTGGTGGTTATTTTCCAGGATAAAAAGTAGCCTATTTGTTATTCTAGACTATCATCCTCTGTGCCATATTTCAGCTAAATCGTTTCAATCATTGCGGTGTGATTGAGTAACAAACATCCATCCATTCATACATCCAAACTTTCGCATTTAAAATATTAGTAGGTAAGATAAATTAGGGGATTTGGTTCTTTCGGGTCGTAAGGATTTTATCGCTTTTTGTTAATAACTTGCAGCGCGCGTAATCGAACAAAACAAAATGAAACCGATACTGGCCGGAGATGTCGCCGCCTTCCACTGCGCGGGCGCAATCGAAAACCAACTTAATTTCTAATATAAATAAAACGTTAAATCAAATAAATGTATATTATTGCTGATGTAAGGTAAGGGAATTCAATCTGATATGAAACCATTAAGATAGGTTTCCTAACTGCTAAAAATTTTAATATAAGTAGTATAAGGCTAATACCTGATGGACTGTGGATATAATTTACCTATCTAGGTAAATTATATCAACAGTCCATCGTGATTACACGTTACACACAGACACACACACACACAGACACACTGACACATAGACACAGACACATACACACTCACACGCACAGAGAAACAGGCGCTCTCACGCACGCACGCCCGCACGGACGCATACACACACACACACGAGCGCTCCTGTCATTTTCATACATTGGCGTTAACTTTACCTTTACTATTCGAAATTTAAAATGTTCGTGCTTAGGCTACTGATCTTTTCATTCGCCGTTAAAAAGTAAGTGACATTTAATTGCTTTAAGACGCACATAAATTAATTTTGAAAAGTTAAGCGCACGTTATTATTATTGCAAATTAATATAAGTTCGATCGAGGTTTTCCTCTTAAACCAGTTATTACTACTACCTACTCATCATAAAAAAGACAGAAACCTTATCAAATTTAATTATTACCTCCAACATTAACTATCACGATTATAATATATCACGACGCTAATAAATGTTTTAATGACTGTCCCATTTGGTAGGCATTAATGTCTTTCCCGTTATCACCCTATTTTGATTTACTTTACATTAGCTGATGCCCGCGACATTATCCATCAGATTTTTTCTATTAATGAAAGGAGAAAACGATGAAAAGTAGCCGACCGTTAGTCTCATTAAAATCGGCTTAGCCGTTCTGAAATTAAGCCCGAATAAATAGACGATGTACACACATCCATGACATCATAATTTAAAAAGCCGGCCTAGTGCGAGTTGAACTCGCACACGAAAAAATTACGTTTCTTGTATATTAAGGAGGACTCCCTTTACTTTTTTATTTTATTTTTATGTTGTTATAGCGGCAATAGTAACACACATTCTGGGAAAATTTCAAGTATATATCTATCAATTACGGTGCATAAGATACAACACGCTGACAGACGGACGGGCGGACAGCGAAGGCTTAGTGATAGGGTCAGGTTGGTAACTTTAGATACGGATCTGTAAAAATGTGTTTGTAGTTGCGAAATAAGAGACTGATTTTAAAAGTGGGGTCCTACCACCAACGCTTAAAGTTTATGCGTAGGTGGTAGGGCCCCCAGGTCAATATAGAGATGGTTTGGGCATAGGGAAAGAGAAATGTGGGAAGGCAAACTTGTGCGGAAGTCTTGGATAAGACTGGCGCAACATCGAAAGGAATAGCGCGCACATGAGGAGAATATGACCAACGGTGGAAGAAATAAAGAGCTAATTTAAACGTAAAAAATCTTTTTACAAAACCGACTTCAAACGCCACTATACGAAATATATCAATTGTGCCTATAAACTCTGAAGAGTTCCCTCGATTTCTCCAGGATCCCATTATCAGATCATGACCTGATGACTATTGGACCACCTGGGAAGTATAATTTTCAAAAAAAAAGAGAATTTTCCAAATCGGTCCAGGCGTCTTCGAGTAATCGGGGAACATAGATAAAAAAAAGATTCCGGCGAATCGAGAACAAAATTTTTTGGAAGTCGTTTAAAAAAGAAGAACAATTGAGTTTTATTATTAGGAATCACCATTTTTTTTTTTTCATATGATTGTACTTTTATAGAATTTGAGAATAAACTAACTTAACAAACAAGAGACAATTATTTCGAAGTTACATACAGACGCTTCAATTTTATTCATTTGTATGGATTATTTTCGTATCCCACGCAAAGGTCGTATCTCGAGTCGGTCATAAAAGGCCTTGATCTCATTCCGAGATATCGTTCCAATAACAATCGAGAACAATTAATAAGTAGGTATCATGTTTACAATCTCTTAGGGCCTATTTCACCATCGCGTCGCCGTGTAAACTTTAACAGATTTGTTTTTGTATTTCGTGGTCGTGACATAATTTTTGTCCGTGGTACCACTACCTACATTAATTAATTACATGTGTGGGCAGCGGGGGCCTCCTCAGTGAAGCAGAAAAATTTAGCGCGCATCCATCATCATCAGACGGTTTAAGGCGCTTTTAAGGCTCTACTCAGACTCAAGACAGAGATAAAACGAGACAGATTTATGTCAGAGCATATTTGTGTCCCGTTTTAACCTCTATCTTGAGTCTGAGCTGAGTCAGAGCACGCTCTATAGATCTCAGCATTAGATGATTAGATGTGTTACTCTATGCAGTGGCATTTTATTTCCAAATTTTGATAGCAACTTAATTTCAGAGTTGTTTACTTTGGCCCACTAAAGTAAATGTGATTTTGAGTTGTTTTCAAAAAAGACGCCCTCTTCGGAACAAACGCCTCATCAGATCCTGACCTGATGACAATGAGACCACCTGGGAAGTTATACCCTTTCAAACCTCGGTCCAGGCGTCTTTGAGTAATCGTGGAAAATACATTTAAAAAAAGATTCAAACGAATTGAAAACCTCCTCCTTTTTCGTAATTGGTTAATAAAAAAGGTTTAGGCATTTCCAAGCTTGTGGAGGCAATCGGACCGTTTTGCCTTCCGTTGACAGGTGAATACCGATGCCATGGGGGCGATAAGGCTCATGCCGCTCGCTTTCCAATTGTTTGCCGAACGTGCCTTTATGAATTTTGTCTTTTGTAATAACCTACCACCATTTCTGTTGGTTCTGTTACTTTAAATACGAGAGATTCAGTTTTGGAAGAAGAAGAGTTTTTAATTCCCGCAGGAACTCTCTTATTTTCCTGGGTAAGAAGTAGCCTATGTTATTCCAGAGTATAATCTATCTCTGTGCCCAATTTCAGCCAAATCCGTTTGGTTGTTGCGGCGTGATTGAGTAACAAACATCCATCCATCCATTCATCCAAACTTTCACATAATATTAATAATAATAGGATTTAAAACTTCCGCGACTTCGCCTACGTTTGGAAGATTCTCTCCATTCACCAAAGAAAAGAAGAAGAAAAAGGAAGATTCTCTTTGTCTTCAAGGATTTTCCGTTATAAAAAGTAGCCTAGATCCTTTACCTGCCAGTGAAGAAATCAAAATCAGATCAGATGTTCCCAAGATTCCGAAGATTAGCCTGAAAAAATGTGTTCCGGTAACATTATCGTTCAAATAATTAAAACGAGACAGTTTTCTCGAAATTACAGCCAGAAACGTCAATTTTATTTTTCTAACTTTTTGAGATAAAGGATAGACGCTGCAAAATATTAGCATACTTTTCCATTATCACGGAAACCTTTTTAAAAAAAGGTTTCCATGATAATGGACAAATTTTACCCCTTATCACACCATTCCCAAGTAGCACACGAAGGCTGCTTAGCAGCTGAATAACGAATTCCCGTCACGCTTAAAGCTGTATAAAAAAGCTGCATAAGGGCTGTATACGGCCGTATACAGCTCTTATACCTCTTAAATGGGCACAAATTATACAGCCTTAAGTTGAGTAAAAGATTACAAGTTACTCTTTATTCAGCAAATATGTCACGTGACGTAAAAGTGAAGTAGCAAACCATAGATAATACAAATCTAGCAAATTAATATACTTCGTGGAGTGAATTGAATTTGATTGAATACGTGTGGTTATATATTCAAAGTTAAGTGCATTGTTTTTATATTTATAAAAGAAAAATGATTGGGAATGTAATTTTACTGACATTATACATATATATTACCTAAGAAAATTTTAGTGCGCCACGAAAATATTTGGTTTTTAATTAGTTTCGTGATATAAATAAGCCGTGATGAAAACTTGAATAAACAATTTTTAGTGCTTTGAAAAGAATTATAAGATAAAAAGTTGTTATTATGATATCGAGAAGTAAAAACTAATGCAATCCATTCCTAATTCATACACAAAACATCATAAAAGTTGAAAAATGAATCAGTATATTTATATAGGTTATGAGGTTATACAACAAAATGGTGGATTCATGTTAAACAGCGACGTGAATAGTTAAAACTCTGATATTCAGCAATAAGCTTCATAATAGTTCACACGTGCCCCCTTAATAAGTCAGTGTAATAAGAGTTCACAAATACCTTCTTATACAGCATTTGGCGTAATTTTATCCACTAAACAGCCCTTATTCAGCCTAAGCTGTTTAAATATCACTGACAGCTATTATGCAGCTGTAGGATCACCAGTGTACTCTTAAAAGAGTCTTAATACGCTTAGAGGTTCAAATAGGTCTAAAAGTGAGTATTTATACAGCTATCTGTGCTACTTGGGTTCAAATAGGTATGCGTGAACTTTCCGGCTAAAAATCATTGGTCGGCCGGATTTTTTCTGGTTGAACTTAAATTTACACAAAATTCTATATAAGATTGATCAAAATCCGTGATGACGGAAAAAAATTATGGAAATTTAGTAATAAATAATTTAATTAAAATATTTCCGGCCAGTCAAATCCACGCCGACCAAGCAAATCTTGTTCGTCTAAACGTTAACTTTTATTTTTTATTAAAAATATTAGAATCCGTGATCACGGAGCTTTCAGGATTAGTGGCTCCCGGACTATAAATAAGATTTGTAGAATACATTCAATATTATATAGCGATCAAGAAGTCATCAACGTGGCTTCAGGTAAAGTTATGCAGAAAGCAGGTGGTATACATACCACGCTACGCTTTCATAGCATCTGGCCATTTTCCCATGCTTACCAGGTGTTCTTAGAGATCCTTTGCGCAAAAATTTAAACAAGTTAGGATGTAGGTACAACTTTCATGATTTTTTTTACAAAACTGTATCCGTTTATTGTAACATAGTGAATCAACGTTTTGTTTTAGTTAGCACCATTTTTAAAAGTTACTTTCCGTTAAAAGTTGTTCGTTGTTAGAACCGGCCCTTGCTCGACTGAAACCTCTTTGGGACAAGAAAGTTGCAATCAGAGCGCATCGTCTACGCATTATACGCACGCGAAACACCTCAGGTTGCGCGCACGCAGAGAAAACGGCAATATTGGCGTTAATATTAATCAAGATTAGTTACGAGAGTAAAAACGGCGACCACTGGACGTTATAGCAGCTAATGATGTGAGAACATAATGTGAATAAGTTGTTTTGAAGATAGATATTTTTGTGAAAACATCGCCAAAAATTAAAATTGCTAACGTTTCATTGTAGACAATTAAGTTTTGAGTATTGCCTATCATTTAAATAATATAATACTGTAATATATCTGTATTACCTATAATTTAAACATACATGAAAACACATTAAAAAAATCAGTTGGTGTACGGCGTTTTGATTTTTAAAAAAAAATAATATTCTAATGTGTTAGGTAAAGACAACGCCGTTTATAATAAGGATAATTTATATGATAATATTATAGGAATTGAATTAACTTTTAAGATTTTGGAATTTAGACTATTTCAGTGGCATTTCTATTTATAAAATTAAATAGCTATAAACAGGCTACCTACCATCACAAATAACACAAGAATGGACGAACTTAGACTGGTTTCATCGATGTTTAATAATAGAAATACTAGTTTAAATAGCCGATACAAACCACTAAGCACATTAAAGACAAAGACGGTTCCGGTCTACAGCTGCTCTGGCGCTAATTATTATGGTTGAACATGGTTTCTTAACATTAACTAGTTTTTTCGGCGACCTTATTTACGTGGAATAAGGTTTAAAATCTCTTGGGAAGTTTTTTAAAAAAAAAATGTTATAAAAGAATAGATTTTTTTTAATATATAGCCTATGTCACTCTTCAACTATAATCATACATGAAGGTCACCTTCAAAAGTCCCTTATTAAAAAATGAGAATAAAAAAAAATTAAAAAAAACTATAATCATGCAAAAAGCACGTATATCCGTTGCTTCGTTGCTGATGCTGCGTCATTGAAGGATCAATCAACTAACACACATTAGCATAAAACAATATTAGTTCGGATTAATTACACTAATATTATAAAGGCGAGAGTTTGTATGAGTGAGTGTATGTTTGTTACTCTTACGCGCCACAACGAATGAACCAATTTAGATGAAATTATGAAAGGAGATAGCTCATATCCAGGATTAAGACATAGGCTACATTTTATCCCGGAAAATCAAAGAGTTCCTGCGGGAATTTAACAAACCTTAATTCAAGGGGACAAAGTCGCGGGCATCATCTAGCTGAAGTTAAACCCATTTAGCCCCAAGTGATTTCGCACTGCAAAAATGTATCTAGATCATAACGAATGTATTGGTTTTCATCTACTTATAGCTTTTTTTATACGACTCAATATTATAATATCAACATCATAAAACTTCTCCACTGCAACGTAACTCTCTGTACAGGTACGTATCGAATTATTGAGCAAATTGTGTTTCACCACAAAGCGGGTTACATAAAATCGTAACCGTTGAAAGTTTTGCAAACAATTTATATTTAAAGGGACCATAACGCCCAAATAGTTTAACGGTAAATAATTTGTGGCTTAACGGTAATCAATTAAACTTGCTTCAACGTTGAAGTACAACATCGTGAGGAAACCTGCGTTCTTCGACCCATAGTGTTCTCAAAGGTGTGTAAAGCATTCTAATCCGCACTTGGCCAAGGCACAGGTGGACTATGGCCTACACCCTTCTCATTCTTGAGAAGAACCGTAACCAGTGGTGAGTCGACGATTGGTATCGTAAAATCTTACACCATTTCAAATCTTCAGTTTCGAAACTTTACTCTTTTTGATGTAGCTACTTCCATCCTTTCTTATCCGAGGTCCTTCTTTCCACGGCCATACCACAAAATATTTTTATATTCTCCTCACTCACTTTCACTCCAGTTTTCACTATCACCATACAGCATACAGGTGAGTTCATTGAAACAACGGGAGTTAAGCGGTACAAGATCATGATTTGTGAATATCTCCAAGAAAACCTTTTTTCAGCTGGATCTGTTGATAACGAGAACGATATCCCTTTTCATCATCATAATTCAATCATCGTGAACCCAAAGCTTCCCTTCTTTTCTTTCTAGTTTCCGCTCTCTACTTCAAATTATTAAGATTGAAACTCTATATATAGACTTGAAGTTGTTATCGCAATCACTTTCAAGAGCAGATTATTATGGTTCAGTGTCAGATACCGATCCATGTCTAATTGCAGCATTGTTTCTGTGTTATTAGTATGCTCGATGCGTTCCGCAATACCTCTATGTGGGGTATTGGGTAAAATTATTATTAGGTCTGATTCAATTATGCAATCTAGTACGCGCTTGGGATATTCTATCGAACGCTGAGGTTGAATTAGCTTCGTAATATGATTTGACAATCCACGTTCACACTAATTCGACTCGTATGATGTCGTCGATTCAACTAATGTAGTGTCTATCAACATTCCGCTTTCCGGTGCTGGGTCGCCACTCCAGCACCTTAGGACCTCAACGGCCATCAGTTTTTTTTAATATATGCTCTGCCCATACTAAAGAACCAAATACAAATAGAATCATTTTTTATTCAAATAAACTTTTACAAAGTGCTTTCGAAGTATCATCATTTGCAATCCATCTGTGGCTTACTATTGAGAGCATGTATCTTGTTTTCTTGTTTTTTTTTAAGTATCTGTATTTTAGTGTACACCCTTCCCTGTGTTTGGTTATATATACATATTTTTTCTTTCTCTTACCATGGGTTGCCTGGAAGAGATCGCTTTTCAGCGATAAGGTCGCCTATTGTACTCTGTATGGTTTATATGTGTTAGTAGTGTAAGTGTTTATTTGGTGTAAGTGTATAAAGAATATTTCATTCATTCATTTCATTTCATTCATTCATTCATGTCTCCTCTCAGAGAAGGGTTATAGGCCATAGTCCACCATGCTGGCTAAATGCGAATTGTCAGGACTCACACACCGTCGAGAATATTTAGAAGAACTCTTAGGTGTGCAAGTTTCCTCACGATCTTTTCCTTCACCGTTGAAGCATGTGATATTTAAATGTTTAAACGCACATAGCTCAGAAAAGTTAGAAGGCCGGGATCGAATCTGCGATCCCCCCAATAGGAGTCTTAGCCTCTAGGGCCTAGAGTCTAGGCTATCACTGCTTACAAAAATACTACTCTCATCAACACTTTGCACCGAGTCCGTTATCTTGGCCACTGGATTTAGCAACTTCCCCATCAGGTGTTATGCAAAGTCGACCGGCTTACATCATAAACAATACAATAGACAATAAGCCAACTCTATCTCTTTATGTGTAACTGTGCAACACCCAATTCCCAGTAACGTCGGCCTCACACGACTGTTACGTATACGACGGACCTATTCATTATTCAGACAATGGATATAAGAGTTGTAGTCGTGTGAATGGGTCATAAGATTATCGTTAGAATCTTCCGGACCGAAATCGCTCGAACTTAGCCTAGGAAAAAGTATTCGGAACCCAAAGGTATCTTTTTAATCTTATGACGATGTAGTTACGTGACACGCATTTTAAAGGTATGGAAAGCATATTTATGAAACGAAGGGGCGCACTGTCAACGGTCTAATTCGTAAGCAGCTCGTGTTATGAATTCCGCTATTAAAACTGACTAAAGTGGGTGGTCACACCTTGGAACGTCATGACCAGATTGCATATTGTACAAGCAAGTGCGTATGCAGAGTACGTAAAGCAGTGCAGTAAAGTGTAGGCGAAGCAGAGTCGGTGATGCAGTGTGAGTAAAGCAGTGTATGTGCAATGGAAAGCGCAAGCGTCATATGTTTGAACGCCTAACTGTGAATTTCGTGTTATCTTTTTATTCTTTTGGTGTCAAACTATTAAGTAATAGGGTTTAATTTACATAGCCCTACCCCTTACAAGTTAGCCCGCTAGCATCTTAGATTGCATCGTTACTTACCAACAAGTGAGATTGCAGACAAGAGCTATCTTATCAGCAATACATACAAAGATAATATGTATTTTAAAAACAAAATAATTGATAGAATACGTACTCTATTCTCCATTAACACCATCTATTATCATTAAAAGATAATTAAAAGATAAAGTTGCATCGAATTGTCATCAAATGGATTACTCAATTTACAAACCGTCGACGATGAGTTTAACTCATTAAAATCATGGTTTTACTTTAATAATTATTATATCATATTTTGGAACTAACGAATCGTTCGCTGTTTGCGTCTATAACGAGCTGGTGTTGGAGCAGAAATAGTCACTAATTAACCCAAATCTGTTCGTGCTAATGCGATCCCGACGGTGTGATGTGATTTACGCGTTAACAAGATCACAATGTGTCGAAAAGTAAGGCTGAAATCTATAGACTGCACTTTCACTCAGCTCAGACTTAAGTCTGAGTTGAAACGAGACAGATTTATGTCAGAGCATATTTGTGTCTCGTTTTAACCCCTATCTTGAGTGGGAGCTGAGTCAGAGCACACTCTACAGATCTCAGCATTAGTGCCGATATTCTCTACTTTTGAATATGAGATAAATTTAACATCTTCCTCAGTAAACTTGAACAGACGAAAAAAATTTTGACGTTTTGACAGACTGTCATCACAAAAATTATCAAAAGGTTAAAATATAGGACTCTTTAATGTAATTTTTTTATTACTGGTAAAATCATGCCTATAATAAGGTCTAGCTTAGGTCTTGAAGCTGGCCGGCTTGAATACAGTGTCTCTTTCGACTTGTTTTAAATAGAGGTATTGCAAGAGACAAGTTTATTTTTGAAATTGGGTTTAGTCAGGTTAATTTTATAGTACCAACTACCAATGTACGAGAAGTCTATAATCAACAGAAAGTTGATATAATTAGTACTCGGTTCCTTGAAAGCGACACTGTTGCAACCGTATGTTTATAAAAGACTAACAAAATAGTTGAGTAATGCTTATTAATAACAATATTTTTCAAAAGTTTCGTAATGAGATCAACATAAAATAAAGCACACTCACTTTTACAATAAAATGTTATCACTGACATAATTCACGAAAGTGGAACGCTTAAGAAACCGGTAAGTAATAAGTAAAATAAAAAATAAAAAACAAGAGTTAGGTAAGAATCATAATAATAAAAATAATTTCTTAATTTGTATTATTATAAATAAATTCAAATTCAAAATTTATTTATTTCATGTAGGCCAACTTGTGGCTCTTATGACACGTCATAAATCTACCACCGGTTCGGAATGCAGATTCTGCTGAGAAGAGATACAAAGACAAACATCCATTTCGATTTATTATTGCTTGAATTAATAATAAAAACGTAAAAATTCTTTTTACAAAACCGACTTCAAACGCCATTACAAAGTATATCAATTGCGTCCCTCGATTCTCCAGGATCCCATTATCAGATCCCGATTTGATGACAATAGGACCACCTGGGAAGTATACCTTTTCCAACAAAAAAAGAATTTTCCAAATCGGTCCAGGCGTCTTCGAGTAATCGGGGAACATACATAAAAAAATAAATAAAAAAAAAAGTTTCCGACGAAATGAGAACCTCCTCCTTTTTTGGGAGTCGGTTAAAAACTGAACACAGTAGTTAAGTAGTAGGTACGGTGACCAGTTTTAAATCGGTCTTACCCTCTGTAATTTTAAGAATTTACCCATATCTAAAGTCTCAAAGCCTGTCAAAAGAGTAGAAGTCGACAACATGAAGTAACACCGGTAGGTAGGCATTTGCAATCAGACCGGAAAACTTAAAGCAGACCATTATGCTCGTAAACAATGATCGGCGAAACCAGTAACAACACGTACATATGTACCGACTGCTCGTTGCATCGCGGAACCAGTCTCAATGCACGAGGTCGACTTAGGTCACACCTGACAATGACCTTTTGTAGGTCGATCGAAGGAATATGATAAATATTCAACCGTGAAACAAATATAATAGTTCTGTCGGGTTCTTCGAAACACATATAACAATTATTATACTTTGAATTTTTTTAAAGTTGATTAAAACAAATTTTTGTTATTTAGCAAATATAATAGCTACATATTGGATTTTGCTATCAAAAAATTCTCAGTAGGTCGTCCGAAGTGAGGAAGGTGGCAGTGTACCTAATACCCCCGTGCCTCGGAGAGCACGTTCAATTGCTGAGCACTGAAATGTCTCCAGAGCAGATGGCAAATCTCTGTAGAGATTGGCCGCCAGAAGAGAACAGTATAAAGTATAAACTGATTTTAAAATTGTGTAAAAAATAAACGACATTAAATTCAGGAACGAGCAATTTTCAGGACAAAGGACAGAATTCGCGGGGCGTTGCTTGTTAGAAACTGTACACCACATAAACTAGAGTGAGGGAAATATTATCCGCAAGTAAGTACAGTCAGCATCAAAGAAAACTACAGCACAGTAGGGGTGTTCACTAAAAAAAGTCAATTACGTGAAATAAGCGATAATTTGACATAATTGATAACACAGAATAAGATGATAGAGAATGGCTATATAGGCATTCGCTCCTGTTTTGTATTAGGACGAGTGTCATCACCGTTCTAGTCTTTTTTACCTGTTCTGTGATTGGCGAAGTGAGTTTGCTTTCGGAGTGAGATTGTATTTTAGCGAATAGCGCTGCAGGTCCAAGTTTTTGGTAAAGTCAAGTTTAATGATCGTTTATGAGAAGCTTAGGTACACCTGACGTTACCGAATATGAAGTTATTGCGGTTTCAAAGTTATTTCTCTTAACGATCTAAGTTCGCAGTGTTAAATCCTAACTGATATTATAAATGTGAAAGTAGGTGTTTTTTGGTTGGTTTTTCCCTCAATCACGCAGCAACGGAGCAATGGATCGACGTCATTTTTGATTAACATGAAAAAGCGTTTTCCAGCGGTTTCACTCTGGCTATCTATTAAAACTTAAAAGTTATCCGAAGTGGTGATTCATATATAATTCAATTTCACGATATTTCAACTCTTTTTTTTTGTTTTTAAACCACTTCTGTATTAAGGCGAACAAAAAAAAAATCGGTCAAGCCGTTTTCGATTTTCAGCTAGATTAACGAAGAGCAATTAATTTTATAAATAATTACTCGTGTATAGATTTGACGCTGACTGTACGCGAAGGCGACATGTTTCCAAGGATATTTTTTGCGAGACATGCTCGCGTGGATAAACATAAAACACGACGCGGATGGAGCGGTATTATGAAAACACGGGCCTTGTGGAACATAATAAACAGAGACAGACGATTTGTTGCAATGCTACTTACTTGGGTACCTACTTTGCGGAAGCACTAATTTTTTATTTTCGAGCATTTTCAGAGACGCCCGTAGATTTTTCTTGCACAAAGTAGGTCTATAGTTTTTCGCCCGTAATTGAAACCTTTTGATAAAATCTCTTGGTGTAGTCAAACGCTGTGTTTAATTTTATGATAAATAGGAAGGTTCTGATTTCGATTCCCGGGAGTACTTTGAGAATTTTTAATTTCTGAATTGGCTCATGTCTGGTCTTTTGCAGAGGACGAAAGGAAAATATTGGAAAAACCCCAGGTTTTGAAAATACAATGATTGGTAACTCTAGTAGTAATTTGTCGTCTCAACCATAAAGGTCCACGGCTGGACATAGATCTTTTGTCACAGAACACGATTTTGTGTCGCTTTTGTCCAGTAGTTCCCTGTAACACCTTTGGAAGACCTCCTAATTAGAGTTGTCAACTAAAATCAAACAAAACTGAATCTCAAGCGATAATAAATCAAGGAACATCCGTTATACTCTGCAATAGTTGTACTATAAAAAAAAACAATTTCACTTTCATCGCCCAAGGGCCGTAAAAAATCAGCAGTTAGGTATACTATAATTGCAGTGTTTATTTACACTATTTTTCCCGGTGTCTGAGCGATCTCGGGCAGTGAAAGTGAGAATTCCATCTGGTGGTGACGCAACGTAGCAAATCGACAATTGTCCGTTCAATAGATGTTTCAACACAGAGTACTGTTTAACGGCTGTTTCATTGATATCTACCCATCGCTTGCCCACTACTGGGCACACTGGGAAAGTTTAGGCATAATCCACCACATTGGCCAAGTGCAGATTGGAAGAAAAAAATAATGTTCTCAAAGGTGTGTAAAGCCTTTGAGAACATTATTTGAAGAAGAAGAAGAGTTTCCGATGATCCGTTGAAACATCATCATCATCAGCGACGCTAGAGCCCCTTATAGGCTCGGGCCTGCTCCAGAAGCTTCCTCCATCCATCTCTGTCATTCGCCCTCGTCTTCCAACTTCTCACACCAAGACGTTTTGCATCTTGGCTTATCCCATCCAACGAAGTTTTGGCCGTTGAAACAAGTGATATTTAAATGCGTAAAATGCACATAATTCCGAAACGCGTTCCTGGATACGAAACTTGGATCAAAGAATAGGCTGTCTCCTCTTTTTACACCAGTTAATACAGTCCTTATAGTTCTTGTTTGCCAATCTCTGATAGGAAACGAAATTAGAAGTAGGTATGCTAAATTAAGAAAATTTTTGTAAGATATTCAGAGAGAAGAAATCGACCGATTCTATTACTGAAGTATAACCTTCGATTTTTACATGGTCAATACTTGCAAAAATAAAAAAAATATGGAAATTCTCGAAGAAAGAATTTGAAACATTCTACGTCGTCGAATAGCCTCATTTGTGACATATTGATGCAGATAGAACTTAGAGGAGGCAAATATATTATACTCTAAAAGCATTGTACGGACTTCACACTTATGTTGAATATAATTCTCAGAGCGCAGACAATAGCCCGCGATGCGGCACTCAAGCCCTGAACGTTGGCAGCCATCGAGGAGGCCTTTAGTGAGCATCGGCTCCCAACAATGAACGAGTGAACTGAATGAGTGCAGCACTTTGCGTTGAATTGCACATTAAAAACTTAACTGTGAGAGCTCTATTTTACATTTGCTTGATGTCCTGAATCCTGATCGTTTTTAAATTATTCATAAACAACGTTTTACTAAACTTTTTTTTTCAATGACAATATAGTTGACTGCGATCTCACCTAATGGTAAGTGACTATGTAGTCTAAAATGGTATACCCATACCCCTAATCTGTTTCTACACGTCGTCGTGCCGGAACGCTTAATCGCTTGGCGGCACGTCTTTGACGGTAGGGTGGTTTGCGATTCTACCTCCCAAGTTGACGATCTATCCACGTCTTTATAAGAGGAGATTTCCCTAGGCAAGGGAAAGATATTATGATCTCTAATATGGAAGTTAGTTTAAGGAACCAATATCCAGCAACGGACATCCATTGGTTCAGACGAAGATCTTTCGCTAATGCGAACTAACAAATTGCACATTAAAAACTTGACTTGTGAGTTGTGTTGTAAAGCTCACAATTTGTACTGTTTTATATTCCTGTGAGGTCTGCGTACCGCTTTAACGTTCTTAAGGCCTTGTCAGACTACGCGTAACGTGAAGCGTGTTCAACGCAGCTCCTTGAAATTGTAATACAAGGAACTGTGTGAAGGCGGTAGGACCACTGTCAGTCTATTTTTTATTGCGTTAAATCTAAAACTTAGCCTGATATCGATTTATCTCTTAACTAGCTGATGCCCTCGACTCGTTCGCATGGATTGATGTTTTTTATTTCCCAAGGGAACTCTCTTATTTTCCAGCATAAAAGGATAATAGGTCTTTCAAATGCATGCATTTTCTGACACTTGTGCTAATTTGACCATCGCCGAGTAACGTTAAACCGAGGTATAAATGTGACGTTTTCAGTTTTCAATACAAAAACTGTAAGAACGTCGAATTTATTTTTCGATTAAACGATACTCGGCGATGGTGAAATTTTGGTGAAATTGAATTTGAAGGAGTTAGTAAGTCTACTATTAATTAACTATAGACTGATAAAGATAAACGAGTACACTCGTTCAGCGTGACGACCACCCGTATTATAATCATCACGCGTCGTCTATTTAAGCCTTAAAGGACTTTGAACCGTACCGTCTGTTTTACGCGAGACACGTAATGAATGATAAAATATACGTAACTCGATGAAAGTTGGATGTTGAAGTAAATTTTTTCCAAAAAGGCGGGACCGCCGCGCAATGTTTATTCATTTTACGTTATTTTCGCGCAAAGTGAGCAAAAGGAATAATATAATAAACATTTAAAGCGTCTTTTGAACATTTTGTAATGGCCGAAATCTGT
Source organism: Hipparchia sbordonii (assembly GCA_038048805.1). NCBI lineage: Eukaryota > Metazoa > Arthropoda > Insecta > Lepidoptera > Nymphalidae > Hipparchia > Hipparchia sbordonii. Next base: position 4,923,776 of record JBBIWI010000019.1, read on the forward strand.
ACTTAACAATCTTTGTTGAATAGCCTTTCTGTTTTGACAAATACTTACTTCAAAGCAGGGGGATATAACATTTCAGTTGGAGGAAAAATTAGGGAAATTGTTATCTTTCTTCTTTAAATTAAAGAAATTTTTACGTAGATATAAGTTGATAATGACTTGTTTCTCTTGGATGTCCCTGAAGAGAATAAGCCAATAACGAGCGAAGGTAAGTAGGTATTCTGAGTTAATACGAGTATTTGACAAATAAAAAAATTCGAAATTCAGCGCGCATTTTTAATTAGACATATACGTAAAGATATATCCGAGAAAATTGATGAATAAATACCTAAGCAAATCGCAGGGGTATAAAGCATTAAAAAAATTGGAATGAAATCTCGCAATGGTGTGTAAAAAGACGAACGTACCACTTACCACATAGAGTAGAAAGCTGGGTTAAATCAATTAATATTCCGCTTAGGCACACATTTAAATATATTATATCAATATAAGCCTACGACAAATACTGATGACACTCTTAATAAAAATGTAAGTATGTAACCATTTACAACTTTAACTGACATCATTTCATTGCTGCGTGATTGAAGAACAAATCAATAAACGAACAAACACACTTTCGCGCACTAATATTAGTAAGGTTGTATTGATTTCTTCAATAGAATAAGTAGGTAGGCAGGTATATTTGCTTAAGAGGAGCTGTCAAGTTTCGACGCGACAGTGGGTCAACGTCCAATAAAATCTTCCACGTCGCCGGACCGCACCAACCGACCGCCAACTGGGTCTCGCGGACATGTCCGATAAACATTGAAATGTATACGATTTTGGTAAAACCCTGCAAACAAAACATCTTTTTGTGTTGATATTTGGACGCACATACGCAATAACGTTTCAACCCACAAGTCTTTGTCAAATTAAATACATACATAATGTAAAGGAATAAAGTTAACTTTTCAATTGATAAGTTGTGTGGGTTGAGTCTATATTGCATTTGTGCGTCCATTTATGATTAGCCGAAATTTAAAAAAATTGACCAAGTGCGATCGTAACAGTGATCGTTAAGATAGTGTAAAAAACGTCTAAAATGGATTTGTTCGGCATCTTACGCATTATTTTTACCATATTTCGGGTTTCAATTAAAAAAATTTAGAAGTGGACGTTTTAACTTAAATCTCCATACTGAAAAAACTTACTTCAATCCAATTAAATTCATTTATTTTATTCGACATTTTTTAATTACTACAATTCACTAAGGTAGAAACGTAATTAGTTCAAGAATAGTTTCGGGCCAAACTAATGGGCTGATAAATTGTTAATTTCAATTACGAAGGAAGACTAAAAACTCTGATAGAGTTAGAGTTGGCAATCACAACAAAAAGCTTTTAGGTTAATCAAAAGAAAGAGAGCACAAAAAAGGTTGAACGCGAACGTAGAGTAGATAGGTACCTAACTAATAGTAATGGGAAAAGGGAATCAACCACAAACTTGTGGAGGTCGTGGATTTCATTCGAGCGTAAACACTACCTACTAAATAACTACGAAACCGTGCTAACATAGTGGCGATGAATAGTGAATGCTGCATGTTTTAGTAACTATACACTCCAGTATAAGTTTTCAAGTAAACGGTAACTGTGCTTAACTCTAGAGAAGTAGGCTGTGCTTAACTGTAGTGCTAGACTATATTTCCATCCCTTTTCCGTCCTCATTATTAAATGTCATTTTTTTTTTATTCTTCGATGACAAGATAGCCCTTGACTGCGATCTCACCACCGATGGTAAGTGACGATGCAACGCCTACCAATGATGCCTAGTCAACGTTAACTAAAAGACTAGATCCTCAGACCTACTTGTATCCAATAATTATAGTCTACCTCTACTAGGTACCATTTTGAATGGTAAAGTGCGTTTGTATTTTCTTCAATTATGCAGAAATGTAACGACGGACCGACGCGATTATTTTGCAAGGGTATACTAGAGGACCTGGAGAGTGACATGCCAGGTTCCAGCAAGATGCTTAAAAACCTTAATTCCCGTGGACGAAGTCGCGGTTAGAACGTTTCTCTAGCACGTTACATAAAAACAAATTCTGAGCATTTTTTTTTGAATATTACTAATTTTCTGAAACGAATATCTCGTACAGTGTCACATTTCCGTAAAAATATAAAATTTCAAAATGTACTCGAAAAATCAGATTTCAATTTCAGGAGCGAACCATATACCTACCATACGAAGAACTTAAAATAGCAAACCTAATGGGAAAATTAAATCAACCTCAAACTTGTAAAGGTTAACGTTAAACAATACAACTTCGGTCAAGCGTAAACATGACTGTGTAAACATGCGCGATACAACCAAACTGTTCAGCTAATTGTGAGTCCTAATTATTTATTCACTTGTAATTTCAAATAACAAGCCGCTAATGTATGTAAAGGAAACAATGCTGTGTTAAGGGAGGTCGCCCACGGTGACGTTTTGAAGCGATACAATCGCAAAAAGAACGCGATACAGTTGCGATGATACCGTAGCCCGTATAACTTCAAAAAGAGATCGAATTCTAGAAACCCCGACACAAGTAACCACTAGGGTATCATCGCACTTGTCTGTCACTACATGTAGAGGTAGAGTTAGTTAAAATAGAGCAATAGGTAAAATAAATATAAAACGTTGCACATAAAACAATACGTGACATTGTCACCAAGTCGATATAGATATGTAGGTATAGATCCCGCTTGCGATGCAAACTGGGCGAACGCATTACGATGTACGTGAGCTCATAAGTTTGCCCTTTATTTAGAGTTCCAACACGCTTCCCACCTTCGCAACTCGAGTGACATAAAACCTAATTTATGAACTTCGTATGAAGAGCTAAACGTTATTTACTAGGACTTATCTTTTAGATAAATATGAAGAATGAATATAAAGTGTTGGTTAGTTGGTTTGTCCTTCAACCACGCTGCAACAGAACTAGGGATGTAATTTTGTCATTGTTATAGTTGTGCACCTGTAGAGTGAATAGGCTACTTTTTATCTCGACTTTTAAACACTAAATCCACACGTATGAAATCGCGGGCATCAGCTAGTTTCATGATAAAATTTAACTTGAAGTTACAAAATCTCAACGATTGTTGAGAATCAAACGAGCACTTGTCGGCGAGAGGCTTTCGTCTCGAAAGTCATCAAATTGTAAACATTGTTATATTTTTGTGTTTCTAATATGTATACATTTAACTTGTGTAGTATTTACAATTTGGTGACGTAACATAGATTTATGTTATGTGGCATACACTAAAGCTAAATAAATATATTTATGCATTCACAACATTATTTCATAAATTTCATTTTTACTGGAATGCAGTACTTAACGCCACGATCTAGTTACGAGGAAATTCAACTAAATATCCTGTAGATGAAGGACAAATTTTGCAATTTCATAGCTATTTACCGCTATTAGTTAGTAATTGTGTGTCATAATCACTCGCTCCGATCAATCGTTATTACAGATTTTTTAAATTCTCGTTAACCTGTTTTTAAACTCAATCAAACTATCGAGTACAAGTAGTTCATACTTTAGATCAAATGTCAACTAATATTATAAATCAACGTCCCCTATGTAAATCATCGAAACTCAAAAATGTTTAACCTGAAATGTAGATTTTTTGTTATTAGCTTAATTGGCTTCTATCGTGCTATATTTGACATCCCGCTAATGAAATCAAAATCAATTTGATTATTTTTCGATGATTTACATAAGGGCTGTCGAAATGTGGAATGTAGTTTTTCCTTCAATCACACAGCAACGGCGCGACGGATTGACGATTTTTTTTGCATGGGTATAGATGAGCGCTGGGAGTGACGTAGGCTACCTTTTATTCCCCGTAGAGGGTTCTTGTTGAATTTTTAAAAACCTAACTCCACGCGTATGAAGCTAGTTATTATTAAAACTGTAGGTATATAGCCTGGAACTAGATTGATTATTATTATAGGTAGAGAAAACCTCTACCGCGAAATAAAAATATTTTATTGCTAAAGTTACGCCATGACTGTCATACAACGGAGATATCGTCTGATGTATGACATGGCAAACTGAAGCAAAACTGCTCTGTGATAAAACAGGCTGTTTCTGCTTGTTTACCGTTCGCCGTCCTATGGATATGTCATGTCATAGCGATACTTCAACGATTTAGATATGGTTTCACAGATGCTGTCATTAATATGAGTCAGTAATAAAATTTAGGGGGAGATACTTAGAAAATTCATTTTCAGAGTCCGTTAAACACTTCGTTGGTGTTCACAAATTATGTCATTAAGAGACTTAATGAGAATTATTTAATTATTGCCTCATTCAGCTGTGTAAGTATATTTAATGAATATTTGTGATTGCGACAGTTAAGCGACAGTTGAAATATTACGAATTCATTGCAATTAATAAGAAATTTCAAAAAAGTTTCTCATTTTATTTGTAGGCCTATGGTACGAGACACTTACTAAAGTATAATATAGTATAGTATTGTTACGTGCTAGGGTTCGCTGGATTTGGAAAGAAAGACCTGCTGACTCCTTGAAAGACTTTATTCACTAGCACTACAAAGCACTAGGTCCAAACACTAAGCACTCACAATGTCCTAGGTCGTAGCCAAGTCGTAGGTTTCACTGGTAGCACTTTTGATCACTAGGTTTCGCTTCGAAGTCGCCTCGACGGTTGCTCGAACTGAACTGCCCTCCGGCGCCTCTCTACGGCTATTTATATGAGCCGAGACGTTCCAGAACGTTCCTTTCTCGAATGTTCCCAACGTGCGCGGAAGTGATCAGCCGGGTCGGATAGTTCTGGTAAGTTCGCGTACCCGGTTTTCGCGACTAACGCCATCTAGTGTCGAGTGAGTTGAGTTGAGTGTGGTCGTAACACTTTCGAGACTAACGCCATCTAGTGTTGAGTGGTCGTAACACTACTCCCCTCTTAGAGATGCTCGTCCCGAGCATCGTTGTTACTGCCATGGTAACGCGCCAGGCGGTCTATGTGTACCACTTTGAATGTCCCCCTTGGATGCTTTTGAATCCTATAAGTCACATCATTCAGTCGGGTCACCACTTTGTATGGACCGTCCCACTTGGTCTGCAACTTTGGAGATTTCCCTTTCCGGCGAGTTGGGTTATGCAGCCACACCAGTGATCCTTCCTCGAAGCCGCTCGTGTTCGATTTCCGGTCGTATCTGGTTTTCATGTTCTCACTTGACTGTAATCCATTTTCCCGAACCAAGGCGTGTATATAGCGCATTTTTTTCCTTTAAATCACAGACATAGTCTTGTACGGTCTCTGGTTCCTCTGGTGACCCTCCTGTCAATAGGTCTACTGGTATTCGTAGTTCTCTACCGTAATTGACATACGCCGGGGTAGCTTTTATGCTCTCATGCTCGGCGGTTCGGTACGACAGAAGGAAGAGTGGTATATACTTGTCCCAATCCTTTTGTTTGTCGTCTACCACTTTCGCCAAATGCCTCTCAAGGGTCTGGTTAAATCTCTCCACCATTCCATCAGACTGTGGATGGTACGCAGTGGTCCTCGTCTTATGCATGCCCAAAATTCTGCACACTTCCTGGAATACTTGCGATTCGAAGTTCCTGCCCTGATCTGAATGGATTTCTAGAGGCACACCAAAGCGACATATCACTTCTTCGACTAACTTAGAAGCGACTGTTGTAGCTTCTTGGTTTGGTATGGCGAACACTTCCGGCCATTTGGTGAAGTAGTCCATGACGACCATAAAATACTTGTTTCCCGATTCCGTTACAGGAAATGGCCCAGCTACGTCAACTGCAATTCGTTCCCACGGTGCACCGACGTTATACAACCGCAGGTTCCCACGGCTCCTGGTCTGTGGTCCTTTTACAGCAGCGCAAGTGGTACATTTGCGGCACCAATTTTGTACATCATCTCGACAATGCAACCAGTAGAATCGTTCTCGCACTTTTGTTAACGTCCTCTTGACACCTAGATGACCTCCTGATACGCCATCATGTATTTCACGGAGAACATCTGGTACTCTCGTTCTTGGGACAATTATCTGAAGATGGAACTCTCTGCCGTTAGTCTTCTCCCATTTCCGGTAGAGTATTCCGTTTTGGAGTATCAGACTGTCCCATTGCGCCCAGTACGCCTTAGTGACAGCGCCAGTGGTGCAACCTCACTCCAGATTGGTTTTACATCACCCCGTTTCTTCCATGTGATGATGTGCCGAAGGTCGTCATCTCTTTCTTGAGCCTCCCTCATAGCATCATTCTCCCAGGGACCCAAAGGACTTGTTCTCGTTAGCTTTAATGCTTCTTCATTGGATTCCTGCTTAACACAATGTTTGCAGTCTTCTGAACACGGCCTTCGTGAGAGTGCGTCGGCATTCCCATGCGTCTTTCCGCTGCGGTGTTCAGTCTTGAAGTCATACTCCTGGAGCTGTTCAATCCATCGAGCTACTTGACCTTCTGGGTTCTTGAATTGCAGTAGCCACTTCAAGGCTGCGTGATCAGTTCGCAGTAAAAACTGTCTGCCGATGAGATATTTGTTGAAATGTTGTAGCGTCTTTACAACAGCCAAGAGTTCTCTTCTTGTCACACAGTAGTTTCTCTCTGGCTTGGATAAAGATTTGCTGAAATATGCAATAACAACTTCTCTTTCACCCTGTTTTTGGGATAACACTCCTCCAATGGCCGTGTTGCTTGCGTCCGTGTCGACTATAAACTGACCTTCAGCTTGTGGATACCCCAGGATTGGTGTTTCACACAGATGTTTCTTCAGTTTCTGGAAAGAATCTTCGCAAGTCCCATCCCAACTAAATTGTCGTTTATCTTCTGTCAGCCGATGTAATGGCTTGGCTATCTCTGAGAATCCCTTGACAAAACGCCTATAGTATGAGCCTAGGCCGAGGAATGCCCGCACTTCGGTTTTGTCCTTAGGGGTAGGCCATTTCTGAACTGCCTCCAGTTTCTCCGGGGCTGTCTGGATTCCATCACTGGAGATAACATGGCCGAGATAATTGACCTCTCTCCTGAATAAACGACACTTTTTTCGGGTTCAACTTTAATTTGGCTCCCTCTATTTTGGCGAAAACTTGCTCCAAGTTTCGCAAATGGTCCTCGAAGTCACGGCCGACAATGATGACGTCATCTAAATAGACTAAGCAAGCCTCTCCAACTAAGCCTGCCAGTACACACTCCATGAGTCGCTCAAATGTGGCAGGTGCGTTGCACAATCCGAAGGGCATAACGTTAAATTGCCATAAACCTTTGCCGGTCGAGAAAGCTGTCTTCTCCTTGTCTTTTGGATGAATTTCCACCTGCCAGTATCCAGATTTCAGGTCTAGGGTCGAGAACCATTTCATGCCACTCAAGGTATCCAAAGTGTCGTCGATTCTAGGTAACGGGTAACTGTCCTTCTTAGTGACATCATTCAGACGCCTATAGTCCACACAAAATCTCGTGCTACCATCTTTCTTCTTCACTAATACAACAGGTGAACACCACGGACTTGCAGACGGTTCAATAATCTTATTCCTTCTCATGTCCTCCAAAAGGCCTTCAACTTCTTTTTCCTTTGCAATCGGTATCCGTCTTGCTCGTTGACGAATTGGTCTCTCGCTTCCGGTATCTATCCTATGCTGAACCATCGACGTTCTTCCAAGGTCCCCTTCTTGACTGGAGAAGATATTCGCGTAGCGCTGTAGAAACTTCTTAGCTTTCATGCCCTGCGAATAAGTCAGATTACTCTTGCAGTCATCGAGTAACTCAGTCACTAATCCGTAGTTGTTGCTGTTTGCTGAGTCTGCGCCTGTCATCGAACTACACTTTTTCATCCAGATAACTTCCTCGCACTTTCCAATGACGTCACCTTTGTTCAAGCAGATCTCGCGATCACCAAGATTCAAAACCTTGACTACAGCGTTACTGCTTCCACTAACAAGGGTTCTCGCCGTCATCAGTTTCTGCGCCGATGTCTTGGTAGGTGTGTCTTCGATCAATACGCATCTGTTTGCCTTTTTCTTTCCAGCTGGCGGCAGTTTCACCAGCACCTGAGCTTCCGTTCGTCCAGGTATAATCACTTTCTTTACACATGCGACTTTCCCGCAGGCACCCCCAAGAATGAAGATTTCTTCTTCACCACACTTGAAGACTCCGTCAGCGACATTAATTCTGCAGTTGTGTTTCTTCATAAAATCCAAACCCAAGATGCAATCATCCATTATCTCAGCCACGATAACGTCATGAGAGTATGAGGACTCCCCTACATACATCGTAACTGACACTTCTCCCAGGACGGGTATTGGCTGGCCGGAGGCAGTAAGAAGCCGACAGTTAATTCTCCTTTTGTGCCCCCTTGCGGCTTTTACCAGGTTTGGGTTCACTATTGTTCTAGAGGCTCCTGTGTCTAGGGTAATTTTGCAATCCGTCCCGTTAATAGTCCCCTGAATCGCCAGACTATTCCCGCTGCAAGCCTGGGAGATAACAGTTGTCGGGGCTCCCTCCGCGTCAGCCAGTACTCGCCCCTTAGTCCTGGCTCTTATTCGTTTCCCTGATCCCGGGCAGGGGACGGAACCCCTTGTTTCTTCAGCTCCTCTATTTGTTCTTCGATCCTTTTCATCCTTGTCATCTGGGTCTCCTTCTGCGGGCAGTTGAGCTGAAGATGGCCCCTCTCGCCGCACTTGTAGCACATGACTCCAAAACGTTTCTTCATAGGAGCCTTAACCTCCTTGACTTCCTCAGAGACCTCGCGGATCTTATGGGCCTGCCGTATGTCATGGCGAACAGCCTCGACCTCCAAAGCATGCGCCAATGCTTCCTTTAGCGAGGTATGGTGACGAAGCCTCACTGCAGCCCTGACCTCCAGGTCTTTGATTCCGTCGACAAATGCTTGAACAACATTCGTGTCTACCATCTTGGAGTCGGCTCCTGGATGTGCCTTCCTGACGAGTTTTTCAATTTCCAACGCCCATTGTTGTAGTCCTTCTCCTGAGCGTTGAACTCTGTCACGAAGTTGAGCACGGAACACGTGCTCCAAGTGTCGCTCCCCGTATCTGGATTCAAGTGCCTCCATCAGGTTTTGAAACCCATTCCCTGTATGTGGCAGTGCTTCCAGGACTGACAAAGCTTGCCCTCTGAGCGCAACAGTGAGAGCAGTCAGGCACTGTTCTTCCGTCCATCCGTTGGCAGTAGCAACAGTCTGAAATTGCTGACGATAAGCGCTCCAAGAAGTAGTGCCGTCGTATGGCGGCACTTTCACTCTTGGTCCTTGCGCCACTCCGGTAGTTCCACTGGACATCGCAACTCCCGTGGTTTCGAGGCGCACTACTTTCTTCTGTAGTTCAGTAAGGCCGGTTTTCACATTTTCAACGTCCAATCCTAACCCGGTAACTCGTTCTTCCACTACGTCGACATCTTTTCGAAGCTTAGTCACCGTGTCACTAACATCATTTATAGCCCAAAGCGCTTTTTCTTGGAGGTCTTTTTGTTGCTCTTGTGATTCTCGAATCGCTCTGATTTCAGCCTTTTGCAGCTCCATTAATTCAATTAAACTTCCTAATTGAAGGGCCACTTGAGGGGCTGTAGAAGCTGCGGTGCCGATGGTGGGCGTGGCCTGTCTAGTAGGCGGAGCCCGGTGGGCGTGGTCGGTGGGTGGGGCCTGGTGGGTGGGTCCAGTGGGTGGAGCTTGGTCCCCATTGGGTGTGGCCTCCGCAGCTCGTTGTGCCCTTGTCCTGACGCCCTCCTTGAAGTCCTCTCTCGGAGTCAATGGCATCTCCAAATCTCACTTCCGACACCAGTTGTTACGTGCTAGGGTTCGCTGGATTTGGAAAGAAAGACCTGCTGACTCCTTGAAAGACTTTATTCACTAGCACTACAAAGCACTAGGTCCAAACACTAAGCACTCACAATGTCCTAGGTCGTAGCCAAGTCGTAGGTTTCACTGGTAGCACTTTTGATCACTAGGTTTCGCTTCGAAGTCGCCTCGACGGTTGCTCGAACTGAACTGCCCTCCGGCGCCTCTCTACGGCTATTTATATGAGCCGAGACGTTCCAGAACGTTCCTTTCTCGAATGTTCCCAACGTGCGCGGAAGTGATCAGCCGGGTCGGATAGTTCTGGTAAGTTCGCGTACCCGGTTTTCGCGACTAACGCCATCTAGTGTCGAGTGAGTTGAGTTGAGTGTGGTCGTAACACTTTCGAGACTAACGCCATCTAGTGTTGAGTGGTCGTAACAGTATGTAACTAAATCTCGAAGGATAAGAAAAGATTATTATTATAGTTTAAATAACTTACATTTTTTGACAAAAGGGAGAATATTCCACGTAGTACAAAATAAGCAGATAAATCCCGTTTATTGAATTTCACGCGTCGGAAATCGATTTTTAAATCAATTTTCGTAGTGAATTTTATCATTTTTACTATGCTTGACAAAAACCTATTTCCGCCGTCGCTCGGTAGTGAATATAACATTTTTTGGTGGCATCGGTGCAGATTTCACAATGATGGTGGACTTTTTGTAGTAGTTTAAATAGTCGGAGTCTTTTTTTTGCTGATTGCAAATCTGCGAAGGTTAACAGCAGCAAGAAAACAAACAATACATTTAGCTTATTAAGGAAGCAGTTTTTAGTGGTTCTCCCTGGTCCAGTGGTGAGCGTTGTGGTCTTATAAGTGCGTGGTCAAAGGTTGGGCTGGGAATTTGTAAAAGTTTTTACAATGCCGTGTAGAAACCGATTAGGAATATGGTGATATGGATTTGAGAAAGCCGTAGCTTCAGATTAGCCCGCTTCCAACTTAGACTACAGTCAGCAAAAACTTTTTTTTTGGCGTTTTGCCCGATATTGCGCAGTCTATGATGGGTCTCGGTACAAAATGCTTTACCTGTAGAAATAGATATTAGATATCAATATGTTTTGTGATTGTGTTCAATAGCGGAATTCCGGGCGAGTTTTTTCGTTTGATAAAGCCTAATCTTGACAAAATATATATGTACATATCTCAAAGTTAAAAAAAATCGAAAGATAAAAATCTTTCTGAATAAACTAATCAAAATTCAAATAGGTATCTCTAGATATTTGAAAAGGATTTGGCAAAATGTAGAATAGTTAATTTTCATATAAAAACAGAGTATGGACAGAACATAGAACCGACCTTGTGTAACCGCCAAGTACCTAACTAATTATAATATTTAATGAGTCAAATATGAAACAAGATCGTTTGTAAGAGAATTACTAAGTAACTAGCAACGTTGCTTGTTAAGCTAAAATATAGATGTTTGAAATTAATATTAGTAACAGAGAGGACAAAGCGATAAAAACCATAAAACAAGAAAAAAGATTGTCAACATTGTGTCGGGCCGCAGATCACTAGTAGTACGAATCGTGAAGGCATGGTATTATTATTGGAGTTAAGCAATCGTTGACTTTATTCATGCAAGTTAACTGGCTAAGCAATTTGTTAAACATTTGGTGGGATTTCTGAAGTAGGTATCTACATCTTAAGAACTGATGTTATTTGTAGCTATTAAAGAGACGCTTATATGTTGTGAAAGTCACCGATGACGAAAATTTTTTTTATCGCATTATTGCACGATGTACCTACGAATGTTTTACCGAAGATTTGAATCCTGCGTTGAAATTATAAAATCAACATCTTTGTAGTATCAAAGATATGCCAATACCCGCTCTACCTTTTACCAGACTCTCTTTGTAAGAGTAAAACCATCATAGATTAGAGGAAAATCTAATATGGATGTAACTTTATAATCATTTATATAATGAGCTCAGTAGTCCGATTTTATGCTAAATTAATCTCGCATTAAGAATTTTTTTCTTATTATTAATAAAACTTTTTTAGATTAAATACACTACGTAATTTCTGGTGGTCTCTTTTCTCATTCATCTTCAAGTTAGGTAATTCAAAGTTGGGATTAACTAAAGTCTTCCTTTTGAAACGGGAAACGGTCACTTTATTGAAGTTTTCAAGGAGTGCTGTTAAACAGCAAAGTAATTATAACATTTTAACGAGAGTCAACTATCAAACAAGATCTACTGAAAGTATTTTCAGTTCGTTAAATTAAGACTTGCATGATTCAGTTACTTAACTAGCTTTACTTATGAAATCACGGAAATATTAAAATGGTTCATTACATTTTACGTAATTAATACCTTGGCTAAGAATTTTTATTTTTGCTTCGTTATTGTCACTGAATTCAGAATATGATGAAGAGGTAAAAGAGCGTGAGCTTTGTCGCCTTGCAGATGCAAGTAAAAGCTTATTACATGACTTAGGTTACGGTGGAAAACCTTTATTAAGCCAATGGATATATAAAGTATATCACTTTATTTAGAATTTTGTGTTTAGAAAAACTCTAAAAATACCTAATACACGATAAAGGTCTAGTAAAAATATCTAACCATAGAAATTAAAAGATCATTACTTAATCTAATAATCTTATCGATTGATGACTTTAATAATAATTTAAAGATGAAGATGACAATCGAATCAATTTAGTAGCTTACTAATAAGAATAGTAATTAACTTAACTACCTAGTTCAGAACGTGAGTTTTATTCTTTTCCGTCTACTCTGTAATGATAGAAAATACACAATACCTAATAAAAAAAACGCAGTAGGTAGGTATATATATACCAAATGAGCCGTTGCATAAGAGACCAGTTTAGGAACACCTTATAATTTGCATGAACAGTTAATTAGTGAGACGGGTCCAGCAATAAATTAAAACAATGGTGGTGACAATGCCGCTTTCGTGCCGTCTCCAAAGTTAGAGGCAAGATTAGGAGATGTAAGCCTCGATAAGATGCTTTTGTTTTGACGCTTGATGATTATGCACAAGACAAAAAGGCGTAATTAAAAAATTAAGCACGACCTCAAAAACAACTGCGGAAAACGGAGAACTTAGAAAATGTTACATAAGTACTTTTCACGAATAAAAGAAAAATAAGGTTCAGATAAGAATTTTTGAGGGTTCTTTACTTCTATTTGATTGACAGTTCCAAGCAAATTTCCATTTAGGCGTGTAAAATATATAAATATATCTAAAAATGAGACGTCGAGACGTTTTTCAAACGATAAAAGTATTAAATTGGAAACAAAATGTCATTAAAAAATTGGAAAACATAATAGGAATGTTTAAATACCAAACGATAAAATTCAAAATAATCAATAATCTATCTATCTACATATATATTCATCAAACTAATAGTAATCAATCGTATATCTATAGAAGTCTATGCAAGCGACTTTTGTTCAGCAGTGGATGTCTATCTAGTTGCGGCGAAGACGATCAGAGTTCCGAACCATTCTATTTCAAAACATCCACAGAAAAAAACCTCGTAATTTAAAAAGAAAGCAAGACAACAAAAGCGTAAACATGATGTAATTAAACGATAACAGCCTAAAAGCCTTTTTCGAGATCAAACGATTTATTAAGTAAATGAGATTTGCGGAATATTTTAAGAACATCGTCCCAGTTGCCACTGAATTTAAATATATATTCGGAAGCTTTTTTAAGGCCATTTCTTAGTTAAATCGTTTTGTATAATACGATTATGAGCATGCCATTATGCAAATTGATGGCAACTTTTAAGCAAATCAAGATATAAATGCATTGTGGAATGTTGATGCAGTAATAATGATGAGTGATTACTGATTATATTAAATGTGCTTGAATTATATCTTTTGGTTGTCATTAAAGCGATTGTTTTTTATTATTACCCATCGCGATTTGAACTTCCTACGCTCAACTACTCGTACTACCACCTGTGCTGAAAATAGCCATATTACCTAAAAAGAAGTTCGGGAAACTGCAAGATTAGTAAGTATAAAGAAAATATACAATAATGAATGGAAACAAAAACCTTCGCGAATTCGATCAGGAAAAAACAAATGAAATCTTTAGAGCGTCATTTCCGGAAGATTTCAGTCATTGCCGTTTCGTTGGTTTCAATACAATACTAAATAGATGATACAGAAAACAATCAATCAATCTCACCAACTGAAAAATTAAGAGCCTTTCAAGGTTTCGAAAGACAATCAGACAAATCAGTTTACGACAAAAGCTATAGAGTATACTTGGAGAAAATTGATAAGTTTCTTGCAAATTTAGCGGTTAACAGGATTTAGCACTTAGCAATCTAGGAATATATAAGTGACTTTAAGGTCTTTTAGAAAGGAGCGTATACCATCGGGTCAGTTTACACTATCACTGTAAGATGGATGAATAAAACAGAACATTCGAAATAAATAGACCAGCTATATTGTGACACAGCAATTTAGGTAGACACGTTGACCTATAGTCTAAGATGGATTGTACAACGATGTAAAAAGCGGAAGTTACAGAGTGGACTGTTGGTGCAATGTCTGACTTAATATGTAATAAGGAGACATAACTCAAAGAAGCAATCAATCGACGTTTATTAAAGTATTCTGTGACATAATCAAACAAAAACAAAAATATTATAAGTATAAACAAAACAAACAGCGATATAGATATCTCAATTTTCGCACAAGATAAAGTTCACTTGATAGATAACGCGTGAGAAAATTGATGATTCCATCAATAGTTGTTTGATAAAAGTGTATAAAGCATTCGCTCTCATGAAGTTGTCATGCATGTTATCGCGATATATGTTACGAATCAAGTCTATGAAATCGTTGTCAAGTTTTTGTACGTGTTCTGTCTTAACAATAACATAAGACTTTTACGGAATGCTAGACTTCTCATAACCATATTATACATAATTTCATTATGACTCTTGATAAATGATACAACCCGACTCAAGAGCGCGAAATTTTTGCCATTGTTCTCGTCAAACTAAGAGTGAGATTAACACAATAGCTGATTATAACGAATCCCATATTCTATCACAACTTGGATTTCAACTTCAACGAAACCTACTATGTTACGAAATTTGAAGTTTCGAATCCCACATGAATTTCGGACAAATGAGTCATTTCCATTTAGGTATAAGAAAATATATTCAAGAAGATAACACTCATGAACAGTAAGGCACAAAAAGGTGAGGTATTGTAATTTGTGGCCAATGAGAAAAATAATAAATGCAAACCGATAAAAAACAGTCAACAGGCGTGACGATCTCAGTTGAAAAAAAATCGAGATTCTCCGATTATATTAGCACTGGAACACTTAATAACCTTGGAAAGTCGCACTTGCTTTTTCACTATTCACTTTTGCACTTGGATTAATGTTGGTGACGTATGAGATCGCAAATTGTTTATCAACTTTGCGAAAATTATTAGCAAGTAGTAACACGTGCGGCCTCACCGGACGGCCGTAAGAGACTGGCTTGACGCATGCGTTTTTCAGCGTTGTGTCGCTGTATGGAAACTGGAAAGCCTGTGCCGGCGCACAATATAGTCTGATATTAAATAAGACTCAGCGCTGTTTTCGCTTTGAGGTATAAAGAAAGAAATGCTTTCTACGTCGGTTTTCTTTTCATCGATGTCAACGTTAACCGCAACTTATTAGGAAGGAAAAGTCGAACCAATTTTGTGAGTGATTTTTTCCCGGTAGTAACAAAATTTTGACAGGATATTAAACCAGACATGAGCATCCTTGCGTCGCTCGCCATCTGGTTTTCCCGCTCCGCTGTTATAATCTGTGAAGCCTTATATGAACCATCTGTTGGATAATACACGTTGGTTTTAATAGCGAATCTATAGGTAGTAGCAGCCTGAAACACCTGTTGCCTGATAACAATAGGAATAATTCAAGGTGATTTACATCTGAAGGTCAATGCCACGATGGCAAAAATAACGACGCTACTTATCCGCAATAATACATAATTTTAAATGTACAAAGTAATGACGAATGATGATTGAGTAAAATGACTTAAAGGAAGTAGCATAGGGGTTAAATACAGAGCTGTAGCATGAGACTCTAAGGACAGTATTTACTCATCTAGAACACAAAATCATATAATTATAATAAAATTGGTGACTCCTTCCGGTATCCATCTTTCCGGACACGTAACGTAAGGCCAGAGTGGGTACATTAACGCTCCAAATTTGGAACTCATCATTGCAAAATTCAAGGCGAGGATAAAATCCAAAATTTAATAAGTATCTGTCTGCGGTTACTCAGATTTCTGTCAAGAATCAAACATTTGTGGCCAATCTTGAACGGCATTAAACATGCTTGTCGTGAAAAGCAAGCTCATCCTGCATAAAACCTAACTTAGGATAACATGATCAAAATAGAAGCAGTAGTTATAGATGCTTTCAAAATGAAATAGCATACAATAGATTGCCCAACAAAAAAAAACAAAGCAAACCATTAACAAGTATGCCACAATCCACAAAACATCCATAAGATCAGCAAGTGAACGTTCGCAGACGCAAGGTCGTCGAAACCGGTCCCCGAATGACCAAACACAAACTTCAGGGCAGTCACAGCTTGGAGCAATACCCGATATTGGCCAACACGTATCCGCGAAAATACATGTTAACGAGTTACGTGAGGAAATAAGCGCCTTCAACTTGCCATTTTGATGTCACGCTGGTTGTCCAAATTGATCAGCGTACAAGATTAAAATGGTTTTTTGCTCGTTTCCATGCTTCGAAAATTTTGTTATGGTATTCATAGCTTTGATTTATAAGGCTTTTAAGTAAATGCTCTATTCGGTGTCCGTATATCAATTTGTTTTTGTAGAGATGGTGTGCCCTTTAGCATATCTTCGTGAAACATGACCCTGAAGCCCGAAATGCTTCCTAAAAAATAAATGTAGTGGATATTTTGGATTCTACTTAAAAATCCATCAATCAATGCTGTCTTGCTAATTCCATATTACTTAGTAGTTGACACTTGAGAAATGGCGTTGTTTTTAAGTGACAAAGTATCATGGCTTTTGGCAACAATTTGTAACTTTATTTTGTACGGTAAACAACGGAACACGAAAACATGTTGCCTTTCAAAAATTTAACTTCTGTGTTTGTTTCTAGCTCTTTTCAGTAAAAGCGGCACTTCGTACCGGTTCTATCATAAACGCCAAAAAGTAGGCCCACGTGAAATGATTCTAGTGTTGAGTGCAATATGCCACTTCGAAAATTGAACATCGTAAATAATCGACATAATAGGCCTCTCGGTTTTCCTTGGCTTAGTAGGCATTATGATATTAATTAAACTTTAAAAGGGGACCGCAAGGCCAACATTACCGCAGCTTGCGGTTGACCCACTGCTACGGTAACCCGGACCGAGTGCCGGCCTTAAGCCGTTTAAAAAGCATAGATTTGCATCTGATCATATCAACACGATGAGCCAATGCTATGAAAAATATGTTCATTATGTAAGCATGTTACATCAACACATATGAAATCTGCTTAATCTTTCTACAGTAATACACCTTGCATCAACCACGGCAGGCTTAGGGCCTTTTCTAATTAGTCGGTGCAGCAGCAGTGCGACCTGGGCACGCTCGGTATACGCGGTACTGATTAATTACCGAGCGCCTATATACGTATTTCTATGGAACGTTCTTGATTTAAGGCATCTCTGCATGCATATTAGTGTTAAATGTACTGTTTGTAACACTAAACAAGAATAAATGTATTTTCTTTCTTTCTTTCTTGCACGTCCAGTAGGGCAGTAGCTGCTCGGCATTTTACCGAGTCGAACGCACCAAAATGACAGACTCTATAATTAGTACTGGAAGTTGTTTATTTAAAGTACACAGTGATGGTTTCCTCACTCTCTTTCTCAACACTCGAAGACAACATTATTTCACGACGGTACAAGTGGCTCTGCAGACATGTACGAAAGTGGAGGCGGCGCGGTATGCTTTCGACATCCGAGCGTGCTGATATCGCACCGCTGCTGCACCGACTATTCAGAAAAGTGGCTTAGTATAGTGCAGACAAAGCTGTACTACTACATGTTTCGTAAATACGATCCTCTCTGAAGTACACTAATCTATTTAGGTGTTGTATTCCATTTCAAATGCAATGCCTTGATTTATATGATCTTACATCGCTAGAGCTCTTGATTCAAGAGCGAAATGCATTCCCTTGGTCTCTTATACCGCGTCCGCATGCTTGTGGCAAACGGCAAACACCAAACCTCTACAAACGTTTGCCTTGAATTTGGGAATCATCCGCACGCTTGCGAGTGCGTTTGTATGTTCTGAACAGGCAAGCATGACGGACGTCGAACTTGTGTCGGCTTTATTATTTGGCTTAAGTTATTTTTACAAATGTTTTAAGCTCAGTATCGATCAATAATCCTACTAAAATGGAATATGGATGGATGGATGGATGGATGTTTGTTACTCTTTCAGCCACAACTAATGAACCGATTTGAATGAAATGTGGAATAGCGATAGCTCATTTAATTAAGGACTTTCCGCGGGAATTAAAAAACCTTAATCCGCGAGGACGAAGTCGCGGACGTCATCTAGTTGATAGTAAAGCGTCCTCTAATTAAAATTTTCAAAACATATTTCATGTGCACAATTTGCCCAGTTACAGTTTTAGTATAATATAGCTACTACTCCTAATCTATAGATTAGTAGTAGTAGCTAGTAGTATGTTCGAAAACACTTGGTACCTACCTAGTTTATTTATTTGAATAAAAAAATATTCTACTCTATTCTAGTATGTACCTACTCAATAGATATTTTGTTTTTTTTTTCTTTATCAACCGATAGACGTCCACTGCTGGACTGTTTATTGCATGGACTTCCTCAGGCTTCGGTCTTGCGCCACCTGTACCCAGTGGCTCCCTGAGGGTCGCCTGATGGTGTCGGTCCACCTATTACCATACCATTATATTCCATTTTCCGGTGCGGAGTCGCCACTTATTATTATTAATATATAAAACTAATTAATTAATTAAATTATATAAACAAATCGTCTTCAAAAGTCTTCAGTCGACCAGTCATTCATTTTACGTTTTTACCCACTCACAAAATGAAGATTTCTAAAGGTGCGATACGTAAATCGTAATACAATAACACGTCTAATCGCCGCCAGTGCACAAACGAGACTGAGTGCGCGCAAACGTGTGGACGGAGACGCAAGCGCTTGTGGCAAATTCCCTTTGGTTTGCGATCAAAAGACCGACACTCGATGGATCGGCCACAAACGCTCGCAAGCGTAGGCAAACCATGGCAAACGCTCTATCCGCACGTTTGCGTTTGTGAAGGTTTGCCGAGGTTTGCCAAGCGTGCGGATGCAGCTTTACAGTAGGCATAGTGATACTGATGCCTGCGACTCCGATCGCTTGGATTGAGGTTTTTTAATTTCCGCGAGAATTTTCTTATTTTCCGAGATAAAAAGTAAAATCAATCTCTCTTGGTTCGATCTTGCAATATTCTACCACAACTATTAAAATTACTGGTTAAATTCCAAAACATTATCAAGTGTTGGACAACGACTATAGGCCATTTGCAATAGCAAGTAATAAGCCCTAACTAGGTGAACGTGTTACGCGCTCCGTATCGATATATCTCCCATAAAATTATTCACGGTGGTCGCAACTGTCCTTTTCTAGAGCAAACAAATCTGATTGATACGAAAGAGACAGTAGACGAAGATTTGAAAGCACTCCAAGGTGCCAGGGAAATAAGGTGAATTGATGCAAACTAAGTGGCGGTGGACGTGCTCGGAAATTTGATTTATGGAACCATGAAACAGTGTATATTGATGAATCGGAGCAACGGGGGACTAAAAATAAAGTTGTGGCGGCTTTCCTCGTAAAAGCCTTCGCGAAGATAATAACTTTACTCCAATATTGACAATATAGCCATCAGTTCTGTTGGCGTTAAGGCTTTTCTTTCCATTCCTTTTTACCTACAATGGAAAGGAGACGGTATATTTGCGTTCGGGATAAGAATCTTTGTTACCATTTTTCTTAGACACTTACTAACCGATTTTGATGCGATTTTTGCGTATTACGCCGCTATCACAACAAAATCGATATCTTTTACAATTGAAAGCCCGGTGGTAGTAATTTTAAAAATACTTTGTTTATTCCGGCTTGTTAAATAATAATCTTGAAATATTGTATTTTAAAATCTGGTTTACAGCAGGAAGTCATTGCGCAAGTAGGTACATTCCCTTTTCGATATTGAAATTTAATTAAAGTTGTTTTATGTAAATTTAAGCTTAGTTACCTAGGTAGGTACATGTTTTTTCTAAAAGGCCACCACATACCAAGTAAATAATTTCTTAAATTAACAACTTCTAATATTTGCTTTCGAGAGTGAGGGAATGGAGAGTGCACCTGGGTCTGCGCACACACTTATGCACTATAATATCTTGCGCACAGATCTCTGAGGAAGTTAGCCATCATGATCGGATGCGGTCGGGAGAACATTACTATTATGAAAATTAAATTTTGTGTGTCTTTAATAATAATAATTCTTTAACCTGAAAATAAAGTCTTACAAATCAAAGGATCTGTTACTTCAGATATACGATACAAGTAGAGGACAAGATGAAAACAGAACCAACACCTGTAGGGTTAGTATAAGATTTAATTCGATTATATTCGTTATCGTCAAAGTAAAATGAATCATAACAACATTGAATTAGAGCTCGATTTCGTGCATGCATTCTTATACGTTTACGTATACGGATACGGTTCTAAATAATATAAACATAAAAATTCTTTTTACAAAAAATTCTTTTCCAAAAACCGACTTCAACGCCACTACAAAGTATACGAATACGATCAATCGAAATTAATCTTATACTAACTCTACTGTACAGGTGACCGGCGGGTTTCATACCAGCCACCGCCTTACATAACAGCTAGGGTATTAAAGAGTGACATGTTTGTGCAATAAAAACGCACTTGCTCAAGAAACTGAGAAACCTGTTCAAATCTTATATTTCATGTCCGGGGTTAACCAATCCGTAATTATTATGAACTAGATGCTAAGCAGCTGTAATGCTATGGTCGTAATTCGCGAAGCTGAAGTGGAAAAAGGCGGGTAAATTATTATAGTAGTGGCAACCTCGCACCGGAAAACGCAATGTTGGTAGACCGGAGACCGTATATCTACTTATGCTGAGATCTATAGAGCGCGGCTTCGACTTAGCTCAGACTTAAGATAGAGTTGAAACGAGACACAAATATGCGCTGACATAATTCTGTCTCGTTTTAACTCTGTCTTAAGTGCGGTCTATAGATTTCAGCCAAGTGGACGGAGGGACGGACTCATACATGTCGCAGGGAGCCGCTGGATACAAGCGGTGCACGACTGAGGCATGTGGAAGTTCAGCTCAAACTTCCACATATGTCCAACGGCAGACGTGTATCGGTTGGTAAAGAAGAAGAGAGCAATACTAAGAATAGAGTTTTTTACTCTTTTTGACCCTCGACAGAAAAAAAAGTTGTTTTAAAGCTGTGTGTCTGTCTCTATGTCTGTCTGTGCTCACTAAAGAAACGACCGCTCACAATCACTTTATATGGGTCGCGCCTATTTAGAAGTCTTTGTGCTCTGATTTTAAAGATACCCGAATTGTTCCCATTTTCGGCCCGCATATACACAATGTCCAATGCTAAAACCCAATAACTTTTACTTTGAGCCCAATAGGACTCGAACCTAGGACCTAAAGATCTACAACTGTAAAAGCTAACCACTTGAGTATTATTTCTACTAACATAAACACGGCTGCATGTACAAAATATATAGCAAAATGTCTCGTTAAGTGATTCTGTCTCAAACCCCATCAGGACTTAGTGTCTACTTTGTAACATAAAAGATTCCATACACAATATATGCACATCATTTCACAAGCCGCTTTCAACGGTCTCTAAAGGCTGTCATCCACACAAAACGGAACGGCAGAAACTCACGATAGAACTGCATGGCGGGAAGTCACACTAAACGCGCCCGTAAGCATTGACTATTTCTAACAGAGGTCCAATACCTCTGTGACTTTGAACACTTTCGACGTTTTTATTTTCTGCCACGTATATTAAAGGCAAGAGCAACACAGTATCATCTATAATATATTTTCAAAAAATATAAAAGGAAAAGGTGTCTGACTCACTCACTGATCTATTACGTACAGCTCAAATCACTGGACGGATCGACCTGTTTGGCGTACAGATAGCTATTACGTAGGTATTCGCTAAGAAAGGATTTTTGAAAATTTAATCCCCAAGGGAGTAAAACAGGGGTTTGAAAAATTGAAGTTAACGTGAACGAAGCCGCGGGCAAAACCTAGTAATAAATAATAGGCAAGCGCGTTCACACCAAGATCTCATCATTGCTGGCCATCAGGCCTGATCGCCATCAAACAAGCCTATTTTGCTCAATAAATAATATTTAATAGCAATTGTATGACGCACGTTCCACTGCAGAGAACGACGACAGCGGCGCGCAAGACCTAATATAACTACTTCTAGGAGTAGCGTTGCCCACGTAGACTTCGCGCGTGGTGTGAGTCCAAGCCTTAAAGCCTCCATACGAACATGCACATCTATGACAAGCGTCTCTCAACCGTCCCAAAGACCTTAGATTTGCATGTTCAGTCAGGGTTTTGAAAACATCGCCGAGAGGTTTATGTAACATGTAGGGCTAGCATGCGTGCCACGAGAAAACTTTGTATACCCATTTATCGTGAATTTGTATGAGATTTCACGAGTAAACGGGTGGGCAAAATTTTCTCATGGCACACATGTTAGCCCTACTGGAATATATTACGATGATCGCTAAAATGGTATTCCTTTATCCCATATCCCTAGAGAATCTATAGAGATGTCAAGTCATATTGGAGTTTGGTTCTCCAAGGTTCAAAGTTGTTTTTGTATGTAATAAATACTTAAACTGATGCCCGCAACTTAGTTTTAAAAACCCGTGGGAAATCATTGATTTTCCGGGATAAAAATAAGCGGATGCCACTCTCAAAGGTCATAACTATATCCATGCAATTACCTCGATCCGTAGCTCTTTTATAACGCAATTTAAAAACAAATCAACAAACAAACTTTCACATATTTTATATTACATACCCGTAAGATTCAGCTTAACGATTTTTTTTAATTAAGTAACTCTAATATAAGCACAAAGTACTTTTCAGTAGGACCAAAGAATACCTAATAGTATCTAAAGGTAGCTAAGATGTGTTTCCGGCCTCGTATAATTGGAGTACCTTCAAGACAAGAGTGAGTAGGCATTTTCTAGGCAAGCGCGCTCCAACCTAGATCTCATCAATGTTTTTCACCGTTGATTATCGTCAAGTGCAAGCCTATTTCATAATAAAAAAAGTCAGCCTTAAAAATAAAAATGTTAGAGTATCAGTAACACACTTACCTCTTAAAAGGGCATTCGCAACCGTCGATGACACAAACGTATGCGAACCTAGATGTAGCTGATTGCATTGCCAACACACGCACTGCTCCACTTATCTAAATACCACCACACAACACTATGCAACTGTTAAGTTAACACAAAGATTCAAAACAACTAAGTATGTATAATGTCTTTTTCCTTAGCTGTCTTAAAAAGTAAACAAATCGTATAGTAAATAAAGGAGAAACGCGTAACCGACCGACGAACGTAGCCGGGCGCTTACGACACTCTTAAGGTTGGTATTTGACGCCGCATACACCTCTATGCGAGAAATCACTTGTTTAAGGAAAATGGATTTAAAGTATAATTTGAACACTGCTTCACTTATTGAATACGACAAAAAGTTTTAAATAGTGAGCAAAACTTTAAAACACCTTTAAAAGTTATTCCATAAAAATTTGAAACCAAACATAAATTCACATAATTTTTAAGCTCAAAATATTAAAATGAGATCGGCCGTAATAACCACAAATAACGTAGTTATCAAACTAACAATTCAGTTATCCAGTTCTACAGAATGTAGTGTATGCATAACGCTAATTATTTAGACACGACTTTTGCTGATGCATAAAGCAGGGTTTCGACTGTGAGCGGAGGGGACTCCTTACGGACTAACCTAACTCGCAGAATAAAACTGCATAGCACTTCCACCAACAAAGAGTCTGGCGGAAAAGAGTGAGCGGACAGAAAGAGTTAGTCAAAATGACTAACTAGCTAAGGTGAAATCATTACATTCAAACCAAAGAACGTCTTTGGTTTGAATGTAATGATTTCACCTTCATTCTAACGAAAAAATAGTATTATTTAATTAATTAAAGACATTAGTATAAAGACTATTCTAAGAGATCATTGCCTATTTCATTTATAGACCAGGGTAGATCCCTTTAAAAATAATAAAAAGTGAAAAAAAATAGTAGTAGGATGAAACCCATTAGAAAAGGAGGGGAATATTATAAAGATGAAAGGAAAAATAATTTACGGGCGATCTGAGGTCGGGAAGGGGTGGGGGTGAGTTTTTAAGGGGAAAAAACGGTTTTTCTCGATTTCCGGCAAAACTAAAAGTCCTATCGAAAAAAGTCAAATGGCAAAGTTGTAGGTAATAAAAAGATCTAAAACTTTTGTATTTACACTTTTTTCACATAACCTCAAAATTTATGTGAAAAATTCAAAAACCAAGTTTTGGTTTTTTATTTTTGTCTTTTACAAAAATTTTTTTTTTAACGAAATTTGGTGAAAACTTACCTTTTTATGTCCCAAATACGCTGTAATTTATTTGATTAAAAATATTAATTTTTTCACCTTATTTTGAATTAATATCGAAAAAACACCCTAATTTTCAATCGAAAAGTCACCCGTCAAAATATCAGCTTTTTTCAAAAAGTTGGTATGTTTTCTGTTCGTTGAAATCTCTACTTTCCGATGGTGAAAAAAAAAATATATGTTACTACAGTAAATCTTCTCAGAAAATAATTTCAATCTTTAGGTTATGTTACGTTAAGCATACTATTTTTTAAAGAAAATATTACGATTTTAATGTTTGAGTTGATTGGTACAGATAAAAATTTTTATTTTATTTTTTTAAGTAAACTTGTCACAATTATCTTCAAGAAAATCAACTCAAACATTAAAATCGTAATATTTTCTTTAAAAAATAGTATGCTTAACGTAACATAACCTAAAGATTGAAATTATTTTCTGAGAAGATTTACTGTAGTAACATATATTTTTTTTTTCACCATCGGAAAGTAGAGATTTCAACGAACAGAAAACATACCAACTTTTTGAAAAAAGCTGATATTTTGACGGGTGACTTTTCGATTCAAAATTAGGGTGTTTTTTCGATATTAATTCAAAATAAGGTGAAAAAATAAATATTTTTAATCAAATAAATTTCAGCGTATTTGGGACATAAAAGGTAAGTTTTCACCAAATTTCGTTAAAAAAAAAAATTTTTGTAAAAGATAAAAATAAAAAACCAAAAACTTGGTTTTTTGAATTTTTCACATAAATTTTGAGGTTATGTGAAAAAAGTGTAAATACAAAAGTTTTAGATCTTTTTATTACCTACAACTTTGCCATTTGACTTTTTTCGATAGGACTTTTAGTTTTGCCGGAAATCGAGAAAAACCGTTTTTTCCCCTTAAAAACTCACCCCCACCCCTTCCCGACCTCAGATCGCCCGTAAATTATTTTTCCTTTCATCTTTATAATATTCCCCTCCTTTTCTAATGGGTTTCATCCTACTACTATTTTTTTTGGTTTTAAAAATTATCTACCCTGGTCTATTAGTCCACTAACCTATCTCTTATTTAGAATACTAGTGGTTCGCCCCGAACTGAGACCTCGCGGTATCCCATAATTCCCAAAAGATAGTTATAATTATATATTGTAATAATTAACTTTTAACATTAGACGCAATAAAAAATAATAATAGTTGACGCAAAACTGTTTTACTGATACAGCGCCATCTATTAGCATTATTGTGAAGCTATTAGCATTAAAAATTAAATAATTTCGTTTCTTTATAATATTTATCTAATTTTAGTATTTGTTCTTCAAGTACAAGATATAACTGAATTTACCACTAAGTTTCAAGTTCTAATATCTTGTCATTCTTGACATATGGCTCAAATTAAAATCTCTACTTTGAAAGCCCCCCATTTCGTTAATTTTAAGGGAAAAATTAAAAAAAAAATATTTTTGTACTCTGTTCAAAGTCGTCTTTAAAAAGATATATCGCAAGTCTATGTAACGCAACAAACAAAATTTTACTTCAAACACGCTTCTATGAGAGCCCCCCTGAAATAAAGCTTTTTATATTTTTTTATACAATGTTCGGCTGAAGGCCATCAGTTTACATATTATATTTAAATTTGAAGTAATTACGTTCAATAATTCAGAAGTTATAGGGCTCTGACAGACATTTTGACGAACACACTTCTCCGTCCAGTAGGCAAGCGCCCTAGTTGACTCAGAGAACTCGCTTCGCTCGTTCAATTAGACGTAGATTAAGGATTTTCAATTCCCGCGGCAACTGTTTCATTTTCCGGGATAAAATGTAGCCAATGTGTTAATCCTTCAGACAAAGCGGTTTATTCGTTGTAGCGTGAAGGAGTAAGTGAGTTTGTGTGTGTATGTCTGTCACACACACACACACACAAACTTTCGCCTTTATAATACTAGTGTGATGTGATATGATGTGATTACTATGATAAGTTTATGGTCTGAAAATAGTGCTATTCTTTTCACAATGTTCCCCGCAGAAAAGGACGACTGCGAGAAACCAAGCTGATTTCGTCCAGAAGTAAAATTCATTACTGTATTGGTATCAACGTCTTTAATTGCAGGTTGTTTATGTACACAGATATTGCACGCAGTCGCTCTATAGGTAACTGATATATGCAGGTTGCACAAGACAAGGCCGCTAAATGCGTAACACAACTTGTCATTATTTATTCATGCAGCGGAATTGTCGCATCGTTTCGAGCTCCGTTATGCAACGTGCCTTACCTTGCTCTGTATTATTCGTATGATGGCATTAAATTAGGGGCGTATCTGCCAGGACAGACGCCCCGTTTTCTCCTAATTGCACATGTGTATTAGCGAGAATATAGGGCGTTTATATACCATCTTGTTTTACTATATGATATTTTATGGAGCCTAAAATTAAGCTTATAGTAATAAGCTTAATTTTAACTAAGAAAACTTAACTTAAACTTAGCTTTGCCTTTTAGAGCAAAGAAATTATTTCAACAATAGGTAACATGAACGGTAGACCACTACATCACTGCGGCATCAGATAATTTTATTAGTTTAAAAATATGGTAGCTCTTGTGCCCATTTTTTTAAAGAATATAGCTTCTTTTTCCGCAACTGATAATTTTGAAGACTGAGGATTATATTTAAGTACCAACAGCAGGAAACATACGAGTGAAGTCGTAGTTTTAAACGAGTGCACAACATTAACCGAGAGTCGCTAAGGAGTGAGGACCTTTTAGCATTTTGCTAATGAGTTTTTTCATCTGGTACTTGGAATTCTCTCTGTGTTTTTTACACTTTGTACTTGACAAAGGACCGTTTCAGGACTGTTGTCTTTGTGCAGATTCTTTAAATGCTTCTTTAATTAATTTTACTACTTGCTCCTTTTGAATTATTTATTAATCTCTCTCTTTTACAAATTCAAATTCAAAATTTATTTATTTCATGTAGGCTAACTTGTAGCTCTTATGACACGTCATAAATCTACCACCGATTCGGAATGCAGATTCTGCTGAGAAGAGCCGGTAAGAAACTCAGCAGTTGCTCTTTTCAAAAAAAAATTTTTTTACAAAGCTATGCTATGTATACAGTGCTTCCACAATAAAGCTTCAAAAATGCAAAAATGCATACGTAGGTACACCAATCCAACGCATGTCAAGATGGGCAGTCAAAGCAGACCCATTCCCGTTCGGGTTCGTGGCACCCGTTCACGAGCATGACGCATGATCCAGCCATTGCTTCGCTCAACCATATTTGAGGGACTATTGATTACAAGAAGGGATAGCCTAGCCTAGAGGCTAGGACTGCGACCTCCTATACGAGAGGGTCGCTGGTTCGATCGCGACCTCAGACTTTTGCAGTTTTGTGCGTTTAAGCAATTAAATATCTCTCGAAAAGGAAGTCGAACTCTTCAACACTACGCTATCCGCTCCTATAATGGGATAGTTGGTGCGTGTTTAGTTTGACCTAATCAAGTCCAAAAATCAACACCAATGTTTATAGCTGCAAACAGGCCTAGTTTTTAGGGTACCGAAAAAAAAGCTAACTCTTGAATCACTTTATTGACCGTCTGTCTGTGTGTCTAGGCTCTTTTTCTCAGATATGAACTGAAACGTGTGTAGAAGGTACTTAGTTGAAAGTTATATCTAATTTATAGAAATGTTCTTTAATGCTGTAAAAATTTCAAGTTTCTACTTAAATTCAATAAAAACTTACAGCTTTTCGAAGCGTATTTTCATACGAAGGTCCAGTGACGTCACGTCTCCAGTAATATATTTCATAACACCACTAAGCTAAAATTAATGTAAATGAATAAATAAATGTTTATTGTTATAAAGAAAACATAATTTATAGCAATAAACATTTTACAATTAGGTACAAGTAAAATTCTGCATTTTACAAAGAAAATTCTTAATATTAAAAAATGTAGTAGGTAACATAAAGCGAAACTGATCATTCAGTAGATAGTTTATAAAATCCTCACAAGGTACGGAACACTCAGCGCGCGAGTGTGACTCGCAC
This sequence comes from Hipparchia sbordonii, assembly GCA_038048805.1. Taxonomy (NCBI): domain Eukaryota; kingdom Metazoa; phylum Arthropoda; class Insecta; order Lepidoptera; family Nymphalidae; genus Hipparchia; species Hipparchia sbordonii. The sequence continues at coordinate 4,952,390 of JBBIWI010000019.1, forward strand.
TTGGCCGGTGTTTTATAAGGAAGTTGCGTTTCACTGACAGACATAGCCTCATAATTACGGTACAGGTGCTCCAAATACACGTGTGGATAGAAATCTGTCTGTTTGTTTACGCAAAACTCCTTAACCGGAATACTGGCGGTTCGTATGTGTACGTGGTAACTCGTGAACTGTAGATTTTACCTTATAAAAAGACTGTATAGTTAAAAGTAAACCTGGAATTTAAGGGGGAGCTGCTTTGATTACATTTGGTTGAAACAGGCGTTACTTAAATCCATGATTATAAAAATAGTCTTTACGAGATTAGCCATCTACGCCGGAGATATTATAACAAGTGTGTGTGCAGGTGCACTCTCTATTCCCTCACTCTCATATTGCGATGGGGCGGAAATCCAACACGACCAGAGATCAGGGCCCCAAGTCTGCTATTTTACATGTCATTGTCATTGAACCGCAATAAAATTACAATTCCATTATCATTGGTCTGGTCATCTACTAAATTCACAATGGTCGTTCGATTTCTTATAATTGGATTGTAATTCAATGATACCTCGGTACTGCCATTAGCTTAAAAAGCGTTTGCCGAAATGAGCTTTAAAAAACCTACATATTAAAAACCTTTATTTAAGCTAGATTCAAAGCTAGATGTGTCAGTGGCAAACCATCGGAAAACAATTGTGACGCCACTGAATTAGTAGACTACCAAAATTGCTAAAAGTAGCAATTGGGATGTCATTGATAGTCAATTGAATTACAATTGCAATAGCAGACTTGGGCCCCAGGGGCAGGACCGAGAGGTTTACATGCTCTCCGTGGAACGGGGGTGACTCACCCTTCCTAACTCCGAGCTAGAACTAAGATTTTCTTGACAGAAAACCTCAGTACATTTTTCGGTCCGACCCGGGAATCGAATCCGGGACCTCATCATCCGCATTCGAAATTGCTAAGCGTTCAGCCTTAACATATAAAACTCCAACATAAAACCAGGATGAAGAGAAATCTTCACCTTAACAAAAAAAAAAAGTAAATAAAAACTAAACGATGCAGTGTACACGTGAGTTAAAACGAAGCTTTTAGTGTTGTACTCTGAGAGTATATTGTTTACAAAAAATGTAAACAACACGTGGATATATTCAATGAACTCGGCTCGTGTATTTAAATAGTTGGAAGCGAAGAAATATCTATATGTAGATTAAAACCATAGTAAAACACACACGTACAATTTGGGTATCTTTAAAACAAGAGTGAATAGGCATCTTCTAGGCAAACGCGTTGCACCTTAGACCACATCATCACTTTCCATCAGGTGTGAAAGTAGTCCTGGGTGTGCCTATAATGTATAAAAAGAAATATGTAGACAGGACATTAGAACTTCCTTTAGCGAAAGCTAACGTTGCTATCGGGTGCCTGTCCATCAGCAGGAACCGTCACTTGGGTTTCTTTAAATCAATAGTGTATAGGCATCTTCTATGCAAGCGCGATCCAAGCTGCATTTTAAGTTACCATCAAGTTTTATCAAAGGAGTATAATAAAAAGTACGTCCAAAGATTTCATTTTTTATTTACTTACTCAATTGAAAAAAGAAAACATGGTTGAGCCTTATTAAGTTATATTAATAAATAATATCTACTAGATTGAATTCTCAAAGAAAATAGAACAGGTTTAAGTGCTAACCTAACAAAAACCCCAAGTTAAGTAAGAAGATTTGATACAACTAAGCGAAAAAAAATAACAAAAACAAAAGACAAATTCTCTTTCCTTAATCTTAGATGAAAAATATATACAATAACAACTCATCTATCGTTATAATTTCTTCGAGAGATACTCGTAAATCTTTATTATTGTATAAATAATTCATTAAATGTTTTCACAGTAGCAGCAAATTTCTTATTTAAGCCTCTACAGACGTAACAACGCGTCGGCAGCTGACCATTCCAACCTAGTTAAAATAAAGAAGTGTAGATAGAAGATGTTCGCATAATGGCACTTGTAAAATCGAAATAAAATTAATAAAAAGAATAAATAATATTTTTGGATTACTTATTTTATTTATTTATTTATTTTTATTTTTCATGTACATATAGAATTTTCAGGACAACACATATTAGAAGAAGTAGACATAGGTGAAGCTTATCTCTAAAAAAAGAAATTTCTTCCAGCTTCCCTTGAAAGTGAGTAAGGTGAAATTATAAAGTGGTATAGGTCAAAAATGTACATCACTACATATACTATAATACCTACTATATAATATACTTAAATAATATATATAATATAAGTATAAAATAAACTACATAGACACGAAGATACATAAATAGGTACATAAATACATACATGGATACATAAATACATATAATACATAAATAATATAATACATACGTAAATATACATAACTAATTAACACATAACGAGAGATAATGCTGCTTCACTCTAAATTTGAATGTGTGTATTGACCGACTGTCTCTAATATGTTCAGGAAGTGAGTTCCATAGCAGAGTAGCTTCGGACGAAAAAGAATATTTATAGAAAATAGTGTTACAAGGGGGATAATCAAGAGCTTTTCTGGTAACGCACGCCCGCAAAGGCCTTGCAGATGGGAGCGATACCTTAAAACGCTCACGTAAGTAATCAGGGGAAGAACTGTTATGAAGGATATTATAGAGGACAGTAACAATGTGCAAGTTCCGGCGAAAACGAATTGGGAGCCACTTTAATTGATGACGAAAATTGGAAACGTGATCGAATTTGCGCAGGCCGTATATAAAGCGAATGCACAAATTCTGAAGTCGTTCGAGTTTGTCAAGTAGCTCTTCAGTGGCATCTAGGTAGCAGACGTCAGCGTAATCAAGGATAGGTAGTAACAGGGATTGTGCCAACATAATTTTAGTACGTAGCGGAAGGAAATTCTGCAGCCTCCTCAACGAATGGATAGCATAGTGCATTCTTTTACTGACTTGGTTGACGTGTGCCGACCAAGCCAGGTTCCCGTCCATAATGAGGCCTAGATTTTTACTAGTGCATGTATAAATTATAGGTATTCCAGCATAAACAACCTGGGGAATATTATTGAAATTAATACGATTTCTTAGCGGTCTGCTGCCAATAATCATCGCTTGAGATTTACTTGGGTTGACCACAAGTCCGTGAGAATCAGCCCACTCTTTAATGGCAGCAAGATCATCGTTAATGGAAGTAATTGCAGAGTCAAGTTCCAATAACGGAGCATGCCTATAGAGCTGCAAATCGTCTGCATAAAGATGGTAGTGAGAAGAAAGAACTTTTGTAATTTCATTAATGAAGACTGAAAAAAGAAGAGGGGAAAGCACGCCACCTTGAGGAACACCAGCAGAGAGGTTAGCCCAGTCTGAGTAAACCTCATCTGTGCGGATTCTCTGCCGGCGACCATGAAGATAAGAGTGGAACCAAGTAATCGCAGAAGAAGATATGTTAAGGGAGCTTAGGATACCAAGGAGTATGTCAAAGTCAACTGAGTTAAAAGCGTTACTAAAATCCAGTAAGATAAGAATAGTAAGCTGTTTGTTATCCATAGCATAACGAATGTCATCAGTGACTTTGAGCAGGGCTGTAACGGTACTATGGGAGGGGCGGAAACCGGATTGGAAAGGACTCAGAAGATTGTTCTTATAAAGAAAAGACGATAACTGTTTGAAAACTGCATTTTCTATAACTTTTGAAAGGATAGATAAGATTGAAATAGGCCGAAACTGTGAAAAAGAATTGGGATTGGGGGATTTCGGTAAAGGGATGACATGAGCCATTTTCCAGTCAGTTGGAAAGACCTTATTTGCCAGGGAGAAATTTATAATGTGGGTAATAATAGGCACGATAAGATCAATCACGAGTGCTAACATGTCACGGCTCAAGCCATCACTGCCCGTAGCTTTAGTTGTGATGGAAAGGATACTCTTCTTAACGTCCTCTTCTGCGATTTCTTGAAAAACGAAAGATTCGCCCATAGGTTGGGTTGCTTCTGCTAATTTTTGAAGAGTCAAAGACTTTATAGAATTAGAAACTAGAACAGGAGGAGTGGAAAAATGATTATTCAATGCATTTAAGTCTGTTGTATTAGTAGAGGTATTAAGGAATTTACCCACACCTAGGGACTTAAGAAATCTCCACTTTTCAGAAATGGAATATTTATCCAATGAAGAGTGAATATAGTGGCGCTTAGCATTTCTACACATCCTATTGCAGAGATTGCGCAAACTCTTATAGGCTACAACGTTCTCATCAGTCGGAAATTTTTTGCATTTACTCTTGGCTTTATTTCGTTTAGCCATAATTTTTTTGATTGAGTCAGTGAGCCAAGGTGCTGGAAAATGTTTGATCCTGACAGGTCTAATTGGAGCATGCAAATCATATAAATCAGTAAGAAGGCTAGTGAATAACTTAACTTTTTCATCAATCACTGATGCATTAAACACAGAAGTCCAATCTATATTCATTGTATCCTCTCTAAGGCGGTCCACATTAATATTCTTGAGATTACGCTGCAGAATAACCTTACGCTTACGTTTAGAAGAACGAGCTTTATAGCGCAGAAATAGAAGGTCATGATAAGAAAAAGGAGCAGTGAGCTGACCGTGATCAAGAACGTTAAGAGGATTGGAGCAAATTATTAAATCAAGTAGAAAAGGATCAAAGTGTGGGGGAAAGTGGGTTTCAGAGAGAGGGAGTAGGGTCATATTAATAGAAGATACTAGTGACCTTAATTTTTGAGATCTATTATCATTTTTTATAAGGCACGTATTGAAATCTCCCATTATAATAACGTCCGAATTAGAAGGTGTTAAATTTTCGAGGAGTTTTTCAAATGAGTCAAAGTAGTTGATAGAAGATGATGGACTGTACACAACGCCAACAAGGAATTTGGAGTGGTGGGTATAGATTTCAAGGAAGAGATATTCCAGACTACCAGAGTAAGTAGCAGGGGACTGACTTACAATTTTAAAAGTAAGGTTATTGCGCAAATAGATGCATACGCCACCACCGCCTTTATCCGTACGGTCATTACGAATAAGTGTGAAATCTGGTAGTCTGAAAAGTTCAGAAGAAAGAGAAGGTTTAAGCCAAGACTCGGAGATGAGGATACAGTCGACTGCAACGCCACTAAAAGATGCCAGAAAATCTGAATAATGTGCCGGAATGCTTTGGGCATTAATATGAACAATATTGAGACAGTGCGAGTCAATACTGAAAATAGAACTCAGTTTATGGTCCAGTGAGAAACTGTCGTTAGAAGATGCATTGCTAGATAAACTTTGAAAATCATCAGATGAAGAGCACGAATAGTAGTCATCATAACATGGTACATTAAGCATAATAAAAAGATAGCAAATTAAATAAATATATATAAATTAATTAAAAATATATAAATATAATATAAAAAAAAAAATAACACAAATACCTTATTAATAAACGAGTAAAAAAAATTAAACAAAAATTATATACTTTAAGAATTTCAACATTACCCGCAATCACTGGCGAATCTGGGAGAAAAACATCAAATCACAAACATAATAACATAACATAAGAAAAAAAACAAAAAGTTACAAATAACAAAAGACAATTAACAGATTATTATTATTTTTGTTATTTACGTTTTAGTTTTAATTTAGTATTTAGTTTTATATTATATTAAGTATTATTATTATATATCTTATATATTAGAAAACCAATAAAATATTAACAGATGAGAAAAAAAAAAATAATAAGATAAAATTCAAACATAAAATGTGAAAACGGAACGTAACGTAAAGATTAGGTTGATGTCTGCGTCAATCGTCACTATTGACAGCTGACAAATGACAGCACACACGCGTGACATCTGACGTTACTGTCATTTGATCAAATAAATAAAATTTAAATTTCAGTGTCACACCAAATCAAAACAAAACAAAGGATAAAATACCGACAAGTTTAAATTATTGGATCGATTCGTGACGTAAACAATGTTCAAGTGAACTACCTACTTATTAGGTACGATTACACGGCACTAACCCGATGAATTTTTATGCGACACTGTTACAATTGCATACTATTACTTGGATGTAGTTTTAGCGTTGCGACGAGGTCTTGAAAGCTTCTGATCCTGTGAGGCTGGGACAGAAGGGAATTTATTGATCAGCTGGTCCAGTTCCGACATAGATACGATTTTGGCTCGACTTTTATCTGGCAGGGCAACAATGATGGTGCCATCTGATGTCCAGCAACTTCTTAACCCGAAGTGTTTTCTGGCCAAAACAAATAGTTCTTGCCTAGGTTTGGTCAAGAATTCCGAAATCGTTATGCCAGAACCCTTAAGCGCAGTTTTGGCGTTCCATACTGCAATTCTGTGCTTTAATCCAGTAAAGCGAACGAGTATGGGTCTAGGCTTATTATCTTGTTTCACACCTAAACGATGACATACGTCCACACATAAGTGATCTACACTGGACAACTTTAATTGATCACTAAAGATGCAACTTAACTTAGTGTCCAGCTGCTCACTGCTGTCTTCGGGGACACCATGGAAAAGGAGAACCTTTCTCCGGGAGGCAGCCTCGTGCTTGTCAAACCCAAGTACAAGAAGTTGTAGCTGTTGTCGTAGCATAGCCAATGTTTTATAGACTATGGACTTGAACTGTGCGTAGTCAGCGGCCAGTGAAGCAAGATCTCCGGAGGTGCTGGAAGTTTCAGATGTCCCAGTTGTCTTCACTCCAGAGTGTTGTGCGAGTGCTGTGTCAAACTGGTTCATTCTCTCCTCGACCATTTTTGCAATGTCATCCATGCCTTTTGCTAGTTGACTGTGCAGATCCATTATTATGATGTAACTTGACTTTAAAGTGAGTGAAAACAGTTTCCAGGAGATGCAGGTAACAATATTAGAACATTTAAAACTTAATTATGAGTCCAATTAATTATTAAATATTTTAAAATTGCAAAAATAAAGAGACACGATTATATTAGATGTTATCTTTATGACCTACCCACAAAAACCCTGTATTTTTACTCTGTATTGTACACTATTTTACCTCACACACTGCAATTTGAGACGTCATTCTTGACAGATATCTTGGTTATCAATCATTACTAATATTATAAAAGCGAAAGTGTCTTTGTTTGCTGGTTTGTCCTTCAATCACGGACCAACGGATCGACGTGATTTCTTGCATGGGTACATTTGAGGAGAGTGACGTAGGCTATTTTTATCCCGGAAAATCAAGAGTTCCTGCGGGATTTTAAAATCTAAAACTACTGGGACGAAACCGCGGGCATCAGCTAGTTTAATATAATTGAAAGTTTATGTAACCGAGCTGGATAATTAGCCAACTATCGTAGAGTCGCATTAAACATCAATATCTAATGAAAAAGTTGGTGCTTATTCCAAGAAAATAGTTATTTGTTCAACAAGATAGCAAAGTTCATTTTTGTTGCGAGTGCCTAGTTTGAATCCCGAGCGAACGAAGGATTCTAAGTTAGAATCCTGAGAGTAGTGAGGGATTCAAAGGCACAAGAAGCAAAAACTTTGCTATCGTGTGATACATACAATTTTTCACCTCAATAGCGAAAAAGTACAAGATGTAAGAGAAATATTTATTAAAACATAAAGGATATTTTAAAATTTTAAAAATTAGGTTTATTTATTTAAAAACTTTTCAATATCATGAGCGGTGAAAACTTTAGATTTTTTGGATTTGTGCCCCTCCGACTGTCTTTTCAAAAATACAATAAGTTTAGGATAAGTTTCAATGTGAACGTCGCATTTCGATTTGATTGTAGCTTTTAACATGGAGTAAATACTCCATAATGTAGATGGTTACCTTGTTTTAGACAATTCCATGAAATATGATAAAATCACAGTCTCTGAATAGGACTTCGCATCCTTAGAAAGTCTCCAATCATTAAATAATTCATAGGCTTTCAAGTATTTTTCACGAGACTATTCCGGAAGAAAGTTTAATTCGCGTTAGACACTAATTCTTTTAATTCTGAATTATAAGTAGATTCACTCATTTTGTTATTTTAAAATTCTTACAACAAATAACTTCTAAGAAATTAGTACCTAATTAAGATATAGAATAGAGTTAATTATTTTTTTTTTTTTGCCGCCATTTTATATTACTCTTTTGTCTGCGTTCGGAATTGTGTCATTCATAAAATAAAATATATTAATTAATTAATTTTAATTTTCTTTTATGTTTCATGTTGTGTTACAGAATTATAAAGTCTAAAACACATTTAAAAAAAGTTAATAAGTAGTTTAAATAATAAAATAGAGAGTTAAAAAATTTTCTCGAAATAAAATGTATGGGGTATGCAATATTAGATACAAAATTTCTGAACGTTTCTTGAGACGATGAGTTGAAGAAACGCCAATCCAATGCGTTCTATATTCAAAACACTTTTTCTCACTGAGTGAGCAAAAACGACTTTTGCTCACTGGTTTTGGGCAGCAAAGGCGCCCCTTTTGAGCTAGAGAGGTGAAAAGGAAGTTGGCATGTCTGTAGATGTTATCTCTCATGAATAGAGACCGGATTATATGCATTTGCATATTCGCATATGCATTTGCATATTTTAGCCATTTTCAGCGGTAATAGCATATTTTACCTAAGATCTAGTTATGATGCATATTATCGGTACATTTACAATATTTTTCACTCACTCTGCGTTCCGCCGCCGCCGCATTACCCCATAAACTTAAAGAAAAGTTTGAAAACATATTGAGCAATAACCCAGGTTTTCAAAGCTTGTGTCAAATTGATAGTTTCATTAATGGGACGGCAGAAATTTTGCCGGAAACTATAAGTGCCATAGCACCCAAGTTCAAATTCTGCCCAGTTACTTCAATGGATATGGAGCGAACCTTTTCTACTTACAAAAATATTCTAAATGACCGTAGATACAATCTTACCACTGAAAATTTAGAAAAATATTTGATTGTTTACGTTTACACAAATTCTAAATCATTTTAATATCATATAATGTTACTTACTGTACCTATTATCGCCTATCAAAAAATAATTTACTAATTGTATGCTGATTTTGAAATAAAAAAAATGAATACTTACTTTTCTATTTTTTAGGGATTCCTAAAATTTATCATTTAATTTTGCATATTCTGCCAGTTTTCGTGCATATTTCAAGCATTTTTCATGCATATTTGCATGCATATAACAAGCTTTTTATGTTGCATATAATCCGGTCTCTACTCATGAAATATGTTTCACAAAAATACTACTTATATCAGAGAGGGTCTACTTATCAAAAACATTCCCCGGGAGTGTGTTTGTTTGACCTCAAACAAGAGAAATGAGCGAGTACCCACGCATCCTAGTGGGTGGAAGGTAGAGAAATGTGTCGCTACTGAAACGGGCAACCTTACTTAGGTTAAATTATATTTTCCACAAACATTATTTATTTTGTAAGTAGCTCGGTTTGCTCGGAGCTCTGACCGCGTAAGGGTTATTATATTGAGATTGTAAACAAAAATGAGCTTAGTTAACCCTTTTTAGTAAAATCCTTCTTTAGTTTCCTTATTTCATAAAATAAGACTTTTGTCGCAATATGGAAATATATTCTGCCATTGTGTCAGTTCTTCGTGTGATCGTGTGTAAGTCCAACTTTTTTTTATTTTTTTTTATTCGATGACAAGATAGCCCTTGACTGCGATCTCATCGCGTAAGTGACGATGCAGTCTAAGATGGTAGTGGGCTAACTTGGAAGGGGTATAGCAGTGTAATTTCAACCCATACCCCTAATCGGTTTTAATCGCCACGCCATCGTGCCGGAACGCTAAATCGCTTGGCGGCACGTCTTTGATGGTAGGGTTGTAACTAGCCACAGCCAAAGCCTCCCACCAGACCAGACCAGAGACAATTTAGAAATTATAAATTCCTAAAGAGCCCCCGCCGGGAATCGAACCCGAGACCTCCCAGTTATAAGACCACAGCGCCCACCACTGCGCCAGGAAGGTCGTCGAACTGGTACTCGTCCGGTTTTTTATACCTTTATTTTGTGAAATGGAGTAAGTACACAAACAAGACATCGATAGCTGGATTGTCGCGTCTCTAAACACATAAGGGACCGCAATCTGTCACAATCAGCAGGAAAATGAAACAAGGGAGCTGAGAGCTCCTCTGATTTCATACATTTATTCTGTCCACTTGTAATGGACTACTGTGTACCTATTATTGATGTGGGTTTTCTTTATTTTTCCTCAAACCATGTTTTATTTTTAGTAGTGTTTAGTTTCTACAGGAAAGATTAAATTACATTTTGTAATGAAAAGCATAATAGTAAATAATAATCTATATATACAAAATTCAAAGTCCTGACTGACTGACTGACTGAGATATCAACGCACAGCCTAAACTACTGAAGTTAGAAACTTGAAATTTTTACAGTTGGTTCCTTTTATGACGTAGGTGCACACTAAGAAAGGATTATTGGAAATTCCACCCCTAAGGGGTTTAAGTAAAGTACTTAAGGGATGGAAGTTTATATGAAACTCCGTCAATTTTCAAGCTGTTTCCATCAAAGTTGGTATTAGAGCTAAAAATAAAGAAGTACGTGTGTCACAGTTTTTGAAAATTCCACCCCAAAACCTAATTCCACGCGGACGAAGTCGCGGGGGCAAAAGCTGGTTTTATTATAAATGTCGTGTCCCAAAAACTGATCCACGCCTCAGGTGACTAGAGCTTGCTTATTATCCAACTGCGCGACGGAAAGGAGGGTAATGTGTTTATCAGTCGGGTTAGTGTCTCGCGTCGGCTTCATGTTTCTATTTAGGCCCGCCCCACATCAACATACATACTACAATTATTTTATACTTTGCAGTGACGCTTGAGGTCGGTTTTTTAAAAAGTATTTTTAAGCCATTGCATAGCTTCTATCGCGGGCCAGCGTGGAGACCGAATCCAGAAATTCCGTAACGAAAATAACCTGACACGGAACTCCTCTACGGTGAGCCGCTAGATGGCGTTGATAAAAAATGCTATGCAATAGCTTTACCGCGGCAGTCCCCGAGTGCCACACGTCTTTTTTTTTTAAATTATTATTTTATGTTGGTGAAACTAATTGGCCTTATTAAGTAGGAGTAAGTTTCGTAATATAAGAGTCGTCATCAGTTAGAGATCGAAAGCTTAACTGTAACCTCTATAACTCCGTTAAGCCTACGATTAGTTTTTAAATCATTAACCTTTAAAAAAAAACATTTTGATGGGACGCTGTTTACACAATAGCAATAGGTATGTTGCAAGTAATGACCATTGAAGTGCTATTATTTAGGGTTCAACATTTAGGAGATAAAATATGTAAAGTCACAATAAAAACACTTCTTAATCGTGAATATGTGAAAAGTACTATTCAACTCAGCTGCAATAGACTGCACTCTTACTCAGCTCCGACTCAGAGCTCAGAGTTAAAACGGGACAGACATATGTCATATATTGAATAGAACGGGTGCCACCAACGGGAATGGGTCTGCTTTGGCTGCCCATCTTGACATGCGTTGGATTGGTGTACCTACGTAGGCATTTTTGCATTTTTTGAAGCTTTATTGTGGAAGCACTGTATACATAGCAGAGCTTTGTAAAAAAAAAAAATTTTTTTTTTTGAAAAGAGCAACTGCTGAGTTTCTTACCGGCTCTTCTCAGCAGAGTCTGCATTTCGAACCGGTGGTAGATTTATGACGTGTCATAAGAGCTACAAGTTGGCCTATATGAAATAAATTAATTTTGAATTTGAATTTGTAGCTCGTTTTAACTCTATCTTAAGTCCGCGCTAAGTCACGAGCGAGCGCGAGCACGTTCTATAGATCTCACCATGAGAGTAGTTGGATTAATAACTTTCTTTGCAGTGCGATTGGGGAACAAACTAACAAACACATTTTTTTAAATTAGGATTTAAAATATTTATCTCGTTTCAAAATAATAATGAGTACCTCGAAAGTCGAAACCACATGGTAATTTCGACTCTAGCTTGACAAATATTTTACATCATCCGCCAATATATGGACATGATTACAAAACATATGGAGTGACGAATCTATTACATACCTATTTATTATGACCTTAGCCTCCATACCCATTAAGGTATGCAATCATATATAATTAAGCAGATTAAGATAATAAATTCATATAGGCGATAAGTTGATCAAAACTGTCATCACAAATTAATTATTTTATTAATGAATGGTTGGTATGTGATGAATGCGGAAACGGGTAACGCTATTGATATATGATTAAAAAAAAATATGGCTGGCAATGAGCAATTTGGCTGGGCTGGAGTGGCGACCCCGCAACGGGAAGCGCAGTGTTGGCAGACCCCCCACTAGGTAGACCGACGACACAAAACGAGTCGCAGGGAGTCGCTGGATTCAGGCGACGCAAGACCGAGGTCTGTGGAGGTCCATGCAAGAGACTTATGTCTTATACAGCAGTGGACGTCTATAAGTTGAAGAAGAAGAAGAAGAAGAAAAAAAATTAAAAACTATAATGTAACATCAGCTGTTATATTAATTTTGTTCTGTAGCTTATATCCCGGACCATAATAATGAATGGATTGACACCTCATTTACCAAAATCGGCTCAGTAGTCTAGGTGCTACAGTGGAACATACATAAAAACAACAACATAGATTGCTAAGATCATAAACCTTCCTTTTTGTTTTGACGTAGTCGAGTAAATCGAGACAGTCCTCTGAAGTTTTTTTTTTAAAAGAATTTTAGCCAATCTGAACTTGACTTATATTCTCCTCTCCCCTCCAAATAAGCTAAAAGCTTGTGCTAGGGGTACGACAATAGTGCAATGAATGAGGCTCGAACCTACGACCGTTTAGTTTTCCGTCGGCATCTTTAGCCGTTGGGCTATTGAGGCTTCAAAGTTGGACATGTCGAATATACACAAACATTTTCTGATATTTAAGTCTTTCTAGTCTTAAGACCAAGCGAAATTAAGAGAAAAAGAGTAAAACCCATAATCGCTCAACTTAGCAAACTCTGAGCAATATGGCTGATTAACGGGCTAGGTTGTTTGATGAAACGGAAAGTGGTTGAGGCAAGGTCGCGGTGACGTCATGCAACCCACGGCCACTGGGTTAGAGTCTGTCGTTAGGTCAGGCGAGCGACTTTTTGCTTTAAAACTTTTTGTCTAGTGCTGTTTCATGTGTAGCTTTGCCTGTTCTCTACAGGCAAAGATGAAGATTCTAATCGAAGATTTTCTTTTCATAATGATGATGATATCATATTATGAACGATGAGATGATATTAAAGTCATCTAGTGTGTCCATTAAAAGATTATTTACAGTAACAGAGGCTTGAATTGTAATAAAACCCTGAGGAGCACTTAATAACTTTATTAAGTCACAATAATAATTATGAAGAAATTACGGAATCTCTCGCCACTACTCTCTGAAAAAACGCGTTTAAAACGTCTGTTATTTCTACTATTTTTGATAGTTACGAGTATTTAAAAGCTAGGATTCGGTCTAGGTAGATTTTAATAATGTAAGTAAGAAAAAGTTAGTGGAATCTATTTTCGCTTAGAAAAGTAAAACTTGATAATAATTGAGCTAATGTCGATTCTTCAATTTATAAGTGTAGTGGTTAATTTGATATTTGTTTCCCGTCTTTTGTCGTTTTACCATTTTATTATTTTACAAAATTAAAATTTACATATTTTGGAAAAAACTTACAAAAGAGGCACGATCGTCGTACAATATGTCGCTAGTGTGATCTTTCCCTTAAATTGTAAGGTGTTTATTTATGGTGTCCTCTCGTCTATACTTAATCAACGGTGGGTATAAGTTATGTAAATATTATTCGATGTCCCAAATACTAGAGATTTTAGTTTAAATATATCTAGATTTTAGTGCACTAATAAAAATTTTATTACGTGATTTAGATTACATAAGAACCTGCAAATTATGCAGATCCGGCTAACTGCATAATTTTATTTATAAAACTTGCAGAAAAAATCAATAATTACGGAAAGGTTAGATCAAAATAGATCATAGCGAAGAATTCTGCTAGTTTATGTTTTTTTTTTAAATTAATTTATCTGAAATTTGAACAAATAGACGTACAAGAGATATTCGACAAAATAGTATTTATTTTATTAGTTCCTGATTTTGTTATGCTTCTTAGACTTGCCATGTGATTGTATAAGAAAATCGAATTCATGACACATGCAATAGTAAAATTAGCATGTCGGTAACGCGAACTCGTAAGATTTTTCCCTACCAAAAATCGCTCTCGCGTCTTAAGAAGTTTCACTTCAAAACTACCACATGTGTATAACGATAATTGCTGGTAATTGTTTTGTAATGACTAAAAGTTTTCTCTATCTGCATTAGCTACGTATCTAATGTCACTTTTACTATGCAAATCACTTACCTTACCCACCTAACCATCATAACAGCGACGGGCTAAACAAAAAAGGCACGCGATTTAGAAAGTGAAATGTGTCTACGAGGAAAGGTAGACATTTGTGATTGCGGTCGTGAGATAGATGACCCTAAGGGTAACCCTTTATATAATCTCTATCTTAAGTACATACCAGCGATAAATAGTACGGTATGGTGGTAAAGAATGGTAAATAACCTGTCAAATGCGATTTGAACTCGCATACGAAGGTTTTCGTACCAAAAACGCCGAATAAAACACGTTGCTAGTAAGAGTATATAGTAATACACATTCTCTGACAACTCTCTACCTATTACGGATCATGAGATAGGTAAGGCCCGTTGACAGACAGACGGTCAGACGGACAGCCGAGGCTTAGTACTTACTACTACTAAGGGTCCCGTTGGTTACCCTTCGGCTAAGTAACCCTAAACAAGAGTTATCTTCAGATCAAAATCATAAACCACAATTTTTTATGGTCAATATTGTTATCTTGTAGGTCAAAATGTGGCTCAAACTAATGACTAGTTCAAAGACTCTACTGCCTGTTCGGAAAGCCGATTAAGAGCCGGCAAGAAACTCAGTAAAATCAGAAAATCACAATCCGCTAAGTGGAAGCGAAGGTAGGTGAAAGCCTTGGAAACTAAAGCTGAAATATGCATAAAGACCATGCTCTAACTCAGCTCAGACTCGAAAAAGAGTTAAATATATATCAGCACTTAGCACATAATTGTGTCTCGTAATGATTATGTTCATTAATTCATGAGGTATAAGATAGAACCAGCTAAGCAACCGCTGAGTTTCTTGCTGGTTCTTCTCGGTTGAAACAGCATTCCGAACCAGTGGTAGATTCATTTGACAATTCAAAAGCATTTTGTAAAAGTTTACTTGAATTATTCTATTCTATTCTATTCTAAGGAACTCGGACAGACAAGTAGTTACGACGTCACTGCGTGCGGTCAAATATAATAGTTATGGCTCTGACAAACCCTCAGACAGACAGACAGAAGCACACGTACAAATACATCCAAGTAGAGTCAGAGACCTTACTTTGCACGGTAACGTAAAAGATGGCTCTATGAAGGATCGAACATACAGAACGACAGACAGACGAACATGTACATGTAAACCCGTAGAGAAAGGAGAAGAAGGAAAATAATATCTCGTAGGCAAGCTGTTCAATAGGTTAAGGGTTCAATGGCGGATAGAAACTTTATTCCTACAGAAAGAGCTGTTCCTATAATTAAATTTCGTTTTGAGGAAAGCAGAGCAGATCCAGCGCCGGTAATGAACCGTTCGTTCCCGCCATTTTTATTCAAATGTTCGTGGCGACAGCGGCGTCCGTTTTGCATATAAAGCGGAACACATGACTATAAAATGGATGCAAGGGAACCGCGATTTGAATTTTGAACGGGAACATTGTAAAGTTATGGAGTGCGCTTTTGTAATTATTTAATTTTGAAGATTGTTTCATTATTATTAATTTTTAATTTATTCAACGCACTTGACATAAAATGAATTAAAACGTCCATTAACATACATCTAGATACCCTACTAAGTTTTAAACGAGTACACAAAAGTTTATAGGTACTTAACATTTATAATTTAAAAAGAAAAGTCTAAAATCACATGTTTTCTTTGTTTTCCTACATTATGAAGAATGTATAATTTTTCATAATTCTTCATAATATTCTCAAATGTGTTCGAAGGACCTACCAATTTGCATTGGACTAAATTGGTGCCGCGACATTATCTACAAAAGTGGCCTTGGTGGAAGGGATCACGACCCTCAGTAATGGGGAACACGACGCAGAGAGAGAGAGAGTTTGGTGAACCATAGCATATAACTCTTCTCTGAGAGACCTTGGTCAGTAGTGAGCCGGTGACGGATTCCCAATGATGATGACGACATTAACACTTTGCATAATATGTAATAGCCTTAACAGTTGGTGAGAAAAGTACACTAATAGATAATTGCATGCTCTCAGAACAATAGCCGGTCTGAATATATTATGTCGCAAAGGGAATAAGCTCGGCAAGGCCCCGGAAGTCCATTCCGCTCATCTGTTAGGAGCTTCAGGACCTTAGAGTGCGCTATAAAAACGTGCGGGGCTTACAGATAGACGATTTGTATTAGGATTTCAATTAATTTGCCAAGGGCAGGAAAAGGAGACTTTTTGAAAGTCGTGCGCCGAAGAATTTATGTTGTGCTTTAGGTGAGCGAAGCAGTGTAGGAAATTAAATTTAATTAAACCATGTAATTAAATTAAATTAAAAAAAGTTGACGTCTTAAACAGACCAATCATTACGGTGCCTTTCCATTGTTGTGCAGTTGTTGTTATGCAGACCATCATATGAAATTAATATATGATACGATTATCACGTTATTTCACAAAAATATGATAATTCGAACACAGAAGTTTTCCCCGCGCCAATGGAAAGGTATTTATTCATACCTATTTATTCGTGTAATAATGTTTTTTTTTTTTAAATTATCATACGTCAATTTACTCAATAAAAAGAATTGTTGTCATAAATTACAAATGTACTACTAATAATTACCGAATAAATCAGTTATCACCGAAAGAGTTGCCCAAAACGTATTCACTGAAGATTTGTGAGACGATAGCAGCAAGCTTCATCGATCGTAAGAAGGAAATTCTGAGAACGTCACTCCCATTTTTTCTCATTCATTGGTGTCTTGCTCACTGAGACAGTTTTATTTAAAAGTAACGCAAAAAAACAGGTATCGGCGACAAATTTCTAAAGATACAAATGAATGAAACCATTGAAACGTTCCAAAGACGTTGAATGATATAATATTATACCTACTTTGATGTAGGAATCCAGTATCCAGGGATTAAAAGATATAAAGCTCGTTTTCGAAGATTAAAAGGGAGATTAAATAAATTTCAAAGGTTAAATTACCAAAAGAATATTGTGAAGAACTTTGTTCTATGAAAGGTTAAAGTTAACCTTGAGCCAATGTGTTTGACAGTAGCTTTTGCCTTAGACTTTTAGTTAGGTTTTCAAAAATCCTGCGGAAACTCTTAGTTATTACGGGTAAAAAAGAAACTTATATCTCCAGAATTTCACCTATGTCCACTTCTTCTAGTATATTTTTTTCTTGTAATTCTTTATCTAATCTAATATATATAAAAATGAATCGCTTAATGTGTTGGTAAGCGCATCACGCGTGAACGGCTGGACCGATTTCGCTAATTCTTTTTTTATTGTGTTTGTTATTGTCAGGAGAAGGTTCTTATGAAAGAAAAAATTAAGAAAATTGCGCGGAAAATTAGAAAATTTAAGAAATATTAACCACCATATTAAATTATTTCTAATGTAACCGCTTTTACAATTCAAACTTTTTTGATGTAACCTTATGGCGTTTGACATAACATTGACAGAATGCGTGCTGCCAATTTCGTCAAAGAGTTTCAATATTCATAGTTAAGACAGGACAACGTCTGTCGGGTCCGCTAGTATGCACATAAAAATAAAAATAAAATAAATAAATACAAGTAACAAATACATATAGCTATGCAGGATTATCATTGTCCACTTAGTATAAAATGCATTCAATTATATAAATGTCACTCGACTAAAATAGATCGGTGCAACTACAAGGCTACACTAAGCAGGGCTTCAAGTGAACCGGATTCACTATAATCTGATCTATATATGTCTTATTTCTCTTATTTATACAGGTATACCTAACAATATCAGGCGATTGCCATTTCTACACTCTGACTTCAACAAGTTCTATCAGTTAAAATCGAATAAAAAAAGGATAGAGGATATGAACAAAGCCATTTTGTTGCAACTTCAGATTCTCAGAACTTATGATTCTCATACGATGTGATTATATTAGTGAAACTCCGCGCACAGTTCTCTACTAGCATAGCATATAGGCACATCTTTGTCTCTGTAAGACATATTGTTTATTAGAATGGCTTGCATAATTTTATGTTTATTAGCGTTATGTTTATATTTTTCACACCTTTAGCATCTAGTACTATTTCGGAAAGACAAAAAGAACACAGGATTGGTATAATAATATAAGAACATTCTCTTATGTAACTTATTTGTCAAAAATTGTATGGAATTTTTTGACAACTAACAAAGTTGCTGGATAACTAACAGACTATAGATAGATAGATTTAGGAACCGGGTATATAACCTCAAATGAATCGAGACGGAAGTTTGGTGCGAGCAGTACAAACAAGTCATCCTCAAAACCATTCCCCATCCGCAACACTAACGAGGCCTCTCAAGCTAGCCCAAAGTGCACGCACTTCAAAAACCAAACGTTTTATTTTGGCTCCGAAACTAACGTACTCATTGTCACTCAGTGCTCATCATGTGACAGGTTTGAGAGGGAGACTTGTGACGTCAGCGTCGGAAGAATCACATGGAACAATGGTAATAGGGACGCGATAGCGTGTGGTACAAGGTGTAAGAAATAAGACGAAAAAGCATCGATCTGGGACCCAAGTCTGCTATTGCAATTGTAGTTCAATTGTCTATCAATGACATCCCAATTGCTACTTTTAGCAATTTTGGTAGTCTACTAATTCAATGGCGTCACAATTGTTTTCCGATGGTTTGCCACTGACACACCTAGCTTTGAATCTAGCTTAAATAAACGTTTTTAATATGTAGTTTTTTTTGAAACTCATTTCGGCAAACGCTTTTTAAGCTAATGGCAATACCGAGGTATCATTGAATTACAATCCAATTATAAGAAATCGAACGACCATTGTGAATTTAGTAGACTACGAAATTTTGGACCAATGATAATTGAATTGTAATTGTATTGCGGTTCAATGACAATGACATGTAAAATAGCAGACTTGGGGCCCTGATATTATATTAAGCCTTCTTACTGTCACTACTACTGGTTTAGAAGGAAGGCTTGTGACGTCAGCGTCAGAAGAATCATGTGGAACAACGGTAATAGAGACGCAGTAGTGTCTTACAAGGTGTAAGAAAAAAGACAAATAGCCGGTCAAATGCGAGTCTTACTCGCATACGGAGAGTTCCGTACCCAAAAATACCCACTGAACCGATTTCGCTGAAGTTTGGCACAGAGATAGATTATAGTCTGGAATAGGACATAGGCTACTTTTTACCCAAGGAAATAAGAGAGTTCCCGCGGGAATAAAAAAAAGACGTGTGGCACTCGGGGACTGCCGCGGTAAAGCTATTGCATAGCATTTTTTATCAACGCCATCTAGCGGCTCACCGTAGAGGAGTCCCGTGTCACGTTATTTTCGTTACGGAATTTCTGAATTCGGTCTCCACGCTGGCCCGCGATAGAAGCTATGCAATAGGTTAAAAACTTTAATCCACGCGAACGAAGTCGTGGGTATCAACTAGTGTATTATAATGTAAAGTTTACATTGTAAACTCTTATTCCTCGCGCCATACACCGAGCATGGTGTAAGAGGTCCCCAGTCTACCCGTCGCGCCTTACAAAGAGGCAAGATGAAGCCACCCTTTGTTTATCCGGATAGTTTTTATGTGTACAACGTATCTACCATCTATACATGACGGGGTGTGAAATCAACTCGTCTCTTTAGCAAACTTCGCACTTTACTCGCTGAGGTCTTAATTAGGTTTGTCGGGGCTTGGGACAAACATCGTAAAGTTCGTTCACACGGAAAAAACTGTCTTGAACTCTTTGCCAGAAAAGGTTTCAAGAATTTAGGGTCACTTGCCTTGTATATAAAGAAATATTATGAAATAGCTTATGCCCCACACATACAATGCGAGTTTTTTTTTTTATTTTTCGTTTTTCTCGTGGGAGTAAGATATATAAAAAAATATTATAAACGTAAAAATTCAAATTACAAAAACGACTTCAAAGGCCATTACAAAGTATATCAATTGTGCCTATAAAATTTGAAGAGTTCCCTCGATTTCTCCAGGATCCCATTCCTGATGACAATGGGATCACTTGAATGGACCGTGGTCGTGACGAAGGCGGGTAGATAAATTCTACCCATGACAGCTTCAACTTGACGTCTCGCAACACCGCAGTCTCGTCGTGATCACGGTCCATGCAATTGGATCGAATATCGACAATCCCATCTAAAATAAATAATTACCGTGGTACGTACTCGTATTATTTTATGACAATTATGTCATTAAACCACGAATCAAGTCTAGATATTCTATTCTATTCTTAATCTAATACACACCTGTCATCTTGCAGATTTTTCAGCTCGCTCAGCTCCAGCTCCCGCCTCAAGTTGGACACCTCGCAGAGGAGCATGTCCCTCTCGGTCGAGACCTTCTCGAGCTCAGCCCTCAGCCGGACCACCTCGTTCGTCAGATCCATCGACGCCATGGCACCGGCTATCGATAACTATCGACACGGCACATCACTACAGAACGAACAGCCAGCGACGTTCGCGCATTTTAAACTGGACTGTTATTTTTTTATCGACACTTATTCACTTCACTGTGCGGACAATTCACGACCGAGCGCGCTCCGGCTACATTTCAGGCATCTGAAACAATAAATCATTCCGTTAGAGCTGCGCTTCTAAAAGTTTGTTAGAAAATACAATAAGCGTTAGCATTTTATTGTATCAATGTATCCAACAATTTTTAAGAGAAACGGGAATGCGGATGCAATAGGTATACTGCATACATAAGGAAAAAAGACGCATCTGACAAATGACAGATGCGTCTTTTTTCCTTATGACGGCAGTATAGTTCTTGCAATTCACAAGGGCGCGTGAGCTTTACTTGTGGTTACGTCGTGTACATGCACATTGCGTAAGTGTGTGGGCCTGTCAGGAGCCTAGGTGGGTGTGGTCAGGCGCGAGCAAGCTCTCGCTGCCACTTATACAGATACAACACACACACACACAACCATGAGCCGCGTACCCTCGTGAATTGAAAGAACTATAGAAATAACGACGAATTGTTAAACCAAGTTAATAAATTTTAACTTAGTGCCTCAAGCCGTTTCTTAGAAAAAGGGTCTTGACACATGGACATACAGACGGATAACGGAGTGAGCCTGTTTTTTTTTTTCGGAACCCTATAAATTAACATGGAAAGAGTAGGGCGCATTTGAAACGTAGTAAAGTAATAAGATTTAATGCTGAATGCTGATACGGGTTATCCAAAAGAGTTGGTGGGACCGAATTAGTAAAAATTACGAAGCCTCAACAGCACTGCGGTTAAAAGTCTTCACTGCAAACCGAAAAACTGATGGTTCGAATCCCACTCATTACAGTATTATCATATTGTCATTGGGAAGGGAAAGGGGAATTTAGCCGTGTTCAACATGGCTAATATTCTAAAAAAATATAAAAGAAAAATGTTAATTAGTCACTCAACCGCGACCCAAACCGTGGGCACAAAACTTTTGAAACCTCTGTACAGTCGTAGGATGAAAAGAGAAACGCGCACCCGGTATGGTATATGGTATGAGAATTCGGAATATTTTGTTCATAAACTACTACGGTAGGGAGTATCAGACTCGGCAGCTATGTTAATATAGGATTCTTTCTCTATATTAAGTTACTGGTAGACGCTCGCGACGTCACGTCGACCGCATAGAAGTAGATCTTTTTTTATTAAAGAATATTAGCCAAGCTAAACTTGATTAATTTTCTCCTCTCTCGAGAGAGGAGGCTCTTTAAATTTTAACTTAATTTTTAAGCATTATTGCATAGCTTCTATCGCGGGCCAGCGTGGAGACCGAATCCAGAAATTCCGTAACGAAAATAACCTGACACGGTACTCCTCTACGGTGAGCCGCTAGATGGCGTTGATAAAAAATGCTATGCAATAGCTTTACCGCGGCAGTCTCCGAGTGCCACACGTCTTTTTTTAATATTTGTTGTTATAGCGGCAATAGAAATACACATTCTGTGAAAATGTCTACCCATGTTCGTGAGATACAGTCCGCTGAAAGACGGGCGGACGTACAGAGGAAGCTAGTAATAGGGTCCCATTGGCACCGTTTGGGTACGGAACCCTAAAAATGATGGCTTCTCGGGTATGGACGCTATGTTAATATAGGAGTATAAATAACCGGAACTGTCCTCTTTATTAGTTTTATTGTAGAAATAGTGGAAACATCCCATGTTTATATTGGGCCAACAAATACTTTGTAATAAAGTGTCTTTATTTTTGTTAACGTATTTTTTACTTTCGGCTTTCAGTTAGCAAAGCTTTAAAGTATGCGATAATTAGGTATACAATTAATCTTATTTTCGTTTTTTTTTCGACTTTAGTCTTTAATGCGGGACCATGATCAGTGATCACCCCATCATTTTTTTTTAATTTTACAAGCCTATGTCACCCAGAATAAGCTAAGGATTCTAACGATACCTCATTCATCAAAATCGGTTCAGGCGTATAGAAGTTATGGTGGAATATACAAACTCGCATACATACATGAATCCTGAAAGCAATACACTCCTTTTTTCAGGCAGTCGTATAAGAACTGATCGATTGACACCTCAGTCATCAAAATCGGCTCAGACATTTGGGTGCTACGGTGAAATAAACGTAAATAGTCACATACATAGACTGCTAAAACCCTTCCTTTTGCCTTTGCCGTAGTAATAAAAAAATTGTTAGACCGTACACGATCTCATTATACGTTGAGGTCGGTACTTCAAAAGACAATAGGAGGAAAACACCTGGAGAGCATTTACGGAGATTGCCGCGCTGATGCGTCATAGATTTAGCTGATGTCTCGGAAAATGGATGTTTAAGGCTGTATTCACACAGAACGCGCGATGGCAGCGATCAGTCGACTGCGCTAGAGAAGACACGTTAGTGTGAGTCGGAGACTGTTTGGTTGACAAACTTTGGACTTCCTTTGGTCGTTTCGTTTTCTCTAGAGGGCAAAGGACAAATGAACCGTCAGTCTCGGTATAGTTCTTGCAAATTCACGAGGGCGCGTGGCTCATGGTTGTGTGTGTGTGTCATATCTGAATAAGTGTGAGCGAGAGCTTGCTCGCGCCTGACAGCTCCGATCTAGGCTCCTGACGAGCACGCACACTTACGCAATGTAATGTACACGACGTAACCACAATTAAAGCTCACGTGCCCTCGCGAATTGCAAGAACTATAGCGATTTTTATCGATATCGATATTTCCGTGGACACAAACATCAAAAGATTGATTGACGATTCGAAAGTACTTTTTATATTTTATTTTAATACAAATTCTGATTTCCTCTATTCTGAATGATCTTATCTCAATACGAAGGCAGCGTTTAGACATTGGCAAGAACCTGCCGAACATAATGTTCCAAAAACTTTATAATGTGTAGAAACTGCGTTGGAAACGCTTCCGTCGAGCATCGTGTGTGACCAGGACTTAAATTGATGTCTTGTAAATGGAAGCTTTTGTATTCATTTTACAAATGATGGTCTTTTTTTGTCTCTCAATCGATTCTTGGGTAAACAACGCAAATTGTCTTTGCACATGTAATTTCTTGTCAGTCGACATCGTGTAGGTACAGTTTACACGTGGAGTTTTAATTTACCCATACTTCCATTCCTTATGCAGCATCTATGCATGTTGATTGTGGACGGATCTATCTAAGCGGATGTGGACGGGCATGTCCCTGAACTGACCTGACTAAGGCTGACTGCTAGGCTATAGGCTGAGTGCGGTCTACCGCACTCTCACTCTGCTCAGACTCAAGACAGAGTTAAAACTATAGAGATATTGTGTCTCGTTTTAACTCTATCTTAAGTCCAATCTAAGTCAGAGTACGCTAGTCAAAACCCTCTTGTACTCCACAAGGTCGAAGAGATCCTTTGGAATATAATTTTCCTTTCAATTCCTTTGAAAGAACAGAATTATCACGACCCGTGTCTGTGTGTCTAATTGATAACAAAGACAGCTCTCGAAAATTTGGTTCAACACGAGATGTAAAGTGAATTAAAACCAATTCCTTTTGTTACCGGGTTTGGATTTGCTTGCAAGGGATTAAATTTACCTTGCGCTGCCGGGTGCGCTTTGCAGTATAACCAAATGAAAATCAACTTAATTCACTCACTGTTTAACGAAGCAATTCATTATTGAATTGAGAACGTGTGATACCCTAATTAGGGTACTTACTAATTAGTAATACTATCTTCACGGTGATGCCTTGGTTTAGAACCGTGAATACCAACTATCCTTACTAATCCTACTAATATTATAAATGCAAAATTTTGAAAGTTAGGATGGATAGACGGATGTTTGTTATTCCTTCACGCCACCTAAAAATTAACAGATTTGGCTGAAAGGAATGAAGATAGCTCATACTCAGGATTAACACATAAGCTACATTTTTATCCTGGAAAATTAAATAGTTCCCACGGAAATTAAAAAACATTAATCCACGCGGTCGAAGTCGTGGGCATCATCTAGTAGGTACATAATTATTATAAATGGCAGTGTGTTTGTTGTTCGTTTGTTATTTAATCACGCAGTATATACTAGTACTTCTACGCACATAGTAGAGGACCTGGAGAGTGACATAGGCTACCTTTATCCTGGGTTCACAGGGATTCTATAAAACTAACTAACGTTAACAAATTCGTGGGCAAAAGTTAGTGGTATCTTTCCATTTAGCACCTAAGTATAAAAATATATAGAGCCATAAAAATACTGTGAATTATGGGACAAGATAATGAGTCAGTGAAAATATGCCTTTAACGCTTAGATGAAGGTCAGGTTGGCTTTAAGATTACGCGGTAATAAAATTCATATTAGGCAGATATTAAATTAATCCTAAAACCTTGTGATTTTAATCTGACGATTAATTACTAATCTTGGGCCTCTCCACTTATATTAATAGTAGCTATTGCGTAATATCACAGCTTTTTTTAAGGCCCTGTCACTATAAATCAATCAAAAGGGGATTTCTTTGAGCAGCAAAAGTTGTGTGGAAGATGTTATCGTGTATTTAACAAGAAGAGTCAGCCTCTAGTAGGTACTCACGTGTGCATCCCATACAAACTGAGTTTATATTTAAAAAAAAAAATATTGATTTCAATTAGAGCGCACTTGTGATATTCTTTTAAGTAATTTGCTTATTCGTGAAATCAGAAAATATTTAGAAGTAATTTAATTTACTAAGGATTTCTACCAATCTAGAGAAAAGAACTTTTAAAATATATTTATTTTTTTAATAATAATATTTTAGGTAGGAGTGTATTAGTTATTTTTGTATTAAAGTACATACTTTTGAAATATGTAATATTTTTATTGTTATCGGAAAATATACCACTAGCGCCATCTATGTAAGATTCACGACACTAGGTCAATCCAACAGAGAAATGCCATTCGATCACGCTAGATGTCGCTACTAGTCTTTCACGAACTAATTTTTTCCTAAATAAGCACCTCATACCTATTGTATACTATAAAGAGATAATTATGGGAAAGATATTCCATTTAAGTGAAGTATAATAAAGGAAGTGTGCATACCTAATAGGTATTGTGGGTAATGGTATATTCTTGAAGATACGAGAAATATTGTATGAGTAATTATAATTAAGAATAATTTATATTAACGGCGTTGTGTAGTACACAAACGTAGGTATGGTTGTAAAATACCTCAATAGCCCAACGGTTAAAGGTGCGGACTGAAAACTGAAAAGTCGCAGGTTTGAGCCCTCACCCTTTGCACTAGTGTCGTAACTCGTACCCAGTCTTAGCACAAGCTTTTCGCTTATTTGGAGGGGAGAGGAGAACATAAGTCAAGTTCAGTTTGGGTAATATTCTTTAAAAAAAATAAAAAAACAAAATAAGGTATCTCAATCTGCATGTGAATCTATAGCAGAACTATGTACTATATACCTGACATCCTGTTACTCAGTTTTCCGCTCCATCATCGTCCATCATCAATCATCATCCATCATCATCTATCCATCTCCATCCTTGATCAAAATTTATCTAACACCTACTCATTGAGACCATTTTAATGAGCTCAAATACACTGATATCTGCTGTAAGTTGCTGATGAGTTGGATACCCACAGACTTCTTGATGATGCAGCATCAGCTCAGGTTTACCCAAGTAACAGTACACCCAAATCGATCGCACCAGTGAAAGTCTATAAAATCCTTTAATCAAGTAGGAAATGAGCTGATGATCTTCAAACGCCTGAGCAGTTTAACAAATCATTGCTACGCTCCACCTCGATCAAGTCAGCTTTCAAACATAGAAAACCGCTTCAAAGGCGGTCTTATTAGGGAGCTACGATGGAACAGACAGACAGACGATACACACGTCAAACTTATAAACCCCTCTTTTTACGTCGAGAGTTAAAAAAAAGAGCGAAAACTGCCTCAAATCACCATAGATACGGGTACCTTACTCCATGCAAACTAAAACTAATTATGTAAAGTTCTAACATATGGGTTGATCCCACGCTCCGGGCTG
Source organism: Hipparchia sbordonii (assembly GCA_038048805.1). Classification (NCBI taxonomy): domain Eukaryota; kingdom Metazoa; phylum Arthropoda; class Insecta; order Lepidoptera; family Nymphalidae; genus Hipparchia; species Hipparchia sbordonii. The sequence continues at coordinate 4,979,208 of JBBIWI010000019.1, forward strand.
CCACAATCGAAATTGGGTCTTCCACTCCCCTTACCTCAATTGAAAGCAAACATCAGTTATCTAGGATACTGGAGCAAGCGAGTTTATAGTTTTACTTCAGCGATTTATATAAAAAATCCCGTCTATGTAATTAAGTTTTTAGAATAAAAGGAGAGTTGTAAATCAATTTTCAACACACTTGCTCATAAAATGGCTCCCGGTTCACCGCAATTAGGCACACAATGACACCTTTAACTCAAACTGTGACTTTTGATTACTATTATTCACAATGTGAGTTATAGATTTTTTTTTTTTAATTTTATTGGTTGAGTTGCTTTGTTCTTAAAAAAGTTTCTATCACAAAAAAGATCCTACCTATTGCCAAGATACCTATTGCTTGCTCATTTCATACAACTTCGTATTTAAATAGATAATTTCAACTTGTACGTGTTTAATAAATAAAACTGTTACTCAAATATAACTTTTGTTTTTTCTGTAATAAAGAAAACTGGAAATTCCCCATTTTGTACGTGGCTATAAGAGAAAAGCCAAAAAAAAAGGTACCTCATTCTTTTAGTCTATGGCCATTAAAGGTTATATATATATACGCATTCCGGAAAACTGATTAAATCAAATAAACACCTGAATAGGCTGTATGGTCGTTGATCTTTGCCTGCCCTCAAGAGCATCTCAAGAGGGCGAACAAAAGAACAACATTAATTTTTCCCGCCATTGCGAAAAAATTTTCACAACTCGTTTTCACTGTTTTGTACCATAATGTACTATTTTAGTATTATTTTCTTCACAAGTGTGTTGAAAAACGTCGTATGATACACGTGTATATTGATGATTACCGTCCTCGGCTACCTTAAGACCCTCACCTAGCGGCTCGGGTCTCAATAGCGCCTCAGCGGTAATCACCAACTTTGACACTTGTACCATAATGTACTATTCTCTATACATGTAATAAATGCGAAAATATGTTTGTTGCCTCGCTGGTTGGTTTGTCCTTCAATCAAGCAGCAATGGTGACATAATTAGGTTCCCTTTTAACCCGGAACAAACAGATAAGCCTAAATAGTTCTACGGTTAAAGTTGCGGACTGAAACCTGAAAAGTCACAGGTTCTATCCCACTCGTTGCAATATTATCATACCCACTCCTAAAAGAAGCTTTTCGTTTATCTAAATATATAAATGTAAAAGGTGACTGACTGACTTATCTATCAACGCACTCCACTGGACGGATCGGGCTAAATTTTGGCATACAGTTAGCTATTATGATATAAGCATCCGCTAAGAAAGGATTTTTTAAAATTTCATCCCTAAGGAGGTAAAAAAGGGGTTTGAAAATTTGAATTTAATGTGAACGAAGCCGCGAGCAAAAGCTAGTTTGTATAATAAATAGTAATACTCTGGGGACTAAAGCCAAAAGCAGACGAGAAAACAAGTCGGCTGCCGACCAGAGATGACCCTAAAAGTTGGCACATCTGTAGCGCTTTAATAGACTTCCCCCACAATATTTACATGAAAATAACAGAGAAGTGCTGGCGAAGCATCTCTGACCTCTGTAACAGGGCGGTTATGCTGAACTAGCTGTATTTTCCGTTGGACTAGCGTTGGATCCGGGCCAAATAAAATTCGATATTGCCGAACTGCCGAGCAAGTTTTTTTACTCGTAAAATGGTGCAGTATACTTATGAATTCCCTTGGAAATATATTCATGACTAGCTGATACCCGCGACTTCGTCCGCGTACATTTAGTTTTTTATCATCCCGCGGGAACTCTTTGATTTTCCGGGATAAAAAATAGCCTATGTCACTCTCCAGGTTCTCAACTACACACATGTAAAAAATTACGTCGATCCGAAGCTCTGTTGCAGCGGGATTGAAGGACAAACCAACAAACCAACAAACACACTTTCGCATTTATAATATTAGTAGGGATATTTGGAAACTAGATCTTATGTTAAGAGGTTGCTGATTGCAATTAAGGTTAGGTCTGCGGTCTCCTATTTTCTACGATACCGGGCACGCATCTTTTTTTTTTTTAAAGAATATTAGCCAAGCTGAAATTGACTTATATTCTCCTCTCCCCTCCAATAAGCGGAAAGCTTGTGCTAGGAGGGGGTACGACAATAGTGCAACGGGTGAGGCTCGAACCTGCGACCTTTCAGTTTTCAGCCCGCACCTTTCCGTTGGGCTGTTGACGCTAATAAATCAACGATGCTATCCCTACTATCCCTACTAATATTATAAATGCGAAAGTGTGTTTGTTGGTTTGTTGGTTTGTTGGTTTGTTGGTTTGTTGGTTTGTCCTTCAATCCCGCTGCAACAGAGCTTCGGATCGACGTAATTTTTTACATGTGTGTAGTTGAGAACCTTGAGTCTGCGCATATCACTTACGTAATAAAGACGCTACAAGGGAACTTAACATCACGTGGCAAAACACAAAACTCTCTCATAATAGATTCCCCAAATACCTGGGCGTAACTCTTGACCGAAGCCTCACAATGAAACAGCACTGCATGAACACCAAGCAAAAGGTTTGCACACGCAATAACTTACTGAGAAAGTTGACCGCGACTTCTTGGGGAGCTAAACCAACCGTCTTGCGCACTACAGCCCTTGCGCTCTGCTACTCCGCAGCCGAATTTGCCTCCCCTGCATGGGAACGGTCGGCACACGCAAAGCTGGTCGACGTAGCTCTAAATGAGTCTTGTCGTCTAATAACAGGGTGTCTGAAGCCAACACCGACTGACAAACTGTACCAGCTGGCAGGAATAGCCCCCCCGGAGGTGCGAAGAGCGGTCCATAGCTCGGTAGAAAGAACAAAGCAGACACAGGATAGACGTCACCCACTATATCATCACAAACCGCCCCGACCTAGGTTACGCTCCAGGAATAGCTTCTTACACTCTGTGCAACCTCTGAACCAGTCCGCAGGAACTACGCGTCTCGCTATGTGGAGGTCGCGGCTAACCACCTCAAGCACGAACATCAGCGTGAAGGAGAGACTAGCCGAAGGTCACAACCTTAGCTGGCCTATCTGGAAGTCGCTCAACCGTCTCAGAGCGGGGGTGGGGAGGTCTAGGGCAAATCTGGCGAAATGGGGATTTATCTCTGTAAACGATACGGAGTGCATCTGCGGTCACTCAAGACAGACAATTGCGCACATGACGGGGTGCCCTGCGTGCCCAACAACCTGCACGAACGAGGAGCTGCATGAGGCTACCGACCGAGCTATTGCAGTTGCAGCTTTTTGGGCTGCCCGTATTTGAGGTGCCATCGACTCGAGAAGAAGAAGAAGAACCTGGAGAGTGACATAGGCTATTTTTTATCCCGGAAAATCAAAGAGTTCCCGCGGGATGATAAAAAACTAAATGTACGCGGACGAAGTCGCGGGTATCAGCTAGTATAACTATAAATCAATGGTCTCTGACTTTACGGAGATAATGTGCAATTAAATATAATTTTTCTCATTATTAACTGTGTGGGGAAACATCGTGAGGTAACCTGCACACCTAAAAGTTCTCCAAATTAATGATTTTAGACTTCATTCGTGGTTTAATAACATAATTATGATAAAATTATACGAGTACGTACCACGGTCATTGTTTTAGTTGGAACTGTTGATATTTCGATCCAGTTGCATGGACCGTGGTCACGACGGGACTGCGGTGTTGCGAGACCTCAAGTTGAAGCTGTCATGGATAAAATCTATCTACCCGCCTTCTTGGCCTTTTTGGATTTTTCTTCAAATTGTTCACAAAGGTGTGAGAAATCTGCCATTTTGCATTGGGTCAGTGTGGTGGACTAGGGATTATAACCCTATATGATAAAGCTGTGCTTAGTAGTCGGCCGACGATTTGTTGAAACGTGAGGGGTATGGATTTAATAATGTCTGCTATACTCTCTCCAGAGGGGCGATTCAGACCTGTTCGATAACATACCGTGTTGATACGGTTAGATATCGATCTCGTATAAAAAAAAATTGTCGTGTGCTTCAGAGCGTTTGGTTTGAGGATACGATTCGGTATCGACTACGTTATCGACATCGACAAGAAACATTCGATTACAAGAGCATTTACGAATTGAAAATATATGTTATCGTACGGTAACAAACCGAATGGATCGATAAATAAGTTATCGGAAGGGTCTGAATCGGGGGGCAGGTTAGACCATTTCCATCCTAGAGTGCATCTTCACTTTTCATCAGGTCATATCGTAGTCAAGGGCTGACTTTACATGATAAAAAGATGGCGATGCGTTGGGTTCTGTTGTACAATAGATCTATTTAAGAACGCGTAATAGAAGTGGGTGGCCCATATAATAAATTTTAATTACACCCAATTAATTATTCCCGATCTGGACCGCCATGATTGGCTTAGAGCTGTCGATTTTATAGGGAACGCCATAAATCTAAGGTTTACACGACCATAAACGCCATGTGGGATTAAGGGAATCAGATGCTGACCACTAATCATGTTTTGGGTTTGGAAATTTGTTATATAAAAATAAACTTTTGTCTGGTGGGAGGCTTTAGCCGTGGCTAGTTATCACCCTACCGTCAAGGAAGTGCCGCCAAGCGATTTAGCGTTCCGGCATGATGGCGTGTAGAAACCGATTAGGGGTATGGGTTGAATTTACACTGCTGTGCCCCTTCCCAGTTAGCCCGCTACCATCTTAGACTGCATCATCACTTACCATCAGGTGAGATCGCAGTCAAGGGTTAGGTACCTTGTCATCGAATAAAAAAACCTCGTTTTAACAAATTTCGATTCTACGTTATATAGGGGTTCGAGATATAAAAAAATCGTGCATTGCTTTATCCGCACTTGGTCAGCGTCAACCACCACGCTGGCTAAGTCTGGATTGGTGGATTTTACACACCTTTACACACCTTATGGAGAACTAGGCATGCACATTTCCTTACGATGTTTTCCTTCACCGTTAAAGTCCAAAGATTTAAGATTAGCCCAACGAAGTCCTGGCCCAACGGTCCCACACTCCGTTGGACTTGGTATCTGGTAATGATCTTAATGATCTCTTAAATCTGTACAGTATTCTTCTCATTAGCATCACTTTAATTCTTGGTAATACAGAGTTCCTTTTATTTATGTTCTAAATAAAACATAAGAATGAAAAGCAAATTCTGGACCTCTGGTCAAACATCGGAAAATTCAGGGCTGATAAATACGATATTTTCTAAAAGCTTTTACGCTTAAGGCTACAAACGTGGGGCAACTTTGATTGGAAAATAATCATCGACGTAAAATAATTTGTTTCTCCGTTGACCGTAAGAAAAACATCCTTGCTTTTTTACTTTCGTTTATGTTTTGTTTTTTTCGTTTATAAAAGGAAGAGGTGACTGACTGACTGACTGATTTATCAACGCCCAGCATCAACCACTGGGGCCCAGCATCAATCGGGCTGAAATTTGGCATACAAATAGCTTGTAGGCTTCCGCTAAGAAAAGGTTTTTGAAAATACCACCCCTAAGGTGAGGATTTGTAGATTGATCTTATACATTAAAAAGCTTAAAATAAAAATAAATAATTTTCATATGCCAATAACGATGTGTTTATTATACCTCAAGTTGAAACAGAGATTAAACCGATTTTAGGAGCATTGTGAACACTTATACTTAGGTTGTTAATTTCATCCTTTAAATATTACTTAAATCTCTTCAGAAGACTAACTTTCAAAGTTGCGAATACTTAATTAGGTCGAGATATTAAAACTTAGTCGGTGTTTCAAGTTTCAGCACTAATTACTTTCACACTACAAAGTTAACAAATAACGAGAGTTTATGTTTCCTATGGCGCTATGTTTGTTCGGCTCCGCATTAAGCGTAGAGATCTTAAGCATAAGCGTAGCGATCAATTAATGAATTTTTTAAACCTTTGCATCCATTAGTCGGCGCTTTATTTACGTCACAGATGATTAGTGATGTTCCTATCGGGTTGGTATAAATATAAGACAACAGCTATAAACAGCTAACCACACAATTCTTCATTTTTGGCATTCGTTATCCGGGTGCATTTTTTACAGTTGCTCTAGCTAGCATATCTGATCTCGATATAATAAAAAAATGTTTTGCCATTTACAGAAACAGTACAATTTAAGCTCTCTTATTTTCCGGGATAAAAGTAGCCTATGTGTTATTCAAGACTATAATCTAACTCTGTGTCAAATTTCAGCCAAATCGTTTCAGTTTTTGCAGCATTGAATGAGAAACATCCATACTTATTCAAGATAACTTTCGCATTTATAATATTAAAAGGAAAATATTAAGGGCATAATATCTGTATGTTAAGGGCTTGCTAAAGGTCTCTCCTCGATGTGTGCACCTGTGAGGCTCTATGGTTTCACCGTACCCGCGTAAACGTTCCCGCTCGTTTCATGACCCACCGCAGATACATCACAGTCGGTATGCCTTTAGCGTGCCGAGTGAAACTGCGCTGCAGTCTTATTAGGAATGCGAGTAAAAGTGTACCCCAATGTACTGGACGGGTATCCATGAGGTCCATCCAAATTAGGACAGTTTTTTTTGTTTTTTTTTTTTACAAACAAAATTTAATCTACCTTAACAGGACAAGCTATTGCCCGCAACTTTGTCCGTACGTTGTTAGGTTTTTAAAAATCCCACGGGAACCCTGTTAGCCCATGTCACTCTCCAACTCCTTTATGGTACGCTTCTACTATTTTGGTAGCTTTTAGACTTTATGGGATTGGTTTTGGTAGTGGAATATTGTTTGCTTGCTTTAAGTCTAATTATTTGCCCAACTTTGTTTAGATATAAGGATTGGTAGAAAGATAGATTCCTCAGTAGATAATAAATATTATATTTGAATCAAATATCACAGTTTTCTCAAAGTTTCAGGAAACAGGGACCGGAAAGATTTGGTAAAAAAAAAAATTCAGAGAGAGAGAGAACAATAACAACGAAATAACTTTTCGAGTTTCTAACAGTTACTAAGTATTAAAGTTCCGGATAATGAATAGTCTATGGTCACCGCAAAACGAACGGCATTATTCATAAAGGACAACATTGATTGGTAATTTCGATTTGTTTTCACTTTAGATTTGCGGCATCGATATTTGCACGATACCATCTTCAGAGCATCATTAAAGACGAAAACAAAAAAACGCTTCCTTACCAAGGCCGCCTTTATGGCTACCTGATATTGTAACGAACCTTACAAGAGAACTATATCCAGCAGTAGACTGATGATGATGGAGGTGGAGCAGTTGGATTTCCATCCCGAAGGACTATGAGCGTGAGTAAATAGAGAACAGAGGGAATAGAGGTGCACTTTTTGTTGCAGACACACATATGTGCACTATAATATTATCCAGGCGCATGGCTAATCGGTGGTGGCCGCCTTATTTGGGGTAGGTAATAAAATAATTCTACTAAATCCTAATAAATGCGAAAGTTTGGATGTATGGATGGATGGACGTTTGTAACTTAATCACGCCGTGACGACTGAACCGATTTGGCTGAAATTTGGCACAGATATAGATTATAGTCTGGACTCTAGAATAACCTAGGCGCTACTTTTTATCTCGGAAAATAAGAGAGTTCTCGCGGGAATCAGCTACTTTCATATATTATAGCAGAGCTCTACGATAGTACAAAGTCAAAAATATTTCATGATTCAAAAGAGCTTTCAAAAGTCATATTTTCAACTACGAAAGTGGAACGATTTGCCTTCAAAAGGAGCGTAATATCAATAGACTGAGATAACTGTTACTATTCGACGTCTACTTTAGCGTCTACATAATAATTCACCGACATTCAGGGCCGTTCTGGCGTAGAGTGAGCCTTTTGATATGACCACAATGAATATGACGTGAACATTAATTCAGAGGCCGTAAACACATAAAGCCTAGGTTCCCAAAGTATGGGTCGCGACCCAGCGGTGGGTCGAAAGCGAATATTGGCTGGGCTCTGTAAATTGGGGAAAAAGCGAAATAAATTGGACGTATCAAACTCATTGCGTTTTAAAGACCTTTACTGAAATTGTAGTTGATATGATAATGACATATGATAATTGCAAAATATATTACTAATATTATAATTAATGCGAAAGTATGTTTTATTGTAGGGTTGTTGCTTTGTTAGTTTGTTCTTCAATCACGCTACAACGCAGCTACAGATTGACGTGATTTTATGCATGGGTAGAGTTGAGGATCTGAAGAGTGGCATAGGCTACTTTTTATCCCGGTAAATCAGAGTTCCCGCGGAATTTTAAAAACTAAATCCACGTGGACGAAGTCACAGGCTAGCAGGAAATAAACTTCTTACTAAAAACTTCTTCTTATTCAAAAATACTTCTTATTAAAAAATAGCAGTCCTTGAATTTAAATGCTTTTGTTTTTCTTTGTTTGAATAGTCCTTCATTCATATAGTTACGATCCCTCTTACTTTATGAAAATCAAGAGGTGAAAGCCGAATTTGGAACTTATTGTTAGGTGAGTCGCAGTCTAGTCTATCTTTGGGAACCACTGACATAGAGTATGTTTTGGCACAAAAGGCCTACTTGACCTTATTCGGTATTGATTGATCACTTGGATTCACGTGTTTGGAATACTTAATTGAAGAATCGAATGTAAAATATGTAGCATTATTCATTTTGACCATTTTGCGTATTGAAAATTCTATTGACTATTTCGCTTATTGATTAATCTTGTTGTTTTGCGCATTGAATATTCTGCGTATTGACCATTTTGTGTATTGATCAACTGCTGCTTTTACAAATTAAGAGAAACTGAACATTTTATGTTTTGAAAGTTTTGCGTGGACTGAATGCAAAGCAGTCTTCTCACACCTTTGAGAACTACGAACTTTAAGGCGCGCAGGTTCTCTCACAGTGTTGAAGCATATGATATTGAATTACTTATTTAGACGCACATAAATCCGAGAAGTTAGGTAATCCACGATCGAATCCGCAACCTCCTGTAATCCTACTAGATAGGTACGGAAAATTGGATATAACATTCGTCATATGGATTTCGTTCGTATAAAATGTACTATGTCCATACATATCTATGTCCCACCCGAACCATAATAAAGAAATGGTGGAAAACTGTCATCAAACTTGGTTCTTTTACGCCTGTTACTGACAACCATACTATAATGTACTAGAATTATATTATAATGTAATAGAATTTATTTGACTTTTTTGTATGGAAGTTGTTGGTGTAAAAAAAATTAGGCGCTACATAAACTGCTAAACTCATAACCCTTCCTTTTTCTTAGCTGTAGCAGGATAAAAGCGAGAGTCGAGTAGGAGTCTTTAAATCAAGAGTGAATAGGCACCTTCTAGACACCATTTTAGGCTGCATCTTCACTTAGGTACCATCAGGTGAGATCGCAGTCAAGCGTTAGTTTATATACGAGTATTTAACAAAAAGAGTCCATTTCCACAATAATTAAGAAAGCAACAATTTACCAGAAACATTAAAACGAATATCGCTTAGCATTTGAAACATTTTCAGCCCCCGCAGAGTTTCCGGCAGACATGGCGGAAAGTTTTCATACGAATTTATTTTACAGCTGCTTATTTAATTTCCGAAGTTATTTTACGCCACCCAAAATGGCCGCTACAAACCTTGTTTGCTAATTTCATTTCGCTTTAAGCTTTTACTTTGCAGCTTTGACTGAAGACATTTAGTTGTTAGACATGTAGTAGTGCGTCCGAGCTCCAATGATGTCCTGAAAATGATAGCAGGACTCATTTAGCCAAGCTAAACTTGACTTATATTCTCCTCAAAATAAGCGAAAAGCTTGTGTTAGGAGTGGCTACGACAATTATATTTCGTACGTTTCATTCTTCAGATATAATCAACACATGTAGTACCTTCATTGTACTGGCAACTCCGCACTGATTTAAATATAGGTAGGTTTGAAAAATCTCCCACCATTCGTATGCTCTGTCCGAGTCCCCGGTCGCGTCATTCCTCATTCTTTTATTGTGCGCGGCAACGAGCACTCGCTCTTATAAATTCAGTACTTGTGTTTTATTTTTTCAGAAAAAAAAAAAAAAAAAATTATAATTAAAATTAATTAATTACATAAATAAATATAATAACATACTAATATTATACTGCAATAATTTTTGAAAAATGTCCAAATGAAGTGCAGAGAAGAAAATCAATTATTATCACAATAAAATTAAAAAACTGAAAAGACGAAATCATATCATTGTATCATCATATCATCATCATTCATCTTCGTCGCCTCCGAGGAAAATCGCAGTAAGTTCATATTTTATTAAGTGATTTTACTTATGACTGTATGTATGGAATCCAGCTAAGTACATATTATTTAATACGGAAGGTAGAATTTAAAATATCTAAATTGCATCTCTAAGCTAGCTTGGAGGATATCACGTTTAGGGTATCACGAAGGCATAGCATGATGCGTAAAATCAGTAATTTCGTGCAAATTATGTGACATTTAATCAAATTCAAAACTGACGGTGGAATTAAAAAAAAAAAAAAAAACTTAAATTGCATCTCTAAGCTAGCCTGGAGGGTATCACATTGAGGGTATCACGAAGGTATAGCATGATGCGTAAAATCAGTAATTTCTTGCAAATTATTTGACATTTAACCAAATTCAAAACTGACGGTGCAATTAAAAAAAAAAAAAAAATATATATATATCTAAATTGCATTTCTAAGCTAGCCTGGGGGGTATCACATTGAGGGTATCACGAAGGTTTAGCATGATGCATAAAATAAGCCTTGAGTCTGATTGCGGACACGAATTTAAAAAAAAAAAAAAAAAAAAACGTTTGGTCAGTTCGTTCGCCATAAGAAACACCACGATTGATCGTTTCAAGCGACGGAACCACACAAAATGATACCGTTACGATGCAGTTTTCTGTTCCGGTAGAACCTCATGATGACGTCCAGACCATAAGTAATCCAGGAATGCCAATGGAGCAAGTCCAAGATGAGTCATTAGAACTCGACCCTGTTTGAATATTGGATAGAATCGGGCGTTACTTTGCGGAAGTTCATAATTAGCAAGAAAAGGTTATAGTTAAGCTAGTTAAGCGGTGCTTAGCTTGTAACTGCATGTTTGACCATACAGATTTTTTCTGTTGGCGGATTATAGTAAAATAATTTTAATAATTAATTTTAAATAGGGGGACGTCCCTTTCAGTAGCTACAGCTGGAACGTCTACAACGAGGACTTGGAATTGAGACTGGCCCCCTCGCTATGCCTCGGTGAGCAGGGGGGGGCAAGCAGGACATCTATGAGCATCGATGGACTATCGGCGGCGGTGATAACGACGAGATTTCAAGCCTTCTCCAGCCACAGCAAGCATCGTGCACACGAGGTTAGAGATGCAGGTACCCACTTTTTGTCTACAATATTTTGGAGAATGATTGTCGAATGTCTTGGATTGGGTTCCAAGAAATGTATATCGACACGTTGTACAGTCTAATACATTTATAATGGAGGAAAAGCTAGAGATATCAGCGTGATCGACAATTTATATCTAAAACAAATATCTATAATATTTTTACCCTCAAATCTAAATATACAGTTTGCTAATATAGTAGCAAAATATTTCGTAAAATTATTTAATAAATTCGTAGCACAGAATTATAAAAATCATCCGTCATATATTATCATGATTAATATTAGCTTGTTCAACTAGAGGTTTTTACAAATACCTCCGGATCTGGCTCCATTGCATTCCTGATAAAGTATTTCATCATAAAATTATTATTAATTTATTAGCCAGATATCGATCCATTCGCACCTCGCAGTGATCCCGAATGTGATTAATACATGTTATAGGGTCTAAGCCCGAATGCCTTAAAGATAGTTCGCAATTTCATGGAATTACTTTAAAAATTTTCTTTTGATATGTTGAGAGAAGATGATATGTAATAATAGATAAGGTTGAGGGCATTCTTGTATTCTTTATTGGCCTTTACAGCCTTTTTTGTTTACCCTATTACAAATTATTAATATTATTACTTCTATTATTATTATCACTTCAAATGTAATCTTTTATAAATCTTTATAAATTCAAACTAATAATAATATTATGGTCTCCCTTTAGGAAACCACAAATCAAAGTTCTCAAAAACGCTTTCATAAAACGAGGTGTCACTAAGTCGTCTTGGATCTTATGATGGCATCTCCAGCCAAAATTACATTATAACAATATAGTGTTGCCTACAAAAATTTGTGGCATTACTGTCTTAACAATGATAGTTATCCATATATATCTTGTATACTTTATTTATCTTATCATTTCTAACGGAATAATTGGATAAAGGGGTAGTTTACGGTACCCTTAATATTTATCATTCGGCTTTAAGTTTGGTGATGACTTAGGGTCACATGAACAGAACAAACGATTGCTTAAGGGAGTATATAATTTGAGGCCCAATATCCCAAAATATACATATAAATAGGATTCCCTGATAGTGTTGCAACACATCGTCAATTATGGGGGCCTAACAACGAATTATCTTTACAAAAGATAAAGAACTCGTTATTTTATTAGACTTATGTACAGCCCATAGGGCGCAAACGTTAACGTCTATTAAAATTAAAAACATTAATATCTGCGCCAATGGAGTGAAAATTGTAATCTCCGATATCGTAAAAACGTCTGCGCCGGCCGGGCCCAACTAGTTTGATTCCTGTACTTTAATGAAAATATACATATTTTCGGCAACAACTTTAAAAGATTATTGGCCTATGACAAAAGATCTAAGGCTAAGCTCGATAGAAAACCTCCCGATGACGTACAAGCGACCGTATTGAGCTGCCTGCACCCAGACCATCAGGCGATGGATCAAGCAAGTGCTGGCGGCGAGCGGCGTGGACGTGTCGGCGTTCGGCGCACATAGCACTCGACACGCCGCCACGTCCGCGGCGCGCGCTCAGGTAGTCTCGCTCGACGTCATCAGGAAGACTGTTGGTTGGTCACAGTCGTCACAGACGTTTGCTAAATTCTATAACCGCCCAGTGAGCGATGAATCTTGTTTCGCAAGATCTATATTACTTTCTAATCTATAACCATTGTTTGAATAGAATATACGTTAATTGATTTTTTCTTGAATTTGAGTCCTATGTATAGTTATTGGAAATCTTGTTTATGATTTATTAAACGAGTCCTAGTTTCTCACGGAAATAGAAACGCTTCATTTAACGTCCCTAATTACAAAATTTTCATCTCTAAACATCTACATGTGTTGATTATATCTGAAGAATGAAACGTACGAAATATAATTGATGATTAAACGAACTTACCTGTAAGTGAAGTTCTATCCCAATTATATGAGTACGTTTCATTCGAAGATAATGTAAGATCCCTCCCATCCCAAAGCCCATGTTGCTGTGAAAATTTTGTAATACTCTAAAGAATGAGGAATGACGCGACCGGGGACTCGGACAGAGCATACGAATGGTGGGAGATTTTTCAAACCTACCCATATTTAAATCAGTGCGGAGTTGCCAGTACAATGAAGGTACTACATGTGTTGATTATATCTTCGAATGAAACGTACTCATATAATTGGGATAGAACTTCACTTACAGGTAAGTTCGTTTAATCATCAATAGTGCAACGGTCGGGATTCGAACCTGCGACCTTTCAGTTTTCAGTCCGTTGTATTTGTTCATAAGCATAGGGACTTTTTTTTCCACGTATAGCTGACACAATTATAAGGTCCAATACTCGTAGATATGAAACTAAGCTCATAGTACCAAAACAAAGACTTAATTTATTTAAAAAAAAATTATTTACTGCATGGCTCTTAGCCTTCATAATAAGATACCAGACCGCATGAAAAACCTTAATATTAAACATTTTAAGTCCAAACTATATACAATATTATTAAATAGTTTATTACTATATAGTTAATAAAATTCAAAATAAAAAATTTAATGACATTGTTTAAATCTGTGCACAGTAACAATAATAATATATAGAGAAGGTACTCAGAGATTTTTCAAAAATAATAATCCTACCTAATTTCTCCGATTTTGGGCATTATTCAACATGCACTGTTAAATATGGATATCGATATCGATAGGACTATTAAGAGTGTTGCCGACATTAACGTTTTGGTACGTATGAAAAAGGGGCCATTTGAACTTACTTTTATTGGTAATAGAACCTAACTGCTAACTTAACGAGTAACATTTGCTACTTCACGTACTCATACCTACCTAATAGCTTTTGGATGTTTAACCGATAAAGAATAACGTTATAGTATAATTTAAACGTACAAATTCTTTTTACGAATCCGACTTTGAAGTCGGATTCAACCACAAAGTATATCAATTGTGCCTATAAAATTTGATTCCCCTGGATTTCTTCAGGACCCTATTATCAGGTCCTGACCTGATGACTGTGGGACCACCTAGGAAGTATACCCTTTCAAACAAAAAAAGAATTTTCCAAATCGGTCCAGACGTCTTCCAGTAATCGGGGAACATGTATCCGACGAATTGATAACGAGGAGGTTCTCACTTCTTTCTCACCTGATGGTAAGTGACAAGCAGTCCAAGATGGTAGCGGGCTAACTTGGAATGCGTATGGCAGTGTACATTGAACACATACCTACCCCTCCCCTAATCTGTTTTTACAGACCATCGTACAGAAACCCTAAATCGCTTGGCGGCACGTCTTTGCCGGTAGAGTATAACTAGCTACGGCCAAAGCTTCCCACCACACCAGACCAGAGACAATTTAGAATTGCGCTGACCACTGCGCCAGGGAGGTCGTCAAAATCTTATATAGATAAAATCATAAACCTTTTGGCTTCACTACAGTCAGATAAATATACTATTTTGCCCTAAAGCAATCACCGCCACATATAAACCAAAACAGAAACGTGGTTTGAGAATCGTGATTCACTTATACGATAAGGTCTGGACGTAGGTCGTTCACATCTCGCGAAGGGACCGCGAACACCTTACCACCTATTACCACATGTAGAGTCGGATGATAACATCTGGCAACCTGCAGCTGTTTTAAGATTAGTTACCTGCGTGTAAGTACATCGATAGTATTAAAATCAGCATTCCGAACCAGTGGTAGAATTTCGACTTGTCATAAGAGCCACAAGTTGGCCTACATGAAATAGGTTTGAAATTTGAAAAAGAAAAAGTAATATTTCATCATGATCGTAGAACATAGACGGATCTGCATTTTATCACATTTACAAGTAGAGTCCAGACGAGAAATAATTCAGAAACTCATACTGACCTGACCCGGAACTGACATTAGGACTTCTAGTAGGTAGAGTCTAACCGAACAACTGTACCAGAAGTTTATCAAAAGCTTAGTACCAAAAAGCCTAATTGGCTTCTTTTGGTATACAGAATAATTTTCGGGTTCAATTAAGACCGAAATTAAGATTGTTTACAGTAATTTAAACATAATTAGGAATGTCTTAATTATCTAATAACAAGCGTTTTCTTCGTCGGTACATTAATAAATCATTTCTACTTGTTATTTTAACCCTCATAACTCAATTGACAAGGATGTCCGCAAATAGATTTCTATCTCCAACTAACAGGGTAAGTTTGCACTCGAGAGCACCTAATGATTTGTAAGTATAACTATTACAGAACCGCACCCTAATTACGTAAAAATTTGCAGTGGCGACAGCAATAGCAACGCGACAGTAATCACTAAGCGATCGGTCGTAAAATGTAACTGAAAATCGAAGCCAATCGCACGTCTATTGCTTGCGTGTGTGCTAAATTTTACGTAATCAGGGTGAGAAGTGACGTCTGACAGCAACGATCGCGAGGTTTACCTACGCTTGTCGCAAGCCTGTTCAAATTCAAATTCAAAATTTATTTATTTCATGTAGGCTACCTTGCAGCACTTATGACACGTCATAAATCTACCACCGGTTCGGAATGCAGATTCTGCTGAGAAGAACCGGCAAGAAACTCAGCAGTTGCTCTTTTCAAAAAATAAAATAAACTAATTTTACAATAAGTAACAAAACTAAGCTAAGTATACAGTGCTTCCACAGTGAAGCTTCAAAAATATAATACATATAATCTAACACATGTCAACATGGGAAGTCAAAGCAGACCCTTTCCCGTTGATGGCACCCGTTCACGAGCATGACGCATGATCCAGCCATTGCTTCGCTCAACCATATTTGAGGGATTGTAGCAACCTGTCGCGAGATACCTAATAAGCTCGCCTAAGTAATGACCCTCAACAGCCCAACGGTTAAAGGTGCTGACTGAAAACTGAAAGGTCGCAGGTTCGAGCCTCATCCGTTGCACTATTGTCGTACTGACTCCTACCACAAGCTTTTCGCTTATTTGGAGGGAAGAGGAGAGTTCAGCTTAGTTAACATTCTTTAAAAAAAATGTCCCTAGCCCATCGGTTTTCCATTCGGAAAACATTGTTTTTTTCCTTCACCAGTCTACCAAAGAACTTCGAGAAGACGTGGGTGTTGCCATCCTTCATGTGACACCTTAGATATAAATGTATTAGTGACTACAACTCACTATCTAGTATCTAATGGTTAAAATGCACTGTTTTAGCGAGAATTCCATACATCCAGCCAATCACTTCCATTGAGATTGTATTTAGCAATGTAATAATTACCATTACCATGCAAGGGGTTCCCCCCTTGCAACATTGTTATCAATATAACAAAATCAACGTTGTTATCATCATTTATCTAGATTAACGTAATATGTAATATGGTTTATATAAAATGTATACCGGAAGTAGATATTATGTTACCTACGCTTTTGCAACGCCACCCTCGCTCGGATGGCCACTGTAATTACTTCATGCAAATTTTATTCATTAATAAAACCTGTCTACGATTTTACTGCAAATATTTTAAATAAAACTAAATGATTTTGGTCTGTTGGGAGGCTTTGGCCGTGCCTAGTTATCACCCTACCGTCAAAAACGTGCCGCCAAGCGATTTAGCGTTGCATGTACACTGCTTATGAAACTTTGAATCCATTTTTCATATGAATAAAGGTTACAAAAAATTACAGAATAAATAGAACACAATTTGTATAATATTATCTTATAGGTACGTTGAATATGCTACCACTAAACCGAAAAAAAAACAAACAAAAAGTCTCAGAAATGATATTTGTAACATTTCTAAGGTGTTTTATATAATATCTATATATATAAAATTCAAAGTCCTGACTGACTGACTGAGATATCAAGGCACAGCCTAAACTACTGAAGTTAGAAACTTGAAATTTTTAGAGTTGGTTCCTTTTATGGCGCACATTAAGAAAGGATTTTTGAAAATTCAACCCCTAAGGGGGTAAAATAGGGGTTTGAAAAATCGAACTTAACGGGAGCAAAGCCACGAGCAAAAGCTAGTTTGTAATAAAATGAATAAATTCAACGGACAGTAATAATTATAATGGTAATTTTTTACGGTAATGGTAATCTTTAGGCTAAACAAAT
This sequence comes from Hipparchia sbordonii, assembly GCA_038048805.1. Classification (NCBI taxonomy): domain Eukaryota; kingdom Metazoa; phylum Arthropoda; class Insecta; order Lepidoptera; family Nymphalidae; genus Hipparchia; species Hipparchia sbordonii. The sequence goes on from JBBIWI010000019.1 coordinate 4,996,653, forward strand.
AAATAACTTAGCAGTCAGTTGCAATAACTTATAATATCCAACATACTTTACATATTCATATATTTTAATGATAAAATCACATAATAATGTTATTTTGCTTCTTATTCTTATAAAAAATGAACAATTAGGTAGGTACGAAGCACAATCATCTCGATTATAAAAAAGCGGAACACAGACCGTTTTAAAATCTAGATGCATTTGATAAATACGTGTTTCGCATTAATAAGATTAAAAGCATTTCAATACAGAAAAGTGTTTTGTTCTTACGAATTTAATAAACTAAATTAATCTTATACTGTTTAAATACTAGTTTTGATTTCAAAATTTAAATATCTTTAAAAACATACTGTATAATTAGAAATTGTAATATCAAAACTTTAGTTTTGAGTGTGTACGAGTATAACATAACATCTGATATTAATTTCAATGTTAACTAAAAGTTACAAAGTTTCTTAGCTATGTTTTATTTCAAACTAGCTTTTGCCCGCGACTTCTTCCAAGATCACAGGTAGCACAAGTCATTCTCCAAGTTTCCAACTTTACCCATGTAAATAATCACATCAATCCTAAAATTGAAGAGGAGAATCTGAGGAGGGAGCAGAAAACTGGATAGCAGGATTTCTGGTATATTATTATCACACACATGGTATATATATTCACATGTCAGGGGCATTTTAAATTTTTAATTTACCCTTTTTTTTTAAATCTTTATTTATGGAGCTTGGTCCATAAGGACTACGTCACTCCATTAGACCTCAATAAAAATAAATTTAAATTATTCGCCTCACGCACTTCCTATACAGCTGCACCAGCGCTCTAGTCTCATCCGACAGAGGATGAGCCAGAGCGCTGTTACAGCCGCCGATCTGCCGGAGCATGGGAAAACGAACAAAAGTGTCCCATCTCAATTTAATCAATTTACACTTGTTAATAAAGGCAACATCCCAATTATCAGGTAGCCGTAGGTAGGTACAAGTTTAACTGTGGATGTGGCTCGTAAATCCTAATCCAAGGGTCATCGAACCGGCCTTTTGTTATGGTGTCGAAGCACTAGACTGGAAAGTGGACGCAGGATACCTAATCACACGTATCGATTTTTACTTAAACTCTATCGGAGAACCGATTAACAACAACGGATTAGCGAAGTCAAATAGGTCCATTTCTTTTTTACCGAATTCAAAAAAAGAGGAGGAGGTTCTTCTCAATACGACGCGTATTTACTCCATAGCTTCGTCAAATCTGAAAGTACAAAATAGTTTTAGTTTGCACACGTATGTTGAAGTCGGGCCAACGTCGCGCATCGGTTTCGTCGTTTTTATTTAGGCCCGACCGACTTCAACATACCTACGTGTACGAACTAAAATTATTTTATACTTTTAAGTGGCGCTTGAAGTCGGTTTTTTTTTCCCCCTACCATAATGCACCATGTAATGGTGGCTTTATTTTATACTACCATCTAATAAGTAATATTACTTTAACTTAAACTTCTACTTAGTCCTAGACTTAGAAGTCGGTTTTAAAAAAAAAAAATTATTTGAATCGCATTACATCGGTGTAATGAGTGTCCAAGAATCAAGGAAAAACAAAAGGGATGTTAAGTATACCAAATTCTTTGTACACAGTTTTTAAACTTTTTACTTGTAGGCCTTTTTGGATACAAAAGCAGGTAAGTGCTAAGTAAAGAGCACGTGCGCGAACACATATATACGCCTGCCTATTTGAAGAGAAGCAGATGCGCGCGCACACCTGGCGCATGCCTTTGAGATTCACGTTTACATATTACAACCAGTTTCATTTATTAATACAGATAATAATAATGACGCTACAATATCGGATATATTTTTATTTTTTATTTTTTGATGCTCTTAAGAATTGTATGCATGTTTTCAAAGACATTCCCTGACTTCTAGGGTACACGTTCCGATTTTAATCTGAATAAAGCTTTTTTTTTTTTCTATGACAAGATAGCCCTTGACTGCGATCTCACCTGATGGTAAGTGACGATGCAGTCTAAGATGGTAGCGGGCTAACTTGGAAGGGGTATAGCAGTGTAAATTCAACCCATACCCCTAATCGGTTTCTACACGCCATCGTGCCGGAACGCTAAATCGCTTGGCGGCACGTTTTTGACGGTAGGGTGGTAACTAGCCACGGGCAAAGCCTCCCACCAGACCAGACCAGAGACAATTTAGAAATAATAAATTACTAAATTGCCCCCGCCGGGAATCGAACCCGAGACCTCCCAGTTATAAGACCACAGCGCTCACCACTGCGCCAGGGAGGTCGAAAAAAAGCTAATGGGAATAGAGTATAAATAATAGAATCCTTACTTCCTTATTAATATTATAAATGCCGAAGTGTGTCTATTTGTTGTTTGGTACTTCTATCACGCCCAAACGAGCTGCGGATCGACGTGATTTATTGCATGGGTATAGTTGAAGACCTGGAGAGTTGCATAGGCTCATTTTTATCCAGGAAAATCAGAGTTCCGACGGGATTTTTAAATTCCAATTAACGCGGACGAAGTTGGGGGCATCAGCTATTCAAATAAATAAGTAATAAACGAATTACAGGTGTGATAGTGATCTGTTATCATTTGAAAGCGACAAATGAGTCATGAGGGGAAACAACATCTATTACGTCACCATTCCACAATATGGCCACCTACGCATGCGAGAATAATAATGACCATTTTTCACGCATCATTTTATAGTGGTGATTTGTGACCATATACTACATAGCGATTAATTACTATACGCCTTACTTTACCAACATAATAATTTGTTAAGCGAATTTTAAAAATTCTTTGTAAAAAAGAATTGTTTTTGTATGACAACTTTGAAAATTTGTGGTGAAGAAGAAAAAGAAGAAGAAGGGTTTGATTAGCATTCACTCACTTTTGGCTAAAACACCAATCGAGAATAACATACATTCAACCAATCAGATTTGATTGTGATTATCAGACGCTGTACGAAAATACGGCGACACGCCTTCCGGTCTAAAAAATTTTTGCAATGTATGATGACAGATTTTTTTCAAACAAAAGCAATCAACTGAACTTTATGGCGTTAATTAAAATATGAAAAGCAAATATGTAATCAACAGAGGAGAAAACGATAAATAAAGCTGTTTTAAAATGTGTTGCACAAAAAAAACAACCTGTTATTTATTTCATCGCAAAAATTGTCCAATCACCGAGTACCGAGCGGAAGCGAGAGAGCAACGGGGAAGGACCCTCTCGCTCACACTCGAGGCTGCACAACTCGATGCAGACCGCCGACCTGCAACCTGAATTACGCGTGGCGAAAATTACCGGGGATTTTGGTGACCTCCCTAGTACTTATGACTCAGTTACAAAAGAGTTTCTCGAATGCGAGAAAAATTTTCTGCACTCAAATTCGAGCATTGCTTAAACTGATAAGAGTTTTTGTCATAATCACTACATCACTACATAGTAGTATATAAAACAAAGTTGCTTTCTCTGTCCCTATGTATGCTTAAATGTTTAAAACTACGCAACGGATTTTGATGCGGTTTTGTTTAATAGATAGAGTGATTGAAGAGGAAGGTTTATAAGTCCTTAATAACATCCATTAACAGTGAATGACATAGGCTATATATTTTATACACGTGCGAAGCCGGAGCGGGCCGCTAGTGTATAATAAATAATCCAATGTATAATCGCGAGCGATTGTACGGAAAGTTATCGCATAGGATAATCGCAAACTATTTCTTACCGCTCGCATTCGAGATAATTTTCTTCGTTTCGGTTTCGATTCCCAGGGAAGGGTAATTTTGAAATTTTGAATTTCTGAAATGTCTCTTCTGAAGCGGTCTAGTGTTCCGACACCATTGAGTGTAAAAACTGATAAAGGATATGGGTCAAATGCCATACCTAATTCCAAGTTAGCCTGCTACCGTCTTAGACTGTATCATCACTTGTCATCAGTTGAGATCGCAGTCAAGCGCTATATACAGGGCCAGTTTCTTCATAAGTCAGGCAAGTTCTTGTAATAGAATTAAAATAATAAGTATGTATAATTACGTAGGTGTGACGCATTGCCCAGACTTCTGTGACGTTGTAATTGTACTTTTTTGTAAGATATTGTGACAACAAATAAAAACACAACCTATTTCCCCTTATCTTTTAATTTAATACAAAATATCAATTATGACGAGATTGCGTTGGCCTTTAAAGCCTGTTAACTCCCAAAGGCTTTAGAACAGAGCACAGTGTTCAACTATAGCTCTACATAAAGCTATTAAACTTACAAGAGCGTAAACACAGTGACGCAGTGTCCGTAGGTGGAAAACACAATGAAAATATATCGACTAGTTAGTTACACGTGTGGGTAGTTTAGAAGCGCAATGAATAATTTCACCACCGAAAATTTTCCGATAGCGCATAGAAAATTTAAATTGAATTTTATATGAACTATTATGAAAGTACATATTTTAGTATGCTGTTATATGTCATGCTATTATGAAACTATTTTAGTATGCCCGCGACTTTGAACGCGTGGATTTAGTTATCCAATTCTTTGATTTTCCGGGATAAAAAGTAGTCTATATCTCTCTCCAGGTCCTCAACTATACCCATGCAACTTTTGCTTTTTAAAAAAAAAAAAAAATATATATATGGGTCGTTCTACTTTTCTACCGACAATGAAACGACGTTTTTCTGTTTTTTTGGTTTTTGAACTATCTATAATTGTGTTTTATGTGTGGGATTTAAAAAAAACTGCATCTGTGTTTTCATTAGTACTAATTAAAGTTTCCTTCCTAGCTAATATTGATTCTTTTTTAATGTTGGTTTTTGAAAAAATAATGTGACAAAGTGGCCTTTTTCTGTAGAGACCACATTTCAGTTTACCACTCTGTCACGGCATTATACGGAAAACGAACGTATAAAATATGCTGGTTAGAGAACATGAAAAATGACATAATATTAATAGATAAGAAAAATATGGACGTTTATTCGAACCGAATAAAAAACCGTTTATATTAATACTCCAACGAGATGCCATAATAAGAAGAAAGACAGACTATTGTCGGTAGAAAAGTAGAACGACCCATATATATTAGCTACGCTGAAGTAGACTAATATCCTCCTGTCCCCTACAAATAAGCAGAAAGCTTGTTCTAGGAGTGGGTACGACAATAGTGCAACGGGTAAGATTCGAACCTGCGATCTAACTGTTCTCAGTCCGCACCTTTAACCGGTTGAGCTATTGAGGCTATTTTGCTTCGGCCGACTATCGAAGACAACTATACTGACAAAGAAATGATCGACGATTTAGTTGGATAAGATGTGCGGGATAACATGTGTAGTTACTACCTACTAGTATGCTCAGCGATTTAGTTGTCCAACTTGAAAATGTAAGTCTGCGGGTACTCTTTAACGCACATAACTCCGAAGTTAGAGTTGCCCGGGATTGATACAAATATTACAAAACCGAAAATAATTAAAAAACAGACACACAGACGTATGAGCTTAATAAGCGAAATAACAGACAGACGCTACAATTTTACACAGATTATTAAGTTTCACGCGTTTACTGTCAAAGAGCTCCATCTACTATTTCTTTAAAAAGAGCTGTTTTATTTTTTATATAGAATTGCTCAAAGTTTCACGCCTCTTGAATATTTGATACAGTAATTAGCACCCTGGCTGGCTGGCTGACTGTGACGTCATAGCATAAAAACCGCCTGACCCACGCTTTGATGTTGCCGGCCCCTTTCAGCGAGAGTTATTTTTTTAAATTTTAATGCATCCAAAGAGTTAGCGATTTTGCTTCGTCACTTTGCGATTTGATTCCTAAATAAAAATGTCCACCGCTTTAACCAGCGGGGTTGAAGAGTTAAAAAAGGCTTAAGGTATGTACCTCCTTTAGAGTTTTATTTTAGGATTAGGATCAACCTTTTTATCAACTAGACGCCCGCAACTTTTTCACATAGATTAAGTTTTTTGTTTCCCGCGGGGATTCCTTAATTTTTCGGGATAAAATGTAGCCTAATGGGCATGAGCTATCTCCATTCCGAGATTCAGTCAAATCGGTTCATTCATTGCGGCGTGAAGTTGTAACAAACATCCATTCTCACAAACTTTCGCATTTATATTATTAGTAGGATTCTCTTCAGACAACAGTACTTAAGTAAATAAATTCTTATTATCAAAGTTTTGTACTCCTTCGATATCCGAGATTAGTGTTTCTCTGAACTTGTTACGAATTCAATTCAATAATTGTTGTTGTTAATAACACGTAAATCATATTATAATTATGAATACGCCTTTACAATCTAAGCATCCATTTTTCACTCGTAACTTACCTGCAACAAAACAAAATTCACTATTAATTACAAGTAGGTATATAATATGTATGTCGTATAGCAATAAAACTAATAAGCAGTACGAGTATATAAGCTGTAGCACAATTTTCTCACAATTTGAACTACGACCTTTAGTCCTCACCATCTTATACTAACTCGGGTTAGTATAAGATTTAATTCGATTGATCTTATTTGTATTCGATGACTTTAGCTTCAAAGCAAACTGAACCATAACTACATTGAATTAGAGCTCAATTTCGTGGATGCATTTTTATACTTTTGGGTATACGGATGCGCTCTAAATTAAAATCGGTTGTACTGAATTTGTGACTTTAAATCAATACTGTTAAGGTCCATTTTACTTTGTCGCTAATGTCATAGTATACGAATACGATCAATCGAATTAAATCTTATACTAACCCTACAGTAGTCAATCCAATTCGAAACCACATAACGTCTCTACGTACAATGAATTGAAAAGAAACATTGGATTGTTTCAATATCATTTTCCGATAATCACGAACCAATTTATTCTTCCAACAGACTTCATTGCACGAACTGGGATGTACGTTGGATATAAAATAACTACATCTGACCACACATTCATTTCCATTTAAACTGAGGAATCATATTCTTCCGTTTAATGAAGCAAAGGCAAAATTGCATATAATGATATGAACATCTGTGGTTGTTTTGAAATTGTTTTTTTTATTGGATAACAAACAGTCCTTGACTGCGGTCTCACCTGATCGTAAGTGACGATGCAGTCTAAGATGATAGCAGGATAACTTGGAAGGGGTTATGGTACTCATATCCCTAATCTGTTTCTACACGCCATCGTGCGAGAATGCGAAATCGCGTGGCAGCACGTCTTTGACGGTAACTAGCCACGGCCAAAGCCTTCCATAAGACCAGACTAGAGACAATTTAGAAATTATGAATCCCCAAATTGTCCCCGCCGAGAATCAAACCCGAAACCTCCCAATTATAAGACTACAGCGCTAACCACTGCGCTACGGAAGTCTTCAAGTCGTCTTTGCTTTGATATCTACGGCGATCCCCGAGCGTCGTTTCTTCTCTTCCATCGCCCTCTCACATTTGTAACGGTTCATTCAATTTAGTGCTAGAAATCTCCGGAATTGACCAGAAACTTCAGCCAATGCTAAAGTGATCGTCAAAAAATGAAACTTAAATCTGCCGGGTATTTGAGGGCATTGCAAAACGTTGTTCCAGCAACTGGCCAAAAACTTCGGCCGATGCTAAGGTTGGTTACATATTCAAAGTGCTAAGGTGATCGTTAAGACAATGAAACTTAAATCTACCGGGTATTTGAGGGCATTGCAAAACGCTGTTCTAGCAACTATTCAAAAACTTCGGCCGGTGCTAAGGTGATTGTCAAAAAAATGAAAGTTAAAATCTACCGGGTATATGAGGGCATTGCAAAATGGTGTTCCAGCAACTGTTCAACGTGTGGAAGTGTTTTATTTATGTGACCACATCGAATCCCGCACGGTCGTTTGTTATCCGTTCAAACCGCACTTCAGTATTACCTGACCCACGCATTGCTTTTGAAATTGCTTTTGTCTTTGAGATCGTAAGTCGTGACTAGAGTCACCAAAAATACTTTGGACTTTCTGAGTCAGTCCCATTTACCAACAAAATACTGACGTCGAATGACGAAATCATTTATAATGAGCACTTTAGTAAAATTGTTTTTTTTTTTTTTTTGCACGCGTATAGGCACCTTTAAGAAGTTGGTTGTAGATAACTTGAAACTAAAGTTGGTTGAAGTCACTTGTATTTGTGTTATAAACCTGTTACAATTAAGATGAAGTCGGGCTGCGACTTTTCAGTTTTCAGTCCGTACCTGTAATCGTTGGGCTTCAATGTAGGAACAGGGTCTCCTCGGCTTTAACAAATTCTCCAAGATAAAAAGGTTTGAGGCAGATACACGATTTTCGATCAGGAAAAATCTAGCCGCCGTATTTTATAATGGCAAACCTAGTCGTGACCCGTTTTGCAAATACAAAGCGTTCACTACTTTGACGAGTTGAAAAGTCCCTTTTGAACGCAGATTTTCCATGCACAGCTCATCTGAATGATGGCTGTGAAATTAGATTGAAATATACTCTTAGAACGTGTTTAGGGTTTTGTGGTCGTTTGGAGGTCTGTGATTTCACATAGAATTAACTTAACCAACTAGCAAAATGTTCTTTTTTCTTCTTTTTTTCTACACTTAAAATATATTTGTAGCATACTATAAAAGTGGTTTTGGGCGAAGTTTCAGGAGCATTTATTTCTATAACGATCGTATAATCCACTTATAGCCTACTTGTGCTTGTGAAATGCTATTATAAGTAACAGATTGTAATACAATGCCCTTATAGGAGCTTTATTGGTATTGATAGACTTGTAGTCTTTTTTATAGGAACGATCGTATAATCCACTTATAGCCTACTTGTGCTTGTGAAATGCTATTATAAGTAACAGATTGTAATACAATGCCCTTATAGGAGCTTTATTGGTATTGATAGACTTGTAGTCTTTTTTATAGGACTACCTACTTTGCTAGTTGGGCGTATACCTATAAACAGTACCGTGACTGACCGAATAGTTATTTATCCAAATTAACTTTTACAAAGTGCTTTTGAATCGTCAGGTGAATCTGCCACTGGTACGGAATGTTCCAACTTTCAACCAACCGTTTCAACCGTTCCAACTTCCAACCAAGACGAACCTGCAAAAAACTCAGCGGTTGCTCTTTAAAAATATTATATGCTAAGTACAGTTTACTGTTATTATATAGTTATCTTGTTGGAGGGAGTTCAAGCATTGGGGCAGCATCCCAAGCTGTTTTAGCATAAATTATATAACCTTTCTCCCGTGTTCTTTGCTCTATGTTCAACTGTGCGAGTTAGAATAACACCAAATTCTGTATAAAATTGTATGATAATTCGAGGCGTAAAAATTTTATTGCGTTACATAAAACTTTAGAAAACTTGGAAGCTTGTGCAACATAGTTTTATAATAGTTAATTTTTATTGTTATCTCATTTTTATTGTTGAACTAAATTTAAATGTATTAGCAGCGTAGAGTGGCATTTTTACATTTCGTTCCACCACCACAGATTTAGAAATCATTACAATAAATCTTTGGAAACAAAGCGTAATGCATTTGATGTTTGTGAGTTCGGAGTTTATCATTCGTTGTGTATATAGTGTTTATAATTCTGTAAATCTATACTATTATAATAAAGAGAGAACGCGAATTTTGTGAGTTTGTATGTATGTCCGGAGCAAACTTTGGAATCACCGCACCTATTTCAAAAATTCTTTCACCATTTCAAAGGTAGGTACATTATTCCAGATGGTTATAGGCTATATATTATACACATAAATGTATTATGACTAGATATTATGTGCAAATTTGTGAAAGAAGTCGGATTTTTTTTTTTGACTAAACGGCTAAACCCGAAATGCGACGGCGAATCGCTATTGGTCTAAGCAGCAAGTGTACAGTCTATTCTTGGAAATTCTTAATTCAAAGCAGAAACACGACTTTTCGGGAATCGAACTCGGGACCTCGTTATCCGCAGTCGAACATGCTGGCCACTAGATCAACAAGGCAGTTGTCTATACATACCTATAAGAGTTGTAGCATTCAGGCGAGAATCACTACCCCAGAGAGGGCTGTAGTAAATGGTAATTTACAGCCACTTAGATAGAACCTAATGTAAGATACACAAGGTATCCGAAACACAAACACCTGATCCTTAATAGCTTGCGAGAGAATTTTCAATGAAGGGGGCGAGAACCTTGGTGTAAATCATGAGGGGAATCAAATAGTTACTAGCTTTGTAGGCAACATTTGTCTAAGATTAAGATAATTTCACATTAGTAACTTAATGTAAATTAACTTGGGTTAACTTTGTTTGCAGAATAGTAACTAGATTATCTAACTAGCTTTTGCCAGTGACTTCGTCCGCGTAGAGATCACTTTGATTTTCCGGTACCGAAAGCCAGCCATTTGTCACTCTCCAAGTCCTCAAATATTACCATGCAAAAAATAACGTTGCTCCGTTGCTGTGTGATTGAAGGATTTGTCCTTCAACCACACAGCAACTAACAAACCATCATAGTCATTAACTGCTTTGAACTTTTGACTAACAGCTGATCGCGCGCGTATGGAAGTTTAAATGTTGCATTGTGTTAATTTACGTAATCAATCTCAACTTCATTTAAAAAAAAAAGATTCCATGTTGTAATTGATTACAAAAAAGTCATGTCAAAGATCGATAAAAACCCCAACGTCAGAATCATGTACTGAACTCCTTGTTTCAGTTTTCGTTAGCATATCCCAAACACCCTGTACAATGTGGGTTTTAAAAGACACATTTCTGCAAGAGAATAAAACACGTATTGGGTTTTCATATTCTTCAGTTCAGTGGGAAAATAGCTGCGAAAAGCTCCTCGAGTCTCCTTTAACACAAAGAAAATAGGTAACGGGAAAGCGTGCCACGTATTTGGCACTACGCCATGCCATAATCCCTTCCAACGCAAAGCTTTCCCGAAATTTATCACATAACTAGGACTTGGCGGATTTTATTTCTAGTCCCCGGTAACTTATGCGGGGAGTGTTTTTGTTTTGAGGCACATTCTTGCGGATAGTAGAAATACCTTAATTTGCTACATTTTAAAGATTTCGCAAAAAAATGGAACCCGGATCGGCTCGCTCCATTGACCGTCTGTCTGTCCGTGTGTCATGGCCCTTTTTAGCCCAATTTCTTTAAATTTATTTGCTTTAAACCTGTGAATTAAATACAAGTGTTAGATGGGTTAGAACAAATGTTTTATCTAATAAGAGGCATGCAAATATTTGTATTGTTTTATATTATTTTAAATTAACTAGATTCGCATAAACACAATCCATTAGGCATATAGGCTTTACTGATTCAATTCCTTCGTGCGTTCTCTTCTACATTTGCCAACAAATCAATAGAAGAAGGTTGGAAAATCTGATAGCCAATCATCAACTATTGAAACACTATAACACATAGATATTTGCATTGAAGAATTCCATGAACTAAGTAGACACGTGTGATTCCGCGAGCCATATTATTTTATATTATGTCAATAACAGAACCTACTGCCGGCCGCAGCGTGAGAAACGGGTTCACCTGGCTTAGTATTACGTAACATTATAAATAACTACGAGTAGCTTTTGACCACGATTTCCAGTGGAGCTAGGTTTTCAAAAATTCCGCGGGAAGAGATTGTTTTTCCGGAATAAAAAGCGTATGACACTCTCCAGTTTCTCAACTATACCCAAAATAAATTAATCCTCAGTCTACAGCACCGACGCAAGGACTTTCTTCTTATATCGGATATACCTGTACGCTCAGGAACTTCCCTATCTAGTTCCTTCTTCACCGTTCTAAAACAAACTACGAAAAATCGTGAGCGTAAGCATCCTTAAGTGATGGAAACGCTTTAGTTCCACGTTTCTAAAATGCACTACTAAGGTGTGAAACGCATTTTCAGCGTCCTTGTTTCCTGCCACGTATAATAGAAGTACCTACAAGGTTATAGTGAATAGGCATCTGCCCTAGATGACAAGTACCCTCCAACTTAAACCTAGATCTGCATCGATATACCAAATCAGTTGTTCAAATAACAAATTCATTAGGAAGCGTAAACTTTCCAATCACAGATCAATTTGCGGAAGTAAATCAGGAAACAATGTAGACAGTTGGATATTGGGGGGTATATCCACAGGGTGGGGGTGCATTCCAGGAAGATCTCGCTCGCTCCCAGCAAAGTAAATTTTCACACCAAATGGTTTTACCGCAAACTGAGAATTGGTGAAATCAAATTGGTGAATGTATTTTTAGACCATTAAAACAAGTTGAGCTACAGCAACTTCTCGATTTTATTTATGTTCGAATCACGAACGTCTGCGGTTCTTTGGAACCTTTAATTCTGAAAAGTTTTTACTACGACACTGAGTCACTCACATCACTTATGGGTACATAAAACTGATATATCTTCTGACCTTCTGTGTTAGGGTGTCCCATATTCCACTGCGGGGATGAAACATACCAGGTCACGCTAAATATGTCAGGTCGCGGTCAATTGTAAGCCTGCCAAGGGATCATATTGTGTTTAAACATAAAGAGTACCCGCAGACTTGCAATTTCAATTTAGGCAACTAAATCGCAGAGTATACTAATAGGCCAATCAATCAACCAACTTTAAATTGTGTGTCTGCGGTCACTCTATCGGGGACTTCCCAGCATTTTCCGAGTTTTCAGTATCAAACTGCTATAAGCTAGAAGGTATCAACCCTGAAAGTGATCAGAACGGAACCGATCGTTGCCATATCCTTCACTAAATACAAGTCATGGTTACATAAACAAACAGTAAACACACATGCCAAATTATGGACAAACACAATAGGAAGTAGACAAACAGAGGAGGCTAGCTAGCTAGCTAACCCCAATCAACGCCTAACGAGGAAACTACTAAAACTGAACCATGGCAAACTTAGGGCAGAATTGGGTATATACTAGGTATTAACGACAGCTCTCAATGCAGAGACGATGAAACATCAGTACACGTACTGCTTAAATGCAGGGGTATAATCTAACAACTTAAAACCACTAACTTGGAACACAGCTTCCTGAAATACTTACTTATCTTGAAAGCTTGCATGGATTCTGTAGTGAGCTAAGTTGGCTTAAGCTATTCGTAAGGATGCTGTAATCGTACAAGTGGAATAACATAAAATGGACGACTAAAGTTTAGTTTAAAAAAAAATCCAGGCTAAAAAGAAAGAAGAAGCAAGGTAATTAATACAAAATAAGTAGCCGATGTTGAAAGTAAAATTGTAAATGCCACGGATCGAGTACCATAAAATTATCTTAAAAGGGACATAATAACAGAATTAAAGCACAAAGTTCGACAAAATTACAAAGCAACAAGTGAAATGGAACGCCATAACGTTATTAAAGTAAACAAAGGAGAATCCACTGGGCGTCGGCGTGGGAGACATCAATAACGGCCGAGAATAAGCACGGCCTGAACAAGGCGTATTATTGCCCCTTTTTTACTCCATCCCGAGTACAAAAGGGTTAAGATTTTCAGCATTCTATTTCGCTTTGAGAGTTTCCGCAGGTTCAGTGAAATCGATTTCTGCCTTTCCACCAGCGATGTGCAAAGATGCTCTAGCGAGGAATTTACCATCAATAAGGAATACGTATTTTTTGATAAGTTAGCTATATAAAAAACAAGAAGAAATTTTTAAACAGTATTTATTTTAATGAATATTGAAGATAAACAAGCGAATCTCTGAGGGACAGCGTGGGAAACTAGAAATAATATAGTACAAACACTGTGGCAGGGGGTACTTCAATTACTACTCAGATGACTTATTTTATCAGAATATTTTAGTAAATGCAAATGAAAACGTGGGCAGATATCGCTTTTACTTTCGTACCGTTAGTTACAGCGTCCCACACAAAAAACTCTCAGGATGATTGGATAAAGGAAAAAAATTACTATCGTTTTCATAGAAGCTATGTGTATAAAAAATATATGTTACTCCCACGAACAATAAATCTTGTTTTTGATCATATACTATTCGAAATGCGAACGTGTGTTTGTTTGCTGTTTGTAAGCAACGCAAAAAATAGCAATTCAATCCAACTTGTTTTTGAACGGGTATAAAATTATGACCTAAAGATATACTTAATAAGAATTGAGTCTCGAAGCTGAAGTTGAAATTGGCGGGGCACATAATTCGGAGAACTGATGTTTGTTGGAGTTCCAAGGTGCTTGAGTGGCGACCCCGCACCAAAAACCGCAGTGTTGGCAACCCCCCCGTATACCAAGGTGAACCGACAACATCAGATCAGTCAGAGCCACTGGATATTGTAGCAGTGAGTGCCCCTAGTGGATATTTAGTGGTTGACTAGTTTTTGCCCGCGGCTTCACTCGCGCTAAATTCAATTTTTCAAACCCCTATTTTACCTCCTTGGGGGTTGAATTCTCAAAAATCCTTTCTTAGCGGATGCTTACGTAATAGCTATATGCGTGCAAAATATCAGCCTAATCGTCCAGTGGTTTGAGCTGTGCAGTGACTGATCAGTCAGTCAATCAGTCACCTTTTCATTTTAAATATATTTAGAAGAAGATAACAAGAAGAAGACGAAGCAAAAGAAGAAGAAGAAGAGTTTTGAGAAGTAGACGTTCTTGAAGGAATTTAAAAACTAAACTCCATGCGGACGAAGTTGTGGGCAAAAGCTAGTATTGAAATAAAATGGATCGTAAGTTATTAATATGTAATGGTGCAATGAGAATAAAGAAGCCTACACAAATATTCAAATAACCTAGATCAATGTACTTGAAGTAGACTTGACGATTCAATTATTTGATTTTGGAGTGTAGAAAGGACACATTTTGTCAAACAAGATATTATGTTTTAAGGTAGGTATTATAGGTGTCGTTAAAGGTATCTACTGTTTTTTTTACAGAGGGTCCCTTAAAACTAGAGTACCTCTAATTGTTGGTAAGCGCTAAACGTTATCTACTTTACAGGCCTGTACAGGATGTACAAGTTATTACATTGTGAAGTTTCAACCATTCATCCTTCGTCCTCACAAACTTTAGCATTCATAATATGTGTATTTAGTAAAGATTTAGTGGGATTCAAATTATTTATTGCTCTCCATTAATTTTTTGCTACCTAAACAAGTTTTTTTACCATCAAAGCAATAGTGGCATATTTCTTTTTCTCCCTTTTAATTAAACGTCCCAACAGATTGTGAGTGGGACGTTGAACGGTAATAATTATGTAATTATTTTATTTTGCTAGAACTTCGGAAGGTCGTCTGTAATTAGCACCCTACAAGCCAAAACAAACAGTATCAAATAAACACCACCAAATTATACGTATAAAATTAGAACTCTTTAAAATAAACGTCGATGTTTTTTCAAATAAAATTTATTTTTTACTTTTAAAGCATTATTTGATCATAATGATTTAATCACTATGATCAAAGACTTATTAAATCTTTGAATGCGATGATAGGTCATTTTCCTACGTTGTTGTTTATCTTATATATTGGACAGTTAGATTTAAAATCTCGTGAACGAGCTGTACAATACAAGCTGTAGATATAATTACTGACAACTAGGCAAGAAGTCCATCAAAATTATGGTCTTTCCACAAAAAATATGTATCTAATATATAAAATTCCACAGTGTTCTACGTCGAGAAGTTCCTTTGAACCTTGAATCTATAATAAAAAAAATGCGAAAATGCGAAAGTCTGTCTGTCCGTCTATAACTTTTTCACCCCGAAACCGCAGAACTAATCTTGACCAAAGGTACAGAGCCTTGGTTCCTTTAGATTAACAAAGGATACTTTTCCGGATACATCTCTAGCTAACAGGAGATAAGAGTTGCCACGTTGCAAACTCCACGTGGACGGAGTGCATGTAACTACGTCACCTATATTTTAATCAATCACCTGTCTCTGAGACCCCTTAGCGTCATATGGGCACGTGCAGGAGCGGAAGTGACGTCAGGCCGCCATAGACCGGTACTTCGCCTATGCTGCTACGCGCATAACGACGTATAACGATACGTAAATAAATTTTTATATAAGTGTATAACACCTGATTATATTATGCACTTTTTTTATAAAGTTTAAAGTTGACATCCTAAACTTTTTATCTTGCTAGTTCTCAATTCAACTTTCAATATCGGATTCGGATAAAATCGATTAATTCCTTATTGCCCGGAAGGTCCAATTCCAAACATAGCGCTTTCCGGTGCAGTGTCGCCACTCCAGCACCTTGGGACCCCAACGCCCACCGATTTTTCGAGCCACGTGCCTTGCCCATTGCCACTTCAGCTTTGAGTTTTTTTTATATTGAATGTAAATTACCCTCAAACAGTCAGAAATTCTGCGATGTGGCGGACGGAGACCTTTTCTAGCGCGTCTTCTTTTTTAACATTTTATTTTATTTAATATTGGTGAAAATTCAGCGAGAAAGAACAGAACAGAGCATTGTGAGTTGTGACTCGACAAGCTGTATGGGTAACTCTGGTTCTCCTAGAGATAACCTCATGTCTGATTTGATCCCGCAGGGATTCACCAAACATAGGTATCTCCATCGCTGGCTGAGTGTTCCTGAGATAGGATTTTTAAGCAATCCTTATTGATAACTGTAATTAAACATTCAAAATCACGGATTAAGGTAATCTAGTGTGACACTAAGCCCAGTCTAGATAAATTCATTTAACACTAGATGATGCGCGCGACTTCGTTCGCGTGGATTGAGGTTTTTTTTTGGATTCCCGTGGGAACTCTCTAATTTTCCGGGATAAAAAAGTAG
This sequence comes from Hipparchia sbordonii, assembly GCA_038048805.1. Classification (NCBI taxonomy): domain Eukaryota; kingdom Metazoa; phylum Arthropoda; class Insecta; order Lepidoptera; family Nymphalidae; genus Hipparchia; species Hipparchia sbordonii. Next base: position 5,013,382 of record JBBIWI010000019.1, read on the forward strand.
CCATTGTGTTATTCCAGACCATAATCTATTTCTGTGCCGAAATTTCAGCCAAATCGGTTCAGTCGTTGTGGCGTGATTGAGTAACAAACATTCAAACATCCAAACATCCACACCTTCACATTTATAATATTAGTAGGATAATAGGATAATAATAGGAATAGGATTAAACCCTAATAATTACCTATATAATATGTTTTAGGATAAATATAACTTCCTTAAGTAGGTAATATGAAATAGTTTGTTATGTACTTAGTCTTCCTTGCAATACACGGACAAGGTTTAATAATAATAATTTGCAAACTTACGTAGGGGAACTTCCGAGAAGGCTGATCTCTTGAGAGTACAAACTCAACTGTGGCTACGTTGAACATTTTCCTCTTGGAATCAATCTGGTGAACCTTACTTAATATGGATAGATTTCATTAAATTTCTGTTCCGCACAGAAATGTAATCGATAAAGATATATATTATATTTTTCTAACTTTATTGCATAACATAATATTGTAGAACAAGACGTGCGACATTACGTGTAGGTATGAAAGAAGAGAAGTGTGTTTGTGAGAAAGAGAGAAAGAGAAAGAGAGAAAGAGAAAGAGAGGGAGGAGAGAGAGTAAATAATAAAATAAGCAATGTGTTAATTATCACACTCATATTATAAAGGCGAAAATGTATGCTTGTGTGCCTGTGTGTATATTTTTGTTACTCCTTCACGCCATAACGAATGAACCGATTTGACTGAAAGGAATGGAAATAGTTCATACCCAACATTAACACATAGGCTACATTTTATCCCGGAAAAGAATCCCGGTTTAAGAATTATAAATCTGTTTTTAGCTTTAATACAATTAAAATACTGTATGTTTCCATAAAATAAATAAATAAATAATATAAATAATTCAATTCGAAAAAAAAATAAAATTAAGAAATCCCGCGGGAATAAAAAAACCTCAATCCACGAGGACATCATCTAGTCAAAAAATGAAAACTACTGTGTACGGACCTTAGAGCGCTAACATGGTACTTTCAAGTTTTACATAAAATATGGATGTCCTTCTTTCTGACACCTGCAGAACTACGGGTACTAATAGTCGTTTTATTCCCGCCTTTACATAGTTCAAAGCCTTTGTTCGAGACGTGATATTTGGCGGATAATGAGGGTAGTATCTGAACCTTTTAAAGGTTCTAAACCTTTAGCTGAATAGCCCATGAAAGCAGGACTACTCAGACTTGCCTTCATAAATATTATAAGTGTGGACGCATTTAAAAGACGCCCGGGGAGCTGTTTAAAACAAACTTTCAAGAGGAGAAAGCAAGTAGGTACATACAAATTTAAGCAAGTTGCATGAAAAACAAGTATATTGTAGTGTAGTATTCGGTATGTTTTGGCTAAACAAACCTAGCATTAGGCTAAAACGTGCAAAACCATTTCACGAGACGATTTCGTCCCTACAGTTGCAGTCTTATGAGTGGAACGTTCTAGATTCGATTCTAAATAAGATTTTTGGCGATTCATATTGTCTCGTGAAACTATTAATCTGATTATAACCATCCTATTTATGTTTGCTTACATTTACTTCAACTTAGGGAACAGTAAATATTTCATCAAAATCGGTTCAATAATTTTCAAGATATGGCCAGTTTTCCTTTTTCAGTTATTCTTTATTTTAGTATATTGAAATCGGTTTAATTTTTCTTAAATTATAGCTTGAACAAGTTTATTATAAAAACTATAGGTACGCTAAGTAGTAAAAAATTTTGTCCTCCCGACTGAATCAGGCCACGGCGGCCAATCTCCACAGAGATTAGCCATCTGCGCGGGAGATATTATAGTGTAAAAGCGTGTGCGCAAACACATGTGAACTCTCTATTCCCTCACTCTCATAGTCCGATGGGCCGAAAAATCCGACACCACTGAAAAGAGATCAGGCGCAGGACCGACGGCTTTGCGTGCTCTCCGAGGCGCGGGGGTGACTTACCACCGACTTCCTAACTCCGGGCTACTACTGAAAATTTCTTAACAGAAAACCAAATACATTTTTCGCCCGACCCGGGAATTGAACCCGGGACCTCGTCATCTGTAGTCGAACTTGCTAATCACTAGACCAACGAGGCAGTTACCTACCTACGCTAAGTATAAGTAACAATGAAAAGAAAAAAAGAGATCGCTTACTTCCTTCAATCACAACATAACTAATAAATAGCGCCGCTGAATGGCTTGCGCGCGCGCATCTGTACCTCTTAAATTGAATGATTGCCCCCGGGGTCGCACTAATTGGCGTTTTATGTTTGCCTTGTGACATGCGCCACTCAACTTTTGGTTTGGTTAGATTATGTTCAATTGCTCAATGTCTACTTGACTGCATATATACGAGTATATATCTGAACTAGCTTTTGCACGCGGCTTCGCTCGCGTTTAGTACGATTTTTCGGGGTTGAATTTTCAAAAAGCCTTTCTTAGTGGATGCATACTCGTACGTCCTAATAGCCTGAGTATGTCATGCTGTCTTTAAACATTTCTGTGGTGGTGTCGGGCGGTGCGGATTGTTACGTTCCCTCAAATATGGTTGAGCGATGCAACGGCTGGATCATGCGTCGTGCACGTGAACGGGTGCCACCAACGGGAATGGGTCTACTTTCTGTCTGCCCGTCTTAACATGTATTGGATTGTATGTAGGTATGCATTTTTGAAACTTCATTGTGGAAACACTGTAATAAATAGCATAGTTTTTTTACCTATTGTAAAAAAAATTTTTTTTGAACAGAGCAACCGCCGAGTTTATTGCTGGCTCTTCTCGGCAGGAAGGGCATTCCGAACCAGTGGTAGATACATCGACGATTCAAAAGCACTTGTAAAAGTTTATTTGAATAAAAAATATTTCTATACTATTCTATTCTAATAGCTATCTATACTTTTCTTATACAGTATAATTTCTAATTAAATTATCACAAATCGCAACCTAATCAATGTCGAGACAGCATTAACAAAAGTGTCACACAAGACAATCAGTGTGTCACATCACAGTTACGATTCCATACAAATGTTCATACATTTCTACACCTTGTAGAGTTCTTTGTCACGTCTCGCTGAACTTTATATCGAAGTGAAGCGTGATGGATTGATCGACACGCCCCGAGTGACAAAGACTTGGTTAAAAGTTTGTGTGCAAACTTGTGATGTGTTCAAGATGTTTTATGTTGGAGAGTTCGAATTGTTCAACACTGCCAGGTAAATGGAAAACCTGATGATTTTGTTTATTTAAGGTATTCTTCGTACCGTATGTTTTATTAAGCTATTGCTTAGCTTCTATCGCGGGCCAGCGTGGAGACCGAATCCAGAAATTCCGTAACGAAAATAACCTGACACGGGACTCCTCTACGGTGAGCCGCTAGATGGCGCATTTTTATCAACGCCACCTAGCGGTGAGCCGCTAGATGGCGTTGATAAAAAATGCTATGCAATAGCTTTACCGCGGCAGTCCCCGAGTGCCACACGTCTTTTTTTTATTGGATGACAAGATAGTCCTTGATTGCGATCTCACCTGATGATAAGTCACGATGCAGTCTAACATGGTAACAGGCTAACTAGGAAGGGGTATGGCCTTGTACGGCAGTGTACATTCAAGCCATACTCCTAATCTGTTTCTCCACGCCATCGTACTGGAACGCTAAATCGATTGACGGCACGTGTTTGACGTTAGGGTGGTAACTAGCTACGGGTACAGCCTCCCACCAGACAAATGTATGTAGTAAGCTGACTTACTCGCTGGTTCTTCTCGACTGGAACGGCATTTCGAACCAGTGCAGTGTGGTAGATTCACTTGACGATTCAAAAGTAGGTACTTTGTAAAAGCATGCAGAACTATTTGAATAAACAACTTTTCTACTCCATTCTAGAAAGTTTGGCGTTCAACTTAGGTGCGCTAGCCGTGACTAAAATAAAGGGGCCCTTCCAAAAGAATGGAGCTGTTGTCTTCAACAAGGAAAGAAAGAGAAAAGAGTATAACAACACGTTTAAGACTTAAGTGTTTGCAATTTTAATCAACATTCTATTCATATAACGCTGCTTTCCACTTTCATTGTCCATAAAACTCATAAAAGTTATGCAACAGATCATACTTTTATTTGGATGAACCGTACCATGACATCAAACCGGATTTTGTATATAATTTCTGCGGGATAAAAGTCTGAGTTTGACCCATGGCCTGAGATATTTACTCAAACATTTTGTGACAGATAGGAAAAAGCGACGAAATTTTTTTACGAGTGTCTACAAGTACAGTAGTAACTGTAGTACTGCTACTATTTGAACGTAGTGTGGCTACGCTTTCTGTTCGAATACAGCTCACAAAACGCTGTCTTGCTGCTCTGTTAAAGTATTTCGATGTCAGATTCCTACATTATCAAGCTAAATAAAATTGGAAGTGGACGCAATATCTCATGGAAACCGCCTCTCGAAAAACACAAGTGACCATCTCCCACTGCCCAGCCCTGAAACTTAAACTATGACCTTAAGGTAGAGAACCATGTGTGGATCGCGGAAAAGCCTATATTTCAGCAGTGACGCGAACATGAGCGATACGACTATTGCAAAGTGACAATAGATTGAATAGCATCGCCATTAGCTTTATATTTATTCCTGCTCTAAAGATGGTTTTTTTAAAGCCATCTAGATACAAAACATAAGATTCATATTGATTACAAACTGTACAATGTCCGAATAAAATATGGACCTTGATCATATTATAATACACAAGTGTAGGTGTTGTGTAGTAGGCCCTTACCTTGTGTGCAATGAAATCTTAAAATGTAGGAATGGTGATAACAGGTAGGATGGTGGTAGGAGGTTTGTTCTTGTCCCTGATACTACAAGATTGAGTGTACAATGTCTCTTTACAACAATAAAATCTTACTATGAAAATAATTACCGCTCTATGCTTTACGTAAATCTCTTTACCCATTAAGAGCTTATAGTATGCCAGCTGGAATCCAAATTTTGCCCCCGCCTCACTGCCCAGCGTGCAGCCGCCCGCACCGCGTAGTTGCAGCTATCTCACTCGCACGAGTTCATCACGCGGCAGGGGTCACGCGCCGTACGATAGGGTATATGATACATTTAACGAACCTCTAGTACATAGTACATAGGTATGGAAATAAAATGAAAATAATTTTATTATATATTATTAATAACTAAGACTTAGAATTAGACTTAGACTAAGTCGAACACTAAGACTAAGTCTAAGTTTAAGTCAAAGACTAAGTCTAAGTATAAGCAAAGATTAAGACTAGGTCTAAGTCTAAGTCTTTCACTAAGACTATGACTTAGTCTTAGACTTAGTCTTAGTGTTAGACTTAGACTTAGTCCAAATCTAATTCTAAATCTAAGACTAAGACTAAGTCTAAGACTAAGTATAAGACTAGGTCTAAGTCTTAGTGAAAGGCTTAGACTTAGACGTAGTCTTAGCTTAAGTCTAAGTCTTAGTGTTAGACATAGACTTAGAGTTAGTCTTGAACTTAGTCTTAGACTTAGTCTTAGACTTAGTATTAGCTTAGACTTATACTTAGACTTAAAAATACTTAGTCATAGACTTAGACTTAGCCTAAGACTTAGCCTTAGACTTAGTCTTAGACTAAGGCTAAGTCTTAGGCTAAGTCTAAGTCTATGACTAAGTCTTTTACTTATGACTTAGTCTTAGACTAAGTCTAAGTTTAAATCTAAGTCTAAGTCTCACACTAAGTCTAAGTCTAAGTCTAAGTCTTAGTGTTAGACATAGAGTTATACTTAGTCTAAGACTTAGTCTTAGACCATAGTCTTAGAATTAGTCTTAGACTTAGTCTTAGACTTTGACTTAGTCTTAGACTTAGTCTTAGACCTAGACTTAGTCTTAGACTTAGTCTTAGACTTAGTCTTAGACTTAGTCTTAGTCTTAGACTTAGTCTTAGACTTAGCCTTAGACTAAGTCTTAGACTAAGTCTAAGTCTTAGACTTAGTGTTAAGACTAAGTCTAAGTCTAACACTAAGATTAAGTCTAAGTCTAAGACTTAGTCTTAGCTTAGACTTATACTTAGACTTAAAAAGACTTAGTCTTAGACCATAGTCTTAGTCTTAGTTTTAGACTTAGTCTTAGACTTAGTCTTAGACTTAGTCTTAGACCATAGTCTTAGTCTTAGTTTTAGACTTAGTCTTAGACTTAGTCTTAGACTTAGTCTTAGACCTAGTCTTAGACTTAGTCTTAGACCTAGTCTTAGACTTAGTCTTAGACCTAGTCTTAGACTTAGTCTTAGACCTAGTCTTAGACTTAGTCTTAGACCTAGTCTTAGACTTAGTCTTAGACCTAGTCTTAGACTTAGTCTTAGACCTAGTCTTAGACTTAGTCTTAGACCTAGTCTTAGACTTAGTCTTAGACTTAGTCTTAGACCTAGTCAGACTTAGTCTTAGACTTAGTCTTAGACTTAGTCTTAGACCTAGTCTTAGACTTAGTCTTAGACCTAGTCTTAGACCTAGTCTTAGACTTAGTCTTAGACCTAGTCTTAGACTTAGTCTTAGACCTAGTCTTAGACTTAGTCTTAGACCTAGACTTAGTCTTAGTCTTAGACTTAGTCTTAGACTTAGTCTTAGACCTAGTCTTAGACCTAGTCTTAGACTTAGTCTTAGACCTAGTCTTAGACTTAGTCTTAGACCTAGACTTAGTCTTAGACTTAGGAAGCCTAAGGAAGACCTTTAGGAAGCTATGTATTTGCATTCTGTAACAAAATAGGCTATAACTAGTCTTTTGTTTATACTACTAAAATAATGTGACTGTGGCTACTAACTGGGAAAACTACCTTAATATTTAGTGATGGTAGGTGTATGAAACTATGTACCTATTCCACAGACAAGAGCCAATAAAGTTATTATTGTAGTAATAAATTCATGTTTTTAGCATTTTCTATTCTCCAATTTCGTCTTATTTTTCTTATTCCGCTTATTTCCTATTTCACTACACTTATAATTTCTTAGATAATATACGTATTCTGGTAGGTATGCGTGAGAACAAGCGACGCGGGTTCCCCGTTCGAATGCCGGAGCGTGAATGAATTCATGCGGTGGACACGAGTCGCCCGTCGGCCCACAGCCCCACACGCAATATTTTTCAGAATTTCATTTCTAATAACGAAAAAATTACTTAATTTTAAATAATACATAGTATAGGACCCTTATTGTACTAAGTTGAGTATATATTTTAAGTTTTATTAGTATAGGTAAAGTATTCATTGACTACTGCGTTTTATTTGTAAAATTCAGAGGGAAATTTGTGAATTTTTTCTATCGAGAAAATTTTTAGTAATCGTGTTTTCACTTAATACAACATTCAGTCTATATCGTCAACTTTACTATATATTTCTTTCAATATTATTGATTCAATATTTTTATTGATATGGACGATCAAACGGGGCACGCTGGCATACTGTAAGCTCTTAAGTAGCCACGTTTATAAGACCGTGAAGTGTTTTATGATTTTCTCCAAAACATGGGTCTTCTGAAATTAAATTACATATTACGTTGAAACGACTCTAGTAAAATGACGCCCTGTATATGTACTTTGGAATGAGATGTCTTAGGACGCGGACAAAGTCGCGGGCATTAGCTAGTTAAAAATAAACTTCTCCGAAAAAGTGTATGTTTAGGTACCTAGTACCATTGTACCTTTAGATGTTAAAAAAGTATTTGAAAACTTACGAGTATTTAACCCAGATTTAACCAACCTTGAAAAGCATAACTTTATTTTCATAATGAGATTCAACTCTCAAGCGATGTTATATTTAGTATTTATTACATATATTGCACGCCTTTAAAGGCATTTGGATGTACTAACTAACCAATATATAAGACCTAATGTAAACCCAAATATGCAATAAATGAATTTGAATTTGAATTTGAATTTGAGTATACACAGAGAAACCTTTTGGGCGATTACGAAGATATTTTCAATTCAACTCATACAATAATTTGAATTTCAAATGTACCGTAGAGCCTTTAAATAACGACTAAGTATAGTTCTTGCAATTCACGAGGGCGCGTTGCTCATAGTTGTGTGTGTGTGTCGTATCTGTATAAGTGTGAGAGCTTGCTTGCTTGAGAGCTTCAAACCCCACCCGTTGCACTATTGTCGTACTCACTTCTAGCTCAAGCTTTCCGCTTATTTGGAGGGGATAGGAGGATATTAGTCAACTGCAGCTTGACTAATATTGTTTAAAAATACTAAACTAATATTGTTTTTTTTTTAATTCTTTTTTGTCTTTATGAATGTTTTTGTTATTTGTCCATGTTGTGTTTACTTTTAAGTAATCACTACACTTATAGCTAGTATGTAGTTAGTCTTTAGTATGTTCATCGATGTATTAGTGTAAGTGTTTGTAAGTGAACCTAATAAAAAAATAAAATAAAAAATTAATGTCTAGAGTTTTAATAAAATCAAAGTGGTAGATAGATTTTACGTAATAAAGGTTATTAGATAAGGCCGTTCGCGAAAAACCTTGAGACGAATTATCCCATTACCGATCTACCACAGTATAAAAGTTACCTACATTTGTAAATTAACGAGTTACGACTATTTACCGGGTGCCGGACGTTACCAATTATACTTCATTTGCTGAAGTTTTCAGTTACACACGTTTTAGTTACCTGATGACAGCATCGCTTGATTTATCATATCCACATTCCACACAGACATATTAGCTAGAACAACGTTATGGGATACTCACTTCGTAAATATGGTTCCATTTTCAGTATTATATTTAGAGTATTTTTAAGCTATTGCATAGCTTCTATCGCGGGCCTTGAGCGTGGAGACTGAATCCAGAAATTCCGTAACGAAAATAACCTGACACGTGACTGATCTCACCGCTTGATGGCGTTGATAAAAAATGCTATGCAATAGCTTTACCGCGGCAGTCCCCGAGTGCCACACGTCTTTTTTTTTTATTATGAGATGAGGCTTGCGCTTGACGACAATCAAAGGAAAGCATTGATCAGGTCTAGGTTGGAGCGCGCTTGCCTAGATAAATCACTCTTATCTTGAAGGTTTTGGAAGTGCGTTCCATACCTTAGCCATTCGTTTCAGAAACTGAAGTGTTTCATACAAGTAGGTTGAATTTCAACCACGTATGGGTGCCATCGCTCACGATTTCTCGAAGTTCTGTTGTAAAACGGTGAGGGGAGCAAAAGGTTGTGAAGGTCCAAAGTAAGTATATCCGATAGAAAGCCGATATAACTTACGTGGAATCATTGCTTATCATTTACTTGCTTAATAACGTCAATGCTCTTTATTCATATTTGTCGGTACTTGAAACCTTTGTTTCCATCGGTAACCGTAGGCGAAGGTTAAATGGCTTGATAAGCGTAATGATTCCTTTATAAATATTTATATATCCGTAAAAAGCAGTCTAAAAGGAAAATTTTATTGATTTTTCGGTCGGAATATAAACTGCAAATACAAAGTTACGAATTGGGAAAGAGCTTGGCAAAATCTTATTAGGTTAGAGCATGTTTTGTTCAATATTGCAACGTTGAAGCTACCGGTATTCCCAAGTGCCCACTACTAGTTACGCCAACTTTCCTTTAACTATTCAACACAACTGGTCTAGATGCTCAACTAAACGATAGAAACCTCTAACAAGGGGTACGAGTGTTAACAAACACTTTATCCCATAAATTGTCCCATGACATCTCATAACTGGCGCCCAACATGGGGCTGGTAGACCCATAACCATAATCAAACAAACATCTTTAAAAATTTAAAAACAAATCATATTTGTATACCGATAGAGATGAAAATCCCTTGTATCTTACACACATTTAAATAAAGAATGGACTCAAAGAAAAGTAGATTTTATGGCTAAAACTTCAAGGCACTAAGTGAAATAACGGAAGCGTGAAGGTAAAGGCAAAGCTTTAGGGGATTGCGCTAGCCAAGGCACTTTAACTGAGAATCGATATAGAAATCGTTTGGTTCTGTATATGAAGTTTACATAAGATGATGAGACACTTATGAATAAAATTGCTTGTGTCTAGACTCTAGACTAAACACTTTACTGTACTGTACTGCATTTTAATAAACTACAAACTCCAGTATAGAGCACGAAACTTTAAATATAAAATTGGGAAAAAAATGTTGACGGCCATGTTTTGTTATCTGAGATGCGGTGCTCTGGTGAAGTTAGCTCAACTTCACCAGAGCACCGCATCTTAGATAACAAAACGCAGTTTTTACTATGGAAAAACTCAATCGATAAACCGAAAACAGGTCATCGGAGAACTGATGAGTGAATTTAATGTTTGACCGTTTTTGTATTAAGAATCTGTCAAGATGCAAACTGTGTTTAAAGAAAGCCGCGATTAATCGTTGAATCTTCTTCGTGACTTCTTCCATCAATGCGACACAGGTGAAACAATCTGCGTCCAGCACGCCTAAAAGCCACTATTTGGTATAACTAAACAGTAATTGTTTATAGTGTTTCTGTAGTAAGACTGCAGGTAAGCAATAACAAAATAGTTTATTTCCATCACAACAAGTCCCCATACTTAATTAAGTCGAAAGCTGTCATTGATTTATTACAAACATCATATTGACCGCACCGCGCACCCTTACAACGCTGGTGTAGACTGTGATTAAAGTAAACAATTCATAGTTTTTCTATAGTAAGAATGGCAGATAGACAAAAACAAAACAGTTTATTTCCATCAAAACAAGTCCCCCACATCTAATAAAGTCGAAACACGTTATTGATTTAAAATTACAAACATCATATTGGCCGCACGGCGCACCCCTGCAGACATTACAACGCCGGTGCTCCCATTCAGGGGCCCCCCGTCTGGCCTTCGGGCAATTTGTCAAATACCCCGACCTACCCTCAAGCGAGGCAGTGCTTAGGGTTCAACTTCTAGCTGGTAAAATAAAACTGAGAGTTACCGCATGTAATTTTGCAAGTTTTTTAATGTTACCAAAAAGATTTGAACGGGCGTAGAGATCAAATTAAGACGAAACCCATACATATAAAATCTTAGATGTGATTGGAGTAAAACGCTAGTGTACGTACGTAAAGAACTAACAACACATTTGACTTACGACGCCGTTCAATCGAATGCATGTAAATGACGCGGTTTATCTATACAAACTAAGAACATGTGTGTCATTTGGAGATCAGATGAATGGCTTTATAGGGCCATTAATGAACGGAGACACATGGGGTACGCAGTAGAGCATTAATGGGATACTAAAACGCGTGAATACAGTTAAATCACGGATTGCCATTGACAATAGATATTCGTAGACATTTCATGTCAATTTCTTTACCTTCAAGAATTATTAGACATTTTAGAGTTTGTGTGTAAGTAAAGGAATCGATGCATTAATAGGAAACTAGATTGGATACGCTAAGTATAATTATGTAATTATGACTTATTTTGTTGTAAACAATCTCTAAACTAAGCTAAAGAGCAGGTTTGAACCTCGTGTCCCTTTCATATTACTCCATGCAGAAAAGAATAGCAATAGATTTAGACTTGTCATTTTAGTTTAGCTTAGAGATTAGGTACAACAAAATTAGCCACACTGACTTCTCATAGTGTAGACAAAAGAAAACAATATAAACAAGAACTAGCAAAAAATATTACTATCATTTTCCAGGTACTAATTTAGGAAGGAAAGTGAATGTCTATTGCGAGACCAGTCTTAACACAGGTTGCAGTTTTATAACATAACATAACGACAACGCTCTCATTCACAAAACAATGGCTTTTTAGTCACGCCTTACAAATTTACAAAGGGCCGGGAACACAATATGTAGAAATAAAACAACACCTTACATCGTTAAGGAGGTCGTCGACTTGATAAAAGAAAGGGAAGTATATTCTACGAATTGTGCAATTTCTCTCTTATATGCATATTATATGCATTCATAATCATCATCATCGTCATCGGCAACCCATCGACAGCTCACTACTGAGCGTAAATCTCTCAGAGAAGCGTTATAAGCTATAGTCCATCAACCTGGCCCAATGCAAATTGGCAGACTTCAGACACTTTTGAGAACATTATGGAGGCGTGCAGATGTCCTCACAATGTTTTCCTTCACAGTTAAAGCAAGTGAAATTTCATTGCACGGGCAAATAATATTGCGGAGAGCCAGATGAACTCCGAACCAAGAATCCCTCATGCTTGGTTCGAAAACAGAACTCTACCTAAAACAGAAAACCTTTCTGAAACTTGTGCTCGAGCCCCAAATTATTCTCCTTCGCTTTTTTGACTTTTAGTACTGGAATTTCAAAAATAATATTCTGACAATATCAACCTTAGTGAAAGCTTTCTCCGCTAACATACGAGCAACAGTAAAATAGATTGAATATTTGCTAAATAAGCTTGATCAAAGGCTCAGTATCGCTCTCCATTGGATGGGACAGTTTCCATGGCCAATATTAATTTCATCATTAGTAGCTGTTTGTGTTAATATGAAAACATATTAAAACATATCAATAAGAGAGCCTTTTTTATCTTTATTGTAATAAATACGTTTAGTTATCTTTTCCAAGTCTATCTAATGTTTGGAAATGAATTCCAATATCTACAGTTGGTAATCTTGATATAGCTACTTGCACAATACTAGATAAGGGGGAATAATCTTACTGATAATAGACTTAAGTGAAATTTGGGGCGTGAAATGAAAATATCGAATAGAATAGCTCCTTTACAGAAAGTAGATTCTTCTTCTTCCCACCGTTTTACTTTTATATCAACCTTCCTTCGAAGACTATTGTCACGTGCATCTGCTTGTGCGATGTCAACCCTCTGTTTCTTCCGGCAGCCTGGGGACTACTGACCAGAGATGGGCAAATTAAAGCACCTGTACTTAACCCGTACGATGATAAGGCAGACAAGACTCTTGGGTGTTATCAACTTAATCCTTTGTGTCTAATGGGAATCAACCAATTTCTAAATTATTGCTTTCCCGATACGAATCGATGATAGCTAATTTTACAGATTGGATAGGTACGGGATTCGGATCTAAACGTCGAGTTTCTGTTTCAAGGATATATAGGATTAGTGTCGTAACAATTGAAAGGATTAATGTTAGAAGCATCACTGACACTGCCATCACAGTTAAATACATATTTGATTCGGATTATAACTTTTAACTGTTGAATCACGTATGTCAGTGAAAGGATTCGGGTTCGATTTCTGGCAAGTGCTCCACTTTGGGAATTAAGATTTTCTGACTCAACTCAAGAACTCAGTCTTGATTCATTTTTAAAAGACTTGTGTCATGTCGAACGAAGGCTTAAACTAAGAAAGAATTTTACGAAAACCCTTCCCTGATATTATGATGTTGGGAATTAAAACGTTGTACTTAAAAGTCCCATGTTTATATACCGCTGGAAAATATCTTATTCCCACTGTAAAACAGAAGTTCAAGACGGACAAGTCGCAGCAACTACTATTAAATTAACCTATGTCTCAAAGTCCGTCTGCTTTTACTTAAATTTTGTGTCCAAATTCGCCGCGCTATCGATCCGTTCGCTGCAATTGCACTGCTTCAAGTGATTTACTGGCGAGGGGTCTTTTGTGACCATTTCTTCTGATCCTTATTCCTAGAGTAGTAAAGGTCAAAACAGATTTACGTTTAATGATGGGGTTTACGCGTAGGGTTCCTGTGAGCCAGGCCCACGTGTTCACATGCATTATTGCGTGATCTGTTTTTTTTTTCTTCATTTATTAACCGGAGTAGTAATTACTTGCCGCAGGTTTTTTGGGTGGATATTTCATATTTGGTAAAAAGGAATTAGGTACTTTTAATGTATCCTACTTATGTAATCATTTTTGGCTTTATTTTAGGACTATAATAATCTTGTAAAATTATGTTGTAAACGCTGTTGATTACCAATAAATAAATAAATAAATATATAAAATGAGGTAGTATTTATTTAACTAATTAAATGAATATTAAAAAATATTAAACTTATTCTGAAAGGGGTTTTTTCGAGTGGTTGTTTAGTAGGTACTTTTATTGTATGCTTACAAAATCTGGTTGTTGCAGCGTACTGTGATATTCAGGTGCCAAAAAATCTGGATTTTAAGAGATACTACTTATTACAGCATCCAGATTTTTCTCTAGCTTATATAGTTCGTTTAAGCATCGATTTAGTATTAAGTATCGGTTTTGTCACTATTTCATCAAAGATGGAATAATATACAATATAAATTTTTAAGCGCATTTGTACTCAATAGTATGTATGTACTTACAACCTTTGACCGTATCGCTCCAACATGTATCTCCTCATGGGATCGAGAGAGCGGTGGCGCGTAAAGGGTATAGGGAACCATTTGACATTGTTCGATTAGCGATGAACCTTCCCATGAACTTGGTATTGATTTCCTGAAAAGGAGGGCAATGGCCACCGCACAGCGTTATGACGCAGTATAGATGCCGTCTGTATTGCTTATGTTACAATAAAAGCACATAATTGTGGTGCTTAAGAAAAAAGCATTAGAGGATATTATGGCCTGAAAGATTTTCTAGACACTTGCTTAAACTAAACTCTCCGCTGTCGAGAACATCTGTCAGGCTGTGAAGTAGTGAAACATGACTCAATAAACACGGTGTCACGAAATGTCGTAAATGTATCGTAAAACGCGGTTTCATACTCGTAGATAAGATAGGGTAAAGTAGCAAAATGTCATGTTCATCGTAAAGAAAACACATTAGTTATTTATTCGAACTGCCAGTTTCATTAAACTACTTTGAACAGATCTTTAAGATGTGCTGTTCGCGTCCGTTTTAATGATAAAGTGCAATCTTTAAAATTGGTCCACCAACCTGACCAACAAAAGGTATTTGAATATGATTCCGTTGATACATAGATTTTTTTTTTAATCGTTGACAAGATAGTCCTTTATAGTGATCTCACCTGATGGTAGGTGATGATAGCACCGGGTGGTAACTAGCCACGGCTAAAGCCTATATAGAAATTATAAATTCCCAAATTGCCTCCGCCAGGCATTGAACCCAATACCTTCCAGTTATAAGACCACAGCTCTCACCACTGCGCCAGGGAGGTCGTCAAAATAGATTACTTAAACATAGCTTAATATACGCTCAAAAATGGGATTGAAGTTGGATTTATATTTGAAGTAGAGGAGCATAATTCCAAACTAGTGATAGATTCACTTGAAGATACAAAAGCGCTTTGTAAAAGCTTATTCATCAACATCGACTCAATCCATTAACAACCCATTACTGGGCAAAGATCTAGCCTCGAATGAGGATTATGTATTAAAGAGAACTCTTAGGCATGCAGATTTTCTTATGTAGTTTTCTTTCACGGTTACAGTTAAAGCAAGTGGCATCCAATTTCTCAAACTTACACACTTATGTATAATTCGGACAAGTCAAGGATGAGCGTTAAACTCCGAACCCACAAAAAGGACTAACCACTTATCTATCTATCTATATATATATATATAAAATTCAAAGTCCTGACTGACTGACTGACTGACTGAGATATCAACGCACAGCCTAAACTACTGAAGCTAGAAACTTGAAATTTTTACAGTTGGTTCCTTTTATGACGTAGGCGCACACTAAGAAAGGATTATTGGAAATTCCACCCCTAAGGGGTTTAAATAGGGGATGGAAGTTTATATGAAACTCCGTCATTTTTCAAGCTGTTTCCATCAAAGTTGTTATTAGAGCTTCCAGTTAAATATAAAGAAGTACGTATGTCACAGTTTTTGAAAATTCCACCCCAATACCTAATTCCACGCAGACGAAGTCGCGGGGGCAAAAGCTAGTTAAAATATACTTCCTTTCCTATGCTATCAACATTGTTGATCCAAGTTCTACTATCACTCCTCCAGTAAAAAGTACGCCTCGACTCAACAATAGGAAAAAGCTGTAACTTTGTACTTTTATACAGTTTATTGAGTCGATACTACGATCAGAGGGTATTGTCTGAAAAACATAGCCGCTGCGAAGGGAGGCAACAAAAGTTTCACGGTCAATTTGATCTGAAAGGACGGCACTGAAGGGTTTATTCGCTGTGGTTGCTTAAAAAACCCCCTTGCAATTATTTAGTTTTTGATTGATGGTTGGAAAAAATATTTCAGAAAAGGCTTAAAAGTACTTTCAGGCGTGCTGGTGTCCTCAAGAGGTTTTTCTTCATCGTTAAATCAAGTGATATTAGTGCCGATTTTACTAACTTCGATTGACGTTAAACCGAGGGATAAATTGGGAGTTCTGACAGTTTTTGTATTGAAATTTATGCTCGGATAACACTAATTTTACGTTGCTGAAATCGGTCCTAAATTGCTTAAAGGTCAGTTGAATTTATTTAAGTGTTTACAAGACCCTACATTAAATAAATTCAAGTCCTCTACCAACTCATTTAACTCCCACATACTTTTGATAAAATTTCCCTTATTCGCAAAAATAGTTGCTATGCTTTACTGCTTTCGGAACAGGGAAAAGGGAAAAATTGTTTTGAAATACTTAATTTTTATTTTTATAAACAATATTAGCCAAGCTGAACTTGATTATATACTCCTCTCCCCTCCAAATAAGCGGAAAACTTGTGCTAGGAGTGGGTACGACAATAGTGTAACGGGTGGGGCTCGAGCCTGCGACCTTTCAGTTTTCAGTCCGCACCTTAACCGTTGGGCTATTGAGGCTTAAATTAAACTAAAATGTGCTATTAAAATAGCTGGTATCCAAAAATGGAAATAACCACACTTGAATAGTCAGTTAGCGACCTAAAATGTAAAATAGCACTTGCTCATCTCAGAGATTAGTCATATCCTAAAAGGAAACAAGATACGACCGGTTTCGAGTCTCAGCCAGATTCGTTATGTCATCTATTAAAGCATACGGGTGTGTCCTAAATTATTCTGAAGCCGAACAGATGGGATATTTGAAAGTAAGAAAAATATAACACAATTTATACATGTTTCACTTATTTCTGACGCGAAGTGGTCAGTTACCACGCTACTTTCAAAATCGTGTCGCCAAACGATTTAGCGTTCCGATACGATAGCGTGGCCACAAGCGATGAAAGATGATATGCCAGCCAGCCCAAGAAGATAACCCAGCAGTCTATTGACTTTAAAGTGGACTCAAGAACGTCAAATACTTTGTTCACGTTTAATTTTGATAGCAATTATCTCTGATCACCTTGCAGACGCAGTGTCAAAACACCTCGAATGATGAGGGAATCCGTTCCGTTCCTCCGTTGTGCTATTTTTTATGTGAGCAAGGAAAGTAATGATTTTTAGTATTAAACAAAAATATGCCTAAATATCGAAAGGGATACATATTAATGAAACAAAAGATTATTTTTTACGAACAACGCTGTACCTACTTACTTGCTAGCTTGTATATGTACTCGTAGCACAACAATTTTTAGTTTTCATCAAAAACATGCCTTACTAGAGGAAGGATATTAATAAGTCAAGATAAATAAAATTATAGCTACCGAAATTCTAAACGATTTCCATCATTAGAAGATATTATTTTAGAAGTCAAACAAAACAACCCAGGTTCGTAGGAGAGTTACCAATAACCAAGTAATTTCCTATGTAATAAAGGAAATTCCCTTAACATAATAATATATCTCGCAAAATGGGCTTTGACAATAAATCCTTGTGTAATCTAATCCCTATACGTCCGATCTCGTTTAATATAATCCCTATCTGAGTAAAGTTAATCGTATTTTGGTGGACAAATTCTAACAGTTACGAGTTTGTCTTCGATGTAGCATATAGTTCCTTCAATTCACGAGGGCGCGTGAGCTTTACTTGTGGTTACGTCGTGTACAATGTACAAGCACATTGCGTAAGTGTGCGAGCCTGTCAAGAGCCTAGGTGGAAGCGGTAAGGCGCGAGCAAGCTCTCACTTATACAGATACAACCACAACCATGAGCCACGCGGCACGCGCCTACCCTTGAAAAGAAAAATTTACTTAAGATTGATGTAGCGAATACTTCTAAAACGAGTCTTCCCACATCTAGCCACAAAGTACGATAAGGTTATCTCAATTGATCCGACATGTAATACTTTATTCTGTGCAACCGTTGAACAATAAAGGCTAACTAACTATTTAAGTGGAACTTGATTTATCGTGCATCTTTGAAGGCGTTAAGGCGTGACGGGTGCCAATCAATACTGTTTGAACCCTGCTTTGTTAAAGGAGAAATTGTTCTAGAACGTGTTAGGCGGCTCTTCCTGTACTGGCTGCCTTCGATCAATTCTGGTAAGTCTACAAAGTAACTCTATTTTTTTTACTATTTTTTGAAAAACCCAGTACATTTTTCGATTCGAACCTGGAACCTCGTCACCCGTAATCGAACTCGCTAACCACAAGACCAACGAGACTGTTACTATAATTTTAGTGAGCTAAAATAAAAATAGCTCTACTAACGAAAAACCTCTGTTTCTGTCGACCTGTTTGACGTGCATCCGGACGGCTGAATTGATTTTAAAGGGACTTTCACAGGAGGGCAGAGGGTTATATGGCCTAGGTTCCCTTCCGCTTTTATCCCGGAAAATTAAAGTACCCACAAGTCATTTAAAAACAAAAATCTACGCGAACAAAGTCGCTGACATTAGTTAGTGCGTTTCTAAAGATTTTAATAAAGATAAAGAAATTCAATGACAACTAAATAAGTATCTATTAATAGCAGAGAAGAAAACTGCAACGAGTGATTTCATAGCGGCAATTGCTACAATAAGTTACATTAACATCAAGAAGGTCAACAATTTCAATGTTCCACCTTTTAATTTGAACATAACGCGTTACAGTTATTTATGTAAGTAATCAATAATTAATCTGCACACGTCTTGAGTCTCTAAACTAAGCCATCTGTTATTGTTGATGTTTTAAACATGTGATAGACATTTAGATAAAAATCTACAAGTAGCTAATGTTTATACAGAATCGACCTCAAAACAAAGAGCCTCTATAATGGTATAATTCAACTATCTACTAATAAGAAGCTCGATTCAATATACGAGTACGTAAGAAATTCTGTGCACAGAATAAAAACGTATCCAAGTTAGTAGATTTATACTAGGGTTGCAAACTGAACCGTAAACGATATATAATGCTTTCTTTATTTCGGGTCTTCGTACCCTACGTATACTCACACTAGAAGAAATATTTTAGGTGGATGGATCTATTCTATTCACTAGTACAAAAATTTAATGCGATGCCTCTTTTATTGTAGTCAAAATTTTAAAGTGCAAAAAGACCTATAGGTATATTAAATATTTAGTTTTCATATTAAAATTCAAATTTATTTATTTCATGTAGGCTAACTTGTAACTCTTATGACACGTCATGACTCTACCACCGGTTCGGAATGCAGATCCTGTTGAGAAGAGCCGCCAAGAAACTCAGCAGTTGCTCTTTTCATAACAAATAAACATAAAAATACGTAACGTAACTTTACAATTTATTATTCTTCCTATGTTAAATGAAAGTACTTCATTTTTCAAGCTTATTCTGAAAAATACTTTACAATCAGAAAATTGTTGGCAGCCCTGGTTGTTGGTTCTTATTTTTTGTAAAAGTTTACAATGCATTTGAATGCAACGCACAAACGAAAGCGTCGTACACACAATGGCCTAATTTTAACTGCAAAATAACGACAACAATGCCTTTTTAACTATATTTAATACAATCTTTTAAAAAAAATACACTGAAACAATCAAAATGTAATTACTTGATATAGTACAGTTATTAAAATACAAAGGACGAGAGGTCATTAATCAAAATTTTCAAGTCATTTAAGCAAGTCACACACGTACAAATCTAATTGGTATACATATTTGCCTTATATATTGGACGCTTCTCAGTTTGTAGTCAGAGATAAGCGAGTCAATATTTAAGATAATACACAAAAGTAAAATCGAAGTTTAACATCTATCTCACTATCACTCTTATTGATGCAAAATTATTCATATAGATTCCCATAATAACGAGTGTAGAAGAGACTTAAAGCTAAGTAAGTACTGAGTACACAATACAGAGAATTTCACACAGTTCATCGAAGTTCGACATTTTATATCCAAGGGATGAAGGAAATTGATAGAGTTGTTCGTCACTCTTCACAAATCATTATTGGAAAAATTTGACCTCTGATCGTAAAAAAGATCACATGAATTGTCGGAATTACGAGTTCAGAGAGAGAGAGAATGCGGGATCATATTCCCGTTAGTAATCACGCTGTCGTATCCATACTATGATATAGTTTAAGGTAAGTCTTCCCAAATTGCGCTGCCTACGCCGATCACTGGTCAGGTAAATCGTGGGTGGATCAGGACGTGTGTGGCTGCTCTAAAGCGGGTGCAGTGCCCGTGTGCGACCATGACTCATTCTGTCAAGTGCAAGTGCATCGCGCTGATCGAATTAGACCGCGATATCATATAGGCGGGCCGGATTTATTTTTGGAAGAGGGTGGAGAGAATTATCCTGTCGTGGTCTTAGGTTGGAGAATATATTAATGACATTTATATAACAAACTTATTCAGTTACTAGTTGATACCCGCGACTTCGTACGCTGATTCAGGGTTTTTAATTCTCGCGGGAACTTTCTTATTTTACGGGATAAAAAGAAGCCTATGTGTTATTCCAGGCTATAATCTATCATCTCTGTGCCTTTCAGCTAAATTGCTTCAGTACTTACGGCGTGATTAACAACATCCATCCATCTATACATACATACAAACTTTCCCTTTTATAATATTATAGTACAATATAAATGCGAAAGTTTGTGAGGATGAATGTTGATAAAGATGGATGGAACAGATGGCGAATAGATAAGATTTATCGATTAACAAAATTTTACCTAAAATTTAGTTCAAACACTGAATTCAGAAGAATAACAAGCTCACCAAATTATAAGCCGAACTTTCAAGTATTCAATAATACCAAGTATTATTTCAGATGACGAATACAGGGCTGTTGGTAGCGTCTGTGGGGCGATCGAGATCTAAAAACGGAGTACCAACGTGAAGAATTGATTTGGACATTTCGCGAGATGATTTTACTGAACGAATCATTTATGATTTCTGTATAATTAGCTATTTTGAGATCAGTGATGAAAGACTACTTAGTCACTGAAAGAAATATGTTTATCGTTATACAACTTATAATGAAGTTTTCAGGAACTTAATTATTATATTTCGCTGACAGTATATTACCAATATTACTACGAAAAAATTAACATAAAAATGGTTATTTTGGGGAGGTAATCGAAAGATATGGAAAACATTGTGAGGAATAAATAACATTAAAAAAAATTAAGAAAATAGGTAAGTTGAATGTTCTAAAAGGTGTGAGAAGTCTGCCAATTTACATTTGGCCAGAGTAGTAGACTGTGCTCTAACCTAACCCTTTCTCATTCAATGAGGAGACTTAAGTCCAGAAGTGAGATGGCGATAGGTTGATCTTGATCTCAGGAGGGCAAGTAGAAAACGATCAAGGGAAACAGAGTTTATGAATTTGGAAACCTTGGAAAAATTTGCTTTATCAGTTTAAATCAGAGCTGATACTGTTTACTGACCTATGCCGCTGGACATTAAATCTATGCCGCTGGACATTATGAAAAATAGCGAAGAAAATACCCAACTTTAGAATGGCAGCAGTAATTATCGCTTAGAAGACGGGAAAGACGTCAGATTTTGACGAATGAGGTGTCTGCCTATCGATCATTTCGTCGAAACGCGTGCTATGGGTTCTGTTACGTCACTCTAAATCCAATATGGCAGATGATTAAATTTCCGCCAGAGGTGTGGCTACTGTCTATTAGAAGGGGAGGGGTACATAAATAAAAGGAAAAGAAATGCATTAGGTATATTAATGTATTTGAAGAATTAATAGCTTTGTGCTCGAAAGTATTACGAGGGTGCACGGAATATTTCGTATGAGACCGAAATCGAACCTATTGGCTAAACTATAGATACATATATTCAAATAAACATACAACTCAAATTCAACAACGGATTAAAGCTACATTTTATGTCGAAAATAATGCCTTCACAAAAAAATCTTTTGATATTAGGGACAATATTATCGTCTAACCACTAAACCGATCTTGGCAAAAAGCATAAAGATGGATTGCTTTGGGGAGACGGATATCGGACACCTATTATTCCGGAAAAGCAAGAATTCCAACGATATTTGAAAAATTCTTTTGACCTCACTAGCTTAGCACTAACGACTTTTGCTCACTGGTTTAAGACAGGAAAGGCGCCCTATTTGAACTGTTTATTTATTTATTTATTCTGTACATATAATTTTAAAAACTAACTACTAATACTACTAGTAGTGAGGTGAAAAATTGTATGTATCACACGATGCCAAATTTTTTATTTCTTGTGCTTTTTACTATCTTGTTGAACAAATCGACCGTAGCAATTAACATAGTCGCATGTGAAAAACCACTACTCCAGGGCACGGCCGCTCAAAGCTTCAAATATGTGAAAAGTGAAAAACAGTCAACATATCCAACCCTTGCAATTGCAAAAACCAAAGATGGTTGGTTGATTCCAAAAGTTTCACAATTGGTGGGGGCATTGCTATCCCCATTCTAAGACCCTTAATGCAACAAAACGAAAATCGCCAAAATGTAGATCCGACACTGTTAATTGCTACGGTCGAAATAACTATTATACGCGTGGACGACCTAAAAGTAAAGTACTATAACATTATCCTGTATGTGTGATGTTGAGGTCATCACCACCTATCCGTATTAATAACAATAACTCATTGTAGCTACCTTTCGCTTAACTGTTGATCAAGATTCAAAGATTCATAATTAACTAATTAGCGGTTTATTTTTTTATAATATACACCCACCTTCAAACATTCTTTGTGTAAATTGTGCAGGATATATTAGGACAACCTAATACAATATTACAAACGCGAAAGTGTGTTAACTTGTTTGTTTGTTTGTCCTTCAATCACGCAGCATTGGAGCAACCGATCCTTCCGAGTTCCGAAAAAAAAAAACAGAGGGATCCGCGGGATTTTTACAAACAACGTCAAAGTCGCGGTCAAAGCTGGTATAATTAGGAAGTCATTATGGCCAATGCCTCTAAATATTGCAGAATTTAGAGAAATATTACTCAATACAGCCTCCAACGAACGCTTAAGCTAGAACGATGACATTGAGAAATTAGATTTTGGCGCTACACGCAATCACAAATACGGGGTATTATTACTTGTACCTACCAAGAGTAATATCTTTCATAAGGTCCTTAATAGCACTGAATACTGATTTTCGGCTTCCTTTTCGGTTATTCTAGGATTCGAATCCCAGGGACGCACCTGACCTTTGCTTTTTGAACTGACGCAAAGATCCTTGCGTTATAAACTTTTTCATAGTACTTGCTTTAACGGTGAAAAACATCATAAGGAACCGTAAGAGTTCTACATAATATTCTCAAAGGTTTTGGCATCTGCCAACCGCACTTACCCAGCGTGACGGCGTAATTCCTTGTCATTCTGAAAGAAGACCCGACCGGGCTGGTGATGGGTTGCACATGCGATAATAATGATAACTTAAGTTTCTCCACTCAATACTAGATGGCGCTACAAGATCTTGCATCGCGATATCAAAGTATTTATTGTTATTCAAATTCCAGTGTTTTAATAATTATAATATCTTGAACTCCTACAAGGTTACTACGTAGTCTAGATTCGGTCTTCATGTAGTAGGTTGTCAATTCATACCATGTTTTGCTACAGTTAAGTATTTGTGTAGACCTCACAATGTGCGTCACGAAAAGAATACAACACGGTTTCTCGGGGTACCGTAAGCGAAACTCATGTTAATGGTGAACAACTGAATACTAACACCCACTGGATATCTCATACAAATATTAATTTAGTATAATAGATTTATAAATACATATCAAAAATTCCATTAGGTTATTTCCTTTAAGTGTAGGTTAACACTTCAATAAAAAATTAAAAATTAATTTAGTAACTACACAATAATAGATTGATATTGCAAATTGCAAATGTATCGGATTCGAGATTGATCTTGGTTGTGAAAAAATAGATAGCGCTAGAAATAATTTGTTTTTGACGCGCTTTACGACTCGGTATGTCTCAACTCATTGCATTTGTAAAGTTTGATATCAAACCCGACTTCAGTTTCTAAATGAAAACAAAACTACGAATGTATGGAAACACGAGTTCACTCGAGCTTGCGGGAGAGTCATAAGGACTGAGATAATCATGTTACTTAAAAATATCACTCTCAAAATACCCTCTCCTGTAGCTCGTGATGAATATGCGCTGAAGTGTGAAACCGTCGTGCGTCGGTCACCACCTCACTTCACTGGTTTATTCATGTAAGTACTTCTAAATATAAAGTATCTTCTTTATAGTAACCTTTATGTCCCTGGCAATTGACTCATCCCTTTTTCTAAGAGCTCGTGGGTCTCTTACTACGGAAGTGATTATGACAGCACAAGGTACACAAGAAATACCTTCTGAATGTTTTGGCAAGTTTTGGTTTTGATTTATTGAGGAAATAAGAATGCAAAGAAGTTGTTATATGATGAAAAGTCCTAAGAAATCCTAAGAAAAACTAATGAAGGTCAGATCTAAGTCCATTTTAAAAGCTCTTATAGTCATCCGTTCATATTGTGCACAATATATATAATAATAAAGTTTACAGATACATTCTTTCAGTTATTCGATCGTTGAAAGGACATTTACGTATTCTTATTTCTCTCAGTATTTTCAGTAGTGATAAGCAAAATGGCCGAATATTTTTTCCAGGTTATTAGATCTATCGAACAGTAGGTATAACAGGAAGGAATAGACGTTATTATCACAATTTGTGCTTCTATAAGAAATCTGCTAAATTTTCTTGCTGTACGTGGAAGCAGTTCTTGTATAATAAACAAGAAGCGAAGCTGTGACACAGCTGCAGACGGCCGACTTGTTTCACACCCGGGTGAGCAAATTATTGCGATCTAATAGCTGGCCATTTTCTGCAAAGGCATTTGTGAAATTTGTACTACAAATGGCCCAATGATTTGCGGATACTGTTAAGAGAACTCCATCCAAAATTAGAAGGAATAAATAATTTCCACCACCAATAAGAAAAATTCTCGCAAAAAACATGCTGTGAAATTATTATTGAGCAAGTTTTAAGTTCTACAATTTCGTCCCTTTCACATGATGATTCATTATCAATATTGGATAGAAGCAGGCGTTACTTTGCGGAATTCCATGATAATACTGAAAGAAAAAATAATATTTTGCTGTAATCCGCCAAACAGAAAAAACTGTATGGCAATACGCGCCACCCGCGCCCTACACCGTCGTTTCTCCAGAAAAGAAGAAACACCGGAACAACATAACGCCAATTCGCAATGCCAAAACTCCTTCAAAACACACTCGACATACTCGACATACATCATTAACAAATACCAGCCTCCATACTGAACTGGGAAATGTCCTTTCAGACTTAATAAATAATAGTTACTTAGAACTCATGACCGTCTAAGTGCCAGAGTTTAGTAACTAATGGCCGTCACATCTTCGGAAAGAATCGATCCGTTCCTCGAGACTCGGTCAGCCAGATATGAAGCTGGGAAAGTAATTGAAGTTCACTTTCTTTGATCACGAACCGCTACTTAAGCTCTCGCTTGGTCGTCTGTAAGAATAGTGAGATTGGCAATAAATCGATTACCAAATCTTATCAATCTATGACGTAAACATGCATGCATTGATGACGGAAACCCAATTTTATTGTTACACGTACACGCCACGTTATGCAGTCAATTTAAATTGTAGTATTTTGAAAGATCAAAGACTTATAAGGTGTGTTGTTCATGAGTATATCTAATCATAGACAATACTTATTTACTAAGTATTTTCTCGAGAATTAATGGTCGTTGGGATCCCAAGGTGCTGGCTCAACTCCTCAACATAAACGTAAAGTTTCTTAGAGGATAAAATAATTAAAAATGTATTTTTAAATAGATCTTGACCAATAAATAAATAAAAAATCACTAAGTGGACCAACGACATTAGAGGAGTCACCAGGAGCCGCTGGATACAGGCGGCGCAACTCTGATGCATACAAGCCTAAGAAAGAGATCTCCTAGTTGTCTAAGAAGTCTCTTAGTTGATAAAGAAGTACTTTCTACGATTTTATATAACAAGCTTGACGTGGCTACGCGTTGAGATTGCGTGTTGCAACTGTAACCTATAAAAGAGCCATAATCACGCACCCGTCACTTTGTTTGGATATAGAACCCACACTCAAAAGTGTCAAAAGATTTTTGTTCGGCTCGGCTGGTCAGCCACTGACCCCGATAAGCGTGTCCTAATGAATTACTACTGGCCCGGAAAATTGTCTAGATTAGTTTTGTCGCCGACCCTTTGCAGCAGCCGAAGGGATTCTCAAATACGCGTTAAACATGTACGCGATGTTGCGCTTAAAGCCGAAGTTTTGTGAAAGTGAAGAGAGTCTTAGATCTCTGGAGTACCTGCTCCTAGCAAATTGGCACATTTTAACCCCAAAATTTAATTTCAGGCGGCATAAGACAGCTGCCTGTGTAAGTACCACAAAAGACCCATGTTCAGCTCAGTGGACGTCTATCGATGGTCGAGGAGTCTATTCTGAAATAACTAATAGTAATAGCAATTAACAACCTTTCATACTTTAACCTTTAAATATCGGGGAATGTTAATCAACTAAAATTTAACTTTTCCTTTACTAAAAACCTTTTGTCCTTTAACAAGAACATTTTTTTTATAATGAAAGGTCAAATAACGGTCAAAATAAGTTTTAAATACTTTCAATCTTTTGTACTTGCAGAAAAGTTGCTTGCGAATTTATTTCCCAGAAGTTTTAAAACACTTCTCGGGCTTCACTAGAATTTATCAATAATTCAGTAACTTACTTAATTATTTTTTTATTCCACGTTAATGTAACTTGAACGAACTCGATAAGTAATTCTTTCTCTTCTAATTTCTATTTCGAATTTCCTTTTGCCTAATTTTTTATTAGTCAAGGTAAGGTAAACTTTTCCAATTATGTCCCCATCCTCTAGAAACATGTTTCTTTTGGCTCGAAGTAAGAAAGGTAAAATGAATATTTGCCTGGAAATCTTTCTTTGTTCAATCAAGTGGATATTTAATCAAAAAACCATACCTATATACCAGCCCAAGTAACATTTTTTTCGAGCCTAGGTTGTAAAAAATGCCTTTAGGTTATATAAGGGTCGTCAAAAGGTTAATGATTTACTATCTGGTCATATTAAGTACTTGGGAATGATTACTAAGTCCTAAAACTAATTGTTTATTATTACAACCATAGAGCCGTTGACAAGAGTTTAAATTAACGTTATTTTGATCTGTGTTTCAAGAGCATATAGTCTTAGGATCTAATAGCTGTCGTAGACTCCTGATTAAGTTCTGGAAAGGCTAACATTATGCTAAAGTGAGATCTAAAGGTTTAATTATTAACTTTGATGTTACCACAAAGTTATGGAATGTTGAAATACCTTTAGGCTCTATAAAAGTTGTCTAGGCGAACAAATTAGGACTACGTGGTGAAAACCCAAACCAATAAGCTATTGTTTATAAGCTGAAGGCATGATTAAAGTCCTACGAGAATATTTTAAAGCTTTAGAGGCATCTTCAAGAAACGACAGTTGTCTCCGCGACTTAATTTTAATACTGTCTAGTAATTTTCTAGCGCCGCCATATTTTTTCACTGAAATAAAAAAAATCTAAACAAAAAGCAATATTTTAAATCAATAGGGCAAAATTAAGAATTTTGTACGATTGAAAATAAAATGTTTTTATATAAATAGAAGTTTTATTAATTCTTACCATCACTCAACTAATTTTATAATAATTTTGATTGTAATTATTTCATTAAAATATGTTCAAAACTTTTACTTACGAAAGGCCCGTGTCGTATACAACACTATTATCCTAAAGTTTCACGATAAAGTGCCAGTCGCACTATTTTTTTATTATTCCTGACTTCAGCAAGTTAGTTATTATTTTTTAACACTAAAACTTGGTATAATGACATGAGAAGACGCCATTATAAATTATTTTTAAATCCACGATTCTGCGTAAAAAAATTTTACACAGAAACATTTTAAAACCCGCGAGTCCTGGAAAGGCATGTATTCATGTCCATTAAAAAGGTTTTAAGTTGTTATAGGGTTACATCCAAGACTAATTTAGAACTTAAAAGCTGTGTTGCAAGGTTATATTAACCACAAATTAAGGTTGTGAAGGTTATATTTGGGTTCTATGTAAGTAGTTCGAAAGGTTCTGGATTTAAGCTATAAGTTTTGCTGTAGTTCTCAGAATGGTTCTAAAACGAGGGCCCTTTTTGCACTCAGGAGGTTAATATAAGGTAAATATAACGTTATTGAGACTATTAAGATTTACGAGCAAATTTCCATACAAAGGTTCTAGAACCTTTTCAAAACCTTCCTAAAACCTAAAATGTTAGTTGGGAGCGCACCTACCCGTTTCCTTCATTGTAAAGCTTTATAAGATCTTAGGAATCTGATCATAATAATTCGTGGGCATTCGAACATTTTTGACAGGAAGATCGATATTATGTGCTGATACATAAGTACGTCAACTTGAGTATTTATTATTTATAATTAAGTACTATTTTTTAAGTATTCGCAACTTTTTTTTACTTTAATACTTACTGTACCTTCATAATAATTATATTATTAGTAGGTAAAGATATTAGGTATACCTAATATCCATACTCTTTTTTAGGGTTCCGTAGCCAAATGGCAAAAAACGGAACCCTTATAGATTCGTCATGTCTGTTCGTCTGTCTATCTGTCTGTCTGTCTGTCTGTCCGTCCGTATGTCACAGCCACTTTTTTCCGAAACTATAAGAACTATGCTGTTGAAACTTGGTAAGTAGATGTATTCTGTGAACCGCATTAAGATTTCCATACAACAATAGAAAAAAAAACAACAAATTTTGGGGTTCCCCATACATAGAAATGAAACTTTTTTTTCATCAAACCCATTCGTGTGGGGTTAATCTTTGGATAAGTAGGTCTTCAAAAATGATATTGAGGTTTTTAATATCATTTTTTTCTAAACTGAATAGTTTGCACGAGAGACACTTCCAAAGTGGTAAAATGTGTGTCCCCCCCCTGTAACTTCTAAAATAAGAGAATGATAAAACAAAAAAAAATATATGATGTACATTACCATGCAAACTTCCACCGAAAATTGATTTGAACGAGATCTAGTAAGTAGTTTTTTTTTAATACGTCATAAATCGTAAACCGCAATTGCTGCTACGGAACCCTTCATGGGCGAGTCCGACTCGCACTTGGCCGCTTTTTTTATTTATCTTTAGGATATTAGTACGGATTATAAGAAGCAGTTGACTGTTTCGTTCAGTTTCTTTAATCCAGTCTATAAAATTTCTTAGATTATATTATAGTTTCATATCCTAGACAATCATATTTTATTGATACAATTTGATAACAAAAGAATTTCAACAACTTGCTCCTCACATGTTCCCCACATAATCTAGATACAAGATAAACCTCGATAAGCTAACACAGTTAAATCGAATGTCAATGGCAATACAAACTGAGTCACATAACACAGAACACAGCACAATTGAATGTCCCATGATGCAACAGCTATTACAGTTGCACTGTTATTGTTCGTTAGACAATCTTGAATAGAGCTCTGTAAAGCGAATCCAATCTAATTAAGTGTATGAAACGCGTGGGTCTTGTTTAATTGGCTAGATTGCACACCTGGACCACTTAGTTTTGAGCTTTAACGCCACACACATTTACAAACAAAGTAGCAATAAGCGTAGGAGCACACTAAGCACTACTTAGACCTTAATTTCACCTTTCGTTGGACATGATTTTGTGGGCGTTTTGGATCCCAATTGAGAATTTAATTAATAAATAATTAACACTCTCCTCTTACTTAAGAAAAGATCAAGAGATCACAGTAAATATTGAGCAGTTAAAATATTTAATATTTTTATTAGTTAAGTAAAGCTTGTAACGGCTTGTAATACATACATTACGTCATAGCATAATACATAGAGAAAATTATAATGAAAAATACAATATAAATTAATAAATATCAATAATTAAAAAAAGCCGTTCACATACTATTAAGCCAACTTTAAAATTTTTGTCTGTCCATTTGTCTCTGGTTTATTGATTGGTTTATTATCCGATTATTTTCGGGACTATACCAGTCATGTATAGGTTTATACAAGAAATGAGCTAAGCTATTTTGTCCCGAACAAAAAAAAATCCAGTTCAAGTGGGTTATCATTATCAAAGAGTTGGAAAACCTTAAAACCTCTTTAAACTCATTCGGATGAAGTCACGGACAAAAGCTAGTATACCCATATAAACATACCAATTAAACGTGGGTAAGTTCCTTCCATGAGTTGATTACAATTGAATACAATAGGCTCTCGGATCTTGATAGTGCACCATTAGTTCACAGAGCTTACGCGAAAGAGGTCGCCCTTGCAAGTTGCAAGCAATGTTATTTGCTCTCCTCTGCCTTGTTGGTTAAGTGGTTAGTATATTCAACTACGGATCCTCTTCCAAAATCTGTGTTTCCAAACACGTACAATTTGGGTATCTTTAAAGCAACAGTGAATAGGCTTCTTCTACGACGTGTTACTTTAGCCAACATCATCACTTTCCATCACGTGTAATAGTGGTCAAAGGTGTGCCTATAATGTATAAAAAAAATCACAAGGTCCGGGTTCAATTCCCGGGTTGGGCCAAAAAATGTATTCTGTAAAAGTTTTTCTATTAAGAAATTCTCAGTTCTAGCCTGGATTTAGGCAGTTGGCGGTGTGTCATAAAGAAAGCGCGTATACGTAAAGCCGTTCTTCTTGCGCCTGATCTCTCTCCTCGAATTTCTGTCCCAACGGACTATGAGACTGAGGGAATGGAGGTTGCACCTGTCTTTGCGCACACACCTGTACAGTATAATATAATATCTTCCGCGCAAATAGCTAAACTACACAAACCATAAGCAAAAAAACACGTTTCTAGTAAGGGGGCTTACTAGAAACGTGTTTTTTTTTTTGGCTTTTTTTGGTCGATCTTAAAAAACGTTGTTACAATGCACCATGGTACGGAACCCTTCGTGTGCTTGTCCAAATCGCACTTGGCCAATTTTTAAAGTAACGCATAATTATCAAGCATTTTATTTTGTTCGTCTAATGTGAATTCACATAAAAACAATTACGCATGACGGGCTTTCAATGTTACAGACTCGACCATAAGTAAACTTCTGGTATAGACACACTGTTTCTTTTTTAACAAGTTTGCTCTACATTTTAATTCACATCTATTCTTTTTAAGGTATTACTGTTTCAAAGTTTGGGAAATTAACCGCATCGTAAAAGGATATAGTAAACAAAACCGGGCCTTTTACGAACTTTCCGTTTTCGTCGTTCGCACCATATTACAAATGTTTTTTTTTGGTTAAAATAATGGATGCGGACGTTGACCTTTTTATTTTACTACTTACTAGCTGAGATCTATAGACCGCACTCTCACTCAGCTCAGACTCAAGACAGAGTTAAAAAGAGACAGATTTATGTCAGAGCATATTTGTGTCTCGTTTTAACCTCTATCTTGAGTGTGAGCTGAGTCAGAGCATGCTCTATAGATCTCAGCATAAGAATCTTCATTTAAATACGTCTACTATCCGATGCGATATATCTTGAAAATGAAAAGCATATTGTGTATTCTGCAATAAATAATACATAAATAACCGGTCAAATGTGAGTCAAACTCGCATACGAAGGGTTCCGTACAAAAAAAAAGACGGGAAAAACACGTTTTTTGTAGTTTTTATACTTTACGTGGTTACGTCACGTTTTAATTTATTTTTATTTTTATTATTTGTTGTTATAGAAACAACAGGCAACAGAAATATATGCATATTCTCAGAAAATTTCAACTCTCTCTCTAATACGGAACATGAGATGAGCTACAACCAGCTGACGGACGGACGGACGGACAGCGCCGGCTTAGTAATAGTCCCGTTGGTTACCCTTCGGATACGGAACCCTAAAAATACTAGTCAATTATACCGAAATATTTTTTCACCCAAACTTTGATTGAACCTCTTTATGAGATCGTCTAAGACCATTTTCACACAAACCGTGTCAACTCACCGCGTGAGCGTGTGAACATACTTCCTAGGAGATCATGGGCTATTTAGCAAATAAAACTGATTCAATCTTAACCCATATATGCCCAGGGGGTCGTTAATGGCCCGAAGGTACTTGATGACTTCAAATGCATCCTGATTGCAACTTATTATATTAATTCTAATTAAAGCACTATTTTTTGATACAGTAAAGAACTACTTTGAAGCACAGTACAATAAAATTACTATTCTTAAATTATTTCAAGTGAAAAATAGTAGTACAAAATCATGTAAGTTTTTTTCTGAAAAAATTTGGTGACTACGTGCATATAAATGTATATATTCTGTGTGTTTTATGGTTTTTTATCATCAAAATTATTGATATAGTAAATTGAATATGTGTTTTAAAGATATAGGTATAATTTTCACTGAGGGGCTACATTTTTCGTACTCAAAGTAATGGAAACTTTTCACGGGGTCGATAACGACCCCGTGGGCATATATGCTGCTTTAAATTCTTATTTTTACTCTAACGGTCCCGGCATGTGCTCTCCACTTTTGAAATAGTTGAAGCCCTGGAGAAATTGGATAACGAGGAACAGGTCCAGGGCATCGATGTAAACATTGATCCCCCTTGCAGAGGTACGATATCAAACTGTGATTAGGATGAAAAGGATGAAAGTGTGAAAATATAAATCGATTTCACCTATCTCAATAATTATTTACTTCAGCCGAAATGTTAGTCATACAACGAGAAGGTAATGATGACAATAAAGCCACCAATAAGGCTTTAGTCAATTATTCTCGTAGTTTTCCAGTCCATTATTCTCGTAATTCTCAAATCTCTATACCCCTTTCTACACAACACAATGTTCTATTCCTATTGAATTGTCGAAGAATCTTATAGTTTCATTGCTAATTCTGAGGACTATTCTTTCTCGAGGGAGCACTCTGCTAGGGCCAACAGTGATTTAGGTGCTCTTTTCTACAAGAACTGAGAAAAATCGCAACATGAGGCTACGCAAATGCATAAAACGAGCTTGCAAAAAGCTTGCAAAGATAAGATTTGCGCCATTCACTGGAATGAAGCAGCTTAGTTACACTGTTGTTCAGTGCAATTAGCGTATATCCCGTCCAAAAGGCTCGTCGATATTCTGATACTGGCAAACATATTGATAGTCAAACGTTGTACATCAATACAATCAATGTGGGAGGAGTAGATAGACTTGATGCTCATTTTGGAGTTTATCAAATTGACATTAGGGGTAAGAAGTGGTATATTTTGATGTAGTTAGTTCCCTTCGATGTGTTGACAGCAAAAAAAAGTATGTGGAAGAGTGTTGACTCTTCAATGCTTCCCAGATTATTGGAAGCAAACGTAGATATACTGGAATTTTATCTATAGCAAAGTCTTTTTCTTTTCTATTTTCTCTTCGAAATCTAATTCTTCAACCTATCTTATTTCGAAAACTCAACCTGAGCCATACCAGCAACTGAAAATAAGGCGGTACCTTATTTCTGTTTTAAAACTTTACATTTACTCAATAGTTGGATCAGAAGACGTGTGCTGTCTAAAAACATAATAGTCAAAATGTGTCGCAAGTTAATGTCAATATGTATTACAGATGCTTTAAAGATTACCTTACCCACCTAATTCTACTACGTAATGGTTCCTGTCTTAATGTCTACCCCAATAATCAAGACTAATAAGCGAATAAAGTTTTTATATTCATGATTCATCCCCCATACTAGTGTAAGACCTTATCTGCCCATGGGGTCGTTTTCGACCCCCTGAAAAAAACCCACTTTCAGATCTGAAAACTACTAATTGCTATTGTAGCCCTTATTTATGGTCATTAATAAACAACATATGTGAAAATTATAAAAATCGGCGTCAAAAAAAGTTCTGGGCATATATGGGTTAAATCATGATCCAGAAAACGCTTATATGTATGAACGAGCATCTACGTAATGTAAGCTCAACGTAAACATGGTCTGAACTGCATGTGTCAGAAATAAAAAAATAATATTAAAGCAGCTTAGGACGTTGCTCTGCGCGCTAAAGGAATACTAATTTTAGATTATCTCTTACGTGGTATCTAAAGACTGTTTTCTCTTATTTACCGGTTCGGCGTAATTAGTTAGTTACTTAGCGGTCTTGGATGTTGATGTATAGGTTTTTTATAAATAAAGTAGGTTAATTTTATGAAGTTGCTAGAGGGTAGATACGCTATTCGATCAAACCTGTGGACGTTTTACTGAAAATAAAAACTTATGGGAACTATCGACAGAACTGAAACTACGATTACGTCATAGCTACAGATATAATACTGGA
This sequence comes from Hipparchia sbordonii, assembly GCA_038048805.1. NCBI lineage: Eukaryota > Metazoa > Arthropoda > Insecta > Lepidoptera > Nymphalidae > Hipparchia > Hipparchia sbordonii. The sequence continues at coordinate 5,047,932 of JBBIWI010000019.1, forward strand.
TAGAAACAGGTGTAGCTTTGCGGAATTCCGTTATAATACAAAAGAAAAAGCAATATTTTGCTGTAATCCGCCAAAGCATAAAAAATCTGTAGAGCAACACGCGCCGCTCGCGCCGTACCCCTGTCGTTTCTCCAGAATAGAACAAACACAGGAACAAGGAGTTTGAGTGGCGCTTCGTGTTGGTGTTGTGTTGTTTTTCGATGGATATTTTTTTTAATCGATAACAAGATGACAGCAATCCTTGACTGCGATCTCACCTGATGGTAAGTGACGATGCAGTCTAAGATGGTAGCGGGTTACCTTGGAAGGGGTATGGCAGTGTACATTCAACCCATACCCCTAATCTGTTAGGTAGGTACCTAAACTTGGTCCTCGCCGAACAAGTACATACCAGCCAAAGAGTAGTAGAGATTTTTTTTATTTCGCAGCAGTTCGTAGACTTTAAAATGATTTACACCCGTAACCTAAGCAATTTTAAAGCACATTTTCCTTTGAAATTTTAACAAAGTAATGCTACAATAATGAGATACATCAACTTAACTTGCTAATGGCTAGTAACTACATGCACATTGAGTCCTAACTTAAGGCCTACTATTACACTCAAGTCTACTTTTTCGTCGAGAACATTTCAAAGACTGAAACTACTCATTTATTATTGCCGAGTGGACAGTCGTGTGATACAGTGAGCGTCTTTTATCTGCCCCACATCTAAATCGTAAATCAGGGGCTTTTACTGCACTTTGGGTTTCTTTTACTTAGTTTCCTCGACGCGTTCGCGATACAACACGGAGTAATGGCGGGTAATAATATAGATAAGTACAACTTTAGTTTACATTTACGCAATTTTGTCTATTTAAGTTGAGTAGGTAGGTACACTACAGGTTTACTTGCAAAACGTCTAAATTCTATGTATAAAGACGAGAAATGACCCCTAACACCATAGGGAAAAATTGTGACCATTTTAGAGTACTTTTACTTTAGTGATTTTTTTCAGGACCTTACGAACTTAAACCATTCAATGGTCAAAGCTTACACGTACATACAATCGGTATTTTTTCTTTCATCGTTTTAAAAAACAAAATTAGTGATTAATCATAATTTTAATACAAAATGCATAATTATTAATAGACTGCGCTATCACAAAAACTGGGGCAGTAGTTACAAAACATCACAGCAAGGTCAATTGGTCAATTGTACCTATCACCTACAATTTCAGATCTTGACTAACAAACTGTATTTTTCTTTAGTAAAATTATAAAAGGTTGCTGCTTGACTTGACCTTTTTTTTTAAGGAGTCAAAGATGTTTCCCTAAAAGATACCTAACTAGATAAAATAAACTCCATACCACAACCACCATAGAACTACCAATTTAACCATAGATTTAGGATAGGTCTACAATCCTAAATCGGCACTTGGCCGATGCAGGTTTTTTGAAAAAAAAAATTGAAAAGTTTATTTAAATTCTACCAGTGTCAGTTCTAAGTTTATTTCAGCCCTTGATCATGAAACATCTCTTTGGTCTAATAATAAACAGTTCACCCTTAGCTGGCAGGGTGTGAAAATAAACCAAATACAAAATGTTAAATGTTAAAAAAAGAAGGTGTTGAATGACGCTAACTAAGCAGGGTTTACTGTTAATCCAGTTAATAGAATTTGTTACATAATCCCACTGTAATTCTTTAAATGGAAAAGTTCAAGTGTGGTAAACTATGCCATAATATACAACTTATTAAAATACAAAGAATTACTGTCATACACACAGCTTGAGAAAAGCGATATTAATTAACCCATAAGATACAATCGACTGATTGGCCTCAACGCTCTCTCATTGCAATGATTGATTCAGTTTTCAGCTGGTTTTTTTTATTCATTGACAAGATAGTACTTGACTGCGAGCTCTCCCAATGGTAAGTGACGATGTAGTCTAAGATGGTAGAGGACTAACTTGGAAGGGGTATGACAGTGAACATTCAACCCACAGGTACCCCCCCAATCGGTTTCTACACACCATCATGCCGGGGCGCTAAATCTCTTGGTGGCACATCTTTGACGTTAGGGTGGTAACTAGCTAACGGCTAAAGCCTCCCACCACACCAGACCAGAGACAATTTAGAAATTATAAATTCCCATATCGCCCCACAGGGAATCGAACCCGAGACCTCCCAAATATAAGACCACAACTCTCACCACTGCTCCAGGGAGTTTGTCAATTGATATGCATTTTAGCCAATAACAAGAGAGCATGACCAATCAGAGGTGATTGCAATTGTCACACTGTAGAAATAATTTTAAGATAATCCTTTAGCTGTATAATCTTGTCAATTTTGCAGTAGCTGTTGCAAAATAAATTGTCAGCTTTCAAATGTAATGCTGTCTTTTTTCACAAGGAACATTAAGAAAAATTTTGCACTATTTGTAATTTTTATATGCTACTAAACTAAGCAAACTAGAGCAATTGGGTACATACTTATCTAAAACAGAATTAATAGACACCAATATCTCTCAGCTTTCATTCATCTGAATATATTGATGTTTGTTTAATAAGAACTTTTACACCTATACTGCTGAATCAATGTTGATGAAATTCAGCTCAGCAATTAAGCTTTCATTTTGGAGACAATTATACTCATAACTAACTAAAAAAGGTTTAGTAAGTAATACAACGAAGATGACTCAACACTGATTTACCTATGGTAACTACTTAACATAATTTCATAAAAATAACTCATTAAAAAGCATTCATTTTTACATTTATGCTATAAAATCTTATTACTGTATTACCTAAGACATATAAGGTAGAGGGACTACAGTTACCCATTATGAGAAGAGTAGGTAACTATGTATTGTATTTGTACCTAGATAATTCTAACTGGAATACAGAAACAAAAAGTTTATCAACATAACTATGCTGTGATGAGCGATCTTTCTTGTTACTTGCCGACCAACTAGATATCTAATTGGCCAGAACTAATTACAATGCAAAAGAGAGAAATAACTTGACTGTTTTAACAGTTTAAGTCACTATTCTAGTAAAAAACGTCGATGAATAAAACGAAATCATGCGCTTCAACACCTTATTAAACAAATTATGTTTGCTCACATTAGATTTATAGTACCTTTTGTAAATCGTGTACTATAATAAAGCGCGTTAAATTAAAAGCCCAATAGGCGGTGGATTGGGAATAAAAGGGGGTAAATATCGATTGTACTCACTACAAAATTCTGCCGGCAAACTTGGTGTAATCCCAAGAATTACGTCCCCTGCATCATGATTCTAACACAAAATCCGTAACTCACGTACACCAGAAACCACTGCACTACGATTTACGATAAACAAACACACAATTTCGAATTTATGTCAGTCACAACATTGAAAAAACATTTAGCAATACACGATAAATTCGTTCTTTCGATTAACACAACAGCTTCGAATAGAAGCGATTACAAACTGACAGAAAGGCAAAGCAAACTGAAAAGGAAATCAGTGTTGCCAACACTGTTAACTGTTAAGCCCTCTACTATAAATAGTTTCAACTATGAAAACCACATAACTAAACATAGTTTTTACGAAAGAAAACAATAAGAACATTTGTAATTTTCCTTTATTACGTAATAAAATATTAACTATTAGAAATAAATCAACATAAATTTACATTACATTTTAATTATTTAGGTACCTGTTTAGCTTTTATTTTTGATATTTAGGTTTTAGTTTTAATTTAGAATTTTGTTTTATGTTATGTTATGTCATTGTTAATTTGAATAAAAGAAAAAACATAATATTATAGTAATTAGTAAATCAACAAATTATTCAAGACCGGAACATTAAAATTGTTTAATAATAATAATAACAACTAATCTAATTTGTGAATTTCTTTGAATTAATAATTTTTTCCTGCACCATTATCGTTGACTTCAAATTGATATCATTTCTTGGTAGGTGCCGATTTGATTAGAAAAATATTCTATAACATTCTATTCGATATAAAATTATATTTCAAAATGTGTAAGTGGCTTATTGGTTGCGTGATCGCATTTTCGCATGCATAACTCGATTTAGATCGTAATTCGAGTAACTAGAAAACCCGTCAGCCACTAAAAGCAATAGGTATTTCGTCACTAAAATTGAGGTAGGAACCACCAGTTTTAGTGGAAAATCTACTATGTTTGCAACACTGAAGGAAATATAGGAACAAATCCATGGAGCCATAGACAAGAGCGCGCTTTGTCTGTATTGACTTTACCGCTTCTAACTTATTTTCTGTATTACCCGGCAAAATAGAAATGCTATTTGAGTGCTAGGTAATCTCTTATTTTTAGTGGACATTCATTACAGCCGTGTTATATCTGGCGACACCTATTGAGAAACCTAGTAACTTTTTGATGAATCATTTTGTTTGATGGTGCTTGGTTGGATTACACCGTAGGTTTACATTACACCCTGCATTTTGTGTCGTAGTTCTTACATGTACACATAGATGTCGCAACGGTATAGAGTTTATTGTAGTTCAGACGAATGTTCATAGATGGCGCTACTCGATTTTTAATACCAAAAAGTAAAAATTTAAAATTATATTTGAGAATAATTTTTTTATATAATGAGCTAGATCCTTTTATAATAATAACAATCATGTTAATGTAATAGCATGAGTGCTCATTTTAGTGGCTAATTATAATTAATTATTATTGTAGCTTAGTCGTACTTTACTACGCAATAAATTCAACAATACAATACCTGTTCCTTTATTGGTTCCTTTATCTAATACGTATAGTTTTTTTAATATTATACCATAATAAAAAACTGCTTAAATAGCATAGCTTTGTTAAATCATAAGTGCTAATTAATTCATTTTTAAAATACTGCGGGATAAGTCAATCAGGCGGGAATCGAGACCATTCCCAATTCCCAAAGGTTCCCATTTTTTTATTTTTTCGTTTTTTGTGTCACTTTTTAAAATCGTAAACATTCTAGGAGGAGGTCACTAAGGGAAAGAATAGTCAAGTGTGAGACGCACTCTCGTACAAAGGGTTCCGGTGGAAAAGCCACTTTGAAGGCTTAAACTTCCACCAAAAAATAAAAAATAAAAAAATAAACAATATGTTTTGAAAGTTGCCTTAACCCCACGTCTGATCGAGCTCATTTTGACTTTTTTTGAGCTCTTTTTGCTCGCTCAGTCGTTTCCGCTAGACTCTTTGTTTGTGGAAGTGTTTGCATGAACCCCTACAAAACGAAAATAAATAAATATGAGCTGATGATCGTCAAACGCTTCATCAGATGTTTATAAATTGTAGATAAGATCCATCTCGATCACGTCAACTTTCAAATAGAGAAAACCGTATCAAAATCGGTTTAAGAGCTATGAGGAAACAGACAGACCTACAGACACACAGACACACATGCACACAGGGTTATAAGTTTCACGTGTGAAGGGGAAGTCTTATACGTTTGTGCGGGGGCTAGAAATAAAAAAGCGAGTTTACTAATCTAATAACTCTACAGAAGATTCCGTTCCAATAGCGGTGGATCGCCGCTTTAGGTTACGGAACCCAAAAAAGGTTTGTGAGGAAAACTGAACGGTTAGATTTACTTCCGCCATAGTTGACCGCTGACTGCGAGGGCATTAAGGCCGCGAATTCGACAGAGAAATACATAGAGTCGACATTGCTGCTCATTCTGTTGTATACAAACACCCATACCTAACTATGCTATGTAGTATGTACACATAAACAAAACTATGCTATGTAGTGTATACATAGCATAGTTTTGTTACCTATTGTAATAATTTTTTTTTTTAAAAGAGCAACCGCTGAGTTTATTGCTGGCTCTTCTCGGCAGGAAAGGTATTCCGAACCAGTGGTAGATTCATCGACGATGCAAAAGCACTTGTAAAAGTTTATTTGAATAAAAAATATTTCTATTCTTCCTTTCTATACCCGCTGACATAGACATATAACGCCCGCAGACTTACAATTTTAAGTTGGGCAACTAAATCACAGAGTCCACTAATAGGCATAGTTACTTATGGTAACTTGCACATCTTACCCAAAAAAAAAACCGTTAACCGCAGATGTAGGTACTTACAATTTGAAGTTGGCCGAAATGATCAACGATTTAGTTGGATAAGATGTGCGAGCTACCATAAGTCACTATGCCTATTAGTATTTAGTATACCCTGCGATAATGTCTCTACGATTTCTCTGTTCTGACCGTGAAGAATGTTATTAAGTGGGTGAGCAGAAGAGTAAAAGAAACAAAAATATCTCTATCTATCGGCTTAGACGTGATAATTAGTAGATATGGACCCTGCCGGTGCCCGACGCATTCCCTGATATTAAAAATCACACCCACGTGAAAAGCGACCATTTTAAAATGAACTATACATAAAAAAAGTTAAAAAAAAATTTGAATAGCGGCCAAACGGGCGGGTCATCTGATGTAAAGTGATTATGAACACTTGTAGTACCAGAGCAGAGGCACCACCAATGCGTTGTCGGGTTTAAAGAATATCGGCCAAGCTGAACTTGACTAATATTCTCCTCTCTCCTCCAAATAAGCGGAAAGCTTGTGCTAGGAGTGGGGACGACATACAGTAGTGCAACTAATGGGGACTGGGGATCGAACTTGCGACCTTGCAGTTTTCAGTTCGCATCCTTAACCATTGGGCTATTGAGTATCATCGCTTTACAATGAGCTCGCGGAAAATTATTATCTATAAGTATATATAAAATTCAAAGTCCTGATTGACTGACTGAGATATCAACGCACAGCCCAAACTACTGAAGTTAGAAACTTGAAATTTTTACAGTTGGTTCCTTTTATGACGTAGGCGCACACTAAGGAAGGATTTTTGAAAATTCAACCCCTAAAGGGGTAAAATAGGGGGTTGAAAAATCGAACTTAACGTGAGCAAAGCTGCGAGCAAAAGCTAGTTAAAATATAACGTACCTACTGTGTTGTGAAAGGATGTCATAATTCATCTCTACTAATAATAATATTTTAAATGCCAAGGTGTGTTTATTGGTTTGTCCTTTAATCACGTCGCAAAAGAGCTATGCATCGACGTGATTTTTTCATGACTATAGTTGAGGACCTGGAGTGTGACATAGTCTACTTTTTATCCCGGAAAAGTTCCAGAGGGATATTTTCAAAACCTAACTTCACGCGGACTAAGGCTGAAAATAGACTGCACTCTTACTCTACTCAGACTCAAGACAGAGTTAAAACGAGACAGATTTATGTCAGAGCATATTTGTGTCTCGTTTTAACCCTATCTTGGGTCTGAGCTGAGTCAGAGCACGCTCTATAGATCTCGGCGTAAGTCTCGATCAAAAAGTAAAGGAATTTTCTCAATCTCCACTTAACTCTTGAAGCGTCCTTAAACAATAATCGTCCATCGTGTACCCAATACGTATAACTCCTAAACCTGATATCGCAGTGAGTAATGGTGGGAGGGGGGGTGGAATTAATAAAACACACTATATTGATACGACCGGTGTCGGATGCCGTAGGGTTTCCAATAAAGCCTATTTGAATTTATTAGCTTGCTCTTTATTGTACTGGCGGTGAGAAAATCGTTAACAAAATATTATAAAGTGTTGTAAGAACTGTGATAACACCACAGTGTATCACTATGATGTACTAAGGAGTCCATAAAATATGCATCGTCGGCATTGTTTTATTTTTTATACTTGTTCACTTTATAAAATTAGTACTTAATTAATAAAATTAATATTCCTTGTACCTACATGTTTAGCCTGCGAGTTACATGGAACCAGAGACCCTAGCGTCAATGTCAATGCATTGAAGTTTGACAGCAAGTAACATAACTTAAATTGCACAAAATGATACAGTCGGTCCCTATGATATAGTATATGTCGGTCCTAGATACTCATCTCATATAATAAATATTTGAAGATAAGTAATCGAAAAATCAAAAAGTTTCCAAGGAAGTAGATGAAGCTGCGAGTCTCGACCATAAAATTAGATTGTACATAATTAGATAAATTATCTATTTTGATTGTTGACATCCTGGGGGTCATGTGACGAGAAAGTTACATCATATTTAGAAGGATCTGTGATCCACGGTGACCGGAGGGCTTTTTGGAGTGGCTGTCTGACGTCTGTGTATTCAGTGAGGTACCTAATAGAGGCCAGCTTTCTGTTTAGCTACATTTCCTCGTTCCAACTTTTAAGTATTTATATTGTGACTAGCTGAATCCCGTGACTTCGTTCGCGTGGATTTAGTTTTTAAAATCCCGTGGGAACTCTTTGATTTTTTCAGATAAAAAGTAGCCTATATTACTCTCCAGGTCCTCAAGCATACCCATGCAAAAAATCACGTCGATCCGTAGCTCTGTTGCAGTGGGATTGAAGGACAAACCAACACATTTTCGGGTTCATAATATTAGTAAGATTTTGTAAGATGAATCTTAGGGTAAATATAAATAAAAAATAAATCTGAAATCTTTTGAACACTTTTGTGCGCGACTATCTTTACTCGTAAACGACGAGGTGATCTTCGTTTTTGGAGAAAAAAGTATCGGGTAAGAAACACCCAGCTGTGCGATATTTATGACTTTATATCCTTGCATCTCTTTCATACGCCCTTTATCTATTTTGCGTCTCGTTCAGGCATGAGGATTTCTTGTGAGAATTGTGAGATTTTTCGAAAATTTGAATATGATTTAGTTAAATGGTAAGGGTATAGGATTTGAATTTGTCAAGCTTGTAAGGAATGAAAAATGGGGCTATTTGGTGTGGTTTATAAATTTAAAAAATCCGATGGGAATTAAAGAAATGGTTCTGTTGAGGCCCAACCCTAGCTCCTTATAGCTCAGAATCCGAAGCTCATCAACGGATCTAAGTAAGGATATAGCTTTTGCTCTTGGCTTTGCTCACTTTAAGTATGATTTTTCAAACCCCTATTTAATCTCTATAAGGATTGAATTTTCGAAAATCTCTTTTTAGAGGATGCCTACTTCATAATAGCTGTAATAATAATCTGTATGCCAAACAGCCCGATCCATCCAGTGGTTTGAGTTGTGCGTTGATAGATCAGTCAGTCAGTCACCTTTTCCTTTTAAACTATACTTAGATAATAACTTGTACCTAATAATAATGTCCTCTCGACCGAATCCGGCCACGCTAGCAATCTCCTCCGCGGGAGATATTATAGTGCACAAGTGTGTGCGCAAACACAAGTGCACTCCTTATAGTCCGATGGAACGGAAATCCGATATGACCGGAGAGAGATCAGGCACAGTAAAGACAGCCGCCAACTTCCTAACTCCGGGCTAATACTGAGAATTTCTTGACAGAAAAATCCAATACATTTTATGGCTCGAACCGGGAATCAAACCCGGGACCTCATCATCTGCAGTTGAACTTGCTAACCACTAGACCAACGAGGCATTTACATAATGATGATGAGTTACAGAGGATTACATTTTTTTTTTAAAGAATATTAGGCAACCGAAAGTTGACTAATATCCTCCTATCCCCTCCAAATAAGCGGTAAGCTTGTGTTAGGAGTGGGTACGACAATAGTGCAACATGTACCTACATACCTAACACTTAGCAATAAATTGAAAAATTGCTCGTTAACGGTGCATCTGGTTACTAAGTATTAGTAAAATGATCCTAAACAGGTGGTAACTGGCGATGTAAATAAAATGTGATCACAAAATACTAAGAATAATTGCGTTTCTGTTATTAAAAATACATTAACATGGCGGTTGCGAAGTCAAACATTCATTTTATGTGAATCAATTTATTAAAAGTACTTACCTACCTATCTGGCCAGTGGGCACTGTACGTTTGAATGGCTACTATAGGTTCCTTGTATAGGTGCACTACCTATTATTGAAATCTGTTTCTAGACGGAATTATGGAGTTACGGAATTATCGCGTCGCCAAAACAAAAAACGCGTCGAATTGATAACCTCCTTCTATTTTGAAGTCGGTTAAAAAGTGTCTGTCTGACTGCCAGTCTGTTGAAGTTGATGTCTTCACCTAAACACTGCTAATACCACCGTTTAATTCAGAAAACTTCATATTTATTTCTCTACCATAAACTTTCTTAAAGGACTCCACTCCTTATACTGTAGTACCACTTCTAAGATCAAGGAATAAAGGGCCTTATTCTGTCATAGTACCTACACATCTTTTAAGTTTCCGTTATAATTTAAGTAAGTAGGTACTTAAGTTGTGTCCGGTATCAATCTGTTAAGAGTCTGGTTGATGGAAGATTTAAGACTGAACAGACTGCACGTTGGTGTCTTTCACAATTTACTGGCAAACCCAAATTCTGACGAAGCGTGCAGTTTGTTGAGTCTATTCATGTGTAAATAGTATTTTAGTTTTATATTTTGTTCGGGGTACGATACGGCTGGCATACGTCCTAACTAGTGTTGCCAGACGTCCCGTATTTCCCGGGACATCCCGTATTTTAGACATAGTTTAAAATGTCCCGGCGGGACTGACTATGTCCCGTATTTGAACCGTACGTCGTTTTTCATAATGATATCGATTTAAGTATTCACTTGTGGTATTCACACACGCAACGTTCGTAAAACGTACTCGTCTCGATACTAACTTGCACTCGCAGCCCACATCGACCAATGACAGTGTTTGTGTCAGAATGACAATGTTAAAACTGACTCGATCTTCGGAAAAATATAAAAAATGACACTAAATAATTTTGGTTTTTTATTTGTCCCGGGTAAAAAACTGAAATCCCGTATTTTTTAGCCATTTAACCATTTGTCCCTTATAGGCTGAAAAAAAAATCTGGCAACTCTAGTCCTAAGTTAGGACGTATGCCAGCCTTATTGTACCCTTTTACGTTAGGACTCCTAACGTAAAAGCCTTCCAATAAAAGATTAAAAAAAAAGTACTTAAGTACTTAATTGATAACTCATTTCCCCAAATAAATAATTACTTAGATAGCCATCGTATAATTATCCAGAATGTGTTTATCTCAACTAAGTAGGTACCTTCTCAATCCTGGACCAAAACCGGTCCGAAAATAAGTGATCAGTTTTATTAACCCGGCGTAAAAGTTAAAAATAAACATTTCGATAACGCATGTCACTTGCTAAGGAATTTATGTTAATCGAGATTAATAAAAAAAGGGGACCGCCAAGCGCGGGTTGAACTCACTCCCTGGGAGGGTTCCGTGCCATTAAATTACAACAGGCATGAAACCATATACTACATGTCTACAACTGATCCGCGTCAAGCTAAAGGTACAATTACAGGACACTGTTCGCTTAACAAACATCTTTAGGTACATTCTAGGTATTACCGATAGCCCTCTATGCAGAGCGTGCATGGAGGGCGACGATACACCGGAACACGTACAGTATTCGACCAACGTCATAGAAACAGTAGGACCACGCAAAACGGGCGATAGGCGCCTACTCGCGGAGAAGAAATCCCAAGAGTTTGAAGATGAAGATGACCCTTAATCGGTTTCTACTCGTCATCGTGCCGGAAGGCATGGCGGCACGTCTTTGACGATAGGGTGGTAACTAGCCACGGCCAAAGCCTCCCATCAGATAAACCCTATCACGGAACCCTAGAAAGGAAAAAACTGTAACTTCCCAATGATCGGTTATCTAAAATAGAGGTTAAGGCACCTGCGTGGTGACTGTATGGAAGAATAAAAAGAGTAAAGGAGTGATTAAGGATTGAATATTATTCGATTAATCGTTACGGCCTTATATATTTGGGTAAATGTGATGATTTTATGAAGTTAACATTAAGTTTTTGCCACGTTTATCAAGTTTTTAGCACTTAAGGTCGCAGCTCAAAAGGTATACCACGTTAGGCAGTCTAAAGTGGAAGCGGGCTGTTCTGGAGAGGATAATATTTTCATTAAAGCCATTAACACCCTAGTTCGAAGAAATGAGGGTCTACAGTCTACACTACTGTCAAAGACGTGACGCCAAGTTCCGGCGCAATGGCGTGTAGAAACCGATAAGGGGTATGAGTACACTGCCACACCCCTTCCAAGTTAGCCCGTTACCATATTAGACTGCATCGTCACTTACCATCAGCGACTATCTTGTCATCGAATAAAAAAAAAATACTCAGGTAACATAAATTAACGATAAAAAAAGTGTACCTACCCGTAACTAACTTTCGCACGGTTCTCAAAGTTCAACCGGTGGGTGATGTACTCATTCATTACTCAGCTAATCTGCACGTGCACTGATAGTACCTATGTAGTTAGATATTGTTTCATTTACTTAGCTGTTTAGCGTCGATTCACATCATAATTGGCTAATGAAATCATAAAATAACATGGGTACATTTTTAATTTTTTTTAAATTTTAATTAAAAAAATATTTAAAAACGTACATATTCATCCAAGGCCATACTAAAGAAAAAATTGATTGATTTGAATTTTTTATTAATTGTGAAGGAAAGTAAAAAATTATAAAGACGACGTAATTTTGTTAATGATTTTGTTTTCTTTGTCGTAGATAATATCTTGTATGCAACTATACGTAATTAGTCATTACGATGCAGTTGCATAAATAGCTATATTGTAGTCTCTAGATACAACTTTTCGGTTAGGTACATATGAGAAGGTAAGTTAGATAGGTACATTTACTAAAAAAAAATAACATTTTAAAACATAAAAACAGTATGACTAATAAAAAGATCCGATTCAGAAATTCTATTCCCATCAGAAACATCGATCGCACTCTGCCAGGGGTGACAAACCTTTGAAGTTCAATGCATTATAATAAATAAAAGCTCTGCAACTCGATGAGTTACCTATGTCGATAATTCTGGTTCCACTATCCCGCAGGGACAGATCTCTCCATCGCCCGCTGAGTGCCAGCCTTCTTAAGAGGCCCATAGCTAACGAACATGTCCGTAAGTTACCATTTATGCTATTAGTAGTAGATATGGGGAATCGAACCCAGGACATCAGTGTCACATTAATTAAAATAATAATAATGTCCTACCGGCCGAATCCACACAGATTAGCCATCTGCGCAGGAGATATTATAGTGCACATGTGAGTGCGCAAACACAGGTGCACTCTTTATGCTCTCACTCTTATAGTCAAGAAATCAGGCACAGGACCGACAGCTTTACGTGCTCTCCGAGGCACGGGGGTGACTCATCGCCAACTTCCTAGTTCCGAGCTAGTACTGAGAATATCTTGTCAGAAAAACATTTTTGGCCCGACCCAGGAATCAAACCCGGGACCTTGTCATCCGCAGTCAAACTTGCTAACTATTAGACCAACGAGGCAGTCTCATAAGACCTGTGTGGCTAACATGCGCGCCACGAGAAAATTTTGTCTACACTTTACTCGTGAATCTCTGTAGAGATTCACATAGAGACTACGAGTAAACGTGTAGACAAAACTTTATTGTGGCGCGCATGTTAGCCCTACAGGTACCACTGTCCTAGGGAAGAACTGTCAATCGCGGTGCTCGCTTCCTGTGTCACCGGACAGACAAAAATCATATGTAGCACCAAAGGTTCACAACCTCTGGCCACCTTTCCCAGTGTATTCGTAACCCGATACTTTAATACCTATTAACATTTAAGTCCTAGTATTTTCTTAGTATTAGACCAAGGTCCATATTTTGAGAGGCAGCCAGTTTTTACACAATTTAATTGCTTTTTGACCTATGCACTTAAGTAGGTACTTACTCGTAACTTAGTTGCAAATGGAATTTGCAACTAAGTTACGTTAAGTTGAAATTAAAAAGAAATGAAAACTTTCAAATTCCAATGTAAATACCTAACTAGGAAAAAAAATACTTAAACATAAAATTTAATTATTTTTCTAGCTCATTAGTCACTATAAAGTAGGTAATATAATGACCACAAAAAGTAAAATTAATTTAAAGACCCTATTTAATACGCTTACTATAAAAAAGTGGTTCAGGTTAAATATTTCACAAGTTTAGGTGTTCGTTAAGTTGACGCATATTGTTATTTCATTATAAATGCACAAATGTCTTAATTAAGATCGAAAACCGGCATAATAATTCAGAAAAAATACACAGCCTTAACTGCGGTCAGAGGCTGCTTTTTGTCCCTTTCTTACGTAATACAGTATCAACATCCGTCCTTCTTTGCTCCAGACGAACTTGTAAATTGTTCTTTTTACGAAACACCCGGTTGGTAACGTCCTATATCATTAATTCTACAAATGATTAAAACTCTTATCTCTTAGACTATAAGGTTGGAAATTTTTTAAAGGGTTTGTTGTTTATATCGTTTTTAAAATGTAACGGATGATCAAGTTATCTCGCTCAGACAAAACAAAATACAGCACAAGTCCTTTGAGCTTTCGAGTTTAGTTGCTTTACCGCGATTGCTTTTTGTAGTCCCGTCCCTTTTCTTGGAGCATTTCATTCGTAACGAAAACCTGTTCAATTCTGTAAACTTCTTACAGCCACCACATCGCATACAAAACCCAACCTTACATTTGGCGATTTAAAGTTTATAATTATAGTTATTTTGTTGATAAGATAGGTTGTTGGGAATGTTTTCGTTAAGATGTTATTGTCACGTTCGATGCGAGATGTGTATTTTCTCTTTTTGTTGAATGTGCATTAAGACATACTAACATTGCACTGTACCTTCGTTTTCCAAGTCGGATCATGCATGATTCATACGAAATCCTTTGCGAGTGATGTGATTTCACGCAAGATGTTTGCGTTGACGTTTTCAGTGTTCAAGCTTAATTGTTATTGCTTTAGGCACGTCTAGGCTCTCAGACTACTACAAATTAAGCAATTAAGCTTTGTGGTTCATATAATATTTGAGAGGGCATACCTTTTACAGTCTTAGATGGTAACGATTGAAGTTTATTTAGCTTATATGGTATTACTTCCTTAGTAGTCACTCTTATTGATTCATTATCATCATCATCATCATCATCATCATTATCAACATCATCACCTTCTTCATCATCATTTTGGGTTATAAAAATTATAATTGTGCACTTAATAATTTTCGAGAGTTCAAGTCTGGTTTATCTAGGTACCTAACTAAGTACCTATTTTTCGGGCATATTAATATGGTTGAACACTACAATTTATTTTAAAGAAACTTAAAAAGCCACAAACTACCTACTATGTATTTTATTAATTTATTATATTATATTGCAACTTGCAAGGTCTTTGATTGTTAATAAGGCCAACTTGTGGCTCTCATAATTAGTCAAGACTCTTAAAGTAGGTATTAAAGGTTCGGAAAACAAATTTTGCTAAGAAGAGCTGGCGAGAAATCACACGTTGCTTCTTTTCTTCTTTGTTAAATGTTAACTTAATGTCCGGAAAAAGATATCCAGAGGCTTTTTTTAAATTGCTTCAACTTTGCTTCAGCGCATTAAGGGAAGTAGTCCGTAAGTACAAGTTAAGGAATTTTTGTAGAGTTTCCCAGAAAATTGGTCTTGCTTGAGTCGTCAGCAGTGTCATCGGTGAACAAACATTTGGATAGCAGTCAACGCGGCAAACACACGCCGCGGTGAGTGTTTGCACTCCACTTAACAAATAGATAATTATTCTGTTCAATTTCTGATTTGCATATTGCATTTGTATATGCTCTTCAGTTTATTTACTGAAACATATACATAATGAACCTTCACCATATAAAGTTTTCTTATCATTGAATGAAGATATATGACGTAGAGTCTTTCTAAGAATCTTCCCAACCTACATTTTGTGATTCTTGAAGATTTCATTCATTTCATCACAATACTATTGTTTTAAAGATGTGTGTTATTGCAGTTATTTCGACTGCAGTTTCACCAACTTTTCTGACATGAACTTTTTTATTGGCAGGCTATGACACCATGACTAAAAAATATGAAACCATTAGTCTGAAGATTCTCAGTCGAAAGCTTCTGAATATAGTACATTATTGCAAAGGCAGGGAAGTAGGCAATTGCAGGTCGAGTATGAGTTTGAAGGCCGAGCCGTAGGCGAGGACTTCACTAAATACGAGACAGGCAATTGCCATTTCCCGCCGAGGCATATATAGTGTTTTTCTCAAAAGAATGCAGGGAAATAAAACACTTTTTATATTATACATCCAAATCCATCCGCCATTTTGGTTTAAATCTGGTGGAGTAGGTGCAATCAATCTCCATTTCACTCTCTGAACCGTTGGAACTCATTTTGATTATTATTAAATTTATATTTATTAAGTAGGTATGTAAATAACAAATCAAGACGAATTTTCAGCTTTACCACCAATTTTTTTTTATTATCTGTGCCGACAGGCAAACGCATTTATGACTATACAGCCACGTAAACGCAATTTGTACTAAGCAAAGAGACTATGGTATGCCAAGAATGACAAAAGAGATCCGATCAAGGAGTATTTAGTAACCCCAGCACGCCATTTCATACTGTTGTATGAAACGGCATTACATTACAAAGCTCCTGCAATATTTAAAAAAAAAAAAAACGCTCCGCGAAACAACTGTTTCGCGGAGCGTTGTAATGTTCCAAATTCAAAAAACGCTCTTGCAATGGATTTGATTTTCTTTGTCCGACAATTCGATACTTCGCGTGTTCTTTTTTCGAAAATAATGACAATATTTCCATGCATGTTTGAGAAAAAATATTTTCAGCCATACTTAAAACAATTTGAAAAATGTCGTTATCAAATAGAGTTAAATAATAATTAATTATTGAACAGCTTAGAAATTGCTTGCATGACAGGCATGATCAATGTATTTTAGAAATAATAAATAGGTACCTACCATTCCATCCTGTCGGTCCAATCGATTTAAATCCTATGATTATAATGCTTCATAATAAAAAAGAGTTGCCATGAATACTTATTTATAGCTCCGCCCACCCATCACGTCTATACATATCCATCGGAGTTGCCTCATTAAAAACATTTTATCGCTCATGCAAATCCGTGAATTATCATTGTTTATGTTAGTGCATCAGTCAGCATAGCGCTAAGAAAATGCGATTAAGACATTATCTGGTTACCACTATCCGCGTCCGAGTGGGACGCAGCACAAATACACCCGCATATAAATTGTACGGAAATAACTTTACGTGTGAGTGGGATGGGGCTATTGAAATGTCAGGATCGGAGTGCGCATAATGAGAAATTTGTTGTCTCTTTTCCTCTTGACGTTTTACAGTCGTTTATTGTCATGTTACTGTCTCGTTTCGACGGGTGAGATTGAGATGAAATCGCTGGCCGAGCGCTATCCGTGTCCTCCTATCCTCTATACCGGTGTGCGCCGCGTCGGCGTTGGACGTTCGTAACATTATTATTTTCCCTCTTGCATATTATTAATAAATAAACGCTCTATTATTTTATTTATGAATCAAAAAGTTACTTTTGAGGACTCGGGTGACAGTGTATGTGACTGGGTATACGATAACAATATTTTGGTGTCATCGAGTTTTTAGGAATTATTTGACAAGTGTGCTGGTGTTTATTTGTGTTGTATTTATTATGCAAATGGATTGCTGCTGCTACAATATAGTTTGACACGAGATGACCTGAAAAATCAACATATCGGTAAGTTAATCTGCTACTGATATATCTGCTTTATGATGAAAAAAAATAATTTGTACAATTTCAATAATTTTCCGATGTGAACTAACTAAAGATATTCTTATTTACAACGCACATGCTTAAAAAAAAAAGATCGTTTAAAACTTTAATTCACGTTATTAAAAAAACGGGCAATTTACAAAAAGTCTCATTTCTCGGTTGCGCTGCAACGTTTTCGGAATTCCGCACGGACCTTAAAACTCGTCCTTTCGAGTCAAGTGACAAGTTTTCGTTTTAGCAAAGGTCCCAACATGTGGTCCTGAGAGCATAATATTTTTGTACCTGCTTCGGTCACAGCGCGAAGGGGCTGACTTTTTGTAAGTTTCAAAAACAAAGCAATCCCAGCGGCGACGGGGTGCCCGCCGTCCGGTGTTGCAGTTCAGTCACGTTTTTAGTCTTTCCCGGGAATTGCTGGTTTTTTTTTTGTTTTACCACCTAACCGCCTGTGGACGTTGCATTTTTATTAGTGGACGTGTCTGAGAAGCTTAGCGGGGTGTTACGAACATGTGGAAACTTTTTTGTTTTACACTGAGAGTTTATCTTTTTGTAGTAAGTTAGAAAAGTATGCTTGGAGAGCATTTCCATCTCTGTCTTTTTCTCTACCTATATAAATGAAGATACTAGCTAGGTCCTGTTTCATGATTACTTCCGAGCGATTTAGGTTTTAAAACAATTTCTAGGCCTACTTAGGCTGTGTCTTTACGTTTGCTGACTGTTAATCAGTCAGTCACGGATCTGTTTCATAGATAGGTGCGTAGGTGTAGATTAACATAAAGTTCATTGGCAGATCGGAAGACAAAATATCTGGACGTTTCTTGTGTTCTTTGATAAAAATACATACTTACCTACATTATTTTAAAAAATATTTTACATATTTATGTATGATTTATGTTTAAAATCTAAAACATTTTTTAAGACTTATTTAAAATCTATACACTAGCGCTTGATTACGATCTCACCTGATGGTAAGTGAAGATGTAGCTAAAGATGGTGCGCGCTTGCCTAGAAGATGCCTTGTCACTCTTGATTTAAAGATACCAAAGTTATAGCTAGTTGGAAAAACTGAAGGCATTCCAAATTTTTGTGGTGCTTGTTACTAGGAACGATGAAACAAAGCGCTTAGTGCAAGATCATGTAATTTTGACCACCTATTAGATTCATGCAATGCCTTCCGGTTCGATGGAAGAAAGGTGATGGTGAAACTAAGTTAAATAGTTCTTGAGCACACTCTCTGAAATATATCTTGTAGAATACCGAGCCACCTTGCACCGATGTTCCAGACTTGAAACAGAACTTGTACTGCCTGTTAACTAAGACTGAAATCTATAGACCGCTCACCGCACTCTCAAATTCAAATTCAAAATTTTTTGATTTCATGTAGGCTAACTTGTAGCTCTTATGACACGTCATAAATCTACCACCGGTTCGGAATGCAGATTCTGCTGAGAAGAGCCGGTAAGAAACTCAGCAGTTGCTCTTTTCAAAAAAAATTTTTTTACAAAGCTATGCTATGTATACAGTGCTTCCACAATAAAGCTTCAAAAATGCAAAAATGCATACGTAGGTACACCAATCCAACGCATGTCAAGACGGGCAGCCAAAGCAGACCCATTCCCGTTGGTGGCACCCGTTCACAAGCATGACGCATGATCCAGCCATTACTTCGCTCAACCATATTTGAGGGAACGTAACAACCCGCACCACACGACACCACCACAGAAATGTTGAAAGAGAGCATGAGCATGACTCACTTAGCACAGACTCAAGACAGAGTTACAATGAGACAGATTTATGTCAGAGCATATTTTAGGTCTCGTTTTAACTCTATCTAATATTTAGCTATGTCTGAGCACGCTTTATAGATCACAGCATAAGTGACCAAGCTCTTAAAAAAAAGATAGATAGATATTTATTCACCAAAATGAAGGTTTTTCTGGTGGGAGGCTATGGCCGTGGCTAGTTACCACCCTACCGTCAAAGACGTGCCGCCAAGCAATTTAGCGTTCCGGCACGATGGCGTGTAGAAACCGATTAGGGGTATGGGTAGAATTTACACTGCTATACCCCTTCCAAGTTAGGCCACTACCATCTTAGACTGCATTGTCACTTACCATTAGGTGAGATCGCAGTCAAGGGCTATCTTGTCATCGAATAAAAAAAAAATCGAACCTCATACATTTTACCAGGACTGGTGTGTGTCTATCTCAAATAGCCACTCTAAAACTTACTTTATTTTATCTACATTACAAGTAAGTTGGTATATTTAGCATAAAAACGATCCGGAACACGAAAGACATAATACAATACCGTATCACGAGCTACGCCGAGATTTGACCTCAGATCACGAATCTCCATTGATTCGTTTAAATCGCTCTATCGGTGGAATACTGAGGAAGATATAAGATTTAACTATAAAGATACAAGCTTGCGAGCGCATTCAGTGGAAACATGGCAAGATATTTTATAAACCTGTAAGCCAGGAGCAAAGTAACCCATGTACGGTACGGTACATAGAACCAACAAACTCTTATGACTAATCATTAATTTTTTTTTTACAATAATTTTATTTATCTATACTTACATTATAAAGAGGAAAGATTTGTATGTAAGTAAGTGTGTTTGTAACGAATTGGCTCAAAAAGTACTGGACCGATTTGGCTAAAATTTAAAATGGAGATAGACTATACCTTGGATTAAAACATTTTTTATCCCGTAAAAAATTATAGTTCCCGTGGAACTCCAAAAAAACCTCAATCCACGCGTACAAAGTCGCGGATATCAGCTAATTAATTATAAATTATTTTTTTAATATATTTGTAGCGAGCAAACGAGCAGACGGGTCACCTGATGTTAAGTGATTACCGCCGCCCATGAACATTTGTAGCACCTGAGGCACCACCAATGCCTAAAAAGCTGGCAGCTTTTTAGGAATTTGTTGGTCCGCCCCTTGAATAACCCCATGTTGTAACTTAGTGGGAACACCGTCGCAGAGGGTTGGTTCCACAGTTTCAAAGTAATTTTATAATATACGATAAAGGTGCTATAAGTGCGTTTTGAGCAATTCAATAATCACTTGCTTCATGTAACTGGAAAACATCAGGAAGAGACGAAATGGTTACCTTGGGCTGATGCTGCAGTATCAAGTAGTCTGCGGTACATCTAACTTACAGCACACTTAGGAACGAAGGAAAGTTAACGAAGAACGAAGAAGTTAGAAAGGAACGAAGTTAGGAAGGAAGTTACAGCAGATATAGTGTGTTTCGACAAGGTTTAGACTATATAATATTTTGATAATTTTTCTTTTTCCGCCTTCACCAGATTATCATCATGTGGAATTGTGATATCGACAAATATTGCTCGGCGCGCTGATCGGTCAACTAGCACTATATCAGGTAGGTATGATGACGTAGTCATCCGCTAAAAAAGGATTTTTCAAAATTCAACCCTGAAGGGTTAAAGCTAGTTATCTATACTTCTATACTTAATATAATAAAGTAGAAGAGTTTGTTTGTTTGATCGCGCTAATCTCTGGAGTCGGATTTAAAAAATTCTTTTTGTGTCTGATAGCCCAATTCTTGAGGAAGGTTATAGGATATTCAACATCTCGGTACGGCTCTTAGAAGTCGAGCAAACAGAAATAATAGCGCGGGTGAACAATGTGATGCGGTGAGTCGGTGGTCGAGGGCGGTCACCCAACGAGAACCGAACAAAAACCGAACCGAAGACTATTTATTAATTCGGAAGATCAAAGCGTTACCACGGGATTATTGAAAAGTAAATCCACGCGGACGAAGTCGCGGTCAACAGCTAGTTATAATATACTAGACGATGCCCGCGACTTCGTACGCTTGGATAAAGGTTTTTTGATTCCCGCGGGAACTCTGAAATTTTCCGGGATAAAAAGTAGCCTATGTTTTAATCCTGGGTATGAGCTATCTCCATTTCAAATTTCAGCCAAATCGGTTCATTCGTTGTGGCGTGAAGGAGTAACAAACACACACACACACACACACACACACACACATACACATACAAACTTTCGGCTTTATAATATAAAAAAAATAGTGTGATAGTGTGATGTGATAGTGTGATGTGATGTGATTCACAAGTCGGGGGTGTTTGTAATTTTCAATTGAAACTCATTGTATTAAGCATATTAAAACTCATCGGCAAGAGAAACTCAAATGAGATAGAAACGTATGGTTTCGGTAATTGCTTAATCAAGTCGATTGATCATCAATAGAGCGGTCGAGAGGAGCGCATGTCGACGACCGACCGAGCCGCCGGCGATGGTGATGTACCTTACAGATATAGCTACAGTATTATGAAACTGCGGGGCGTGTGTTTCTTTTATTTATTTATACTCGATACAGCTTATTAAATTCATCGATAAAATTTTATTACTTTGTTAGGTACCTACCTACTTACCTGCTGGCTGACAATAATTTATCTTACTTGAAGGCACTGATAGACTCAAACTAAATTGAATTCATATTATAATAATATCTTATACAAAATTATAAGCCTACACACATACTTTTTAGCTACCTACACTATTTAATTCTAATACTAGCTGAGCCTGCGATTTCGACCGCGTGGATTTTTTTGTAGTCTAGTGTTTGTGAAGTTGAAAACAACGTGCTTTCATAGTCGTTCTATAGCTGACTTTGCCTTTGAATTTTTATTATCAATCTAGCTGATATACGCGGGAATTTAGTTTTTGAAATCCCGCAGGAACTATTTGATTTTCCGGAATTAAATTAGCCGATGTCACTCTCCAGGTGCTCAACTATTCCCATGCAAAAATCATTTCGATCCGCAGCTGTGTTGCAGCGTGATTGAAGGACAAATAAGCAAACTCATAATAAGCTAAGTAATAACTTTGCACGATACTATAGCATTAGGTAAGTAGAACTCTCAATTTAGTTCAATTTTCTGTGTTTCCTAACACATACAATTTGGGTATCTTTAAAACAATAGTGAATAGGCGTCTCCTAGGCAAACGCGTTACACCTTAGACCACATCATCACTTTCCATCAGGTTTGATAGTGGTCAAGCGTCTGCCTATAATGTATAAAAAAAAATTTAGATATTGTACTACAGAATTGGTCACATGATGATTGATTTTCATCACACTATATTACCGAGCTTAATAACAACAAATAAAATAAAAACCAAAGCAACCGTAAAAGAAGTAAAGAATACGTACAAGCTAGATAAAGCCAACGAAAACTTTTTATTGATGGTGTGGCGTCCGTTGAAACAATAATTGATGGACTGACTGTCCCTACATCGTAACTTACCGGAGAAGTGAACTGTGTATCGAATATAATGGACAAGTGCGCGTTCCAAAGAAAAATATGTAACTTATATATAAAGGTATTTCTGGACCAGCAGAAGAATCTTTAAATGAAGCTTGGGGTCATAACAATTTACACAGATAAAATAGGATTTCTTTTGTTTTTTTTTTTCAAAAAGCAATAGTTTGACTGTAATCCAACAAACTAGAAAAATCTAAAGGCGGAAGGCAGTGTAAAGCGCATGGTAGTAAGTAATATCATGTATAACAAAAAATGTTAGAATTATTTTGCTGTAATCCGCCAACAGAAAAAATCTGTATGGTCAAACATGCAATTATAAGCTAAGCACCGCTTACCTCCCCAACCAAGCAATAAAGCAAATTTCCCAAGCAAGAATTGCCACCACCACTCACATGCACCACCACACAAGACTTTTATACTACTCTCGACGCACGTTTCGCCCCGACACCGGAGCATCCTCAGGAGATATCGACTTTACAATGCTGTATTGTCTAGTAGACCGAAGGACCATCCAATTTTTAGTATAGTCTTAAAATATTTTACTGTGTTTACACTTCATGAGCACTTTGGAAGTTATTTCAAATAGGTACATATTACGAAACCGGTGGGATTCCAACCCAAATCTCTCCGAAAATCTCTTCCTGAGTGAATTAACGATTACGCAATGGCACCAAATTCTTATTTCCTTGTTCTGAATTTCTTATTCCTGTCACATTTGGCACAAAAATTACTGAAACTGAGAAGCTCCAAATAGTCTTTGCAGTTCTCGAATTCTAATTATACTTAATACTTTATTAATATGTATGGTGTGCTAGCTCTTTACTTCAGTCTATCAGCCAAGATGAATTCTATCATAAATCTAAAAGGTCAAATGTTGGCTCTATGACCAGTCGAGAATCTACCACTGGTTCGGAAAGTTGACTCTGTTGAAAAGAGTCGGCAAGAAACTCAGCAGTTGCTCTTTTCAAAACAAAAATGTTACAATGTGTAGTGTAGCTTGTCTACTTTGCGGACAGCTGAAGCAAAGCCGATTGCTTGCAAGCAACTTTGTTATTAAGAAGTTCACTAACTGTATAATAACCTCTACTTATTAAATGCATCCAAAGTAATAAATTTATACAGTAAATATATGTAGTTAATTTTCTAAGGTCATAGTCTACAGGGTCTCCGTAATAAAACTTTGTTTTATTGCAATTTGAACCCTACAGATAAATTCCAACTTTCAAAAGATCAAATTAACAAGTTAGTGATAAAATGCCTAGGCCCTATTTGTCGATTTTCTCACACAAAACAGTTGTTAATTAATTCGATCGCTTTTATCAATATTCTTTTGACTGTGAGAAGAAATTTAATGAAGTTCTTTAATAAGTGCTATTTTTTCAATTACTTCATTTTGATGGGTTTCAGGCTAGGTATAATTTAATAACAGTTCTTGTAATTTAAAACCTCGTCTCTGAAAATGCAGAGCGGGTGATGCATGCGGGGCTTCATTTATTTTGAAAAATTAGTTAATGTAGTTCCTCGTATTTAATAAACCACTCGCCAAAAAGAAAATACGCCACAATCAGTCCCTGCATTACCCCGTTCAGTAGCCAAACAAACATCGATGCTGGCAAAAAAATTTTTCTTTTTCAAAATCTTTCAATATCCATTAGAAGTAGGTATATGCAATATGCATCTTATGCTTTAAAAAGATAGATAGATACACGTTATACACATAATTCAAACATTTAAAAGAATCATTACACTCACAAAAATCAAAACCAACAGTACGTTTCGAATCCATCGGAATTGCGCCAGGCACCGTGACATTACCAGAAAATGCGGCCACAAAATATTTGTACAGTCAGCAAAGTAATAAACACACAGGAGCGAGTCAAATCTCGACCTCTCCAAATAGAAAAAAAAACACTCAAGAGCGAGCCAGCGGTGTAATGCAGGTTCCGTACCGTATGCGTAATGGCTGACTTATTTTTTCTAAAGCTAATGGACATAGAATGTGTTGAAGTAGTTTTGATAGTTATGGATAAAAACCAATATTGACTTAGGGCTGGTTTTAATAATCTATCTAATTCGAAATCTACAGATCGAAAATTTAATTTAGATATTTTGTAGTATAATGTAAAAAAGTTCACAAATTGCGAAAACAGATTGCAATGTGAATTTTTAGTAGATACATGTAAAAAGTCACACAAGTTCTTTTTGATAGTGCTTTAGAAGTTATAAAATAAATAATTACCAACAGGATTAGTGTAGAGGTAGTTTTCGCAAAGGAAGAAAAGTGGAAAAAATAACCTCAAGTTGCTACGTCAAATTACTATACAAGAAAACTGATGCAAGAGTGACCTTAAAAATTATTTTTTGATAATCGGGGCTACCGAACCCTGAAAAAATAAAAAAGCGATCTTCAAGCGTCGACAGAGTCATCTTTCTGGGGTAGAACTAATTGGTGTTCGTCGGTTATAGTTAAAAAAGTTATTTGTTGTGCTCCTACGCCATTTGATAGACCCACCGAAGCTGGGGCAAAAAATAACTTGACCGCTCGAGCATTTGGTACTTCCAATACACAGTCACGCTGAGATAGGTATTAGCTATAAACTTTAAATAACTTAAGAGGTATCTGATGGTTTTGGTGAAAAAGCTGATGATACAGCTGGTGTTGGCATTGAAAATGTTCTTGATATCAGTAACTAATGTAGGTACCTACAATTAACATAGAAAATTTTGTTTCTCTTAAAACAGGACATAGAAGATTTACCAACCAAGGTTTTGGTAAAGATGAATTTAGATAAAGTTTAGTTACATAGATTGAAATAAAGCAAGAACTTTCGAGGTAGTGTTCTAAATATTAACTTTTTAAGGGTGTAGAAGAATGTAGAAACACCTGTACCGACCTACCCACTTATAAATATGTAAAGCTATTGTCCGCACAAAAGAGATCTATCCGAGGACTTGCTAACAAGGGTTTTGAAAAAAGTCCAAGAGTGCCCGAATTTGTTGCCCGAACAATAGCCCGGAGAACAGACATTCAGGTAGAATAAATTCCCTATTGTTGACTGCCATTAGGACGTAATGCTTTAGGATTTCACCGTAATAAATTCAATGAATGCACAGCTTTCCGTGAGCGCAATCCCTCACAAAAAAACGTTTTGGATGTTGGCGCGTTTTGGCTTAATCAAAGACCATAATTAAGAGCAAACTTAGCTTACGAAGCGTTTTTGATTTCTTATAAAAGCTATCTTCATTTTCTTCTTTTACACGTAACAAATTAAGTTTTTTTGAAGATAAACGCTGATTTAAAGCGGTACTAGACCGTGAAATGTGGAATTCTACCAATAAATCCATCAGTGGACGTGTATCACTGAATCATTCAATATCAATATCAGAATTTTATGATCTAATTTATTTCCACAATTGCCGAAAAATTTGGGAAGAAGTTTAAATGATAAATAAAAAACGTTATACATGTAATCAATTTCTCTGAATCATCTTTAGAAACTCAAAGCCTTTCCTCAAAAATCGATTCCAATAAAAAATGTCCTATTCATATTTTTACATCTCGATCAGATTTGAAAAAAAACTATTTCGATGTCGAAATTAATTTCAATAGCGCTGGCATGGAATTAGAATTTATGGCAATTTCCTTTAATCTCATCCCGAGGGAATTTCAAAAATTCCTGAAAACAGTTATAAGTGGTTAAAATAACATGCCAACATTGAAGTCTCTAACAATTATACTTTACGAAAATAATATTACTTTTCAGCTCAAATATAAATCACCTTTTTTCTTATCCCTTTCAAAAAATCAGGCCTTATTCCTTGCCTATATTATAATGGTAAGTTGTGCACAGCTTTTGGATTTTAGACTGTGCATTGAAGAGTCAGTCATTGAGGGAGTCGAAACCATTATTTTTTATATTAAAAATATCAATGTATAGATATACTATAGATTAAAATATAAAACGTTTAGTACAAATTGCGATCCGGACTTCGGTTGGTTAAAATTAATGACTGTTCTTTCACCGGGCAAGTGTCGGTTACGGTCCCTTCTACCTGCGTTGACGAGTCTATTTAGACATCAAAATACACTTTTTTGTCGGTATATATCTGTGAAACTAGTTTCGGGAACACAAAACAATTTCCTTTGTTGGAGCGCCTTAATGATTTTTTCATCACAATTTGGCGATTTCGTCGGCTATTCTGCGAATATCATGGCATTTAGGCTTAACCAGAGAGTTGTCACATTACTGGAGTATCATTGTCTTGCTTAAAATCGCGACTTGAGGGTTGGATAACTTTAACATCGTGTTTTCTATGATTCTGTAAATTGAAGTTGGAACTATTTTTAACTCTGTCATATTCTTGAGAGACATAGGAGAAGCAGATTTTATCATATTACGACAATACTTTGCGATAATATCATAAAGTAAAATAGATAGACACTTGTTTCTAATTTTACTAGTACCTACCGATTTCTAACTTTACGATTTTGTAATCAAGCTGTTCAAAGTTCACAAATCAGATCTTTTCCTTAATTTCCGCCTTTTTGTTTCTTGGTATTTATTTTGTCTCTTTTATTCAATTGAAATAGATATTTACTTTATTGACTTTTTATGTGTACCGTTAAAAGAGTATTTTTAGAAATGTTTTTAATGAACCGGGTTCGATTTCCAGCGTCTAATGTGTGGGATCTGTTGCTCCATAGTCAAAACTAACTCAATGGGCTTACCTGTTTTTCGAAACAATATGAAAGGTGCATTTAGCTGTCAAGTGGGGTGTAATTTATAGCGACGGGTGATAGATCAGATGTTTACTTTTAAGGTGTCTGTAGCGTCTTCAGCCAACATCTCGTAGATGCAGGAATTATCCATGCCTTTTGTGTTGGATATAAAATGGGTGTAAATGACAGTCTTATGGAATCCTGTCTTTGAGTGAATAATGATGTAATGTTCATAATTAAAGTGGATATTTATGATTCGATTTTTTTTTTTAATTTTGTTATTTTAAACTTTATTTTGAAAGGAGAGTATCTTCAGTGCATTCAAGAGCTACCTTATTTATCATCGAATTTAAAATAAAATATTCTTTAAATGTAATATTTAAATCAATATGTAATGATTTAAAATTATTTCTGAGTTACAAATTTTTTTAAAATGTTATTCTTACTTTCGATTAAAATTAATAAAATATTAACATTTTGACAACAGTCAAATACTTACCCAATTAATACTTGGCGCCGCCATATTTGACAGTAGCATCGTAACTAAACTATGGCAAGAAGACAAGATAGCTTATGACAACAAGCAAACTTGTCATTGAATTAAAAAAAACAATAGAACAGAATATAATATCGTTTATTCATTGACATTATACACAAAAAGAAATACACTTAGACATACACACATACTAAGTTACTTAAAATCTAACTTAACTATGTGGCATGCCAATGAGGAGATGCCAATATTCGAATATTAAAAAATGACTAAATAATAGTAACGACTCAAAAATCTATTCTAATTTCGAGATTCATATAAGAAGTAAAGCCATATCAAATAACCGGAAACGTTATAAGCGGTGGTATTAAACAAGCGAGTGTGTATAACCTTATCTCAGACACACAGACGGACAGGATGCTTGCGTTAGCTCCCGTGACGGACAGATCCCGAGCTCGCTCGTTACATGGATGATTGCTTAATGCTATGATGAAACTGATACAGGTCATGTTTGGTACGAGCTTGAGGTTCAACATGTTAAACGTTTGGATTACCAATATTACCATATTCTGAGTGGCTTGTATTTCGGTCATTATAATTATTATGGTTATCTATGATATTATATTGGTATGGTGATATGGTTAGGAAACATAAAACATGAAATTTAAATGTAATAAAATGAATTATATTTAACTGTAGGTACCAAACCTAGACCAAATTAAACGAGTTTTACTGGGTTGCCTTATCACTTAGAAGCGATGCATTCGAGCTAACTTTATATAATTAATACGAAGGTTTTTGGAAAAGTGGCAACAGGCATTTTCTAGGCAAGCGCGCTTCAATCTAGACCTCATCACCATCAGTGCTTTCTATAATTGATTGTCTACCTATATCGGAACAAGCTATAATATTAGAAAAATTAAACTGACTTCAAAATACCGAAATATATAACTGATAAGGGAAAAGTGTCTATATCTTAAAAATAAATTTTTTAATGTAACTAAAATAAATTTAATAAAAAAAGAATCATCACAATCCGATTAATAGTTTCGGAGAAATGCGTGGCTCATACTATGTCACACAGGAAAGAAAACTCCTATCTAAGAGTCCGCTTCCATATATAAACGCATAAATTGTGTAACACAGAATAGAATAGAATAGAATAGAATAGAAATATTTTTTATTCAAGTAAACTTTTACAAGTGCTTTTGAATCGTCGATGAATCTACCACTGGTTCAGAATGCCCTTCCTGCAGAAGATCTAGCAATAAACTCGGCGGTTGCTCTTTTCAAAAAAAAAAAAAATTACAATAGGTAATAAAACTATGCTATGTATACAGTGCTTCCACAATGAAGTTTCCTAAGTCCTACATACAATCCAATGCATGTTAAGACGGGTAGACAGAAAGCAGACTGTTCCCGTTGGTGGCACCCGTTCACGAGCATGACGCATGATCCAGCCATTGCTTCGCTCAACTATATTTGAGGGAACGTAACAACCCTCATTGCTTCTACTATGTCACACAAGAAAGAAAACTCCTATCTAAGAGTCCGCTTCCATATACGAACGCCATAGCTACCTAAAGCCGTAAGCACATAGGGCCAAACCAAACACATTACCCTAAGCCGAAGGTGATAATAACAGTTTGCCCTGTCACTTAGCGTGCCGGTGCGAGCTACCGAGGTTCCCGAATATTTGGACATTATTATCTCTCTGCGTTGATTTAGGCGCTTTTTAGAGAGATTCCTACAGCATCCCATCCGTTGCTTCGTTCAGGGACTCGTTTTTGAGATGGGGAAACTTTTTATGCTCCTAATTTTGTGATACAGGCTACCTTAGTAAAAAATTGTACTAGGTATACCTACTTATTTTGGTATAGTCGATCACTTGGAGAATTACATAGGAAAAACCTAGGGTTTCTGCTGAATTTTTAAAACTAACTCAAACTAGACTAAAAAATAATATTTAACTTTATTTTTTAGTTTAGTTAGCTACATAGGAAAAACAGAGGGTTCCCGCTGGATTTTTAAAACTAATTCAAACTATACTTAAAATTAATAACTAAACACTAACTTAACTTAAAACTGAAGTTTAATTTATTTTTAGTTTAGTTTGATTTGACAGTGGGAACCCTCTTCTTTTTCTATATAATTGCGTGTAAATATGCGTGATTGAAGGACAACCCAAAACGGTAAGGTACGGATTGGAAGTTAAGCTGAACGAAATATGTATCGAACTATAACGCTCAGAAGCGCAATAATCGACGTGGCGATAAGCCATTTTTAGTAACCCTTTAAAAGCCGACTACGCAGTATCGTCGCGTTAGTACCTACGATGGCCTCGTAGAAAATTATTTAAAAATGACAAACTGTACTGTGAAAGAGTATTCATCACAATAACCATCAAAAATGTTTTTTTTCATCACAATAACCATCAAAAATGTATCTTTTTTTAAAGAATGTTAGCCAAGCTGTAATCGACTAATATCCTCTTGTCCCCTCCAAATAAGCGGAAAGCTTGTGCTAGGACTGGGTAGGACAATAGTGCAATAGGGGGGATTCGAACCTGCGACTTTTCATTTTTCAGTCTGCACCTTTATAACCGCTATTGAGGCTATTATTATCAGTACTAGAACTTAAAAATAATTACACGGCCCTCACATATTCAATAGTCGTTTGGAGCGGAACTCTGTTAGAAACTTCTGTTCTAAGCGTTATAGTTGGATGGAAATACGTGTGTTTGCTGACTCATCCTCTGTATCCTTGGCGTAGAAGATTTATTCATACAGATTCCACGATACTCCTGTAGGTCTAGTGTTCTAAATGGCTACTTAGTAATAAACTAGTTTACCTAAGTGCTGTCATTTACAACGATTCTTAGTGCAACGCTGTCGACCCTAGGTCGCGCTATAAAACTCAATGCACTAATAGCTAATTCCACAAGGAAACCAGTTTTTGGAATGCGAGTGGGCGACTTCGATTCCCGGGTGTTTGAACAAGCAATGTTTCGGGCCCAATATGATGCAACTAGAAAATAGAAATGCACCATTAAGTGATAACTTTATGCTTGAATTAAGTTGTTATGTGAATGCATCAGCATAACTTATGTATTATATCTACTGAAGGAAAGGGTTTGCGCGTAAGGCTAACTTATTAATTTTTTGGTAATTACATACATTTAGGTAATTATAAATAAAAAGATCTCGTATAATATAAAAAGATTTAATCAAAAATTTTTTTCGAAATTAATTTCCAAACTTTAATTTCACAAAAGTTCTCACAACTTTTTAAAAAAATTCCGCTTTTGTTTTTCTCCAGGTCCTTAACACATATTTTGTACGTTATATCCATGCAAAAAACCATGTCGATCCGTTGTTGCTAAAGGTCTGTTTGAAAAACAGACCTTTAGCATTCTTACTATTCCTTAATTTCCTTGCTAGCGAAAGTGTGCTTACTTGTTGGTTCGTTGGTTAGTCCTTTAATCACGCAGCAACGGAGCAATGGATCGACGTGATTTTTTGCATAACTATAGTTGAGGACCTGCAGAGTGACATAGGCTAATTTTTTCCCAAAAAATCAAAGGGTTCCCCGGGATTTTTAAAAACTAAATCCACACGGACGAAAAAAAAAGACGTGTGGCACTCGGGGACTGCCGCGGTAAAGCTATTGCATAGCATTTTTTATCAACGCCATCTAGCGGCTCACCGCTAGATGGCGTTGATAAAAAATGCGCCATCTAGCGGCTCACCGTAGAGGAGTCCCGTGTCAGGTTATTTTCGTTACGGAATTTCTGGATTCGGTCTCCACGCATGCCCGCGATAGAAGCTATGCAATAGCTTAATTCATCATCCATCTTACGATCCTAGTTTGTGTTATGCAAACGGGTTTAAAGTTTAAACCATTTGTAAATATTAATATCAGCTGAACAATTTACTTCTGAGAATGGTTATTCTCCAGCCATACCCTGCTCTAAGGAGTTCCGAAACAAAAGATTATGTACGTTTTTATTATGCCTATTCGAAACTCAAGATAATAACATGTGCTTGGACCGGCCGAGCGCCTAAAGCATTAATTACAAACCATTGTTTTATGGATATATACCCTTAGGTATAAAGTTTTGAACGGCTATAACACCCACATAAACCATGAGATCGACTTTAAAGTCTTACTTAATGATTTCTAACTTATTTCTAACTTTCTTTTTATCTTGGTATTAGCTGATGCCCACGACTTCGTCCGCGTGGATTTAATTTAAGAAATCCCGCGGGAACTCTTTGAATTTTCGTGATAAAAATAAACCTATGTCTCGAGGCCGTCAACTATTACAGCGATTCATTGATCCGTTACGGCGTGATTGAAGGACAAACCAACAAATAGGCACACTTTCGCATTTATAATATTAGTAAGGATAGTTTCACTACGTCTATTGGTTTGTTAGTTTGTTCTTCAATCAAGTAGCAACGGGAGAACGGACCGATGTAATTTTTTAAGCTCGCTGCATACGTAACGTGCACGGGACGTGGACGGGACGTGGCCCGGACGTGGTTAGTAAACACGGACGGGAATTTTTAATGCATACGCAACGTGGCAATAACTCAGAACTAAAGTGCTAGTGATGTGAACAAGGAAAGATGGATTTTTCTAAGATTGTAGCGAGCTAACTTGGAAGGGGTATAGCAGTGTAAATACAACCCATACCCCTAATCGGTTTTTACACGCCATCGTGTCGAAACGTTAAATCGCTTGGCGGCACGTCTTTGACGGTAGGGTGGTTACTAGCCACGGCCAAAGCCTCCCACCAGGCCAGACCAGAGACAATTTAGAAATTATAAATTCCTAAATTGCCCCCGCCGGGAATCGAACCCGAGACCTCTCAGTTATAAGACCACAGCGCTCACCACTGCGCCAGGGAGGTCGTCAAAGGTTGATACTATATACCTATTGATTTGAGCATAAAAAGTTCAACTGTAATTATTATTACATATTAAAATATAAGTAGAGATACCAATGCAATAAATTAATA
This sequence comes from Hipparchia sbordonii, assembly GCA_038048805.1. Classification (NCBI taxonomy): domain Eukaryota; kingdom Metazoa; phylum Arthropoda; class Insecta; order Lepidoptera; family Nymphalidae; genus Hipparchia; species Hipparchia sbordonii. The sequence goes on from JBBIWI010000019.1 coordinate 5,081,063, forward strand.
AAATAAATCTGACCGTTTTCAGTGAGTGATAGTTCGACTGCAATTTTACGCCACAGATAATTTTTATATTTGGTGTCTAAATACTTTCAATGATCGTACACACTCAATTAGTTTTTCCATTCGTCCATTTTTGCTTCGTAGGTAAATACACAAACATCACTACTTAGCTCTCCGGAGCGAACGGGGCGACTGTGCATACGCAGCGGAATCACGCACGGGACGGGGCACGTGCGGGACGGGACGTGCTAAACATCGTCGCCGACGATATTTTTCCCGTTCCGCGCGTGGCACGTTCCCGTCCCGTCCGTGCTCCGTGACGTATGCACAGTCGCTTACATTTTCTATGAAACGATGTTTCCAAAACTCCACGTCCCGTCCCGTCCACGTCCCGTCCCGTCCCGTGCACGTTATGTATGCAGCGGCCTTTAAAAGATTTTTTCGGAGAGTGACATAGGCAACCAATAAATCGATCTTTGCTAACTTAACTAATTACAGACAACACTAACTTCCTACCAAATTAAAAAAAAACGAATTTCCCTAAATTGTTTAATCTTAGATTAGAACCCAGAACCTCGTATATCGTGTACCAAAAAACATTGCTAATGTCAAGAATTCAGCATTTCAGGCAAAGGCAATTACAATTGCTGTTACGGATGAAAAAAAACCATCAAATACTATCCGCACATTTCCTGTTAGAGCGTCTCTACCTACTTTAAAATGTATCCCCAATAAGTTCACTAATCCCCACATCCTATTGTTAAATATTCAACTTGTCATATTCAATAATAAGGAGTCTCTCGAAAAAAAATTGGTCGAATGGGGACAGCACTTGTTCAAACAATCCTTACAAAGCTGCATAAGTACATACTTTACCTAAATCCCTCTTCAGAACTGCAAATGAGGTGAAAAACGTCTTTTGTTGATGATTAGAATGAATATAATATTAATTTATCCTAGAACGTACCTACTTATGTACCTTTCATAATAGTCGGTATTAAACCTTATCTGATATTTTGATAGTCCTTTCAACGAGGGCGCGTGGCTCATGGTTGTGTGTGTGTCGTATCTTTATAAGTGCGATTTAGAGCTTGTACGCGCCTGACCGCTCCCACCTAGGCTCCTGACAGGCACAGAGAAGAAGGCGCCAAAGGGTTACTCAGTTTGCCCAATAGCAGGGCTACTAAATGTAATACCGGGAAAGGCTTTAAGCATAATCAATATTGACCGAGCGAGGCCGGGAGGCAAACGGTAGCTTATTGATATTATGGATTCTGGATCACGTGGGTCAATATTGATTTTTGACATCATGTCAAGAACTCAAGACGTTGCCTCGTTTAACCCTTACTTTTTTGGGGTAAGTTCTTAAGTTATATTTATTATTTCATAAAAGAATTTATAGATACCGATTTCGTCCGCGTACAGTTAGGCTTTTAAAATTCCCTGAAAACTCTTCAATTTTCTGAAATAAAGTAGGTAACTCTTTATTTCAGAAAATTGAAGAGACAGACGGATGAATGGACGCGGACGGAGTACGGATGGACAGACGGACGCGGACGGACGGACGGACGATGGACGGACAGCGGAGACTTATAAATAGGGTCCCTATGGGTACAAAACCCTATAAAACACTTTTCAATTTTCATGAAAAAGTTTTGTGATACCTTTAAAAGGCACAAAGTTTGTGATTTAAACACTTACATTTCTACTTAAATAGGGCTTACTCGAGTAATTACTATGATCACTGGAAGCAAACTAAATAATGTCCTATGTTTTTATCTATCTTCTTTGTTACTTACTCCAACTCAAACAGTTAAAGATACATTCAAAGATAATAAAAAAATTGTAGGATGATAAGTACTAACTTACAGATAACCCCTAATAAACTTGTTCAAATAAAAAAATATGAAATGTGTCGTCAAATCATTCCGTCTCTGTTTTACCAAGTGACATATTTATTCGCCTTATCACATCAGCATCCAATGATTGGTAAACATGCGTTATAAAGCAAACTCAATGTTTTCATAGAGCAATGGAAAGGGTGTCTTGTAACGTTTGCGCTATAAAAGCTTCACGTTCGTTAGTTTGGGTTGGTTAGGGCTGGCAATGACAGTGAGCAGTATATGTATTTAATTATTTATAAAAAAAATAGCATTTATGTAGGATATTTTCAATAATTCAAATTATTGAAAATATCCTACATCTTCTTTTTATTTACTCTTATTTTTATTCACTCTTTTTAACTTTCGCAAAACGAAATATAACCATCATCCACCCAGATAAATGATGGATCACTTTCGATCATTTGGAAAAAAGGTTGGGAAATAACCCATCATTTTATCTAAAATTAAATTAATTTTTTATTCGACGATAAGATAGTCCTTGAATGTGATCTCACCTGATGGTAAGTGACGATGCAATCTAAGATGGTAGCGGGCTAACTTGGAAGGGGTATGGCAGTGTAATTTCAACCCATACCCCTAATTGGTTTCTACACGACATTGTGCCGGAACGCTAAATCGCTTGGCGGCACGTCTTCGACGGTAGGATGGTAACTAGTCACGGCCAAAGCCTCCCACCAGACAAACTAAACAACTAAAACAAGTTGTTGTAAACCCTGCGTGCGCGGGCGCAGGTAAATATTGACTGGCGCAGTAAGCTGCAGCGAGGCGTCACGGCAAACTGCCTCCGCAAACATTTGCCTGTTTGTCATCTCTCATCGGCCATGGTGCCCTGGTATCCAACCTGAGGAGGCATATTTTTATCTATTTGTTACCCGACTACGGCAGAGAGAGAAAGAAACGTTTATTTTATAAATTGTGCCACACATCACCCAATAGGTATACTAGGTCTTCGACCATTTAGCCGGGACGAGCCTTTACGCAGATTTAGTACTGAATATATTCTGCCACTTTCTACGGGAGGTGAGGTAATCACGTATAGCCTACGAACACACACATTTACTCACTTCCGTGCACTCTTATATTAAACTTAATGTCTCTATGAACGCACACTAACTCAAAAGCTGTCACACTTACAAGCTAACACGTACGTTTGTACATGTACTTCGGCAGAGGGGAATGCGAGCGCTTGCCAAGTCCTGGATAATGGTCGAATACCTAGGTTAAGTTATCTAGATTAGGTTGTCCCGGTACCTCCACCACTTGAGCCTTAAAGACAAAAGGCGTCAAGCAGAAGAAGCGCCGGAACAACTAAGTCATGTGTGGCACACCCCGGAAAAAAGGTCCCAACTCAGCAAAATGCTGTATGCTTTGTACCTGCACAAGAGCATACAGCGCTGATTTTCAGCCAGGACCCTGATTCGGCTAAAAGCTAGGAAGGGTTATGATTTTAGCAGTCTATGTACGTATGTTCCATCGTAGTGCCTAAACTATAGAACCGATTATTGAGGTGGCAAGTGATTCATTATTGTGGTGACATAGGCTACATTTTATATGAAAAAAATCATTATGACGCATGTTATATCCAATTTTCCGAGTCGGCATGTAAAGACTTTTTTTTATATAAATAACGGGCAAACGAGCGGGCGGGTCACCTGATGTTAAGTGATTACCGCCGCCCATGAACACTAGTAGTAGAGGAACCACCAATATGTTGCCGGCTTTTCAGGAATTTGGAAAAACCGCTTAATGGCGCGGAGAAGAAAAGATCACTTTCCGTATGTAATGTTATATTGTAACATGAATTTTCCTAACAATTTAACAATATTGGTCGAATTTTGATTAACTCCACACGGCTGAAGTCGCGAGCAAAAGCTAGTAATATTATTATTATATGGGTATGTAATTATTTCTAAGAATACAACGTTTCCTGAAGATACTGTTTTCAACTCCCAATAATAAGAATCTAAGGCTTTAGGGCATTGAAATAAATAAATACAAGCTAATAAGTAAGCGCCGAGTGCACGCTAAGTCCCCGGGTGATAAAGTCGCAAAACGCGCTCCGCTAGGGATTGCCAATAAATATCGATATCGATATACATAATGTTAATTAGAAATTATTTCTAGAATATATGTATATAGTTGGTATATTATATTATTTGCACCACCTACCTCTAGTATCTGTAGCTATGTCCTTTAACACCATTGTTTTGTGTTGCCTGGAAGAGATCGCTATGTAGCGATAAGGCCGCCAAATTGTATACAATTTATTAAGCTCACTGTGTTCGCTGTTTTAATAAGTGTGGTGTACAATAAAAGTATATTCATTCATTCATTATTTTTACCTGAGTTCTTTACATGCAAAATAGGCTTGCTCTTGACGTCATGCTTGTTGGAAAGCAAGAATCGCTTGATGATTCAAAAGCACTTGTAAAAGTTTATTTGAATAGAAAACTTTTCTATTTCTATTTTTGTGCATGAAACACGGATGCTAGAAGAAGAAAAATACATAACTTCCACAGAGCAAATATCCAACATTATACATTTATATCAAATGAAATAAAATAATGTTTATTCACGTTATTAAATTGTATATTATACCCGTGTAAATAAAAAGCAATGCTATGTAGTAATAAATATAAATCTGTAGTGATGATTCTTTATCGATTATGGTGCATAAGTAATCGCTATTAATTTATGACAAGCTATGTTCGGTTTTCTAGTATTTGACAGGTGTTTATGAGACTTTAAAATTTATTATCGAATATTGAATGTAAATATTCATGACTATTGGTCTGATATTATGCAGCGATCTAGTTATCAAAGTAAAACGAATACAAATAGACAAGAAAGAGGCGGAACTTGAGATAAATGTGCGGTGAATTGTACATGAGTTTGTAAAATGTGGTGGTGTGAGTTATGACCTCTTATGCAATGAAAATAATGAAATAATATAAATAGTTGATAAAATATTTATTGTTATTGCCCAGTGGGTAGATGTTATCACGTAAATCCATTATATTTTATACTTAAAACTTTAACTTTTTAACTTTATTTAAAACGGTGCGATACATCTTTACCGATTTATAGAATTTGAAAATACTACAACGTTTATAAATTAGATAATACTACAAGTAGAATCCTATGTACCTAAAATCTAAATTAACAACATGTACTATAATCCAAAAATAGCATACAAAGTGAAAAAAAGTAACAGTGGCATAATTTAGGTAAAAATTACTTAACGAATACAAAGTGGCAGCATTAGGTCAACGGCCATGTCAATTTGTTTATATAAAATATACACCGGCTCTTAAGTGTTTTTATTCAATTGCGTTAGATCGGAGAATCTTTACTGAAGATCAGACCATATCTCACGGTACATACCTACCTACGAGTAGTGACCGTACGTTCCTTTACATAAGTTATTGAGAAGGCAAGAAAACAAATTATACAATCGAACTCTACACGAAATAATGGGTCGAACAAACAAGAACACTTCATTACATCGAACGAAACAAAAGCACAATAATATCACGCGAGGATATCAATACGTTCGATAACATCCCTATGCTTTCTTCGACAATAATGGTCGGGGCGTGGTGCAGCCACAAAACGAAGACCAAGACCAGGGAGTTGCCTTACTTTTAGAGGTAGTGATCTTTCGCACAATAATCTTAAGCTGATAGTAATCTTAAGCAGGCAGGCAGATATGCTAATTGCTAGCTTAGCACGAAAATTTTGTACTCTATTTGCTATTCCAGTCTATAATCTATATCTGTGTATCTATTTCAGTCAATCAATCGGTTCAGTCGTTGCAGCGTGATTGAGTAATTTATGGGTATCGCAAACACCTCTGATTTGTTGACACTCTCGCGTTGTAGTGAAAAATTATTATTTCAAATCAAAAATTAAAACTACTAAGAATTGACATAATGCTCTATTTTTCACAAGCAAGTTGCAGCAGATTCCAATATAAAAGATAATATCTATAAACTTGTAACGAGCACGCGTCATTATGTGTGTTCCAATTCTGCGTGTGTAAGTAATTTTGGACACATTTAAAAGCAGTTGTGCCAGATTTGTTTCCTGTTAGTGCCTTCTCTCCTCTAGTATTACTACAGCTCTCTGACCAAGGCACAAACAGGTATATTGTTATTACAACGTGACGAATATGTGTATAGCGTACACGCGGTCTGTGTAGTGTGTAGTGTGCGCGCGAAATGATAGGTGTTGGCAAACGAAAGCTGATACGTTTTTAAGTGATTGGGCTCCTTGTATTGAATTATACATTACACGTCAGTACTTAAATAAGGTAACTTGTACAAAGACGATTTCTAGTTGGTAAGGAATCCATCATCATAAAAAAAAGAATTATATATCCTAGGACTTGATTTCATTTGCTTGATCCAATTAAGTCTTAATGGATTTTTTACTGAACCTTTATGAGAAACTGACAATATTTCTCACGCTGTAAAAGTTTCATCGCTGCAGAACAAATGGGTTCAAATAAACTGTAACATAATTATATCTATTATTATGTTACATTCTACATGATTGATTAATTATGTATAAAAATATTGTATTATGTTGAAATATTTAATGTCGTGAAATAAATAGATACGAAATAAATTAATATTCAAAAATTTTTGAATAAGTAATTACTATTTATCGGTAGATATGTAGGTATATTATGTTTGCAACACTATGAATCGGCGCCACTTAATGTATATTTAAATATTCGATTGCTAGTCTTGCTCATGCAAAGCTTTTGATAATTACCGATATTGATTCATCCTTTCTTACCATCGCATATAAAAGCTTTCAGCTATGTATACCTATATTATGTAAGTAAGGAAGGTTAAGACCATAGATTTTATCCTAAATCTATGGTTTACATACCTACTTTTAATCGTGGTAAGTTTCTTTTATCCCCGAAAAACAAAGGGTTACTAGAACTACTAAAGTTTATGTAGTTTATTATTTATTTATATTATATAGTAGGTATTATAGAATATGTAATGATGTACATTTTTGACCTATACCACTCTATAATTTCAACTTACTCACTTTCAAGGAAAGCTGGAAGAAATTTCTTTTTTCTAGAGATAAGCTTTACCTTTGTCTACTTCTTCTAATATATTACGTTGTCTTGTAATTCCTTATATGTACATAAAAAATAAAAATAAAATAAAGGGATATTTATAAAACCTCACTCCACGCAGACGAAGCTGCGGGCAATGGCTAGAGAACTATTAATGGGGCTGTAGTGATGTGACTTACGTGTACGATAAAAACATTAATGACATTTCACATAAGTGTCACCTCCACCGCAAACAAAGGTCAGTTCAGAGCATATATAAAGATAGTCAAGCCTTCGAACACTTCCCAAGCTCGTTACACGATTCTCCACACATTATTAACTTGTGACGTCGCCGAGGTAATTTAAAAAGACGCACCACATTACATTGAATGTTCTTTAATGATAGTGATGCGCCGCTCTCGGTTCTATATAATTTAGTAAGGATTGAGTTATTAGAAGTGCCTCGGAAAGATACAAATGGAAACGCGTAGTACTGGTTCGGATTTTAATGTGGTTGGTTTTTGAATGTCTTAATGTGATTTTGATACGGCCAGTGTGGAGTGGCGGTGTTTTTTAGAAGATGAGTTTTCCATCTTGGTTTATTGTGTTAAAAAAAGTGTTGACGATTAGAAGTGTCGGTATGGATTAATGTGACGATATTTTTGGTCAAAGTAGGTACATTACGATCCAAATGGGTATCTGTTTGTTTGTTTGTAAGCTTTGAGTAATCGCTGCAAGTGATAAGGCCGCCTTTGCGCAATTTATTGATAGACAGATAGATAAATAAAAACCTTATTGCACATAAGTAAGAAACAAAATTGGATACATCATACATTGGTAAAGGCGGCCTTATTGCTAAAAGAGCAATCTCTACCAGGCAACCATCGGTGACAGGAGTGAAATAAGGTGTGAGGATAGGATGGTACTAGGGTGGTAGGGTAGTGGAATGTTTATGTTTTTTTTTTGATTTAGTTTTTGCAATAAAGATTTAATCTATCTGTCTAATCAATGATTTCTTGGAGAAGATCAAATTCAACGAAAAGCGATTTTTATCCTGGGAGAGCAAGGGTTATCCAAGGGTTTTTGTAACATTTTCGTGGAGGAAAATGTCGCTATTATAATTTATTATAATGTCTACACACAATTCTAGGATTTAACACATCATAAATTAAAAAATTTCTAGCATTAAGGCGCGAATTGGCGTGCGAAAATTGCATTAAGACATTTTTAACCGCACATTCAAATGCTTCGTGAAATAATAAAACAGCATAAAATATCACATCACAACCTTAAACCGACAGGATTATTTTATTGAACGGGACCAGCCTTTTACAACTACCGATACTGACTGACAACTTGACCAAGTGGTCAAGTTAAAATGTAAAATTTTATCGATCTATGTGTGAAATTGATTTGTTTATAGTGAAAATTATCGATAATTTTCTCAGGAGTTTTATCTAAGTCTGAAACTGCACAAACGAGTAACGTTAGGTTCGTATATGTATTACCGAGGCATACCTACTCGGTAAAGAAAAGTACTAGTCCAGCATGGCTGTCCAAGTGCAGATTGGTAGATATCACATACTTTTGAGAACATTATGGAGAACTTTATAACATTATCTTAGCTTTTTATCCCTAGTCATAGTGACATTTTATGTCCATGTTTGAGCTCGTTTAAGTCAGCGGTGGACTTCTGGCAGAGTTATTGTAATACTATGTCGTACGATCAAGCGGCCAAGCGGGTTGAACCACCATATTGGTACTTAAAAATCACAGCAGTGAAACATCTAGTATTTTAAAACACTTTATTATGCCACTAAAGATTTTAAGATACGTCCACAGAAGGTCCACAGAGTCTATAAACTCAAAATAATTATGAATTTAAATATTATTATTATTACAATGTTTATACTCGTAATTTCAACATAATTCATTATGTTTAAGCGCTATTTTAATTTTAATGCCACATTCTTACTAATATTATAAATGCGAAAGTGTGTATGTTTGTTAGTTTATTTAGTTTGTCCTTCAATTATACGCTCGAATAGAGCTACGGATCGACATGATTTTTTGCATGCGTATAGTTGAGGACTTTGATAGTGCCATAAGCTACTTTTTATCCCGGAAAATCATAGAGTTTCCACGGGATTTTGGAGCCTAAATCGACGCGGACAAAGTCGCGGGCATCAGCTAGTAGATGAATAATTTTAATAAATAGAGGCAGTAGACTTCATTAATAATGTCTTCAGGGGTTTTTGTCATTACAAATTACCTCATTATTTTGGTCCTTGCAGCCGGATCGTGGGCGTAATTTTGTCGCTTTCTTACGGCCGTCGTGGAATAAACGTAAATCTACGCGGACGAAGTCGCGGGCATCAGCTAGTAGATGAATAATTTTAATAAATAGAGGCGGTAGACTTCATTAATAATGTCTTCAGGGGTTTTTCTCATTAGAAATTACCTTATTATTTTGGTCCTTGCAGCCGGATCGTGGGCGTAATTTCGTCGCTTTCTTACGGCCCTCTTGAATTGATTACGGCCTTTTTTTATCCCGCATTGTAGGGTAATCACCGCATGTCTTTATCGTTTTAATGATCTCGGATTAACATGTTTTGTGGGCTAGTGTCGGCGGATGACGACGCCGAATCTTGATTGTGTTTAGATTTTAGAATACAATCCTTTTAATGTTGCCAGTTGAATACGCTGTACGTGGTTTAAGTTTTTTTTAGATCATTGCATATTCATTTCATTTCAATTCAATTCAATTAATTTATTGCATGATTGTGAGCTACAAGTAAGATGTTACAAATATGTTATAAGTCTAGATAGGTACATGTCACAGTCTGCCATTAATGGCGTGCAAACTTTACAATAATAAAAGTGCATTAAATTAAATTATGATCATTAAATTATACGTACTATTACATATATCACGATTTATCTAGGCAATGTCATAAACGTTCATCTAAATATATAAAAGGCAAAGGTGACTGATTGACTGACTGACTGACTGACTGACTGACTGACTGACTGACTGACTGACTGATCTATCAACGCACAGCTCTAACCACTGGACCGATCGAGCTGAAATTTGGTATACAGGTAGCTGTTAGGACGTAGACATCCGCTAAGAAAGGATTTTGGAAAATTTCAACCCCAAGAGGGTTAAATAGGGGGTTAAAAAATCGAACCTAACGTGAGCGAAGCCGCGGGTTAAACTAGTATTATCTTAAAAACAATGTCAATCAGTTATAATAATATTATCAAAATAGTAAGAACAAAAAAAAAAGTCATACTTATTAATAAAATAAAACAATAAACAATTTTTAAGCCTAAATAAATAGTATTGTGAATAATTTACATAATCTCGAATTGAATAAAATTGGTGGACCATTAGCCAGTCATCTTTTTCCAGCCAGTTATCTTTTTCTTAAATTGTTGCAGAGGTTATTGGATAAGATCATATGTTATTAATTTCATTTATTTATTAAATACTTATAGTTTGAGCTGTGCATTGATAGATCAGTCAGTCAGTCCTTTTATATATTTAGAGATTCAAAGACTACCCATAATTAAGCAGACCAGTTATTAACACAACAACGTAGCTAAATAAATAATTACATCTACCCATCAATTAACAATCTAATAACTGATTGATTTTTCATTACTTATTTGAGAATTAATATGAACACTTTTTTTCCATCCGAACGCCGACAAACATTTCTTATAACCAACGCAACGGTACTCTGATCTATTACAAAATAATTTAACCAAGCCTCCGCTGAATGCGCTTTGTCATCACAAATTCTTTATCTAGCGGAGTCAGCGTGTCGATTCTCTAATAATAATATATAAATAAATAAAAAATATTTTTAAAACCGACCTATTTATAAATGCATGATGTGGCTGCCTTTAAGTGAAATTAACAGTGTTCTAGCCTGCCCGTTATCGAAGGAGGCTAGAACACTACGAGGTTTACAAATTACATGTAAAACGTAGGCAGTAGGTCTATAAGATGGGGCCCGATGAGGGTGGCATGTTCATAGAACAAACCCTCTATAAATATTTGAGATTTAAAAAAAAGTGAAATTACTTGTGTCCCATTACCTTATTTTTATCTGTTTAAATCCAGTTTAGGTACAAGTAATTTTGTTGGTTGTCCAAATATTAAATAAATGAATGCATTTTAACCAAGAGCGGGAGGGTACCAGGGTACCAGCCAATCACTGCGATCCGGTCATCGCGATCGTTACACTGATATGCGATCATTTTTAGAGAATCAACACACTGGAGCACTAATGACGTGAATTGCTTATTCCTTTGAGAGGCGGTAATTAATTAACATTTTGAGATACCGCGTGATACTCGAAGTTGATGGGATGTTTGTCAGTTTGTTTGTTTACTTGCTTTTGCCCGCGGCTTTGTTCGCGTGGAGTAAATTTTTTTAAATCCCTGTATCCTTTCCGGGATATAAGGTAGCCTATATCAGTCTCCAAGTCCTCAAATATGCATGCCATTATGTGTATGTGGTACAGTAAGAGGCTGTAGCCGTGATATAGTTATTTCCCGTAATAAAGCTATGATACGAGCTCGATCTAATAATTTAACTATCTTACTAGATTAATCTAGTTCTAAAAATATATCTCACCTCTCACTCCGCTTCGACTTACGGTGTGCCTTACTAAAAATGCTTATTTCACTAGATTAGTCTAGTAAGATAGTTACGAAGCTTTCATATAACTATATCACGGAATATAGCTATACTGCCCTCGTAATTGAAAACACAGTAACTTAAAGGTAACTTCTATTTAACTTACTGTGTTTTCAATTACGAAGGCAGTATATCCCTAGGGATATAACCACATCCCTAGGGATATAACCATATCACTAGGGATATAACCATATCACGGCTACAACTATCTTACTGCAACACACCCACACTATTGTACAATGATATAATGGCTCGGCGAACCGAACCATTAAACAATACCCAACATAGAAGTCAGGAATCCGAAACAAAAGAATCATCTAAACGCTCGAAAGCGGTACCGAAACAAGTCCTAACGAACTCGGGATGCCTTTTTTTTTATTTTCACGTTAGCAAGACAGCATGTCGGCGCACGAGGTCGCTCCGGGCGATTTTGGGTATTTTTTTGCCTCTCATACCGATGTGCTTGCCCTCTCCGCTTGTTCTTGGGGGTAATGGCTTCATTATACCACTCGGAATCTCGGAAAAGAAGCTCCGTGCCGCCCGCGAAACTAACCACCTTTGCAGCGCAGATCGTGTGTTAAATACAGACTTTGCTTGTGGTCTACCTTTTATTTTTCATCCTTATTCAAATTTTAAATTACATATGTTAGCGAAATATTGAAATAGGAAAGATATACAACGTTAATGTATTGAAAGTAGTGTGATAAAACTAGTAGTAGATAGTTTGACTTTGTTGACGACGTAGGCGCTCGACTGACGCCGACTTGAACGGCATAAATAGCCGGGATTTGACGATACGAATTCAGTCTCTTCCAGAGACTCATACGGCTATTGGATGCTCCCGCGTCTAGGTCGTTGTATTTGATTGATGGGTGGTGATAGCAATCACGCCCTAATCGAATAAATATTACACGTAGATTTAGATGAGTGTATTTCATTAAATACCCACTTAGATATGTTTGATAGTTACCCTCACGTTCAGATGGTGGTTTGTCTGACGTGTTGTGGTTAAATAGATTAGATGTGAGGACAGGGGCCGTTATAGGGGCGGTTGGAGACGGATTTAGGTAGGGTTTAAGCGTTTTTTTTAGAGTTTATACATATTTATTTCATGTAGGCCAATCAGCTAGTGATGTACTTATTCTTCTCCTTAGTGGCACACTTCATTGCTGAAGATGGTGATTGGTGTCCATATGAATAGGATAGGTAGAACCTTCCTCTCTGTCCGGTCCTCGGCTTTTCTAATAATTTTTATTTAATTTTTATTCAAGAGATATTGAAATAATAATACTGAATATAATACAAAACTAAATTCTAAATTAAAACTAAAACGTAAATCTTACTTCCTACTTAATATTATAAATGCGAAAGTGTGGATGTTTGTTACTCAATCACGTCGCAACGACTGAACCGATTTGGCTGAAATTTGGCACAGAGATAGATTATAGTCTGGAATAGGACATAGGCTACTTTTTATCCCGGGAAATAAGAGAGTTCCCGCGGGAATAAAAAACCTCAATCCACGCGAACGAAGTCGCGGGTATCAGCTAGTATCAAAAATAAAAGCTAAATATAAAAAATAATAATTAGTGATCTAAAAAAATTTCAAATTTAATAAAATTCCAACTTCTGGTAACAGGTCTCCATTTTGGAAGAGAAGGGTTGGGAATGTCCAGTCCAGAAGCAATAAAACATTAATATTTTGTTAAAAAGAAGTAATAAACCAAGTTTTGATGACCTCACTGGTGAGTGCTGTAGTCTTATGACTGAGAAGTCTCGGGTTCGATTCCCGGCGGAGGCAATTTGGAAATTTATAATTTCTGAATTGTCTCTGGTCTGGCCTGGTGGGAGGCTTTGGCCGGGGCTAGTTACCACCCTTCCATCAAAGATTGAAGCCACCAAGCGATTTAGCGTTCCGGCATGATGGCGTGTAGAAACCGATTAGCGGTAGGTACGGGTTGAATCTACACTGCCATACCCCTTTCAAGTTAGCGCGCTACCATCTTAGACTGCATCGACACTTACCATTAGGTGATATCGCAGTAAGGGACTATCTTGTCATCGAATATAAATATGGTGCAAAGAACTAACTCATTACAATAATTTACAACATCATTTATTAAAGTAAGTCTTATTAATTTAGTTCCATATTTTCACATGTAAATTAAAGTTCTGACAGCGTACAATCAAAATCGTTAAAGTGGTCTTGGTGATTACGTAATTACGCGTGCGGTTTCGTGATTTTTCAGGCGTCTCTTATAAGTTACCTTCGCAATTTCGAATACTTATCTTACGTGTGCCTTTTTAAGAAAATAATATTATAAAATTCATGTAAACTCCCTCAAAATTATTCGGTAGTTGCACCTGTTTGGCGAATTCCATTTCGTTGTCGATTTTATCGATACTTTCAAGTTTCACAACACTACTCTCTCACAGGTACAAAGATTTATTTTCTTGCTTTTCTCGAGTGTCGATACTAATCGATAAATAAGTGTCACGTCACTAATTTGCCGATTTGCAATCACGGGGGTCTCCCAACGGTCCCAAATAATGACAGGTTTTCTTGAAAATTCGTTGAAGAATAACCCCTCAATTCAGTTTTGAAGAAATCGATTTTACTCATAACGACAAATCGTATCAACTATTGGATGATACTAATTTAAATCCTTTTGATAAAAGGTAACCAACCGTATTTTATAGCGATTTGAATAGAAATAGAAAGTATTAGAAGGTTCAAGATTTCATTCAGTAAGAACTTTATAATTTTTTTAAATTATGAGATAGGCTTGCGCTTGAATGAATTGAATTGAATGGAGAGCATTGATGAGGTCTAGGTTGGAGCGCGCTTGCCTAGAAAATGGCTATTCACTCTTGTCTTGAAGGTACTCAAAGTGGCCGGGAACACAGAAGCTGGAAGTGTGTTCCACACATTAGCGGTTCGTGTCACAAACGAACTAAAGTGTTTCGTACGAATACGATTGATTGAAATCTAACGTATTCGCTACGGTTTCTCGATGTTCTATTACTCGATGTTAATCGTCTTAAATATTTAAAAGACTATACAAACTTTGTCGAGGTTTTACACGTCTCGACAGAGTTATTAAATGAGTATCAGGGTAGTATTAAACCAAAGTAAAAGCGTTGCAAAAAAATTCATAATTACAGACTTCAAAATCAAGTTTTTAGATCCATTTTCTTTGACCTTGTCGTGTGCCAATGCTCCAATTTGTTAAAGTATTAACATTGTCGTAATAATGAACCTAAATGAAAAAAATATATATATTGTTAAAAATTCACTATACGATAAATCGCAACATCTCGGTATTAATATCGTGATTCGTGCCGTATAAAAAGTTTCTTTCAGTAGAAGCGCGACCGTTTTACTTCGTACCTTGTAATTAGGTGCGCCGTGGCATCGTGGTAATAAATTATTTCCAATAATTCGATATTGCGGAAATAAGACATATGCGAATATTATTTATTTAATAATTTGAAGTCTGCCAATGCACTTGGCCAGCGTGGACGAGGCTTTTCAGAAGACGAGTTGAAATTCCAAGAACGCGCACTAAGCGCTTAGCTTCTTCGTTCCTGATACGCACCGCTAGGATTTGGAATGCCCTTCCAGCTTCCGTTTTTCCCTCTAACTATAATTTGGGTACCTTCAAATCAAGAGTGAATAGGCATCTTCTAGGCAAGCGCGTTCCATCTTAGGCCACATCTTCACTTACCATCAGGTGTGATCGCAGTCAAGCGCTAGTCTATATATTTAAAAAAAAAAAAAGACGACGCATCTCAGAACGAGAAGAGTCTAGGCCATGGTATATCACGCTAGCCAATTGGGTATTTAACTGTTGTCAAAATGTGTCATCATCATCATTTCAGCCTGCGGACGTCCACTGCTGGACATAGGCCTTTCCCAAACAGCGCCACCACACCCGGTCTTCAGCCCTCCTCATCCAGCCACTTCCCGCCACTCTCTTTATGTCGTCGGTCCATCTTGCTGGAGGGCGCCCCACACTACGCTTGCTTGTCCGCGGTCTCCACTCCAGAAATTTCCGGCTCCGGCGGCCATCGCTCCTGCGACAAGCATGGCCTGTCCATTGCCACTTCACCTTACTGATGGTTTGGGCTTTGTCAGTGACCCTGGTTCTCCTACCGATCTCTTCATTGCGAATTTTGTCCTTCAAAATATTATAATCGAAAATATAACGTAAGAATAACATTTGTAACAAGTGTAAATGGAAAATTTAAAAAACCCCCGACATGTGATATTACAAAAAAAAAAAGGAAATTCGCCATATTGTGGTGGCGAATTATCTATTTAAATAAATAAACCATCTTTCGCATTAGTAACAATATTAGAAGGATTTTTACAAAATTCGTAAGCATTAACCTTCAATATACAGAAACATGTTGCGATTTGGACATATTTTTTATTTTTATTTTTTATGTACATACATAATGGAATAACAAGACAACATATATTAGAAGAAGTAGACATAGGTGAAGCTTATCTCTAAAAAAAGAAATTTCTTCCAGCTTCCCTTAAAAGTGAGTAAGGTGAAATTATAGTGGTGGGGTGGTGGTAGGTATAGGTCAAAAATGACATCACTACATAAGTACATACCTATAATATAATACCTACTATTTTTGTAAGTTTTACGTTGTGTTTACAGTTATTTCCAGTAAACGCCGTATATGCAATGATGCATCCGTGATAAGTATTCAAAGGATCGTAAGCAATTGAAACGTAGAGCGCTCAATAAAGGCGGGGTGCTATTATGATTATTGCACGTGGGCGCTTTATATGACTTCATAGTCGGGTGCTGTGGTATAAACTGGTAGAGAGATCATTGTATTTATTTAGCGTAAAGAAAGTTCCTTACGACGACGACCGACCTACGATAGGTCGTATCGTGAAAAAAGTTAGATAAGTTTTTGTTAAAGATTTAGGTACCTCAGACGAAATAGCTTTGTAATTATTTTAAGTTATCCTTTAAGATTTCGCTCATTTGCGACAAGGGTGACATAATTCAAAATCGACGATGAGAGAATTCTCTCGTTGAGAGTAATGTTTTGTGGATGCTGCGGTCTCGCAACAACACAGCAGCCAACAAAGCAACAGAGCATTAAGTCACAATCTCTCTCGCTCTTATTTTTTGTGCTTAGCGTAATGTTGTTTTTATAGCAAAAAGTATAAATTTTCGACACTAAAATTGGTGAATTTTGAATTATGTCACCCTTGTTCACTATTATACATGTAATAAATCTTTCCGAAGAAGATATAATATGAGTGTGAAAACTGTATCAAAACCCGTTGCTTAGTGAAGAAGAACGAGCGTACAACATACTTGAGTAGCGACTTTGTTTTATACAAAGGTAGTAAAGAAAAAGAGGCGTGAAATCGGTGTGCATCAATAAAACATAATATAAGTGGTGTATCAAATTATCAAGTAAACTAGGATAGAACTAGAAGCGTGAAAACATTGACACTAGATCGAGGCACCAATAAAAAATACATGCTGTAGGTGGCACACTCATAAATAAAACCGATCATAGAAACTTCAATTACCTAGTAATAAATCAGGCTAGGAGGCCAATAAAAAGCTGGGTAATCGCCTCGCTTGGTCTCGGCATATCAGTGGGAGAGATTAACTTATAAATCGTTCAGTTTCGACAAAATAATGCCTGCGGTGGAGACTAGAAAAGTCACATAACATAACATGAAAAATATAAATTACTACATGTCGCCCGCGATGACTTCGTCCACGCGGATTAAGATTTTTTGTTTATAATTCTTTGATTCCCCGGGATGAAATATAGCCCATGTGCTTTTCTGCTTTATAGACATTGTGCAGTTTCATCCAAATCCGTCCAGTAGTTTTTGCTTGAAAGAGTAAGAAACATCCACCTATCTATCCATCCTCATAAACTTTCGCATTTATAATAAAAAAAGTAGGAAGTAGGATAAGTAGGAAAGGAAAGTAGGATAGTTACTAATTTATTAGGTATTTCATTAATTAATATACCTAAACAAGATAGAGAAGAAATCATTCTACAAATAAAGAAAACAAATCTAAATATTTATAGATAGAGTCAATCACGAGTCAATATGTAATCGAAAGCTGGCTTGGCTTAATAATATTATGTTGGCACATAAGGTTTATGACGTTCTTGCTGCATCAATGCATTTTAACCAATAGTGGGAGGGTACCGGCCAATCAGAGGCCATTGCCAACATTCCACTGATGCAATCATTTTTAGAGAATCGACATTTTGTCCGTAGGTATAATCACTATCCTTTTAAGACTGTCTCCCTGAAGCTGAAATAATAGTTTCATGATATCGTTACAGTCCTTACACCCATTGGCAATGAAGTGCAATCGCACACAACAATCTAAAAATCCCCTTTAGCAACCTGTACAATCCTTAACACAAGATAATGGCGTATACGCGCGATATCGCTTATCCGATCTCATAATCGACCACACGTGACGACTATCGAATGAGAATCGATTGGCGTCGTCTCGATTGTTTTTGTATCGATATAATCCGGTGGATTAACTTATAAATCGTTGGTTTACAAAGTAAACATGGCGCGAAGAGTTTCGAGATAATATTCATGCTACGTTCGCCTGTCACTGTTTAGGTCCTCAACTATACCCAAGCAAAAAATCACGTTGGTCCGTTGTTTCACTGCTGCGTGATTGAAGGACAAACCAACAAAGGATTAACTATTTTCTACGTAATACTTTTTCAGTTTTTATTATATTAACTACTAGCTTTTGCCCTCGCGACTTCGTCCGCGTGGAATTAGATTTTGGGGTGGAATTTTCAAAAACTGTGACACACGTACTTTTTTATTTTTAACTGAAAACTCTAATACCAACTTTGATGGAAACAGCTTGAAAAATGACGGACTTTCATATAAACTTCCATCCCCTATTTAAACCCCTTAGGGGTGGAATTTCCAATAATCCTTTCTTAGTGTGCGCCTACGTCATAAAAGGAACCAACTGTAAAAATTTCAAGTTTCTAACTTCAGTAGTTTAGGCTGTGCGTTGATATCTCAGTCAGTCAGGACTTTGAATTTTATATATATATAGATTTTCTACCCACTACTATTTTTTATTATATTATTGTTTTAACTATTTGCTACGTACTATTTTTTATCGTGACTAACAGTCATCCAATACCTCTGGATCCACGGAAGACCAGCGCCATGCCTGGGCTTTCACCACAGGGATAGCATATGCTGAGTGGAGTCCATTTTGGGACCACGCATATTTATTTATTTTTTGTTTTGTCTAACATAGGTATGTCTCTCTGTCTTTAACTGTGCATGTGTGTCTCAAATAAATGTTTTTTCTTTCTTTCTTTCAAAGGAACGCATGCAAAATTTAAGATGACTCTATGTACCTATTTAAGTTGAAGTAAACAAATAAATAAATTACAAAGTATTATTTCTTATCACTAAAAGATCATTCGAGTCAAAACTAAAGCAAAACGCTTTTAGAATACATACACATACAGTTGCATTGTTTTCCCGCGAATACTTTACATATTACTCAGAAAGTGCATGCACGTGAATAATGGGGATGCATTGGAAAAATTAGTTTATATTCAGAACAGAGTTTCCATGTATTTTAAATCTAGAGTACTGGGTATTGAACGTTCCCATGCAACCTTCTAGCCTAACTGGAATAATAAAGTAATTTTACCACATTTTTAGGGCTTATGGTACAAGTCTTTTGACGATCTCCCTGGCGCAGTAGTGAGCGCTATGGTCTTATAACTGGAAGGTCTCGGGTTCGATTCCTGGCGAGGGCAATTTGGGAATTTATAATTTGTAAATTGTCTCTGGTCTGGTCTGGTGGGAGGCTTTGGCCGTGGCTAGTTACCACCCTACCGTCAAAGACGTGCCGTCAAGCGATTTAACGTTCCGGCACGATGGCGTGTCGAAACCGATTAGGGCTATGGGTACACTGTCATACCCCTTCCAAGTTAGCCCGCTACCGTCTTAGACTAGTCACTAGGTACATCGTCACTTACCATCAGGTGAGATTGCAGGCATGGATTATCTTGTCATCGAATAAAAAAAATTCTCTCAAGCAGCTAGATGCCAAATCTCACAGTTTGTTATTTGTATATAATATACCTACCTACCTTCTAGCAAAGACATTTTTAAAAGCTTTTATTTAACTTGCTATGTATGTATGTATCTATGTATGTAACTATGTTTTTCCGGGTGGAATCTTGCAACTCAATTTTGAAGCAAATATCTTTCATTAAATGTACGAAGATTATATGAGAAATGTGTTTGTTGATTTGTCTTCAAGGATATTAGTGCGAATATCATGTTACTATCTAAACAAAGTATATCTTTTATCTCCATATCTGTCGCATCTCCATTTTTTCCAGATACAGTATCAGTAATTAGTCTCTACACGAGCGATCATTAACTGAGCCCTTATGTGGGGCGCGTATCAACACGTCAGGTCTCACTAATTGACTAGGTGGTGCGTTTATGTGCATCGTTGCCACTTGCCACTATTTTTATTTTGCCTTTCCTTTTACATCTGAATACTGGGGATGTTTCCTAGCATGCCCATTTGGAGACTTTTTTTTTATTTTATTCAATGACAAGATAGTCCTTGACTGCAATCTCACCTGATGGTAAGTGACGCTGCAGTCTAAGATGGTAGCGGGCTAACTTGGAAAGGATATAGCAGTGTAGATTCAACCCATACCCCTAATCATTTTCTACACGACATCTGCCGGAACGCTAAATCGCTTGGCGGCACGTCTTTGACGGTAGGGTGGTAACTAGCCACGGCCAAAGCCCACCACCAGACCAGACCAGAGACAATTTAGAAATTATAAATTCCCAAATTGCCCCCGTCGGGAATCGAACTCGAGACCTCTCAGTTATAAGACCACAGCGCTCACCACTGCGTCAGGGAGGTCGTCGTCGAAGACTGAATTCAGAAGTGACATATAGTTTCCTTTTTAGATGATTTTAGACTTGTTTCGTGCTTTGACATAATTGTTATAAAATAATACGAGTACGTACCTACCACGGTAATTATTTTAGTTGGTAGCTTCAACTTGACGTCTCGCAACACCGCAGTCTCGTCGTGACCACGGTCCATGCAATGGGATCGAAATATCGACCATCCCAACTAAAATAATTACCGTGGTATGTACTCGTATTATTTTATAACAATCATATTACGGAAAATTGAGTAATTCCATGGCCTTGCACTCACGGCCAGGAGGCGAGATCGGGGATATTAATGAACCCGGTCAGATAAGATCAGCACCGAAAACGCAGTAGGCGGGGCTGCAGATGCGAGCTTTAATTAACGAGTGACAAACATTTGTTAAAGTGACCTTACTTTGTAACACCTCATATTTTCTCTGAATACATAATATTATAAAAGGAAACTGACTGACTAACTGATCTATCAATGTACAGCTCAAACCACTGGACGGATCGTTATGTAAAGGATTTTTGAAAATCAAGCTTTAAATAGGAGGGGAAAAGTCAAACAAAACTTGAGCGACAAAAGCTAGTAAACTAAGCTAGTAAACCTTGTAACACCTTGGAGGAAATATTTTTAAAACTTTTATGACAAGTCAAGATTCGGAATGTAGATTCTCAGAGTCTGAAGATTGAGATAACGCTAACATACGAGATTATCCCTACAGAAGAACAGATACTTCTATAGCTTTTTTTGGCTAGAAACAGGGCTTTTATTGATACAATGACGATAAGAGAGTCACTAAAAATACCAAAGACAAAACACTGATCCTTAAAATAAGAATCTTGAATATAACTCGATCCATTGCGTTCCGCACCCTTAGCATGAATTTATGTCTCGTTATCGTTTCTGGATTTTTGTTTCTTTAACCTGAAATTTTATCTTTCTTTAATTTTTATAGTTCGTCTGCTTTTGATGCTGTGGGTGTATGGACAATTTGAGCCTTAAAAGTAGGCAGTTAAGATCTATTACATTATTATGCTTCTATTCATGTCCTCACTGTGTGTGGTTATTGTGTGAAATTAAATGAATTTCCGTAAAATATTCAGGGCACACGAGTGAAGCTCTTATTTTAACAGAGCAGTTAACAAGTAGAGCAATAAAGAAACAGAGTCGCTGTTGTCGAAATCGGCAAGGAAGTTATCATCATCACCATCATCAATCAAATGTTTCGATGACCGTAATCGATCAACGTTTCTGAGACGTGTTAACTCACACTATGAATACTGTTCCCAGAGGATCGTGTTTAGTAACATGCGCCAATACCCAACAGCTATGTGTCCACTTTGTTTTACTCAGCCCCTGTCGCCTAGGCCCGTGTTACCAGATAGGCGGTAATCTGCCAGGATCAGGTTTAAGATGTTAATCGCGAGTTGTCTTAGCGCATTTCTTTATTGTGGTCCAAGTCAATAGCGACTTGCTCTCCACTCCAGAACTTTCCGGCTCCAGCGGCCATCGCTCCTGCGACAAGCATGGCCACTTCAGCTTACTGATGGTTTGGGCTATGCCAGTGACCTTGGTTCTCCTACGGATCTCTTCATTGCGAATTTTTTCCTTCAGAGAAACTCCTAACATAGCCCTCTCCATAGCTCACTGATCGACTTTGAATTGGTGGATTTAGCCCTTTGTCAGTGTCCACGTTTCAGCCCGTTTTAGGCCCGTTTTATTAGACAGGTTGTACTCTGCAAGGATCAGTTTTAAGACGTTAATCGTGAGGTGTCTTAGCGCGTTTCTTTTTTTTTTATTGTGGTCTAAGTCAATAGCGACTTGCTCTGATCAATCAGAGTGAGCAATTCCACCATCGCCGAGTAACGATATACAGAAGCAGAAATATGTTTTGGCAGATTTTCAATACAAAAACTGTTAGAACTGCTATTTTACTCCTCGGTTAAATGTTAATCGACATTGGTGAAATTGGCACTAAGAGTAAATTATTGATATTAACTTCTTTGTGTTGATTCTTACTGTGAATTAAAATTTGTACTTGTGTATTTTTTTTTTTTTTAATATTATATATTTTGATCAAAACATAATTATTTTCTGAATCACAAAAAAAGATTGATTTACACGACAGGCAAATGAAAAATCCAAAGTTATTCTGAATTGTGAGTTGTGACACAAGCAACTTGAATTATCTCATTATTCATCACCTTAGCTACAAGTTCCTGGTCACTAATCTGCCAGGATCAGGTTTTATAAACTGTAATTACAAGTGGTATTAGCGCTTTTCTATATTGTGGTCCAAGCTATGATATCTTGCTTGTAAGAGGCTCTTTTGAATTTTTGAGCTTACCGACTTAGCGATATTATACTACCTTATTTTTTATCCTATCGACTGCGCCATTTATGACATCGGAAATGAAAAGAAAGGCGTCAAACTCAAGAATGCTTTATTTGGCAAACATTTGACATAATACTTTAATATTACCTTCAAAATACATCAAAAAAGAGAATAGGAATATTTTCTCCGAGTTACCCGAATCGTTAGCAAGAAGAAGGAATTCGTGGCTTAGATATATGGCACGATTTGACGTGAAAAGCCAAAGTAGCACAAGTTTCTCGTATGGTAAAGGACTTGGACAGCCAACCTCATATAGTGGAGAGGCAAGAAATAAGGCAAGAAGTGCTTAACTGACCACATGCATCATACTGAAAATTATAATAATACCAACTGGAATGCTGTGTAAACGTAGCCCATAAGCCTAGATCAATGTACATATATGTAAATATAAAGCTGATTTAAATTATGAGGGTGAAATGTTCAGTATGAATTAATAAGATATAAGGTAATCTATTCTATACCTTTACTTAATAAAAAATTTAAAAAACTATACTAACATAAGAAACAACATACAAACAAAGAAACATCTAGAATATAACAATACATAATAAGAAAACATATTATAACAGAATAAGTGGCTAACTGCCCTCATGCGAGTCACTAAAATGGATCTTTTTATCGCCTCTTACACCATCCCCCATTCCATACACCATCTTAAACACTAATAAAGCATTGTGCTGGCAGTTAATTAACCCTCCCAGATTTATTACCCCACCGCGTGTCTCGATATATCTCGATACCTACCTATGAAACGAGTCGAAAATCGATTTCGAATCGAGGTTAATTGATATATAGTTGATTAACTTTTAATTCGGCAATGTTATTATTGTGCGGATGATTTGCATTTCGTATTTGTGTAATTTTATTTTATACGAGTTTTTAATGTGTTAAGTGTTTTATATTTTTATTAAAGTCTTAACTACATTTGAAAAGCTCGTTATCTGAACAAATTTTGAATTTTAAATTCATGAAAAGTATTACATATTACTAATTTCTGAGAGAACTTTTCAAGTTAACTTAAAATGTGCTTAAAACTTAAATTGGTCAAAATTAGCGTCATAAAAAGACGACGATATTTGCAATCTCCATACTGTAGGACGTATTAACGCACAGTAAACGTTTACTTGGAAAACTACACTAGAGCTTCAGATTATAACACCAAATGCGGTTAAATTAAATGAGAAACAAAAATGGCAGCTGCCCGTATTAAGGGCGTTTTTTGCTAAAAAAAAAACTTCATTCACTCGTAATCCATTCGCGTTAATCACTCAACCATTACTTCTCAGTTTGTAGAAGCAATTAATGTGATTAAATAACAATTTAGCGAACGAGTTAATTAATAAATAATTATTGTGTGTATTGCGTTAAAATGTACGTTAACAGTTAATCCTTAATGACTGAGAGGGGTTAAAACAACTCTCGAAATTACCTTGTCATCTTAATTATTATAAGCCTCAATAGCTCAACGGTTAAAGGTGCGGACTCAAAACTGAAAGGTCGAAGTTTTTTTTTTTAATCCGAAATAGGCTTGCGCTTGACGACAATCAATACTGGATAGCACTGATGAGGTCTAGGTTGGAGCGCGCTTGCCTAGAAAATGCCTATTCACTCTTGCCTGGAAGGTACTCAAGTTATAAGTGGCAGGAAACACGGATGCTGGAAGAGTGTTCCACACCTTAGCGGTTCTTATCAGAAACGTTGAAGCGTTTCGTTCGAGTAGGTTGGATTTCTACCACATAAGGATGCCAACGCTCACGACTTCTCGCAGTTCTGTGGTGAAAAGGTGAAGGAGAAACTAGATTATGAAGTTCCTGAGCCCACTCTCCAAAGTATATCCGATAGAAGACCGATAGACAGGCGACATTGCGTCGGTGCTGTAGACTGAGCATTTTCGCCTGCGTTAGCGACTGATCACCTATAATACGGATCTATCGAGTGTAATGCATCGAGTTGGTACTTGGCAGAGCCATCCCAAAGGTGGCAGCAGTACTCCATGGCTGATAATATTAGCAGGATTAGTAAAGCTAAAATCGATCTTTGCTAAGATTATTGCAGTGCCCATTTCAGTCTGTACGCGCCCTTATTTTAAAGCTCGCGTCCTTAATATCTAGTAAAGCCGGTACCACACTGTCGTTAAGGCACACACACACGATAATTAAACAGCCCGGGATGATAAATAACGAACCGTCCAAGTTTTTACCGCAGATGTCATTATCTCCACTGACTCTATCAGCCGTCACTTGATTATGTGGGGTGGATTTATATGGAGACGTTGCAACCATTAAGAGAAAGGGCAAAAAGTTGTTAAAGCTTTTGCGAGCAAATGATTTCCGTTGTAATTTAAAAGTGACATGGAATTACGAAGCTGACCTATCAATACTGGGTTGATATTAATGTAAAAATTTTAAATAAACAGTTCATATCGGGACAAAATAACGAAGTTGTTTTTTGTCGAATATCAGATAGTTCTTGACTGTGATCCCATTGAAAGTGACAATGCATTTTAAGACCCGAGCTAACTTGAAAGGGGTATGTCAGTTTTAATTAAGATACACGTAATTAGTTTCGTAATTGAACCCTAAATCACTCGGTACAGTTCCACAAACTTATCTGGCCCGATGACAGCGTCGCTGTTATCACATTAATTAGTGTTGGCAATAAATAAATAAATTCAAAAATTCATTACTTTCACTTTTGGCCACCGGGCCAGATAAGTGACTGTAGTTACGTTGTTCATTAGTAGAGTAAAAACTAGCCAAGGCTATGGCTTACCGTCATACCAGATCAGAGTCAATATCATTACTAATTTTATGAATTCGAAAGTACGTTTATATATAGGTTTGTCCTTCAATCGCGCAGCGTTGGATCAGTCTGTCACCTTTTCTTTTATATATTTAGATATGTAGGATACTAGTTGATAACCACGACTTCGTTCGTGTGGATTAAGGTTTTTTAATTCCCGCGGGAACTCTCTTATTTTCCGGGGTAAAAAGTAGCTTATGTGACTTTCCAGGCTATAATCTATCTCTGTGCCAAACAGCCAAATCGGTTGCATCGTTTCGGCTTGATTCAGTAACAAACATCCATCCTTTCATACATCCAAACTTTCACATGAATACGATAGGATATAGGGTTCTTAAATTGGCCC
The DNA here is from genome assembly GCA_038048805.1 of Hipparchia sbordonii. Lineage (NCBI taxonomy): Eukaryota > Metazoa > Arthropoda > Insecta > Lepidoptera > Nymphalidae > Hipparchia > Hipparchia sbordonii. The sequence goes on from JBBIWI010000019.1 coordinate 5,107,288, forward strand.
CTTTGGCAAATGAATTCAAAATTCAAAATTTATTTATTTCATATAGGCTAACTTGTAGCTCTTATAACACGTCATAAATCTACCACCGGTTCGGAATGCAGATTCTGCTGAGAAGAAGCGGTAAGAAACTCAGCAGTTGCTCTTTTTAAAAAAAAAATTTTTACAATAGCTAATTAAGCTTCAAAAATTTATACGTAGGTACACACAATTCAACGAATGTCAAGATGGGCAGTCAAAGCAGACCCATTCCCGTTGGTAGCACCCGTTCACGAGTATGACGCATGGTCCAGCCGTTGCTTCGCTCAACCGTATTTGAGGGAACGTAACAAACCGCACCACACGACACCACCACAGAAAAATCTGAGATCTCTCATCACTGGGGTAAGGAGGTCGTCGAGGTTCTTAAAAAGAGGGGTAATATCAGCTCCATGGGATAGGCCATCATCGCGACACCGTAGCGCATGAATAATCGAGAAGCCCGACTCGACGAGAAGGCGAGCGCGTGAGAGCTTTTTTGTCGTGACCGCGGTCAGTACCGCAGGGCTGCCCCCGCTCCATTAACACGGAATAGTTGCATTGGCTCATCATTAAATTGTCATTTTAATGTTTGCTATACTAATGCCATTTTACACCCGCGACGGCCTAGTAGTTAAAAGTGTTAACGGTGGCTCCGGGGTTCAAGTGCCAGACACTCACTTTTTGGAGTTATGTGCAATTGGGTGTTTAACTAATTTTTTTTTATATACTTAAAACAGAGGTCTTTAATATTATAACACAATGCCATTTTTCTTTTTTTAATATCTTATCTAGTTTCGAAAATATAGAGCTTTTAAGTTTCCTTTTAGACAAAGAGAGTGCTATTGCAAGATGACGTCACGATTCAGTTGCTCCATACACTCTCCATACAGCATTTCGTTTTAGAAAGAGACGGATACAGTTGCGGTAGAATAGGTTGTAACATGTTTTTTTTTCTGTTTTTACATATCTCATTCTTACGTGTTACATTTTCGATTGTAATATTGAATGAAAATCCACATTTTGACAACAGTTAAATACCAGTTGTAAAGTCAAGTTACTTACCTGTTGTAAGTTTTAGTAAGTTGAAACATTGTCCATAAGTTGTGTGAATCTCCCAATCTTGGCCAACGTGGTAGACTAAGCCTTTGTCGTTCAGAGAAGAGATCCTTGCCCAGTAGAGAGCCGGCGATAGGTTGAGATAATGACAGTAATGAATGTTGTAGTCATATTTTGATTTATACTTAGAATATCTATGTAGTGTACAATACACTTGATTAAATCATTAAATGAAATGTAAACTGTAGATCAGTTATTGTGGATGTATTACAGCCGCACTCAGAGTCGCTTATTATTATGGGAGGATCTTCTTCGTAAAAATTTAAATTAGCAACCATGGGCTGCCAGCGACTCGTTCGAAATCCTCAAGATCTTCCGTACGTAATCTTCCAATGCTGCATCTCATAGTGCGGGATCAGACAATGTTACTTACAGCGGCTTATACTTTATGTGCTTTCTACATGACTGGCCAAAAAAGTAGTGTAAATTCAAATTCAAATTATTTGTCTGTATGTATTTGTCATAATAATAGGGTTCATGTATGTACCTATAGAGTTTCTTTATTCCACCCTAACTTTTAAATGCCTGAACAGATTTGGATATATGGGGTATCGTTAGAATCCTTACATCATCTCGAGTGACACTGGCTATAAATCAGTTAACATTGTTTAAAGCTGTCGGGTTTTTATTCTATTTTAATAGTTTGCTTATTATTATTACGTAAAGCAAAAAGTTGAGAATAGCTGATGCTAATATGAGAATAGAGATGCTTATTATGAGACTTGTGAGTCTCGTATGTGTGAACAAACATTTTCTTTTAACAAAGTAAAACTGAAACATTTCGAACAAAGATCTTGAACAATAAACGAAAAGTATACTTAAACAGAAAAAATAGAAAGAAAATTGAACTAAAGCTCTCAATCTGGAAAACAGGTTTTGACAGACAACCCTACGACTGGAGTACAGTTGACATAACATTTTGTTAAGTTGCATTGTATACTTTGTCTCGATCGATATAAAGTCTATTATCGTAATTTTTAGCTTATTAGTAAAATGTAAAAAAAAGTTATGTTCTGTAAAAATGTCACTGGTTTGTGTTAGCGATTTGTTTTTAATTGGGCCCTCATTAAGTTACCGAGTGATTATTTTGTCTTCATTTTAGTTTGACCTGCGGTTGACAAGGTTAAGTTGATACTTACTAGATACTAAAATCAATTTCAAAAATATTTTAACATTATGTTTTACCATCTTTAACCTCAACCGCGTGGAGATAGGTTTTTAAAAATTCTATGGGAATTTAATGCTTTTTTCAAAAAAAAAAAAACAGTAATTTATGTGTACAGAGGTGACACAAGTTACTTTTTCTGTATGAGTATAAAGTATAGTGGAAGACCTGGGCAAATGTGTTTAATTTTTATTTATTACTTTCGGAAATTAAACTGTGTGTATGTGTGTGTCTGTGACAGTAGTTACCACTTATTTGTTTAACAATATATTTATACAGTATTTTACACATGACAATTATTTATATGTAGTTCCACTCTTGACCCGAGTTTACTTGACTGCTCGTCGCAATAAAATGAATGTCTGAAATCCTTCTCAAATCATATTGTCTCTGGATGTCACGACCCCTATCCCAAATTCTAGTCGTCACTTGTCATCGCGGTAAACGTTCTGATTGGTCAAATATAACGTACACGTCAGCGGTTATTTTTGTATGGGCCAATCAGATACGAGGTGGTGCTGTTACTGCAGAAGTTATAAAATTACTAGACGATGCCCGCGACTTCGTCCGCGTGCATTAAGTTTTTTAATTCGCGCAGAAACTCTTTAATTTTCCGGAATAAAAAGTAGCCAAGGTATAATTTATCTTCATTTTAAATTTCAGTCAAATCGGTTCAGTAGTTTTTGCGTGAAAGAGTAACAAACATACACACATACACATACAAACTTTCGCCTTTGTAATATTAGTGTGATATGGTATAGTTCTTTCAATTCACGAAGGTACGCGGCTCATGGTTGTGTGTGTGTCGTATCTAAATAATAAGTGGGAGCGAGAGCTTGCTCGTGCCTGACTACTCACTCAAGCAATGTGCATGTACACGACGTAACCACTAAACACATTATTCACGCGCTCTCCACAGAATATAGAACTAGAAAATCATATGACATACTAGCAAAAGCACTATCATTGGCGTACCTTAAGTGTCTCAATAAAGCCATACCCGCCAATCTACGCACGCCATTAAGTACTGTATTCAAATTAAAGTAGTAATTTAAATAATTATAAATACATTATTTTATTTACAGATGCCGGGCGTGTAAGGTGAATTCGGTAAGATTCTGTGTTTTTTTGTGATTTTCTCGGGACTTGACATTTTAATAATTCTGCAATCATCAACATTCAATCATTGTAAATGACATGTTAATACTTGGGAGAAGGGTATGATTAATTTCCTGTCATATCTAGGTTACATTTAATTTAAAGTACAGTTTAATAGTTGCAGACATAATGTGTTTATTTCTGAGCTTCTCTGTAATTATTTTCAAGTTTTCAAAAAGATGGATGGGATGGTATTAAGCAAGATGTTCTTGCAATTCACGAGGGCGCGTGGCTCATGGTTGTGTGTGTGCCGTATCTGTGTAAGTGTGAGCGAGAGCTCGCTCGCGCCTGACAGCTCCCACCTGGGCTCCGGACAGGCACGCATACTTACGCAATGTGCATGTACACGACGTAACCACAAGTAAAGCTCACGCGCCCTCGTGAATTACAAGAACTATATTTATTTGTTATATTTTTGAAGCCTCAAAAGCCTTACGATTAAAGGTGCGCTGAAAACTGAATGGTCGACGGCTCGATCTACACCCGTTGCACTATTATCTTAGACAAGCTTGCCGATTAATTACAATAAAAAAAAAGTTAAAGCTTCCTCATTTTCAGTCGGTTCATAAAAGACAGGGTAATTTGATCTATAGTTGCCGTGATCACCTCAAGCCAAGCCACATATTTTCAGTGTCTACTAAAGGTCTGCACAAAATAGGTTGGCGGTCCGGATCCGTACCGCGGTCTGCCATTGCCATTTGGTGACCCCTGGCCTAAACCTTTCACATTCGAGAGGAGAACTTAGTCCAGTTGTGGGCCTGCAATGTGATGAGATGTGTGTGTGTATGTCATACCTTTGCGAACATTATGGAGAATTATCAGGCATGCCGGTCTCCTCACGATCCACTATAATTAAATAATAAATTAAACATTTATTTAAGAAACAAATGCACTAGCACTTGCCATAAATTACTAATTAACCCGCGACAGTCCTAACGCGCCACCACCAATTACGTCATTAATTTTCAAAATGGCGCCTTTCTTTTATTCCCGCGTAATGAAGTGTAATAAATAAAAAACTTATTAAGGTAGCACCTGCCAATCAATATAACTTATCGTAACTACCGATGAAAAGTCAAACGTGTAACGGCAATGATTCCAAGGTAATTTTTTTATTGTTTTTTTTTTTTTATTAAAATATTAGCTCATATTTAACTTCTCATGTCGGTTTTCATAAATAAAATCATTAATGTCTTTGCCACTATTTCTCATTAAAGTATCAGCCCTGTTTTTCACGCGAGAACTGTTTAAGTTTCGGAATAAAATGTAGCCCTTTTGTTAATCCTGGTTGTGAGATCTCCATTTCAAATTACAGCCAAATCGGTCCATTCGTTATGACGTGAAGGAGTAATAAACATACATAAAGATACAAATACAAACTTTCGCCTTTATAAGTGTGATCTATTTGAAGAACACTAAGTATATTTACTATAGTAAATATAATATTATTTCACTTCATTAAAACCCGACCGTAAATGAAATGTTAAGTGCATTTTCCGATTTACGACTTCGAAAATCATTAAAGGAAAGATAAAATTTCAATAAAATAAATATTAGCAGGTGCTACCTTACGAGGTTGTTAAAATTACAGTTTTTATGTTTTCTGAAAGTAATGCAGTGCGTAAGTATATTTATGCCATTTAAATTACTAAAGGTAAAAAAAAAATTGTGCAAGAGTACAGTTTGTGTATTGACTTTCATTCTTAGATTAAGAGCGATATTCAGTTTTTATTTTTTTTAATGAATACAGAATAAAAAACCCGCCTGCTTTGAACAATATCGACTGAAAATCTATAACAAGTCTATAACATTTAATTGTCATAGATCGTAAATAGTCGTTCGAAATGAAAAATGATTGGAGAAACCTGTAAATGATTCTCAAATAGGTACTTATTCAATGATACGCCAATTAACATAGTTTGTCGACTTTCATATTTTCTTTTTCACAATATTGAGTCTGGGGGTCACCATAATAAATTTTGATTACTGTCATGTATATAGTGACACTTGCAAGATTGAAACAAATCGATTGACGTAAGAATCATCAAAATCGGACCCTCCTTTGTTTTTTGTAAAAACTGAAAGGTCAACGGTTTTATCTCCAGCGCTAATTAAGGCATATTATTATAACGACTCCTAATACAAGCTTTCCACTTATTTAGAAGCGACATGAAAATATGAGTCAAGTGTTTACTTGGCTAAATATTCTTTAAAAAAATTGCAGGAATGAGCTTGTATCCATCTATCCAAACACACGTACTCCATAAATAATTAGCGCCATTTATCACACGGCAATTTGCAAAAGTAATGCGAATTTCAATCGCCCTTTTCGATAAGATGATCAGGTGATGCGTATAGGAATTAATTATAATAAGACCGTCGCGCCGTCGGCAAAGTTGTGGACGGTAATATAAATTATAAATTACTGCGTTTTTTTACCCTTTGTATTTAATTGCCTGCTTACAAAAAAACTAGGGAGGTTTTTTAAATATAGAATAGCGAGCAAACGAGCGGGCGTATCACCTGATGTTAAGGAATTACTCATGAATATTTCCAGAGTACTAGCCAATGCGTTGCTAGCTTTTCAGGAATTTGTTTATCCGCCCCTTCAACAACAATCATGTAGAAATGACACTCAGCTGGAGATAGAGAGAGGTGTGCGGAGGAGAAAGAGGAGAAAGAGGAGGAGGAGAAGAGGAGATAGTCTTGCGCATAATAGTTCGGGACTAGAAGCATTCAGTTCAGTTTACAGCTCATTAGTTTGCTCTATTAGTTCGTTAGCGCCCACACACAGATCACAGACAAATCGTTCGCTCGCGATTTCAACAATTCAACTATTGTTTTTTCCTCCACATACAATATGTACTCGAAGTATTTCAATTTTTAAATCAATGGCACCGCATTCATACGAGTGGGCCTTCGGAAAAGGAGAAAAGATTAAATGAACTCACGCGCTAAGGAGCGAGGTTCCTGGGAACTAGTTCACGTATTTTGTTAATGGAAGTACTGTTCCGAACTAGTTCGTTCGCGGACTATACAAGACTAAAAGAGAAGATCGGTAGATGTAGTAGAGTCACTGAGTTCAAGTGGCATTAGTTAATAGTTCGATGAACCGATAAACCTTGGAGTCTCAAAGAGACTTTGCACCGGAAATCGCAGTGTGGGCAGACCCTCTATTGGGTGGAGAGATTATTTAAAGTCTTAGGGTGGTACTGTATTAGGGAGGCTACATACGGTTCAACTAAACCACTATCAATTTGCATGACAAGTCTGCTTGTGGCAATTGATAGCCACAGACCATCAAGGCATCATGCAGACTTGAGGCCAGTGGAAGTCCCTATGAGAGACAGGCCTTTTCCTAGCGGTAGACTTCTATAAATTCTTCGAGCACAATTATTGTATTATCATTGAATGAAACTACTTTTACAGTATCGATCGAACTTCGCTTGAAAAGTTCGTTTGATCACATACCTATTAGATTATAGAGGTAATTATCATATAAATTTTGGATAACTTACGATGTATCAATAAACTTAATGAGGCGGCTTCATATTAACTAAGTTACGGAAGTTATTATGCATTAACTTAACTCGTAACTTATATGCATATCGAATCACCTGCCTGTCAACCAACCGAATCGTAGCATGTCAGTGATGTTAACCTTAAGTTATCGCTTGTCTTAATTAGTGTCCGAATAAAAGTGTAATTAGTGCAGAGTAACTGATCTTTTATATAGGTGACTGAAAAGAGAAAAGATAAATATTTTTTTAAATTTTTTTTCGAAAAAATGTAAAATTGTTTGTCGACCTAGTGGAAAGTCGAATAACGCTGCGTTTCCCGTTGCGTGCTGGCCATTCCAGCAACTTGGGAACCCAAAGCATGTGTCTGGGCACAGAACCGTTGGGTGGTTTGGTAAAGCAGAATTTGGGCCATTTCAGCTTAGCCATTCGATAAGCATGGTCTGTAACTCTTGTTCTCCTGTAGATCTCCTCATTTCTAATTTGTCTGAAGCTTCAAAAGTTTTAATTCTCTTACTTTAAAGACGACCTCTCTGGCGCAGTGGTCAACGCTGTGGTCTTATAACTGGAAGGTCTCCGGTTCGATTCCTGACAGGGCAATATGGCAATTTATGATTTCTGACTTGTCTCTGGTCTGGTTTAGTGGGAGGCTTTGGCCGTAACCAGTTACCACCCTACCGTCAAAGACGTGCCGCCAAGCGATTTGGCGTTCTGGCACGATGGCGTGTATAGAAACAGATTAGGGATATGGGTTGAATGTACACTGCCATACCTCTTAAAAGTTAGCCCGCTATCATCTTAGACTGCATCACCATCAGATGAGATCCCAGTCAACGAGCTTCATACAAAAGTCATTGCCACTGGGGTTACGCCGCATATTAAACGAAACTTAAGGCATTTTATTATGGCTTTGTGCAATAACAATGTAGGGCGTTTTGTTTATCCAATTCGCCATGTAGCTGGCGTATTTTTGAATTATTGTAACTTTGTACTGCGTCCAGAAACGGTTCGAGTCCAGTTAGTCACGCACCGTAGCTTTTATTGTCGTTTTGGTAAATAAAACCAAGCACTCACTTATTTCTTATTGTTTTACTCGTTGGCGAAATTAATGTTAAATGCACGCAAAGATTTCAGTCGGAACTTCTCGAAGAAAGTAATTATTTTGGTATGAATTACACAATTATTTTAAGGAACAAGCAAACACACTTTCGCATTTATAGTATTAGTAAGGATGCGAAATTTTGTTCGTTGGTTTGTCCTTCAATCAAAGACGACGATCGACGTGATTTTTTTTGCATAGCATGGCATGGCATGGTTGAGGGACAGACCTAAATGGTGAAACTGGGGCAGGCTTATACCCAATTAAAGGGATCCTTGTAAAATAATTATGTTACATAGTAATTCACAAATAAATAATCCTAACATTAGATTAAGCGGTTAAATATGTAACGGCTATTAACATTAGAATTAATAATAAAGAAAGAACTAATAAAGAAATAAAGGCAAATAAATAATAATAACTAGTTCAGGATTTGGAGAGTGACATAGACTAGATTTTATCCCGGAAAAACAGAGGGTTCCCGCGGGATGCTTAAAATCCTAACTCGATGCGGACGAAGTTGTTGACAGAAGCCAAGTATATCCTAGAACTGCATGTTATAGGGCGAACTCATTTCGTCGAACCTTTTTATTGTCATTTTTTATGTTTGTATAAGTATCACTGTCAGATACAAGTTCTCACGACAGATGTTATCCTGGTCACGTCGTGCTACTGACCACTACTGTTTACTACCTCCATTACTAGTAGCAGTTTACTAAGCATTTTACCGGGAAATGTTGTTAAAATCTACCGTTTTCGGCATGTATATGGTGAAATTAAAGAAAAATCAAAATAATTTATTACTAGCTGTAACTTCGCCCGCAACTTCGTCCTCGTGTAGTTTTTTAAGTCCAGCGGGAACCCTTTGTTTTTCCGGGATAAAAACTAGCCTATGTCACTCTCCAGGTCCTCAACTATGAGCACGCAGAAATGTGATAAAAAAATATTAAACTGACTTCCAAAATAGGAGGAGGTTCTCAATTCGTCGAAATCTTTTTTTTTTTTTTATGTATGTTTCCCGATAAGTCGAAGACCGATTTGGAAAATTATTTTTTTGTTTGAAAGTGTATATATACTTCACAGGTGGTTCCATTGTCATTAGGTCAGGATCTGATGATGGGCTCCTGGAGAAATCGAGGGAAATCTTCAAATTTTATAGGCACGATTGATATACTTTTTAGTGGCGTTTGTATAAAAATTTTTTACGTTTATATTTTTTTAAAGAAAATGCCTTTCAAACCATCTTAAAATCTTCCATTTAAGACGTTAAGGCCTCAACAATAGATATGAACGATACAAACTTGCTTAAAGCTATGTAACATCACTGTTTATAATCCTGTGAAATATATTCTAGCGTTGTAACCCCTTGATGATCGAATCTCCCTGTTTACATTGCTAAAGGAAAAAGGATACAGAACAAATAAACCATTCAAAAAGTAAGCGGGTTCCGTACATTAAAATTGAATAAGCTCATAAAAACATTTTCAAAATTTTGAATATTTATAGCGCGTCTTCATTTCGATCTTACACAAAAAGTATTACACCCAAATATGGTTCCAAGTTTCTCAAAAATAAATTTAATCACCTAATATTTTTTTTTAAATACATAGATGTACTCATCATAATCGAAATGTCTAATATAAGAATTACTATGTATTCAATATCAATTCAAAAGTTTTTCCATTAGGCAATCATAGGTTGTATAATATGTCCTATCTATCAAAATGTTTTCTAGCTATTTTTTAAACAGTGGTATTTCCTGTGTTTCTGTAATATTTTTTTTTAAAGAATATTAGCCAAGCTGAAGTTGACAAATATTCTCCTATCCCCTCCAAATAATGTTATTTAGCAACCATGTTATGAATTCATAAGTCGTCACTCGCAACACGCACCGTGAATGCACGCAGGGATTGGAGTACCCATGAATTAAATTTTAAATGAACCTTTTTTACGGATCTCTTAAATACGTTAAGGGTCCCTAAAAAAGGTGGAAATTATTCGTAGGGCACAATAAACGCGGTGTCGCCGACGGTATTTATCTCATTTCTCAGAAAGTGCGCCCGCGACGCGCATACCGATTTGTATGCTACCTTATTAAGGTGAAGTTTTCGAATAAATAAATAAATTTAATAATCATTGGCAAAAAAATATACAATAAGTAGATTAAAATTTTAACGTCTGAAATTTTTATACTTACAAGTTTAATAATGAAAATTTTCTTTTATCGTATAGGTAAGTAGTTCTTTTCCGGAATTGAAAGTAGTATTTCACTTTTTCATGGCTGCGTGATTCAAGCATAAATCCAAAAAATTAATGCATCAAGTAGGGATTAAGTACACGTCAGTGATCAGTTTGATATGTGTGTGTGTGATTCTATGACTGTGTGCGTAGCTGCGTATGTGCGCTTGTGCCGTATATGTACGTGTGCGTGTGTGTGCATTCGAACATGCGTGTGTATATTCTTTTGCGTCGCCGCACATGCATAATTTCTATACTTTTAGATGGTGATACAGGAGAGTAGTTTTCATATCGTCTGTGTTGAAATCTGCTATAAGAGATTCTATAAAATAAATTCTTTTTAACGAGATACCTCGCCTTAATGCCTCACGTGGAGTTAACAATGCGAACAATACATTATGCGGTGTCGCTGGCTGGCGTGAACCGTATGTTATTGGATTATTTTAAAGTAGACAAGTCACTAGCGGGGCCGGGGATTGTGTTACATCCCTTCATGGTAAAAAGAGATGCTTGTTATATTACTATGAATTTATTAAAAAAATACTGCAGGTATTATTTGTAAACTTTAAGTGTACGCTACAAGGCAGCAGATAAGTCTTTAAGAGGCTTGGATACCCAGGTTCTGATTTGAAACTGGGTTTATGCTTCAGATACTATGACTGTTGTTGTTGCATCATGGTTGCCTGAAAGAGTTCGCTTATTAGCGATAAGGCCGCCATTTGTGCTATTATAAATTATTTATTTTAAGTTAAAGGAGGTGGGTTGATAAGGCAACAAAATCCGCCCCTCATACACTCGAAAAAAAAAGTTCCAGATTTCGACAAATTGTAAATGTATTTATATACTTGAAGATATAAACTTTATTTTAATATAAAGTTTAGGTGATAAAAAAAATAGTAAGTTACAGAAAATATTACCCAAAAAGAGAGTGTTTCTTTTACTTTTCTTACATTTTCATACATTTTAGTCGTTTTTTAAGCTTTGATTTAATATTTTAGAATGAGGCGCTCCATGAACCAAAATAAATTAATACTCATATAAAAGCTTATAAAAAGGAGCATCATTATCAGTTACGTTTACCATGGTTCATGGAGCGCCTCATTCTAAAATATTAAATCAAAGCTTAAAAAACGACTAAAATGTATGAAAATGTAAGAAAAGTAAAAGAAACACTCTCTTTTTGGGTAATATTTTCTGTAACTTACTATTTTTTTTATCACCTAAACTTTATATTAAAATAAAGTTTATATCTTCAAGTATATAAATACATTTACAATTTGTCGGAATCTGGAACTTTTTTTTTCGAGTGTATGAGGGGCGGATTTTGGGCCTTATCAACCCACCTCCTTTATGTTTCTGTATTTATGTGGTGTACAATAAAGTCTATTCATTTCATTAAATTGTAATAAAAAAATTACAAATTAAGGATCCAACCCTCCTCAAGGGAGTGTTGAGAATAAAATTTTAATTTTATAAAAAAATTGTAAATTAAAAACCTGTATTTTATAAGTATACTAGCTTTTTCCCGCGGCTTCGCTCACGTTAAGTTCGATTTTTCAAACCCCTATGTTATCCCTTTAGGGGTTGAATTTTCAAAAATCCTTTCTTAGCGGACAGGTGTCCGCTAAGAAAGGATTTTTGAATTGATATTATAACGTAGGTACGTTATAATAGCTATCTACATGCAAAATTTCAGCTTGATCCGTCCAGTGGTTTGAGCTGTGCGTTGATAGATCAGTCAGTCAGTCAGTCAGTCACCTTTGCCTTTAATATATTTAGACATACACAATTCGAAAATTGAAGTAGATTTTTCTCTCAAAAAGTAACAGCTCACAGGATGCTCACGGAATCAAAAAAATCCAAACCAAGCAGTCGAAATGACCGACATTAGCTAGTAAAGGAGTAGGTAATATATGTATGGGTATGAATCGTGGACAAAATGCTAGGCTAGACCATAGATAAAACATAGAGTATATCAACAGTCAATCTGCGCAAGGCTTCCGTTCGATTGTAGATTACCAACGGCGTGTCTAGGATATCCGGTATCCTTATAATTTACTGTGCCTCTATCAAGCTGCTCCATAATAATAGAAATATTTCAAACTAGATGATATCCGGCGACTTCACGTGGATTGACGTTTTTTAATTCCCGCGGGGACTCTCTTATATTTCGGGATAAAAATCTATGTGCCATTCCAGACGATAATCTATCTCTGAGCCAAACAGCCAAATCGGTTCAGTCGTTGCGGCGTGATTGAGTAACAAACATTTCTAGAACTGAAGTCCATTTTTCAAAAAAAAAAAAAAAAATACTTATAGATCTTTTGAACTGGGCCATTCAAATTCGCATTTATATGATATATGTTGATGCCCGCGGCTTCGCTTGCATAGATTTAGTTTTCAAAATCCCGCGATAACTCTTTGATTTTCCAGGATAAATAGTGGCCTATTCTATGTCTCTCCCGGTTCTCAACTTATTATGAGATAGGCTTGCGCTTGACGACAATCAATGATGGAAAGCATTGATGAGGTCTAGGTTGGAGCGCGCCTGCCTAGAAAATGTCTATTCACTCTTGTCTTGAAGGAAATCATACGTGGCCGGAAACACAGAAGCTGGAAGTGCGTTCCATACCTTAGCCGTTCAATCCATAATATGCAAAAAATCAAGTCCATCCTTTACTTTGTTGCGGCGTGATTGAAGAATAGAATAGAATAGAATAGAAATATTTTTTATTCAAATAAACTTTTACAAGCACTTTTGAATCGTCAATGAATCTACCACTGGTTCGGAATGCCTTTCCTGCCGAGAAGAGCCAGCAAAAAACTCGGCGGTTGCTCTTTTCAAAAAAAAAAAAAAAACTTTACAATAGTTAATGAAACTATGCTATGTATACAGTGCTTCCACGATGAATTTTCCTGAGTACAATACAAGTAAAAATAAATACAATACAAATACAAATAAATACAATCCAATACATGTTAAAACAGGCAGGCCAAAGCAGACCCATTCCCGTTGGTGGCACCCGTTCACGAGCATGACGCATGATCCAGCCATTGTTTCGCTCAACCATATTTGAGGGAACGTAACAACCCGCATCACACGAAGGACAAACAAACACACTTTAGCATTTATAATATTAGTAAGCATTTATAATAATATCAATAAGGATTTTGTAAGTACGTAATTGTATAGTTTAACCCGTACAATTTCCCTTACAAACCACGTAACACCATTCAAGTTGCGCATGCTTAGGTCTGCGGTCAAGCCCGGAGTACAATGAGTTAAGTTTACAAGTTTTTTTGTTAACCTCGTCTTCAAACTAACCGTGAAACTGTTAACCGCAGTTGCGATGAATATGCGGCGAGGCGGCTGGAGGTGTTCAACTAGTGTTGAATTGAGAAAAGTGGTCAATAAGTTTTTTTTTTATACGATGACAAGGTAGCCCTTGACTGCGATCTCACCTGATGGTAAGTGACGATGCAGTCTAAGATGGTAGCGGGCTAACTTGAAAGGGATATAGCAGTGTAAATAACCCATACCCCTAATCGGTTTCTACACGCCACCGTGCCGGAACGCTAAATCGCTTGGCGGCACGTCTTTGACGGTAGGGTGGTAACTAGCCACGGCCAAAGCCTCCCACCAGACCAGACCAGAGACAATTTAGAAATTATAAATTCCTTAATTGCCCCCGCCGGGAATCGAACCCGAGACCTCCCAGTTATAAGACCACTGCGCTCGCCACTGCGCCAGGGAGGTCGTCGAAAAAAGTTAATAGTTTTCTACTATAACTATATGCCTATTACTTAATCATTAACTACCTGACTGGTGGGAAGCTTTGGCCGTGGCTAGCTACCACCCTACCGTCAAAGACGTGCCGCCAAGCGATTTAGCGTTCCGGCACGATGGCGTGTAGAAACCGATTAAGGGTATGAGTACACTGTACCCCTTCCAAGTTAGCCCGCTACAATCTTAGACTGCATCGTCACTTACCATCACTTACTATTCCTGGGTCGGGTCAATCAATTGGGTATTGGGTTTTGCTTCTCAGAAGTAATAGCCCGGAGTTAGGAAGTTGGCGGTATCCCACCCTCTGCTTCGGAGACCACAAGCCGTCGGTCCTGAGCCCGAACTCTCTCCGGTCGTGTTGGATTTCCGTCCCATCGGACTTGAGAGTGAGGGATTAGAGAGTTTGCACACACACATAGGACTAATCTCCGAGGAGGTTTGCCACCGTGACCGGATCGTTCGGAGGAAAATAATATTTATTTATTTATTTATTTATTTTATGGAAACATACAGTATTTTAATTGTATTAAAACTAAAAACAGATTTATGATTCTTAAACCTAAATTGTTTTCAAAGATACTATAACACTTATAGATTACATTAATCCGACAACGGAACAATTGGGTGTAGCAGAAAGAGAAAACAAAAAACGTTAAGTTATAAATTAATTTTTAAACAGAAGCTTGCCGAAAACCGACTAACGTGTAGCTAGTCGGTTTTCGACAATATAATATTACTACTTAATCGTAATCATAATTATTCATTTTGGTACATGCAACATCCTACATAATATTTACATAGGTGTTGAGTTTACAATACAGTCTCCACTCCTGCCAAGTTTGGCGTGCAAAAGTAATTTTTTTTACTTAATCCCAATTCCCATAGCTTCCCGTTTCATTCATCTCAACTCATTGCCGACTTATAAGTGGGTAAAAATCTAAATCCGCACGAGAAGGCATCCGCTAGGCTAAATTATTTTCTTACCTCAGATTATAGATTTGATGCACTGAAGCACTCAAGATTTAATAAAGATAAAACAACTTCATGAACAATAATCATTTATCTATTTGTACGAAAATATTTATTGCTTTCGAGTGAAGACGTATTTATCGGGTTTGAAATAAAAATGGTTTATTTATACAAGAAATAAATGCACAGGATATAAACAGATCGTCGGGTTTGAGTGGGCATCGATAAATAACCTATGTGTTGGCTGAAATCCATTTGAAAAGAATTGCGATCTCACCTGATGGTAAGTGACGATGCAGTCTAAGACTATTTTGTAGGTAGTAAGGTAGTGAACTAACTCTAGTTTTTTTGTTTGAAAGGTGAATTAGTCGGGAGTGTTCTTAGCTACGTTTGATGAAAACCGGTCCAAGATGGCCGCCACCACAATATAGCAAATTACATATTTTTTTTTTAAATTCACATGTCGGGGGTGTTTTGGCATCAACCGATTGAGCTGAAATTTTGTATACCCGTTTAGTTTGGATGACAATGCATAGTTAGCTGTGTAACGTCATTGTTTTGACATGTCGACTTATTTTTCTACACAGGTAAATCTTGCGACAAGCTTTTATATCATACTAGCGGCCCGCTTCGGCTTCGCACGGGTATAAAATATATAGCCTATGTCATTCACTGTTAATTTCAATCACTCTATTAAAAAAAACCGTATCAAAATCCGTTGCGTAGATTTAAAGATTTAAGCGTACATAGGGATATGGGGACAGAGAAAGACACTTTGTTTTATACTACATATGTAGTGATAAGTTGTGTAATGACGTTACAAGTTGATAGTAAAATTTTAAAAGAAAAGTTTATTTTATTCTTTTTAGCTCATTTAAATAAAAGCTTGTTTGAAAAAAAATTAACTATTCAGTATAATTACTTAACAATAACCTACGGTCTGAAAGTTGACACACAAATAGACAATAAACTGGATTGTTTGAATAAATCACGGGGTACTGGAGACCGCGGCTAAACCTTTTATCGGGGACTTAGCATTCGCGGCCAGTGCGTGCGGACATCCATAAATTACAATGAGTCTCAACTCTATTGGACTGTGCGGCTCCTGGCCGAAAGAGGCGATACGTGCCCGTCCGGCTGAATCCGCCATGTTGTCCACTGGCTGAACGATACTATCGATACCTCTATTCAAAGGTCGTAAAAGTCTTTTTTTTTTCAAGGAATATTAGCCAAGCTGAAGTTGACTGGTATCTTCCTCTCCCTTCCAAATAAGCGTAAAACTTGTGCCAGGAGTGGGTACGACAATAATGCAACGGTTGAGGTCCGAACTTACGACCTTTCAGATTTCAGTCCGCACTTTTAACCTTTGGGCTATTGAGGCTTTAATTGATTGGTTGGCAGAATTTATGGCGTTCTTACTGCATCAATGCATTTTAACCAATAACAGGATGGTACCTACCAGCCAATCAGAGATTGCTTAATCGTTACACTGATGCAATAATTTTTAGAGATTTGCCACACTGGTCTCACTGTTTTACAGTCAGACACTGTTTTACTCAGTTTTCAATTCTCTATCGATCTGTATATTCCGTTTTATTCCCATATTATCGGTATTTTATATCTATCTTTAATTAACCAGCTACACGCAGTGTGTAGTAGACTACATAGTAGGTAGAGTACCCGAGAGGTAATATTATATGAACGTATTTTATAGTGCTATAATGTATTAAACGACATTATTATTATGAATATAAATAATATTACTCCAGTCTAATAGAATAATATTACGGGCGTTTTACGATACTTAGCCACTTCAGTATATTATTTTATTTTATGCTAATTGACTTTTACGCTAGTATCCAACAGTTTTAAATTTTATATTTCTACATTAAAGATTTAAATATTTTACAAACAAATTAAAAAACTTTCAATTATATAAAACAGACTCGCAACCTGTATAATATACTAGCTTTTGCCCCCGCGACTTCGTCCGCGTGGAATTAGATTTTGGGGTGGAATTTTCAAAAACTGTGACACACGTACTTCTTTATTTTTAACTGAAAGCTCAAATACCAACTTTGAAGGAAACAGCTTGAAAAATGACGGAGTTTCATATAAACTTCCATTCCCTATTTAAACCCCTTAGGGGTGGAATTTCCAATAATCCTTTCTTAGCTGCCTACGTCATACAAGGAACCAACTGTAAAAATTTCAAGTTTCTAACTTCAAAAGTTTAGGCTGTGCGTTGATATCTCAGTCAGTCAGTCAGTGTCAGTCAGTCAGGACTTTGAATTTTATATATATTTTAATAAATTTAATATATTAACTATGCCGTGCTTATATATATCGTACCCTTATTGCAAAAACCGATTATCTGCACCAAAATTTGAGCGAAAAGTTTTTGAGTTATAAGCATTTGAAACTTTAACGACTTAAAAATTAGTTATAATGATGTCCATTTTTAAACAATAATAATTTTTATAAACAAGAAACTATTCAAGAAATGTTAAGTAGGTTAATAATTGAAAAAAACTTACTATTTTTTCAACAAAAAGAAGAAAATAACCGGTAAGGAGCTCACTTAGTTAGTTTTTCCTGAATGTAGAAAAACTACCAAATTTTCAAATTTACCGTTCTGGTAGCTCTAATGGCATTTTTTATTTAATCACTTGTTTTGAATAGTAATAATCATCAAGACAAAAATCGTTTTAGTTCAACTTTAGCCAGTACAGGTGTAAAATAAATATCTTTAGTCGCTTTTGGCTGAAGGTAAAGTAGATTTCATTTAACTTTGTACGTACTAACTGCAGCGCCCTATGGTTTTACCCGAGGAGTTCCCGTTCCCGTGGGAAATGGGCAAGCCTACATTATTTCTTATAATCTCAGCTATCTTTAAAAGAAAGTTTCGTTGAAATCGGTCCAGCCGTTCTAGAGATTAGCTCATTTAAATAAAAAAACTATTTCGTTTTATTATATTAGAATAACTAGCTGTGCCTTGCGGTTTCACCTACATTTGTCCCGTTCCCGTAGGAATTTAGGGAAACACTATAACTGTAAACTTTCCTCTCGAATCCCTCTATCTACTGATGAAAACTGAATTAAAATCCGTTGCGTAGTTTAAAAGATCTACGCGTACATAAAGAGGGCCAGACAGCGGGAATCGATTTTGTTTTATACTATGTAAAGATAACATATACAGCAGAGCTAAGTTTGCCCGCAAGCGTTGCTATATGGGTGCCCCATTGTAGCTTTGAATCCAGGGTTAATCCCAAGAACACTTTGGAGTCCTCAGTTTTCAAAGGTTCATTATTTATCTTTAAATTTTTACTGACAGTTCTCGGGTTAGGTAATAAAAACTCAACACACATTGTTTTTTTAGTATTTAAAAGTAGATTATTTGCCGTAAACCATTCAGAAACTTGAGATAATGCATTATTTACATCGTCA
Source organism: Hipparchia sbordonii (assembly GCA_038048805.1). Classification (NCBI taxonomy): domain Eukaryota; kingdom Metazoa; phylum Arthropoda; class Insecta; order Lepidoptera; family Nymphalidae; genus Hipparchia; species Hipparchia sbordonii. The sequence continues at coordinate 5,125,803 of JBBIWI010000019.1, forward strand.
AAATTGTCTTTTATCCTATCGACTTTAAAATTCAAAGACGTATCATCAGCAAATAGTACAATATCGCAAGTATTGTGGACAAAATGTGGTAAATCATTTATGTAGACCAAAAACATGAATGGACCTAGAATAGAACCCTGGGGTACACCCATTACTGAGGCTGATCCGGATGATTTTACATCATTGACACATACTCTTTGGACTCGTTCACTGAGATAAGACGCAATGAGACTAAGTGCAAAATCTTTAATGCCATAGTGGCTCAGTTTAAGCAAAAGTGTCTCGTGATCAACGCATTCGAATGCCTTTGACGACAAATCACAGAAAATACCAATGGCACTCTGTGAGTTCTCCCATGCATCGAATATGTGTTGTAACAGCCTTGCGGCTGCATCGGTTGTTGATCGACCCTTTGTAAAACCATACTGCTCAGTGTGTAGGATTTTATTTAAATTAAAGTGTAAAAGCAGTTGGTTGAGCATTATTTTCCCGAATATCTTGCTGAGAGTTGGCAAAATTGAAATTGGCCTATAGTTATTCGGGTCACTTTTGCTTCCCGATTTAAAAAGCGGTATTAGCTTACTACATTTCATAAGGTCTGGAAAAGATCCAGAATCTACTGATTTATTAAAAATTAAAGCAAGATATGGCGCAATAATATCAATTATGTTATGAATTATTTTAACTGATATCCCCCATAGATCTGCTGTTTTCTTATTTTGTAAAGATTTAAATGTTTTGACTATGTCATATGGGGTAACGTGTTCAAACCTAAATAACTTATTGCACTCAGAGACATTGCTCCTTAGAAGACGATAGACTTCTGCTGGCGAGGAATTCAGAGAACTGGTTGTAGTAATTGGAATATTTTTGAAAAAGTTCTCAAATGTATTTACAATTACTGTATCGGAGTTAATTACATGATTATCACTTTTAAGCTCCAATTTATTATTATTATGTACCTTATGTTTACTCATTTCATCGCCGATGATGCCCCATGCTGTTTTAATTTTATTATCAGAATTGGCAATTTTTTGTTTTATGTGAAGTGACTTTGCTTTTATGCACACATTTTCAAACAATTTAGAATAGTTTCTTACATATTCAATAAACGCGGGGGAATAATTATATTTTTTTCTGCATATAAGTCAAGCAGCTTATTTCTACTTTTATAGATTCCGGCAGTTGGCCAGTTACTAAACTTAAGATCTTTAGACAGTCTTTTCTCTATCACCTTAAAGATAGAGTTATATTGTGAGCTTAACAAATCAAAAAACTTTTGATTTGTGAAGATGTTCAAAAACCCTCGTAGCCCAGTTATACAGTAAAAGTGAACTTAAGTTCTTTTACCTGAAATAATTTTAACAAAATATTGAGTTCATTATTCTGCAAAAAGCAACTAATGTTGTTTAGTTCGTTTTTCTTTTTAGATACATCAGCAATTTCTAGTATATTAATAAAAGCTGAAACCTGTTAACGCAGGTTAACATGTATTAACAGAATAATATTGACATAATGATAAATCAAGCAACTACATCTGAAAAGTATTATAATACAATACATTGTTTTTGTGGTATAGATTTATAAATCTAAATTATTTAAATGAGTTTAGTTCTTTTTTTAAGAAGGTAATTAAATCATACCTGTAGGTAGTTGCTTTTAACTCTAGCTATCTCCGTAAAAAAGCGTCGTAGCAGATAATGGGTTTTACCTACAGCTTCGCCGTGAGTTGAGGAGTCGATTGATATATTTAACCTAATTTTGGTACAAAAATGCAGATAATCGGTTTTTGCAATAAGGGTACGATATATGAAGTCTTAATATTTGTTAAAAATAATTATCAACTATTTAAATTCTGTGACAGTGAACGTCGTAAGGATAAAATATGTTTCTCGCACCATACGACTACATTCTTTAGTAAGAGTATTTTCAACATGGCTCCAGAAATATACAACAAACTACCAGCGTCATTGGCTGACAAAAATCTAAATATTATATTATTTAAAAAAAAAGTCAAAGATATTTTACTGAAAAAGTGCTACTACTCAATTAAAGAATTTTTAGTGGATAATTTGTAATTTTATATTAACATTTGAATTAAGTATGACATTATTATTATTAGATTGTATTAGATTAAATTTTAAATATTTGCATGCCGATTACTATGTAGGCAAAACATTGTTCCAATTTATAATTAAATGTAACACCTGTATCTCACATGTTTTATGCAAATAAATTGAATTGAATTGAAATATATAGATGTGTTCCCGGAGAACTTGTAATCAAAATGAATTTCAATTTGAGGTTTTCCCAATCAATTGACACATTTATATAGGTAATTAATATAATAATTTGTACTCTGTAATTTGTAATAATACTATTTAATATAAATAATAATAATAATTTATTTATCATAGATTAGAAGTCGAGTCAGATATTCCTACTAATCATAAATACGAATGTGTGTTTGTTTATAAGTTTGTTGGTTTAATCTTGTAAGAATATTTTGTTATGAAAAAAGCATCTGCCTATTTTCGTGCAGGCTCTTCTCAGCAGAATGTGCATTCCGAACCGGTGGTAGAATCTTGATATGTCATAAGAGCCAAAGTTTGGCCTAAATGCTACGAAATTTATTCGTAGCCTGAATGATATAAATAATTTTGAATTTTGGTTTGTCTTTCAATCAGGCAGCAAAGGAGCAGCGGCTCGACATAACTTTTTGCAAGTTGAGAATTTGAAGATTGACATAATATATTACATAATTATTATCCCAGAAAGAAAAGGGGTTCTCGCTATATTTTAAGAAAATCTAACTCAATGGACAGAAGTTAGTTCACTTTAAGTTGAAGCTACACAAGTCTCAAAAAAAGCGTAGCAGTAGCATGCACTGGAGCACATACCCAGCGAGATGTCTGTACGATTTGTCAAGCTAGACCGTTCATTCACCGTAGGTCGTTACGGACTACTGCACATAATTCAGTTATTTTTACACACAATAACGCCTTGTTTACAAATGAAACGGCTTAAGGTACACTTAAAATGATGTTAATATTGACTGTACACTTTTGTTTTGAAGGCATCTGCGTTTATTTATTTATTCATTTAGTACCAGAAAAAAAAATCAATATTATTTATATAATATAGGCCAACCTAGAGCTACAGGTCACTATGCTATGACACGTCATGAATCGACCACTGGTTCGGAATGCAGATTCTGCTGAGAAGAGCCGGTAAGAAACTCAGCAGTAAAACTGAAAAAACATAACCTTATAAAGGACGTGCGCAGCCAGCTTGTCTCTAAGGAAGACATTTCTTCCAGAAGCTCTCGAATGTGAGAACATGCAGAGGTAATAAGTATATAATTATAAAAAAAGAAAAAATATATAAAGAAATAATATAGCAGATCATGTGGGAAATATTCAGATATACGAATACAAATGGAAATACACTGTACCTCGTTAAACATAATGGTAAAAAAAAAAAAAACAGAAAATCGCGATTTCTGAAAAATGCTTGTTTTTTTAGATACAGTATAATATTGTCATAGCACGGCAGCGGAGCTGGGACCGAATCCGCGACCCCCGAATCCACTCCTTAACCACTATCCCAGGTCAACAATAGTACCAGCATGACTAATTTTTACTCATAGAAACTAAAACTCAAATTAATTGACATAATTATGTATTTATTCATATCCTTATTATAAAACCATCAACAACCTCACCTATAATATTAAGTTTTATCACCCGATTCTATTAAAACAAATAAAAAAGGTATTATTTTGACAATAAAACTCAAAATGGCTGTCCATCGGACCCGCAATAAATCAGCCAGATCACTTCCAATAGAGCATAAAAGTTGTAGGTAGGTGAGCCGTAACCGTGATAAATTTCACCTTACAAACTTTACTGTCTCGCCATTGATATACGAAGCCTACAAGATACACAGTTGCCAAAGGGGGAAAATCTAGAGTAAGCCGTTGTTAAAACGGGCTTAGAATAAGAGTAATGAAAAGAGGCTGGTGTAATATTGGAGATATATGAGTGGTTCTGTGTAATTAAAAATTTCTTTGTCTGTCTTTGGTCAAGTAGATTTTTTAATAAACCACCAGTGAAGGCATTTACATTTACACTATTACGGAACAGCTAGTGGTTGAGCTTTCTGATAAAATGCCGTGTAGAATCTGATTAGGTTTAATTAAATTATAGCCTACCCCTTCCATCTAAGACTTTGTAGAGGAAAAGTAATAATTTTTTTTTTAAAAACTCATGCATATCCGAAAACTTCAGAAGTTTTGCGGTACTCTTTTCTATAGTTAAAGTACATAGTAATTAGTTAATATTAACAGAAGCTTATCAGTTGTTTAATGTTAAGTCATCTAAACCATTGATTTTATCTTGGCTTTCAAGAACTGGGGAGGTAACTATACCGCCACAGTTCCAAAGTATAACGTACCTACTAACGTTTATCTCACAAAGTTACGGGCGCTTTACTTGTGGTTATGTAGTGTACAATGTACATGCACAGTAAGTGTGCCTGCCTGTCAGGAGTACTTATATAGATACGACACACACGCAACCCTGAGCCACGCGCCGTCGTGAATTGCAAGAACTATATCTTTACTTATTAATATCAATGTGCCTAACTTTAAATTTGAGTCTGACAGTTTTATACTTTACTTCCTTCGACCGTGGTAAGAATCACGAGCGGAATACCTGAACATTTAATTTACATCTCTTAAACTAAGATACAAACGAAAACCACCATTAATTTAACCTAATAGGGTCCCATTGATGTCTAAGTTGATGCAAAGTTAAGCTTGTAACAAAGGCGTCAAGCTATTAAGTAGTCAACACTAAAATGCAATAAAAAGTAAAAACAAGAGTAGAATAAATTCTATTCAATTGAATTCTTCATGCATTGGTTAGATGTAGGTATTCTGGTGCATGATTAATTTATGCTAATCAAACCCACCTAAAATCAAATTATCATAAGCACTTTATAAAAGTTATAGAATCTAAATATATAAAAGGCAAAGGTGACTGATTGACTGACTGACTGACTGACTGACTGACTGATCTATCAACGCACAGCCCTAACCACTGGACGGATCGGGCTGAAATTTGGCATCCAGACAGCTATTATGACGTAGGCATCCGCTAAGAAAGGATTTTTGAAAATTCAACCCCTAAGGGGGTAAAATAGGGGTTAAAAAAATCGAATTTAACGTGAGCGAAGCCGCGAGCAAAAGCTAGTATAATATAAACGTAAAAATTCTTTTTACAAAACCGACTTCAAACGCCACTACAAATATATCAATTGTGCCTATAAAATTTTAAGAGTTCCCTCGCTTTCTCCAGGATCTCATTATCAGACCGATTTGGAAAAAAGATTTTTCCAAATCGGTCCAGACGTCTTCGAGTAATCGGGGGACATACTCGTACATAAAAAAAAGATTTTTTATGTACGAGTCCTCTCCTCCTTTTTTTGGAGTCGGACCTTTTTCACTAGAGTTAAGATGAACTCTAAGAAAATCCAATATCCGATATTACAGATAGGTATATATAATATATCTTACCGCTTCGCAACTAAAAACTTATATGGTGAAATACCAGCTTAACTACTTCTGGGTTAGTATCTTGGCAAGGTTTCTGTGATGATTCAGGGACAATTTGCATTGTTAAAATACCTTGGCAACGGGCATCAATTTTTAATTAATTAGGTACATTTTCAATGACTCATCAGAGGCATTGAAAAGTCATTAGTCAAGCTGTGCAATTCACCATTTTTATTGGTGTCTTAAATAGATATAAGGAATCACCGTTATCTCTCAAAGATTTGTCTTGGTTACTTTGAATTTTTCTTCTATTTCCAGTTTCGTTAAGTCCATCTATCTTTCTATCTGTTGTGAAACAATTTCTTGAAAAATTAAATTTCTCCTCCTAACACGTTAACTCTTAACTCTCTCTAGACTCTAATACCTCCTTTCTATATTAAAGTTTAGTTTATTAATTTGTTATGTACAGAATAAATAAATAAATAAAAGTTTGGGAAGGTATCCTAATCATAAAGATTTCTTCCATAAAGACTTTTCAAAGTAACGTGCGTGTAATTAAAAATCACTTGCTTCAACGGTGAAGGAATAGGTACATCGTGAAAAAACCTGCACGCCTGAAAGTTCTCCGTTTTTTTTAATTCGAAATAGGCTTGCGCTTGACGACAATCAATACTGGATAGCACTGATGAGGTCTAGGTCGGAGCGCGCTTCCCTAGAAAATGGCTATTCACTCTTGCCTTGAAGTTACTCAAATTAGAAGTGGCAGGAAACACGGATGCTGGAAGAGTGTTCCACACCTTAGCGGTTCTTATCAGAAACGTTGAATTGAAGCGTTTCGTTCGAGTAGGTTGAATTTCTACCACATAAGGATGCCAACGCTCACGAGTTCTCGCAGTTTAATATTCTGAATTATGTGTTAAGTCTCGACTTGCATTGGGCCAGCGTGGTGCACTATTCCCTATAACCCTTCTATGAGACCTGCATTCACTAGTGAGCCGTTGGTGGGGTGATCATCATTAACTTACGATCAAGATGATGATTTATTAAGACTGCACAAAAAAGTGGCGTCATTTCGCATGGGGACTACACGTGTCCGCTTGCATGTCTAATGTGACCACAAGCATTTAATTAGACAATTCGCGTGCAATCCGCAGCGCGTCAAGTAGAGGCCATATCTAATGATGAGGGTATAAGTGTCGCTATTGTCCACTGACTTATATGTACGACTTGTACGATGCTTAAATGAAGTAAATAGGAGCCGGTTTACACTGCGACATCTAGATGCTTGTGTCGCACAAAATTTTCGTGGAGTATGCTGTGTCAATCCTCCCATAATAGTTATAGTTCGTAAAGGGTGGCTCATGTATCACGTTAAATTTTTGTTAAAAAGTTATGAGTCATAAATAAATAATAAATTGTAAATATTGAGACTATTCCCTAAAAATTGCAATTTCATTACGATTGTTTGTTTAATAATATAGCGTTTGGGCAACTTTCCGCTTAGATTATAGATATTGCGCAAATATTATTTATTCGGTATTGCGGGTCGTTATCTCATTCCATTAATTTGATTTTCCTCGTAAAGGTTTAAAGTTCCTGACTATGATAATTTGTGTAGACAAAATCTTTCTGCAGCTACGGTTTTTAAGCATACCGACGTTGTAGCGAAACACGAACGACTTATACGAACAAGAAAAATTTAATCATATTTCGTCTTAAAGTAGAGATACCAAACACAAAATGTAAATAAAATACTACAGCGCTAATAAAAAATGCTATTTTTTTCAACTTCAAAAAATAACAGTTTAAACATGAAAAAAATTCATCCAAACCAACAATAAAGAATGAGGAAATGAAAAATCAAAATAAATGTGATTAAAAAGGGCATTTTCAACTAAAAACGAATACGAAAAGAAAATTGCGCATACTTTTTTGTCGCATTCGTTCAATTGGCTGTCGTTGTCGCAATGTAAACGTGCGCCAAACGTCTCTATTGTCCACTAGACTTATATGTAGTGTTGGGGAATGAGTCCGTGACCGAGGGTTCTAATGGCCGATTATACCGATCTTTGGTTGCAGCCCGACGCATAATTGGCGGTGATTTGTTAGTGAATATCAATTCAAGAACACTTTGATCCGACATGCTTCGTTATGCTACTCGTAGTTGCAAAATTGATTTAGTGCGGACAGCGGATATTTGATAATTAGTTTTATTAGCTGATGTCCGCGACTTCGTCCGCGATTAATTTACACTAAGTTAAGACTTATTGTAAATTAATCTATTAGTTTACTTACGAGTAGTAAGAGTAGTCAGAAAAAGCTTAAAAATTCTACTTAACTTACATTAAATACTATACGATGCCCGCGACTTCGTCCGCGTGGATCAAGGTTTTTCAATTCCCATGTTGTTATGTATGTTTAAATCCTGGGTATGAGCTATCTTCATTCTAAATTTCAGCCAAATCGGTTCATTCGTTCTGGCGTGAAGGAGTAACAGACATACACACACAAACACACACACACACACATACACATACAAACTGTCGCCTTTATAATATTAGTGTGAAGTATGATAGTGTGATGTGATTTAAATAAAGATTATTAAAATGTTTCTGCGACGCGAAAGGGTGTAAGCTAAGAATATTCATACCTAGAACCGCAGTAGTCGACGCGATTATAAGCCATTTTTAGGGATATTAACACGTATCCGTACGCCTATCGTCGCGTTAGTGTTCAAGGTCGAGTCTTACTACGACGAGCTCGCACAAAAATATTCAAAAATGCCGTACTGTGCTGTGAAAGGATGTAATAATTCATCACATAAAGAACAAAAACATTTAAAGATCACATTTCACAAGTAAGTACTACCAAAAAACTTACATTTTTGAGTAAACCATTCTTCACAACATAAAAATAAATCGTAGGTATCACAGACCCTATTGCAGTGAAAATGTTGCTAGCTCCAGGAGAAATATTTTACCCCGTAACTTTTTTTATCATTCTAAGTACTTATTGTTTTTAATCCCGATTCACATTAGTTTATTTATGTATTACTAGGGTGACCAAAATATATTAATTTATTTAGGATGACCAAGTAGTACTCTAGAAAAAAATTTGTGTTGATTTTATTTTGTTCTGTTGAAAACAATATGTTTTAATCAGTTTTGGGTATGTGTATGTGTGTGTTGGACAATTTAGGACAAACTTCAGAGGCCAAACTTGCACTCATAATAACAAAAAACCTTACTGGAAAGACTCTTTTTTCAAATGCAATAGAACACGTGAATTCACATCACCATCTCAGAAACTTGTATGGCTAATAATTGAAAGGTGTCTGCGTATCCGACTTTTTTATGAGTCTACAAAGGACAACATAGGCAGAAAAATATTGTCAAATATATAAAAATAATATTGTAAGATACAATTAACAGGATTTTAAAATTGTAATTTCGCATTTAAATTAATAAATGAATAATTGCTAAAACTTTAATACATATTTTTTTTAGATATAAAGTATTTATTACTTTTTACTCGTAGGTATTATAATTTATTTCTATTTTCTATAATAATACTTTTTTACGCAGGAACCCTATATATTTTTGTGAAAAAAAATTAGCTAAGATCACATATTACATTACTATTACTTCTAGATAGAATAAAAACTAAAAATATCTAAATAAGATAGTTTCGTGTATTTGAACTATAATATCGTTCAAATACACTTTTCAAACGGCATTCCAAATCAATGGTAGATTCATTTGACTATTCGAAAGCACTTTGTAAAAGTTTATATTTAATGGATAATTTTCCCCGTTTTAGCAACATTTTTCACCAATGCTTCGCTCCTATTAGTCGCAGCGTGATGTTATATAGCCTAAAGCCTTCCTCGATAAATAGACTATCCAACACAAAAAGAATTTTTCAATTCGAACCAGTAGTTCCTGAGATTAGCGCGTTCAAACAAACAAACTCTTCAGCTTTATATATTAAGTACAGATATAGATTATAAATTCTTTTAAAAACTTTTTAATCGCGATCATAATAACAGAAAAAGACGCGGACGAAGTCGCGGGCAACAGCTAGTATATTTATAAAATTGCCGCTTAAGGCTAAATCGGGAGGTAAATTTTCCCTACATCTAGGGCGAATTTCTTTCCAATCCTTCTGCTTGTGGCATGACTCACGCACACAACTGCGTATCGGTGAATGTAATTACATGAACTCACACATTGTTGTGGTTGTTTTGAAGCTTACGTTTCGAGCGGAATTTTGTTAGAGACTTACTATCTATGTATTATTAATCTAAGGGTGTAAGTAAAGCTACTCATTGTTAGATCCCAAGAGCTATCAAGAGATCGTAACCTCATAAAATATTAACTTCATTTTATCATTAACATTTTACAATATAATAATGCATCAATTGGCGTACAGTTACAATCGAGTTTATCGACCCGATATCGATAAATAAACAAAAACAACATCGATGGAGAAATCTAGAATAACGAAGCGAGCCTCGTAACACCATAACTCCCAAAGGGTTCCGAGAAGACATCGGAACAATTCGACGGCTAAAAAACAATTAAATCGTAATTAAAGTCCGTATTCAGCGGGCCTGCGTCTGGCGCATTACAACGCATTGGGATGTAGTGATGTGACGGGTTAATATCGATAATTTTATACTTATATCGATATTAATGAGTGGTCTACAAATTTTAGATTCATTTTTTTTTTTTTTTCGTGGTTTAATATTATAATTATTATTAGGCATGTGTACAAGTAGGTACCTACCACGACATTGTTTTAGTATTTTTTTTATAATTTTAATTCCTGCTACTATTTATTTTGTAGCAAGCTTTATCGCTGACAATTAATTGTATATACTTATTAGAATTTTTTTGACATGGTATTATTAAGTCTAATCTTTTTCAAATTCTTGAAGGCTTCTTGAACTTCTAGGAAGAATAATTTCGTAACGGCTCTGTTGTAGCTGTACTAAGTATATCTTTCTGGCCAGCCTTTGAATGTTGGGCCCCTGATAAGTCGCTTTGTTGAGGACAAAAGGGGTCGGTCGTAGGTGGGTGCATACTTGCGGTTTAGAGCTGCATCTTTGGCTAATTTCGTCAGCGCGCTCATTCCCTGGAATATCCACGTGTACCCGAACCCAGTGAAGTCTTGCTTCCGCTCCACTTTTCTTTGAATCTGAAAAAAAAATTTGACGCAAGTGGGTGTAAGTTATTATTGGGTGTACTCGGGAAGCGAGATGGTGATAAAATGCATTTCTGCGTTATTTTTCCATATAGTTGCAGCTGCTCCAACTCCACCCCCCACCCCCATCTTGCTTTCATCAGTCTATATTTTAGGCCAGTCATCCTCTACTACCTCTAATTCTTCTACGTTGTAGATGGTGTCAAACGCCAATCGTTTTCTTGAAGCTGGGTGAGGTAAACTGAAATGGCTAATCGGCGATTCCATCTGTCATCGTGGTAGATCTGAGAGAAACTTGCCTCTTTTCATCTCGTATGCGTCTCTTTGTTCAGCTGCTCAGTCAAGGAGCAGAATTCCTGCTAGGACGGCGCACGACATAAGTGATGCGGTTATTATCTTGTCGAGCTTTGGTATTGCTGCAGCTGGAGTTCAGTTAATGATTAGAACAGATTTATAATTAGTTTTTGTTACAGTTACAGTTTACACAACCGTGGCAATTAATTCGAAACACTTAATCGTGACAAGATTGCATATTAATTCAGAACACTGCAAGTGGGTAAAATACGCTGAACTAGTTATTCGTACTAAATTCTCAACCAGAGATCTTATAAAGGAAAGTTTGTTTGCAGATACGCTTTGATTTGCGCAAGATTAACTCCAAATCACTTGACACCGTTGCGTTTGGCTGATTAAAAAAATATATCAAAGCCCATTCAATACGGTTTGTGAATGGACGATAAAAGTCGACATTCGAGGCGTGGCAATTCCGTGCTTTTAAAAACATCGTAAATCTTTCTCGCTGAAAATGAGTGGATTACTAGTTGACGTCCACGACTTCGTCTGATTCACATAAACACTTTATCCCTTTTTATTTGTTTTAGTTAGGTCTGTGTGTCACAATTACACAGTTATATGTATAAACTTTTTATCGCTACGAAGACATGTACCTACTCAAATTTTGAAAAAAATATTTTTTGAACATGGAATGTAAAAATTAAAAAAAATAAAAACTAAAATAAAATACGTGTAGTCATCTCGATCTTTGAATAAGAAATTATCAAATTTAATGATTTTAAGATTTTGAAAACTGTTTAAAAAAAAATACCATTTACGTATTAATTAGTGCAAAAATGATAACGTACTGCATTGCCCTTTGGCTTTGTGGATAAACATTATCGATATCGATACAGATTATATGGACTATTTGATACGTAACTATGGGATATGCCATCTTTAGGGAACACTGTACAGCACTTTGAAACAATCACATCTTCATTAATTACCGCAGGAATTTTTCCGTGATAGCGCTTCTCGAAAAGGTAGGTATAAGTTAAGAGAGAAAAGCGGAGTGGTCCATACAAAAACCTGTCGAATTTAAATGTTCACCATACTCAGTGGCTGGCTACTTGGTAATCTTGATATGATTTCATAATTCTTGCCATTTTTGGAATTCGAAGAAAGTTTAATAATATAAATTATATTCTCTTTATTTGTTTTGTTAAGTGGTATGCGACTGGAGTTTATATTTCGTAATCAACTGGATGAAAATATGCTTTTAAACTTCTGCAGCGTTTTCATTATATTAAGCGGTCCGATATTAATATCGGACGACAATCGCATTTTAATGTAATTACCTACCTGACTAATTAATTTCATTTATAAGTCAATCCATTGCCGGCCCACTAAGGGCAAAGATCTCCTCTTGAATAAGAAGGGTTTAGTCATATTCCACCACATTGGCATAATGCGGATTGGCAGACTTTACACACCAAAGAACATTATGGATATACTTCTTAGGCATGCAGGGCCTCACGATGTTTTTTTAACAGTTAAGTTAGTTTATTAAAAGAAACAAATGTCAGAATTATTTATTTAATGTAGCGTATTGGTTAGTTCTTACGCCAAGTCAAGATTCTACCACCGGTCGGAAAGTAGATTCAGCTGATTGTGCGGAAGGATTTGAAAATCTATCGTATCGTATCTTTATCCCAAAGAAATCCCACCATAATGTGATAGTATTTTGTGATGATACATAGGTACATATTGACATAATCTCAAATCTTCAATTATTCTTCTTTTGAAAGTATTGGATAAACAAACACCGATCAACTTTTTGAAATAAAATGAATTAGTTTTCTTGGCATACTTTCTAATCAATTCGAAAGTTAATAAACTTTAAATCACTTTAATTGAAATGTAGGTAAGAAATTAATTGATTAATTCGCTCATTCTCATAAAAACCAATTAAAAAGAAAGTCACGTTGTCCCTACGTGATAATTTTTATGAGTTAAAAAAAATAATATAAACAATTTAATCGGCGACAGCCGTAACCGACTTCGTTGTATGTGATAATGACGATTCAGTCGACTGGTCGCTCAATTAGTCGCCTGATTTTTTACTGTGCCCGCGACTTGTTAAGATTTAATGTTAATTAACACTCATTCCAATTCAGTTTTGAGTAAACAAATAAAGAATCCATTGCTTGCATCTTTCATTAAAATGGTATTGACAGATTCAAGCAATTTATTCTTCACTGCTTATGTCTGTCAGTTATGTGAAATGGCATTACATTCGGTCAGACTGACCTCTGAAGAGGTCCAAAATTGGATGCAAAACATAAAATTTTATCTCACTGTACTTACCTTGCATTAACTTATTCGCAAAAATAAAACAAAAACGCGACAAATTCAAGCGACGATAACGAAACATGTAACTTTTTCTATATTTATTTAGGGGCTTTTGAAACATGTAATTAAATTTGATTTTATTTTTGTTTCAGATTTAAAAGGCGTTAAAATGAGATCACAATATCCAAAGCAAGTCAGTTTAATTGAGTATGATGAAAGAATTGAACTTTAACATTATGAAGACGATGAAAAAGAAACTAGAGACACTCAGATTAGAGTTAACCTGACAAAAGTTATAACTAGATTCCAGTGTTAATTATAAAACTGATAGAGATAATGTTGTGGGATTTGATGGTGCTAAAAAAGCTATTTAAATGAATACGTTGAACAAAGTTTACGCTAACACAATCATGACGAAGAAAAAGATAATAGATATACTTAGATTGGAGTTGACTTGATAAAGATTATTTTTAATGGTGCTGAACAAGTTGTAAACGAACTATTTAGTGATATTAGTGATGTTAATGTTAAAACTGGTAAAGATATTAGTGTAGTGGGACTAGATGGTGCTATAGTGCAAGGAGTTTGAAGAATGCCTGATCGGGAGTCGGTAGGGGGTCCTGGGACTGCGGGAAGCGGGGGTTTTCTACCGCTACAGTTTCCGTCAGCGTTTGCTGCTTTTCATGCGACAACCCCTCCTGGTGCACCAACGGCTATGCATCACGCCACGCACTATCATCATCATGCGCAGTAAGTGTTTTTTTATATAATACTAGAGCTAGATGATGCCCACGCCGTCCGCGTAGATTAAGGTTTTTAATTTTAATTTCAGCATTTTGTGGCTTATTTATGATTTCTAGAATAGGTATCTTCTTGAGAGAAAGATTAAGCATAGATATTATGAAGGAGCTTAAAGTAGCACCACATAAAGTGAATAAGAGGCTATATAACAATGAAATGAATTGATCATGGATATGTGGAGTAAATAATGTGTATAACTAGTAAAAAACCTAAGCAAATGTTAGACCATTGAGTTCCGTCAAAATATTATTGTGCCCATGCGTGTTTAGATGCAATATTCGTAATACTAAAAACCACTTAGCAGTTTAGAAAGGGTTAGGTACACAATATTATATGATATTGACAAGATTATTAACAATCTAATACGGTCATAAATTGCTTTATTTTAAAAGCTAACTTCACAAGATTATAGTCATAATTCGAGTGCAAAAAATAATTTTTAGTCGTTATTTTTGCTTCTCAGTCAGTTTTTAATTCAAAAATGTAAGCATATTTAGTGTTATCTGCAGTGCATTAACAGTTTATTGGTAGTTAAATAGCTTGTTGTTTGCCATAATTTGCTAAAGTTATTACCGAATTGGCGGAGTATTTTCGTATCGGATGAATTCATCTATATGCGTAATTTGATTATATTTGCCTGCAAGTCAAGTGTCCTTTAGTATTACGACCGTTTCATGCACTCGGCTCGTTCCAAAACGCCAGGTCCATTTATTGGACTAGTCCATAAAATAGAGTGGTTCATTAAGCATTTGTCCTTATACTGCCAGGCTTTTTATTGCATAACTGCATCAGCTACCTTTTCATGTTCTATTAATATTTTACACCGAACTTTGTTGTGTAAACTATTAAATATTCTCAGCTTTTGTGACGGATAATAAACACAAAATTTATTCTACACACACTCATTAATATGGTAGTTGATTACCCTCGATGGAAGCCCGGGGTGCAGTATGCTATACACGGTGTGTGCAAAAAGTTTATATTGGGAGCAGGTAAAATCCTCGGATAAGGGTTGCCATAAAACTTCAGTGCTACGGCTTAGATCGTAAAACGATCACGTGAGACAAGGTGTTACTTAATGGTAATTTATTGCAACAACGGACGTGCCAGTCTGAATTAACAACATTAATCTCCTCTAACCGGACATAATGGCTGCACAAAAAAAGGATCGATGCTGAATCAATGAGCCCCTAACAAATGACAAACAGGAAGTCATCAAAGGAATTGAGACGTTTACAATATTAGGGCGGACATTAATAAAAGCAGGACGGTGGGTTTCAACAAATGAGTTACTCGCCGCAGTCAAAGGATATGTGATGTATGGAGAGGCAGAGTTGCCTCGGCCGACTGAGATGATTAATGTTCCCACTGTCTCGCATGCTTTTATCTCGTAGAACGCTTCGAGGAGTAAAATTTTCAACTTAAATTTACTAAACGCTTACGAATTTACCGAGCTGATTAATGGGACGTTAAAACACCTATGTGCCACGACTTCAATACTTTTTACTTTATTACTACGCTTCCAAGAATCAATAGAGGCTTTGTTCGTGCTGCAAATTACAGTAGAGTTAAATGAAGAAGTCTCTTAAATCATCCTCGAGAAGATGCATGTAGCCCTATGCTGTTTAATTTATATACGCTCTTTAGAAAAGCCTGTTTAATAAACCCGTTTCTATAGCAATTATAAGGTAACGTATTTATAAAATCAGAGCATATTATCCAGAGACGATTGATGGTAATGGTTTTGGAATTCCTCTCTCTGATGTCCAGTGTCTCTTCTGTTTGGGAGTTTTGCGCCGGAAGCGGGGCCGAGTGTGCCCATTAACGACTGCACGGTGCCTCATTTAACCCGCTGCTGCGATAATTGCCACCACGTGTTTATTTCCAAGCGTTCTAATTATATCACGCACAATGGGTTGGACACGATCGGTTATTTTGGCTCCGTTCGCCTCGTCAAAGTCAATTTTGTCCCGGCACAAAAGAGGTGTTGCGGGTCGGCTGTCGTTTGATTCATTAACTGGAAACCTTTGAGCTGATGGATCTACATCGCGTGCCACTTCGCCTATTAATTCATAAAACCTTTTTAGTTTCGCATCAGTGCTAGCTTTGTGCTTTGGTATTTTAATGTCTTTCTCTGTTGATGCATCAGCTTCTGTGGGGAATGCCTTAATGACTTATCAAAGTAGTTATTTTAGCTGATAATTTATTACCTAACAAGTTCTTGGAAGAGAACCGTTTATTTCTTACAATATGTTTTCAGAGTTTTTGTCTCTCATACAAAAGAAGTTTAATTCTTATTTTAATATTAGCTAATCAAAGTCAATGAATTTTTCAGAAGTGCTAATCGTAATATCTCTCTTTGACTTGTCAGAATCCCGGAAAAAATGTAGTTTCAAAGTGAGTGGTCCAAAAATTTATTCAGAAATCTTTGTGCCCGTGTGCCATTCAAATTACATTTTTATACGGAAAGACTAAATACAGACTCAGATATTAATATCTAGACCGAACATTTTCATTGATTTGTTCATTAATATTCATGATAGAATCCAATTCACTGGGATGAGACACAATCGAGATGATCTCATCTTATCCTCACCACACATAGATGTTCTTATATCGATATCGACATCTTTGATGAAATGAAACTATGTATATGAAACTCTATACAGCGATATAAATCAGTGTACCTAATATAGTTTTCACAGCTTTATTTTTGTTCAGAAATGTTTTACTGCGTCTGTAATGTAAACCGGCATTAAATTTATTGATGGGAGGGCAACGATAAAACAAAAACAGTCACAAATATAAAACGTTTCAATACAAATGTGTTTTGATGAGGGCGATAAAGAAATTAAATAAAAAATTAAATGCGCACTGTATTATCAGGACTTAATTTTATTTTTGATTATATAAAATAAATTACCACGCCTATTTTACGACATATAAAAAATTTTATTGCGATTTTTAATATTAATTGATTAATAAATTAATGATTGCAGCAGTTGAATACTGGCGGTGTTATCATTATATATCAATACTTACTTTATACATTCGTACTTTAGGTACCTACCTAGTAAAATTAATGTAGAAATTCGAACTATGTATAGTTCCTGCAATTCACGACGGCACGTGGCTCATAGTCAAATGCAAACCACAGACCAACGAGGTAGTAGGCAAGTACTATAATTACATATGTATGTTAACCCGTATTCCGCGCAAAACAATATAATTCTCGTGCATAAACACGCACTTAAAGCACTATAAAGGACACTTACGGGAACTTTCATCTAACACATGTCGCCACAAAGGTTTCCACAACACAATATCCCATTCTCCGGCCCGCATCCCGATTCCATTGTAGGCGCTGTCCTCACAAATCATTGAGAGCAAAATACAAAATAGGATCTTTAAAACAAAAGCGTTATCATTATATTATTCATCGTGTGTGGCAAACTATTGTGTAACATGTGTCGGGAATTAGACACTTGCTTCTTTATTGGGATTTCGTTCTTGTAATTTTACGATTTTCTTGTTACCCGACTGCGCCACGTGGGGTTTAGGTTAAACGGTCAGGACTCGGGATTTATTAAAAATTGAGATCGGTTCAAATCTTATAAGTGTCTATCTATGTTTCGTGCATTTCTATAACAAATTTCATTAACACTCATAGACATCCAATGCTGGATATAGGTATCTTACAAAATCACACGATCTTGTGCCGCTTATATCCAGCGTCTTCCAGAGACACTCTTGATGAGGTCTTCAAAAGCTTTAGCCGCCTTTCGAGTACCTACATTGGAAATCCTATCCACTATCGGTCGGAAGGACCGACTAATCACTACCATAGCAGCTAATCGGTTTCTTTGCGATTTGCGTAATATTTGCGACTATGGTTCCCAACTAGCCACGGCCGAAGCCACCAGGTGCTATTAAAACACATAACAGTTAATTAAAAACAGTCCTTGCAGATAAGGCTAATAAGGTCCGTATTGTGCTATAGGAATATCATTTCATTAATTTTTCGACGTTTATGTTTACACCTTTAGTTGTAACAGACGTGCCTTCAAGACAAACATATAAATCACTCAAAATGAAACGTGTTAAATTCTGTACGGTCAGTTTTTGCGTTTCCAAGAATAATAATAATTGGACATACGACCTGTGGGAAACGCAGTAAACGTGGTCTATTTGTGAACTCAGCGGTAATGAAAGTTATGACCACCAATACACTACTCATATTATATTGGAGGATGTAATAAAGGACTTATACTGGTGACGGAAGATTCTCTTCTGGCAATGCTTTTCATGGCAATGACGTCTTGAATGTCGAAGGGCGTGATTTTTCTCCTCTTTAAAGAAAGTCATTAAAGTACCTAATAAATACTCTGCGTTACCTTTCCTTTTTTAACTCATCGTAGAAAACGGCACGCGAACAATAGAATTAAGAAGAAAATTTAAAAAAAAATTCAGTAGTGACAATCTCGAGCGTTACTTTGCTATCTGTACTGGGCGGATTTGACTTGATGGTGCGGTACGTGGAAGTGCGAGGCGAGGGAGCGGCCAACTTGCAATAAACGGGTTGTAATAACTTCCCAACTCAGTGCTGAGGAATTTTTTGACAGAATAACCCACTTCGTGTCACATTGCCGCCCCATTGAATGGAATAGAATAGAAATATTTTTTATTCAAGTAAACTTTTACAAGTGCTTTTCAATCGTCGATGAATCTACCACTGGTTCGGAACGCCCTTCCTTCGAGAAGAGCCAGCAATAAATTCGGCGGTTGCTCTTTTAAAAAAAAAAAAAAAAAATTTACAGTAGGTAACAAAACTATGCTATGTACCTACCTATACAATGTTTCCATAATGAAGTTTCAAAAATGCATACTTACAATCCAATACATGTTAAGACGGGCAGACAGAAAGTAGACCCATTCCCGTTGATGGCACCCGTTCACGAGCATGACGCATGATCCAGCCGTTGCTTCGCTCAACCATATTTACTATGTATTATTCCCTTGGTCTTTGTCGGTAAGTTGCACATATTCAAAAGCCAACATTACCCACAGCAACATAACAGAGTTCCTCTGTTCAATACACCTAACTGACCATCTTGCCCAATAACCCTCATCCCTTAATAAAAAAAGGATCCAATCGGTCAATCGGCCCATAAACCAGTTCCGGTCATAAATTGGTCATTCCCTGCATCCTGCTGCAGTGGTGCTATTGTCATAACTGTTTATAAATAGACGGGTGCTATTAGGGTTCCCGCTTCCGTTGTAAATAATTTGGAGCTTTGGGTGAATTATAAAAAAAAAAAAATACATTTTCGCGATGCGACGCCGTCATCTAAGGTAAGTAGGTGACTCTATCTGTTAATTTCGTTTTCACGAATCTGGGAACATCTGAAGGTGGGAATGACATTGGGTAAGGGATTGTATTTAAGGGCTACCTACATAAAGAGACTCCTTCTTAGGGGACGATTTAAATAGGTTGGTGAAAACGGACATAATTTTAAGTCTACAAATACATATAATTCTATCTACCATACTGAATAACAAAAATACTTCTAGACTATTTTTAGTTAAAGTGGGAGTAAAGCGATTAGCCCAAATATCATTTGCGCCGCGTCCTCGAGAACACGTCTTAGCGGAGAACACTTTTTTTTTATTGGATGACAAGATAGTTCTTGGCTGTAATCTCACCTGATGGTAAGTGACGATGCAGTCTAAGATGGTAACGGGCTAACTTGGTATGGTAGTGTACTCAAACCCCTAATCGGTTTCTACACGCCATCGTACCGGAACGCTAAATCGCTTGTCAGCACGTCTTTGACGGTAGCGTGGTAACTAGCCACGGCCCAAGCCTCTCACCAGACAAAAGCTTTCAACACTTTTTGATATTTTATTTTGTATTATATTAATGTATGAAATAATGAAATAATTCGGAGTAAGTCTTCCGATTTAAAACATAAAAAACTTGACACCCTTTAGGTTCCATAATGTTTGGAAAATAAATCACATAGAAAAGAAAAAAAAAAAACTTAAACCACACCAAGGTACTTATTCAGCAACTTACTTTTAATTACTTATGCAAAAGCACCCATTATAACATTAAACGACCTAAACAATAAATCGGGGTCTCGATTTACGCGCGATTGTTTCTTGCCAGTGCTGTGTCGCATTAAAAGTTCTCATAGCAGAAAAGAAAGAAACAATTCATGGGTTTAATACCTTTTTCCGTAATACAGTAGTTATACGCGGTGCGGTGGCGTAATGAAAATGGCTACTTAATTCTTTAATCTGGGGCCTGGGTGCTAGAAGTAAAGGTATCGTGCACACTTGCGATTGCAAGTGGAACTTAAGGACTTCACACACGGCAGCTATAATGTATATTGATGTACATCCCGGGATGTATAGCTTTACCTATCACGCACAGAGCAGGTAATGTAATATAATCTTTCCCTTATTCCATTGGTATACGTCTCAAAATGATATGTATCGAAATATAAATGTATATTTTCGTATCGCTCTGTATCTTAAGATACGAAGATGTAAAAATATACATTATAACTGTCGCGTGTGGTCTCCTGACGATTTGTATGGAAAGATGTAATGAGATGTATCGTGCTATAATATACATCTTTACATTATAGCTGCCGTGTGTGAAGTCCTTTAAGCGATTTTGTACAAAACATAAGCCAATAACAAGATTTATTTATAACATCTATATTGTATACATATAAATGTTATATAATATATATGAAATGTACCTTGTATCTCACAAGAAGCAATTGTACACAAAATGAGGCAAAGTTCTCAAGGCAAAGGGGATAAAGATCCCTAACAGTGATCAGGCAGTCTACAAGATTTTATTTATTTATTTACTACAAAAATCAATTAGTCAAATTAATATATAGCACTAACAAAGTTAACACACATACACAACACATACAGTCCGCGCGCGAGCTCCGAGGAATGTTGACGTAAGAGCTAGAGTTATTATTTAGTCGATATTACGTTATCGATAATAAGACATCTTTAGCATCCGCGCGTGTACATTAAATTAATTGTGAAATAATAATTCTTTCAGGATAGTATAATGGTGGAATCAAAACAAAAAAAAAATAAGAAAACTCAAAAGGACAGCTGGTAAATTTTGTATAGGAACCACCACTTCGGATTACTTGTATTAGATGGCGTGAGCGAAGCCGCGGGCAAAACTAGTGCACAATAAACAAAACCTTATAGTAATAGGAAATAAACTCAAAGATATATGGCAAGTATTAGAAATTGATAAATCTCCTAATAAATACCTTGTTGAAGCTATTAAAAGCGATCAGAAACTTAACACGCACGATTTAATGAGAACTGGACCTGCATGGCAATTGTTTAGCTACTGTGCGCACGCAACGTTGCATGATACGCTTTTTGTTACTCGATTTTTTCCTCTCGATGTTTTTGTTTATCGATTTTTATTTATGCCACAGTCAAGATTATTAGGTTTAAATATGAACCTCCCGATTCAATTTCGCGTTAATACAGCCTTAAATTTTGAATGGTTGTGGATTTTGTAAAAGTTTAATATTTTTATTATGAGGGTATTAAAAGGGTTTAATCTTGTTTTACGGTAATATTTCTATCTCAAGACTCTCCATTTCCTCTTTTTCCTCCTCTTTTCCTCCTCCTCCTGCTCTTTCGTTTTGATGTTTTTGTTTATTGATTTTCAATTTTGTATTTCGATTGTTATGCTTCGTTTGAGATTATTTGCTTGGTTTAAAATGTTAATATTGTTTTAAGATTTCGCTTTGGTAGGTACCTACGTATAGATTTAATTTGGTCCAAATCTTGAATTTACTTACTAAAGTAAGTAAAAATCATTTACTACAAATGCTACAAATGTTCATGGGCGGCGGTAATCACTTAACATCAGGTGACCCGTCTGCTCGTTGGCTCACTAAAAATATTTCAAAAAAAACTTAATCCTAATTTCTTTTTTCTTTAAGCTCATTAAGTTTTGGTATATTTACCTTTTTACTGGGGGTGATCTTTTGATTTTTTTGCAACAGATTTAAATTCTGCTTCCTACCTCATATTAGAAAATGCTGTAGAATTTAGACAGTGAAAAATCTTTTCAGGAAATACACAAATAGATAGTTAACTTCGATTAACCCATAGTCTGACAATACCTCAACCCAACATGGTAGAACTAAAATGGTAAAGTAAATACGGAGCTGTACAAATGTAAAACAAAATGCTGCTTGTAACACAATACGCTATCAAAGACGCGTTCGGAAACGCAACACCTGTTCACGTGTTTACTATGACAACATCTTATTATCTTTAATACCAAAAACATGTTCTTTAAGTTATGAGATGACAGCGTTTAGGTTTTGATTTACGAATCTAAAGATCCCAAGTATTACCTTCGAATTCGGACGCAAAACGGAGTTAGGGCCTCTCTGCATGTCAGGACATAATGTCTTTTGACGCACGGTTGCTATATTCAATCTATTTGTATAGTACGTTTATCACACGAAGTTACAGACGCTTTACTTGTGGTTACGTCGTGTACATGCACATTGCGTAAGTGTGCGTACCTGTCAGGAGCCTAGGTGGGAGTAGAGCTCTCGCTCACGTTTATAAATATACGACACACACACAACCATGAGCCACGAGCCCTCGTGAAATGAAAGAACTATAATATAAAATAATATGACGATGAGTTACCCAGCAACTTTGTTGATTTTCAAAAAGTCAATAAAATTACTAGAAAAAAGTAAGATCTTATAGATATATAAATAATCTTAGAGATTATAAAAAAATTGAAAAGCTTACAAAAAATAGAATCATAACTTGTACCAAACAAGTGAGACTAGCAAACGCTGATGCGTCAAAGGTTAAATTTGTATAAGTTATAGTTGACATACCCAATCTGACGTCACCCTTAGTGCTTAGGTGTTATTTAAAAAAATTTAATTTTTGTTTCAGGTTGTCATTGAGGAAAAAGTAACTAAATCTTTAAGAGAGCCATAAAAATAGTAAAAATTGTATACTTATTATGTGGTTTAATCAGGGTTTAATGACATACTCGTAATTATTAGAAACAAAGGTTTGGTGGTGTAGCAAGTACGTCTTTGTGTATATCTATATTCTTTGATATTAATTTAACTATCTTTAGGATTCTATTAAGAGTTTTTTGCTAGTATCCTCTGAGACTAGCTGTTATTCTCTAAACTGTCTAAAATAGTTTAAGGCCTTCTTGAAGCTTTAGGGCCTAATGTGACTTTATATAAGTAGGTTTTCCTGACTTGGTATTATGATAGCCTGGTACTGTTTCTGAGTGTTTCCTCGGCATGGCTTTACCCATTATTATTTGTTGCTGTTAAAGGTCAAAAGCCTTGCAAGGGCTGCCTGGCGGTCGTTAATCCCAGCGTCTCAATAAAAAATACGCTCTAGCGCAGCAACCGGCCAGCTTTTACGACTCATTTGGAGTTTTATATCGCCCCTATACATATAAATATATTTTTAGTAAACACCTAAATATAAGGGGGATTTAGGGCCAGGGAACTTGGCTCGTTTGTTTACGCGCCCCTAATTAGTTGGCGCTTTTTTATTGTCCCTTAAACACTGACTGGCGCTGTCTCTGGGCATTTCTTGTTTATGGTTCGGTTGTTTATTTAAATCCTCCAATAAACAACTTTATGGTTTTATCGTTATTTAAAGTTATTGGTTCGATATGGCCCCGTATGGTAAATCAATCGACGTTTTAACTAGGGCTCCAATAAATGACAGAATACTAAAATTATGCTAAAAACTGATAGTAGGTAGTATATATTCATACTAAATACCTATATATATATATATTTACATTATGTATATGGGCATCGCTGATCTATATATGTACACTGCCAGAAAAAATATGTGTCGCTAGTGTCAAAAATTTCTATGGCTTATACGTATGTATGTATGACGTATGTATTTAAATACATTAGTATAACACTTTAACATCAAAAAACTTAGTGTTGGCTTTTATGCTTGGCTATCTTCTTAAATAATGATACTAATTATAGTTGCCTTCCAAACTGACAGAATATGGATTTTCTAGAATTTATTTAAATTCTTCTCACCTTAAACCTTCACAACTCTTTATGATGATCTCATCTCTAATCTCTGTTGGTAAGCTGTTTGTATAATAATTTCTACATTTAATAAATTGGTAGCACCGTCATTTACTTTATGACTTCAAAAAGAATTAAAATAAATAATAAAATATACAAAAAAGAAGTTGCATACGATAATAATGACGACGAAAAATAAATTACGACGGTTTAGGGAGTAGGTGTTTCTTAGAAATAATAAACACTTTCTAATGAAGAGTGAAGTTGGCTTGCTCTCATAATACGAGTATTAGGTAGGTACCTAATAGATTCATTGTTACTCAGTAAACAAAAGGAGTAAAATGTTGCTCAATAATTCATCGTTGACATGACGTCATCTGCTCGTAGAAAGTGGCGTGCTGTTTCAATCTAAAATTACATTTGCATACAGAGTCCGTTGTGAGGACAAGAGAGGTTAATATGTGCGTTGACAGGACAAGGGCGAAACTATCAATATGCAATAGGGATGTAGCTTAGTTGCATGTTCGACTTTAGTAGGTCCGGTTTAACGCACCTAAGATTATCATGCATGACTACAGCTTTTTAGTGACTTAACTTATTTAGTTTCTTTTGTAATCTGAAAGCATTTAGATACGAAGAATCTGGAATAATATGTATATCTATTTTTAATTGACTTCAAAAAAAGTTCTCATTCGTCGGAATCTTTATGTACGTATATGTTCCCCGTTTACTCAAAGACACCAGGACCGATTTGGAAAATTCTTGATTGAAAAAAATCTCGTGGTCCCATAGTTATCAGGTCAGGATCTGATGATGGGATCCTAGAGAAGTCGAGGGAGCTCTTTTATAGACACTCTTGATATACTTTATACTGGCATTTGAAGTCGGTTTTTTAAAAGAATGTTTATGTTTATATTATTGTCAAAAATGATGGATGAACGGAAGGACAGCAACAGAGACACTGTGAGGATTTTTCGACCACTTCTAATCTAGCCTATCTGATTTTGAGGGCTTGCACTATAAGTGCTTAATTGTATATTCTAGAATATCCAAATACTGTCTAATCAAACATAACCGCTTTTGATTTGAACGAAATCTGACTTCCAAATAGTCTTAGATATGGTTAAATCCCAAAGTTCGACTTCAACTTCAGCGAAACTATCTCGTCACATCCCTAGTACATACTATTAACATCTTGCGGTGAATGCACTTTTCATCGAATCTAAGTGAAGATAGATTTGACAGGAAACATTGTACAGGGTGTATTTTATTGACTTTCTTTTCATAATCAAGCAACATATTATAGGTTTTCTGGCTTATGTTCTTTATAGCTAAGAAAAGTCACAATATTTTTCAACCTTTAACAGCATATATTTCAGTTCTTTATCTTCTTTTACAGTTATTTGGCTTTCTATGATGGTTAAAAAAATTTAATGACTGCTTTAATTTATTCTTCATGGTCAGGATAGGTCTAATAGGATAATGTAGCAGTATTCTGCAATTAGAAAGAGTTTGTTTTTTCTTTCTTCTTCTTAACGTACGTCGTCACATATGATATGAATGGGGTGGATTCTTTTTTTTTCTGTGATCGAAGTGTGGATTAGACGTCAAAGAAAATTTTTTCGTATTATAAAATGTAATATTTTATATTATTATATAATATAATACAATTTATAATAATATGTTGTCAGTCTCTATTTTATTGATATTCTCAAGCAAGAATTATATAGTACCTATCTACGAAAGTGGAGACTTTGTCACCATATCGATCCGATCATTCATTTCTTTCAATATTGTGATTAGTTCACCGAATAGTTCTCGATTCCATTACGCTTCAATGGACAGTCAAAGTTCACTCTTAGTAATATAATATTAAACTTTAATCAAATTGTCTGTTACATTACTAACTGTATCACAGGTCATGTCACGATAGCCTCCAGTATTAATAATGATTACTGAATAATTAACTGTACCAAAGACTCCAGTGTTTTCGTTTTCTTTACAATCATACTTATTTCTGAGGGTTATTAATTTCTTTTCATCATTTATTACTTATTGCAAGTTGATTGATTATAATTTTATTATAGTAACGGCATTCTAATAAAATACAAATTAATTGCACTTTCAAGTTCCTTAAGAAAAATTTTATACCATGGAATGTGATTTATAAAATAACTGCGATTGGCTTGATTCTATAACTATATAAATCGACTTTAATCGACAGAACTATATAAATCGACTTTAATCGACAGACTACTTATCTTGAATTAAATGGCTTCCAATAAGACTGCGCAGAAATTATCATGTCCTTTCCTTACTTTTCTCTATCCTCTACAGTCCGCATACTCCTTCTTATCTCAAAGAACGTTTCACCTTTCTCGCTTCCATCGATCGTCCCATGCTACTTCGCTCATGCCTAGACAACAAGCTCAAAGTTCCTAATAGAAATACTAATTTTTATGGCAAGTCATTCTCAGCATATGCTGTGGAGTTATGGAACTCCCTGCCGAATAACGTCCGAAGCTCACCATCCTTAAATATTTTTAAAAATCGCCTGAAACAAGTATTAATATCCACATGCCATGGCAATTAAACTGTATATTTTTTGCAATTTCGTATAGATATGTATATATTTATATATTTATGCTATGTTATGTATATAGGTATGTATGTATTATTTTATTTTATTTTATTTATGTATTATTTTATTTTATTTGTTTAAATAGATATTATAGTATTTGTTATGTTATTTGTTATGTAGTGTAAATATGTATATTGCTTAGATAATATACCTTTATGTTGCACCATACTACCCTCACACATCATTTCACTCCTATCACCAATGGTTGCCTGGTAGAGATTGCTTTGTAGCAATAAGGCCGCCTTTGCATGCGTAGTTCTAAGTTTTATTTATTTTTGTTTCTTTCTTGTGTGCAATAAAGTTTTTATCTATCTATCTATCTATCTATCTTGAATGTTTTAAAGTTTCTGAATGAAAAAGCTTCATTTATCATGAAGAAAAGCTTTGAATTTTTCTTTTTTACTATGTGTACTGCGTTTGAAATCTGTCTATCTATCCTTATACCTATTATATTTGGGTTAACGTGTTGGGTAAAAACGTGTGAAACCCGTTTGGATTTCACATGTTTTTTGCTTACGGGACGTTTGTTCAGTATGCCAAAAACGTCTAATTATAGTAATGTCTAATCCTTGAATTTGTATGTATGTATTTGTAACTTTCAAATGCAGTTTAACTTATCAAAAATGACGGGCTATGGTCAAATGTTAGAAGTATAGCGCACTAAATAACTTCCACTGCATCCAGAACTAGTGTTGCACCCATAACAGTTATGGCTTGTATCCCACGTTTGTAGGTGTCAGTTTCACAATTCCCTTCCTCATAATCAAAGTTTTATGACATCAACAAACCTACAAAATTAAAATTGTCCATAAAAACACTGTGGTTGTAGAGAGAAGTACTAAAAATAATAGATTTATAGCTCCATATAGTCACGTGTCGAAATTTGTTGTAATATGGTTGATATAAAATTTACGATTTCATGTCGTGTTTTATGTTTCCATTTATTATGTGATGGGTCTGGCTCGGGTCATAGTTACTTTGTTAATTTGTTTAATGGGAAGCAATAAGATTTAGTAAAAGGAAAAAACTCTTGTGTAGATTTAGTAAAATAAGAGATTTTATATAGTTGCTATTCAACTATGCCCCCACGAAACTAACAATGCAAAACATTATATTTAACTCTACAATAAATCACTTTAATTATTTTACACCATTTTTACAAGTCCATTATATTTAATACAAGTACCACACAAAAATAATAAAGCAATTGAATCGTGGAGTATTATTTATTTATGTGTATATTTTAACATGATCAGCAATGAGTTTGTTGAACTTAATAATTCCAGATATCTCTAATACTTGAAACAAATCACACTATGAAGAGAAATTAAAATCAATATAAACAAATAGAAAACTGAGGCCTAGAGCAAAATTAAATGGAAAATCTATTATCGATAAAAAAACAGTTCACCATAAATTTAAAACTACTGACGTTTTTGAAGCAAACGAAGAAACGGTATGATGCGGAACAGTGTTTAAAATAAAACATCTATTAAATGCCTAAAATGGTGTTAGGAAGCTTTTTAATCCATATGAAGCGAAAATAAACAGTACGGCTACTGTAAACAATCGACCGGCGCACGCGCAGGAGGATGCGCGTGATGTGTGAACGGATATTTTAATTTGACTTTATTGTAGATACCATGGACTATAAAAACAAAGATCCGGTAGTTGCATCAATAGACTAATTCAGATTCGAATCTCACGGAACCTCCGCGTTGCCATTCCCCCACGAACGAATACCTAGTATTCATTCAAAGAATTCGGGTCTAGAAAAGCTAGCTTTGAATGAATACTAGGTATATATTTACCTTCGATTTTACTTATAAGTATATAAAAAGTAGCTTTTGATCTCGGCTTTATCCGCGGGGAATTATATTTAAAAAAAATAGCGGATGCCTCTGTTTTTCTGGAATAAAAAGCCTGTATAACTTTTCAAGTCCTCAACTACAACCACGCAAAAAATCAATTCGATCATTCGACGCTGCGTGATTGAAGCCAATAAATCAACAAACAAACACATACTCGTATTTATAATATTAGTACCTAAGGATTAAGGATTTATGTACGCGGTAAAAAAATCAAAGGATTAAGAACAGAAAATAGCAAAAGAAAACCAGAAGACAACCTTACAGTAGGAAGTGATACAATGTTGGAGGATAACTATGAATGTAAATATATAAAACAAGATGATTTTTTTTGTCTGGTGGGCTGTAGACGTGGCTAGTCTAACATCAAAAGACGTGCCGCCAAGCCATTTAGCGTTCCGGTACGATGGAGTGTAGAAACGTAGTGTGTGTGTGTGAGTGTAGAGATTAGGGGGTATGAATTGAATCTACACTGCCATACCCGTTCCAAGTTAGCCGGCTACTGTCTTAGACTGCATCGTCACTTACCATCATGTGACATCGCAGTCAAGGACTACCTTGTCAACGAATAAAAAAAACCAGATGAATGTAAACGTGAATTATTTATGGCTGCCCGACTTGGATTGTAACATGCGAATGTAGGCCTTATGCATTTTTGAAAATTCATTGTGGAAGCACTGTGTACATAACATAGTTTTGTTACCTATTGTAAAAAAAAATTTTTTTAAACGAGCAACTGCCGAGTTTATTGCTGGCTCTTCTCGGCAGGAACGGCATTTCAAACCAGTGGTAGATTCATCGACGATTCAAAAGCACTTGTAAAAGTTTATTTGAATAAAAAATATTTCTATTCTATTCTAATTCATACTCTGTATTACCTCTGCGTATCTAGATGCTGTACAATATTGGACTCGCGCGTTGACGTGTGTCTGTTTACAAATAAATCATCTGGCATTATATGATTGCGCCCGCTCTCGCCCTGCGCGGTGCACGGCTATACAGTACACACTTCCGGTGGGGTCATCGGACTCCGCACGTGAATTATGACGTTAGACACTAAGATGTTGGCCTTTATCGCTTAGGGCCTGCTTAGGAAAATTACTAGGTCTGGCTGCAACGCTATTTGTTTGTGTAGGCTGAGGGAATTCAATTTTAAGATCTTACAGCTGATAGTTTACTTGCTACGCCGTATCCGTCGTACGCCGCGACTTCGTCCGCATAGATTTAGTTTTTAAAATCCTGTGGGAACTCTTTGATTTTCCGGCATAAAATGCCTATGTCACTCTCCAGGTCCTCAACTATACCCATGCAAAAAATCACGTCGATTCGTAGCTCTGTTGCAGCGTTATTGAAGGACAAACCAACAAACAAACACTTTCGCATTTATAATATTAGTAAGGATATTAGTGAGGAAATGGAGTTACCCATAGCCATAGTTTAAATTATTCCTTAATGTGTTTTAAAAGCTCATTTAAATAGATTACACGTTAGGTTCACGTAGTTCTGGAAATGCTAACTAGCCAGTAACCTTCGATCACAGAAGAAAAAAAGTAACTATCTACATACTTGTAGCCATAAAGTTCATATTCCTTAATGCTCTTAGGTGGAGTTCTCAAAGTATAAATAGACAATAGTATCATGATAGCATGATTTCTTAATCGCACTGTTAATATTATTATTAGATCTAACTATTCTATTCTATTATATTCTTGCGACATATAAATTACTAGCTTTTGCCCCTGCGACTTCGTCCGCGTGGAATTAGATTTTGGGGTGGAATTTTCAAAAACTGTGACACACGTACTTCTTTATTTTTAACTGAAAGCTCTAATACCAACTTTGATGGAAACAGCTTGAAAAAAGCTGAAAGAAGAAAGAAAATTTAAGGGACTTTCATATAAACTTCCATCCCCTATTTACCCCTTAGGGGTGGAATTTCCAATAATCCTTTCTTAGTGTGCGCCTACGTCATAAAAGGAACCAACTGTAAAAATTTCAAGTTTCTCACTTCAGTAGTTTAGGCTGTGCGTTGATATCTCAGTCAGTCAGTCAGTCAGTCAGGACATTGAATTTTATATATATAGATTTACATTAGACATGTAAAGTTTCGCCAACAAACGATCATTGTGAAGATTTTTTTTTTAAAGAATATCAGCCAAGCTGAACTTGACTGATGTTCTCTCCTCAATCTCCAAATAAGTGAAAACTTATGTTATAAGTGGGTACGACAATAGTGCAACATGCGGGGATCGAACCTGCAACCTTTATGTTTTCAGTGCGCACCTGTAACCATTGGGCTATTGAGGCTTAAAATTTGAAATTCATTTTTGTGTTTCAATATACCAGGAAATGTAAACACTAAATACATCAAGTAACTAAAGATAACAGGGAGAGCATTATTGATATATTATATCGTACTTATTGCGAAAGCTGTGACCATATAAATAGAGTTCCATCTAATTTATAGGCCAATTAAACCTATTCTACTGGCCATTTGTGATGTCGAACAAGACGCCGCCAAATAAATAGAGCTCTGATATATAATTGGTAAAGTTGCGGACCTAAATAGTGCCTTGAAAGGGGAACTATAAACGCATGATTTATTAATATATCAGCGATGATTTAATCGGTAAGTAGAGTATTAATACGTTTTAACAGCCGCGTAATATAACTATTAATAATTGTCATTACAACCTTATTTATGATTAGGAAAATATCAGTCTATAAAATATAATGTGCCTACGCTCAGTCGATAAGCTAACCATAACAAGTTGTTGTAGTATGAGTTAACAAATCTCGATAGTCCTTTTAAGGTTGATGAGTTTCAAGTATCCAATCCTGACCTCGTCACATTAGGCATCACATAATCTTAAATGATGTAGAAATTGCCACTAACTTCCAAAAACTATAAATTTTTTAAATTTTATCTAGATGAAACAAACAACTGCATAGTAGGTATTTTGGTTTTTAAGCTATTGCATAGCTTCTATCGCGGGCCAACGTGGAGTCCGAATCCAGAAATTCCGTAACGAAAATAACCTGACACGGGACTCCTCTACGGTGAGCCGCTAGATGGCGTTGATAAAAAATGCTATGCAATAGCTTTACCGCTGCAGTCCCCGAGTGTCACACGTCTTTTTTATATGTAACCGGCAGTGCACTATTATAGCTATAAAAGAGATATTGGCCTAACTGTGGGATGTAAATTGTCGCTTAACACCATTGCACAAAAAACAATGCGTGAAAACACATTTATTAAGTCGAGGTGATTACAATGTTACTGGCTTCCTTAATGACAAAGTTGCATGGAATCAATCGGTTTGGCATCCAGCTACCTAGAAGATAGTGTAATAACTTATTACATTGTAATATTTTGTAGCTATACATTAATATTTTCTATGAAAAGAGCAGCTGTCGGTTCTTGCCGGCTCTTCTCAGCAGAATCCGCGTTCCGAACTGATGGTAGAGCCTCGAAGTGTCATAATTTTGATTTTTTTTTAATACTTTAGCGAGATTTTAACCTTTAAACGCATCACTGAAAAATCTTTTAGATAGTTTATCTCATTTATCTAGTGTGGTCAATTAAACTTATCGAGCGCACTTGCGGTTTGTATCGAGTTACAGTGAAAGTGAACAATAATTAAACCACTTAAAATTGTGGGAGAAATTTTACACTCTAGAACTAGCTCTGTTAATGATAATGTGGTTTAAGAAGTAAGAATATATTCAGGTAATCAATTTTTTAAAGAAAAGGAGGGAAATATTTTAATCATGTTCAACATGACTAAAGTATTCCCCTTTCCATGTAAGTTATTATAATATTTTCCTTTTTAAATGAAAAAGATTATTACTATCCTTTTTTTGTATACTGCTTGAAGCATGTGATAGTTAATTGCTCAAATGCACATAACTCCGAAAATTCAAAAGTGTGTGTCTGGGATCGAACCCACGACCCCCGAATAGAAGACTACAGTCCTAACCAATAGGCTATCACTGCTATATTCGTAGGTATTGATAACCCCCGATGCAAAAAGCGACGTGTGTGTGTGTACGTGAGTATGTTAATTTTCAATTTACACTTGTTTTCAGAAACGAAATTCGATTTCATATAGCACCCAGTGAAAATAAAAATCCAAAGAAGATAAGGTACCTACCTACATACGTACCAAACTTTACTTCAATCGATAAATGAATAAACATGTGGGATGTAGGTCAAATATGTTCCGATCTATAACCTCAGCTATCTTAATTACTTGTCGCCTTTGAGGTCGCTAGATAACTCAAAAAAAACTCCATCTTGTAAGTTAAACAAGTTAAGATAATTGCATTTTGTTTGACCAATAAGTAGAACTAGAATTGAGGGATGACCACTATTATAAGAAACAACTATGTTGAAATCGATGGTTGATAAAATGAAATGAAAAAAAATGAGACACAAAACAATTAGAGTTTTGGTGAAATTAAAGTAAAATCAAAACTCTTGCAAAACTTAGAACGACAGTGATATTTAGCATCAAAACTAAGAAAAATATTAAAGCAAGAAAACAATTGCAAGATTGTAAGAATTCTATGTTCTGGTAGACTCTATTATTCATCTAAGGTTGTACATTTTCAAACAGAAATGCCTTGAACAAGCCTGTAAGTTATTATAAATTTTTTTTAAAATGTGCATTCATATTGTTCAGAAAAAGTTTTATAATCACGATTTGATTGTTATATTAATTTTGTAACATCGATATTCGTATTTATGCCCACATCATTGAAGGGTCGATGTTTCGTTATCGTCGATGAATACCGTGCAATGTGCATCCCTAACTCGAATTATCTTGTTAATGTTACAAGACCAGATACCTATAAGATAAATTTCTGAAGGGGATAGAAGATGGATAATAGTTATAAAATTAAACAAGCACAATTCATTCATGGATGTTATCTAAAAATAAGCTCCAATTAAACTGTTACACATATCAATTAATTCTCCACGCGTTAGTTTAGTGTGGTCCTTGAGAGTTACATTTTATAATCGTTAGGTACAACATGTCTGGAGTGTTCGGGCTCTTTACTATCAACCGTGAAAGGCTATTTTCCGCGGCGAAAGTATATATTTTTTTTAACTTATTTTATTCGATGTCAAGATTGACTCCGATCTCTTCTGATGGTAAGTGACGATGCAGTATAAGATGGTAGCGGGCTAACTTGGAAGGAGTATGGACTGTGGTAGTGTAAATTCAACCCATATCACTAATCGGATTCTACACGCCATCGTGCCGGAACGTTAAATCGCTTGGCGGCACGTCTTTAACGCCACATATTATTTTTGTATACATTTCTACTATGTCTACTCTAGCCGAGGGAAGTTGCTCCACTTATAATGTCAAATAGGGATATACTGCTCCTTTTCCCTGTCGCCATGCTTTAGCATAGGGAGAATATAATTTTATCTCTTGTCAGTGGTAGATTCATACAGTGGTAGATTCGTTTGACGATTCGGAAGCACTTTGTAAAAATTTTTTTGAATAAAAAATTATTCTATTTTGTTCTCGAAGACGCTCAAATGTCGAACTCTAATGTCGAATATAAACCGGACGCGCAATGCAATACTTTTCTTATGTAATACGTAAATCGTATGATATAAGTGACAGTGAAAAAAATCTTCTACTCAAAAAGAACTTTCTACACCAACAATTCGCGCTCGCCTCTATTTTTAAACACAACAGGAGGCTTTATTTGCTCAGATATATTTTCCAATAATGCTCGAGTAAAACTATAGAAAAGGCATGAATTATGATCGACGCAGTCGGTCACCCGCTGGCCGGGTTCTCCGAAGAGCGACTTCACACCACGGGGTGATTCATATTTCGTTTCATTTATTTTAATTGAGCTGTCGTTGGGACGTTGAAAAAAATCCGAAATCCAGTGTCCACTCAACGGGGGACCGCGACGGCCATTAGTTAAACGTTTTCAGTGAGGTCACGCTTATTTTGAGCACTCGGCGGTGGTTGATTTAAATAATTAAATCATTTATTTTCGATAAATGTAAGCTGAGTGCACGGATGCACTTTAAGTGGTTGTACCTAAACGTTAAATAATTAATTTGAGTAGGGTTTTTGCAGCATCTACAGACATGCCAACATCCAACCGTCTACAATGGAAAAAGTCTGGTCAGTTGGTAAATTAGAGACATAATATTATTATTTGATACACTGAAGATCTTTTTGACTTTCACAATGCAGCCGTCGATATACTCAGATACTAAGATATACTAATATTAAGAAGAATACTAAGATAGATATTAGATAGTAACAACATGTCCTGTCAGCACAGCAGCTTGCTGTTCCATTAGCATCTTTGACTTCGGTGCCGACTATCCAACTAACTAACACAGTTGGTTTGGGAGAGTTATTTTTTAGGAGACAACGACTGGTTGGCACCTCTATAGAAACCTATAACAGTTTTAAAATCTTTTAAAATATTAATCTAATCCCCACAATTGACAAAACGAATGTGGTTGTCTGAATCTATATTGCTTTATTTGATAAGAGTGATACTCCTAATTAACTTAAATATAAAATTACCATAATTTAATACGTGCAATCGTTATTCTAAGTGAAAATACGTGGTATAAATAAATTACCACCCATGTGTTTAAAATAAAACAAGACAAAAGTTTCGAAGTAGATACTTAAAACAGCGGTGAGCAAGATTTATGAATTTTAAAAAGGATAGATAGGTCTAGAAAGTCTCAGATAATTTCAACAATTACAAATCGTTTCGTAGCAATGTATTTTAACGATGATGAAAGAAAAATCTTCCCTAATATTTTAAGCACGCACCATTGACCGTGAGAGCTATTAGGGATATTTCAAGAATCCTTTATAATATTTTGGTCTAAAAATAAATCAACCTGTATAGTGGGGATATGAAACTGTCGTGTTAAGCTCAGCACATACTATATTTTAAAATAAACAAAGCGCACTTCTGACAAGTACTGGCTAACTAAACTGAACCACACTATTAGCTTGCTACTCACAGAATGCATAAACTTTTATTATTTGTTGAAGTATCGTTAATTTTTAAACATTTGTTTATTAATTTCTACTAATGCTAGTGGGACTGTAAGTTGCCAGATAAACTTAATTCTGGATTAAAATAAATAATATGTTATAATCAGAATTAAATGAAATTGAATATCTTGTAAAATAAAGAAGATTCATCAGCGAAAAGCTATTTTACCCTAGTCAAAGAACGGACAGTAGGACTGATTCAAAGACAAACAAAATATACCTATGACAATAAGCAAATGAAAAATCATACAGATATTCACAAGGAACAAAAGTTAGTAAAAGAAAAGGTAGAGTATTTTTTTCCGAACTTACCTATGCACAATTCCATGAAGAAATGTACGGTTAGATTTAGATAGTCCGAATTGACTGTCATAAATTGCGACATAAATGTCTATTCCGTTGACACTTATGATTGTTTCACTAAACGAGGTGTCGCAATAAATGTCGCGAGCTCAGACACTCGATATAAATGTTGACTGCTAGAGTATACACCTAACACCGAAGTGTCGTAGTTCAAACCTAGTTTAACAGTGGGATAGTTGACTGTGATGAGACTAATTGGCAAATAAGCAGACGGGTGGATAGTTAATCGAATAGAGAGATAAACGTATAGATTGAAAAGAAACTGATAGATCAACTAACAGTCAGATAGAAATAGATAAATGATGCTGAAACAAATACATTTAGACATTTTAACACGTTAGCTGTCCAAGTTGATTTGGTCAAGTGACACTCTACGTCCAACTTTTTTTTTAGATTATTTCAATAAAGATTATATATAGAGTTTCACGAGATGACGGGACTATCTCCAGGTTTCATGAATTTGTATTACAGGCTGAATTTCCCTATGCCCTACATGTAGTGCACGGACTTCTCAACTTAATTTCGATGCACTATATGTAGTGCACGGACATATCACCAGGAACTGCAGCTATATTTTAGTGCACTATTTGTGGGTATTTCTATTTTTTGTATTTTCTGAGCGTGAGGCATAGACAAGAAAGTATCAGACAGCTGTTTAAAAGTTTTACTGTCAAAATATAACGTAATTTCGGAAATTTACTTATTTAATTTAAAGTTTAACGGAAAGTGGAAAGACGGTAAATGAAGCAAGGAGACAAACGCCAAAGGTGGTTACAAAATGTATTTATTGTAAAAAAGACTTCTGCCTGTCATATTTTAATGAATGCCACTGAAAATATTAATGTTTTATTTAATAATTTTTCCTCATTACCCTCTTTCCAAATTACCCTCAACTACCGCTTATATTATTAAGATTATTCCGTATGTCCCTCGCGGTTTTATTTACGCAACTCCTAATCCACACGTCCACCTCAAATTCAATAGGCTTTTTCGTACGTCCAGCTCAAGAAATAAGATTAATTTCGAACGGAGCGGTGCCCTAAATATAGTGCACGGACGCTATGGCTAACTCCACAGTGCCCTATATGTAGGGCACGGACAGTTAACGTGTTAAATCATTAAATATTCCCGACTATTAAGCTAATCTTAATGTAGACTAATCGTTTTAAACTAATAAAAATCAAATCTTTAATGCTTATAAGTGGCTAAAGAAGCTAAATTTTTACAGCTTTCGAGACCCCTATAAATCATGCGTTTGTGGTTTAAGGACTTGAAAATTGAGTCTGTGTATTATTTGACGAGAAAATCCTTATAAATGGACATCTTTTTCCATATTCGAATATTTTACTGTACTTTTAAACGAGGCGTGAACATTATGGTACAAAATTGTAAAAATGTGTTGAGTATTTAAAATTTATATTTGCAATTTTGCTTTTAAGTATTTGAATTGGAATCTAAGCTCTTGTGGTTTTATAAATAAAATGATAAATGTAACATTATACAATATAATATAATTTGAAAGATAAGAAAACTAAGATATGTTATGAAAAAGAGAAACTTATTGATATTAGTTTGTAATTATATGTAATAAGTAGTTTCTATGTAATGATTGTTTTTGCTAGA
Source organism: Hipparchia sbordonii (assembly GCA_038048805.1). Taxonomy (NCBI): domain Eukaryota; kingdom Metazoa; phylum Arthropoda; class Insecta; order Lepidoptera; family Nymphalidae; genus Hipparchia; species Hipparchia sbordonii. The sequence continues at coordinate 5,163,671 of JBBIWI010000019.1, forward strand.
ATTAATTTAAAAAAAAAACATACGAAAGTTCAATATCATTAGAGCATTACTGCCTATTTATTACTCACATATTTTAGCAAATAAACAATTTTCATTTCTAGTTTAATACACTGTAAAAAGACCAGAAATAGAATATTGCAAGTAAAACTAGACTGACAATTCTTTAAGTTAGGCTATAGTGCTAAAATATACAACAGAATTTTTCCATCGATGTTATTGTTCCTGCTCCTAATTATACTCAGTAACATTTATTAGCCGTAATAGATTTTAATAATGCACAATTAAAGTGTATTACAGTAGTAATTACATAGTATTAAAAAAAAGTGAATACCGCCAAGACCGATCACTAAGGATACCTTTGTTTATTGCATATAATTTTGTTGTAAAAGCCAATTTGGTCTTATACTTTTAAATATTCCTTAATTAGTTTTTTATTGAACTAATTCTTCATATTTTTATAACTAGCTGATGCCCGCGATTTCGCTTAGATTATCTGCGTTTTTGTCGAGGTCAACTATTTGGCATTTCTTTTTTATTTACTAAAATACTAATATGTTAGACCTTTACTGTGTTCTAATATAATTCTAACAGGTGATGCAGTCTAAGATGAAACCGGGCTTACTTAGAATTACAACTTAAATCTCCTCCACTTCAAAACGTCTGACATCGGTTTCTACGCGGCATCGAATTTAAATACCATATCACATAACGGCAAAGTTTTTCTAGTAAGGTGGTAACTAGCCACGGCCGAAGCCTTCGACTTTTATGTTTAACAACCTGCCTCGTAGTATTAAAATGTGTATAGAGAGGCCATCTCCAAGAATACTTTTATATATTGGTACTTTTTGAGGTTTGCTTTTACAAACATACGAAGCAGCTGCCTTCATTCTATATATATTACTGTTGTTGAAGATACAAAGTCAATTTTCTCTACTGTAAAACTGTTTGGGGTTAAACCACCAAAGGCCTCAATTAAACGTTGCTAAATAAATCACAGTGAAATATGAACACGTTAAGGTTACACATTAAGGAACCATAACTTAATAAATTTAAATTTTCCAATGTCCTGTCAGCGTTCAATTATGTTGAATAACTTATACTTTTTGAATGACCCTAAATAAAACATCAAACTGAAAAGCAGGTCGTCTGCGCGAAATCTGTAGAACTTGTTTCACATCCAGCACTGTTTTTAAACTTTCTTCCTAATAAGACAAACTGTTTGCTTATTTTCGTCCCTGTCACACCTGTGGAGTCGAAAGGTTCTAATCTGGTGGGTGAAAAAGACAGCCTACATGAAGACGTCACGCGGGGTGCAGGCGCGCGTGTTCTTGCACTTGTTTTATTTATTTTGTTAGCCGCCATATTTTATTCTTTTTTCTTTAGTTTCTCAATGCTACGTCTTTGTTCGAGGGGCGCAATCGTCTGGCCAGTAAGTTGGATAATTTCTTTATTCCGAGCCCACCCGACAATTTTCTTGCATTATGAGCTTGATTTGTTTAATAATTTTATTACTGGCCGGCCGCATTGCGCATGCGCGTGGTCTATTGTGCTTTTATTCGCGATTCGCTTAAGCCGCTTTATTTGATTTCGTTTTTTTACATAAACGTGGGAAAGGATTACTGTTTTCGTATTGTTGGTCTATCTGCAGATCTTTAACCGATTAATATATGAGACATATTGTCTATATGGACCTTTAGGGTTGATTCATGTACGAGCGCGTCGAGTTTTTCTCGGTATACTTCCACTATTCCGTGTTTATTTTACTAAAATCTCGCTCTTACAATGTTAATCATCTCTTATTTTCTACAAAAACTTCTAGACCCATTATAAACGTCCGAAACTTCTGTCTTGTCGCAATCAAGGAAAAATATTTACTTGTGTGCAAATAAATGTGCAAAATTCCCGTTTTTTCCTCCTGTCCGCTAATTTGCACCAAAAATGTCGCCCAGACGTCGCTTAATACCCTAATCAAATGTCCAGACGTATAACATCACGGATATCTTCGACTGTAACTTTCTTAGGGTTCCCTTCAAAACAGACCTTTTTCTAGTAAGGCTTTAAAATTAACTCCATTATAACTGATTGTGAGCAATTTATTATTGTCTGTTGAGGATTACCTTCCATGATCTTTATATATTTTAATCGGATCTTTATCTTTAAATGACACCAACTTTAAAAAAAAGTAAGAACTTTTAAAGGAAAATGAATCAGATTCTGTCGGTTAAAAATGAGTCTACCTGAAGCATAGAAGTAACGTTTACTGAAGATGACCCAACTATATAACTTTTAGAGTTCACGGACTAGAATAAGGAGGAAAGTAATTAGCTAGAAGTTTAGACTCGTTTCCTCACAGATAAAGAATCTATATTTAACAAAAGATGCAAACTTTAACAAATAAAAGGGTATCAGCGAAATAAATGCTCTAGATTCCGAGATGGAGACTGAACACAAAAATTTTCAACCAATTCATGCTTCACCGACTTTTTCACCCGGACCCCAACTGTTAGGCCTTGAGATCTTCACCGATCTGAATGCTATGAATAGGACAAACATTTTTTTTATTTGTTGGCTTTTGTGTTGCAGAAGTTTTATGACTTGTCAGATCCATTGTGACCAAACTTGTATAATTGGTTGTGAAGAAGAAATTGGAATGTCAGATTCCATGGTCATCGATTGATTCCAAATCTCATGGTTATGTATAAGTCAATGGAATTCAGGAGGAGTTGTTTTAAGTATTGCCGATGGGGGTTCGATTGCAAATGAACGAATTGCTGTCTTTGGTGTAAATTGGTTGGAAATAGCTCGGATTCTTTAGATTCTTTAATTGTATGTCTTCTTTTACACGAAAGGTATCTATAGAACTGTTAAACGTTTGACGCCATATTGGCTCGTTTTCTTCGAAATATTCAGGCTAAACTTTATCCCCATCATAATATGGATGTCTAGTATTCTTTGACACACATTTCTTCAGATTATACTTTGTTCATATTATGGATCTTTCTTCTGGGATATTTTTTGTAATGTTGTAATAATTTTACGCAAAATAGCTAGGCTATTTGCCAGCTCTTAAATAATCTTTTAAGTGCGTTATTATTATTATTAAAATTTAAAAAAACTAAATCGATTCTATGAACTTTGGTGTTCTTTATTATTTACTTTTTAGCTTTTACTTCCTGTGCCAATTTGCATTGGTCCAACGTGGTAGTCAATGGCCTATAAGTCTTCTCAGAGAGGAGACCTGCGTGCAGTAGTGAGCCGTTGGTGGTTTGCTGTTGATCATGATCTTTATCTTTGACCTTCTTGTACACAGGCTGGCGGCAGCGGCGGCGGCGGCGGCTGGTGCGACCAGCGAGCTGAGCTACCTCGCAGCTCTCCATCCCGCCTACCGACCCGTGCCGTACGACCATCCATTGTACGGCGCTAACACTTTAAGAGGTAAGCTTCCCTCAATCACCCGATGACCCCAATACTCCATTCAGTGCAATGTATTGTTGCCACATCTCAGTTGGGCTACAAAGACAGCAGCTGCCAGGGACTCAAAAGATCTTCCGACCACTATTTTTTTTTAAATATTTTTAGTGAGCAGGCACAAGTGATTACCGCCGCCCATGAACATTTGTAGCACCTGAGGCACCAGCACTACGTTGCCAGGTTCAGGCATTGTTGGTCCGCCCCTTGAATAACTCCATGGTGTAAAGACCTCAATAACCATCTTCTTTTTTTTTTAATAATTATAGTTGAAATGACTACATATAAGGAAGCAAAACACGAAAGGCGTTTAGTGAACATTTTTGCGCACTTTTTCCTGACCTGGTCTTAGCTTCCTCAATGGTAACAACGAAAGTTGACTCTAATCGTTTCTCAAATGCAGTTCCTATAACTCGGTAACGTTATACTGCACTGATAACGGTGTAACATTATACGCTATGCAGATAACGAAAGTAAAATAGCGCGATTCGCGTCTCGTACTTCAGCGTATGCGTCATCAAGTTTGTTGTCTTCTTTATTTACAAATAGGGTTGGCATTTCTTCGAATTTTTCATTTGTAAAATTAGCTATAGATAATCTTCTTGCTGAATCGGCTATTACGAGAACTATAGCGAGTCTTAAGCTGAGATCTAAGTATACAGCGTGCTCTGTCTTAGCTCGGACTCAAAATAAGACTTAAAACGAGACTCAAATGTGCTCCGACATAAATCTGTCTCGTTTTATCTCTGTCTTGAGTCTGAGCAGAGTGAGAGTGAGGTCTATAGATTGCAGCCTTACTCTCACGAATATCATTATTTAATAATATTATAATTAATGTGATAGTATGTTTGCTGGTTTGTTCTTAAATCACACAGCGATGGAGCAATGGAATCGACGTGACTTTCTGCATAGGTATAGTTGAGGACTTGAAAAGTGATATTGACTTCTTTTTATTCCTAAAAACAGAGGGTTCCCGCGGGATTTTTAAAATCTCCACACTAACGTAAAATTGTGAGCGATGGCATTCATACATGGTTGAAATTCAACCTACTCGGTACTAAACGTACGGCTAAAGTATGGAACGCACTTCCAGCTTCTGTGTTTCCGGCCACGTATAATCTGAGTACCTTCAAGACAAAAGTGAATAGGCATTTACTGGGCAAGCGCGTTCCAACCTAGACCTCATCAATGCTTTCCATCATTGATGATTGTCGTCAAGCACAAGCCTATCTCATAATAATAATAAAAACACTGACGTAGTTTCAGGTAAAAGGTAGTAAAAAGTACCTACTACCTGTACTATAATCTAATACTCGTTAAAATGTCTTCATTCCAAGGTCGTATACCCAACCCTTCGTTCCACAAACTCATGCCAATTTCAACCCGTGACTTAAGCACCTTGTGTCCTTTAATAGCCTTTCACGTATCTGACATCGTAGTGACCTGTGGCTCAGTTTGATCTTTAACGTCGAAAGCAGAGGGTTCTTTTTCCATCGATGGGAGTTAGGAAACGAATGGTAGCAGTCGTGAGTTCAAATCCTAATTAACACCTCTGTGTATAGATAAATTGCGATGATACTGTACGGATGTGCCGTTTGTAGGGTTTCTGTAAGATATTCACATTCCGTATGGGATTTTTACCCCACTAAGCCAAAAGGAAGGTTTATGATGTTAGTAGTCTATGTTCCTATGCCTCGGAAAACCATCGGTACGTAAAGCCATCGGTTCTGCACTTGATCTCTCTCTCCGGATTTGCGTTCCACCGAACTATGAGTGTGAGGGAATATACAGTTCACCTGTGTTTGCACACACACTTGTGCACTATAATATTTCCCGCGCAGATGTCTGTACATTATGTATGTATGTATGCATATGATTATTTACTTATGTTCCACCGTAGCGCCTTAACTATACAGAGCCGATTTTGAAGAATGAGGTGTCAACCGATTTATTGTTATGGTCCAGATTATGATAGGCTAAGAAACTCCAGCACCTGGGGAGTTCGAACCCCACCAAATATCAGTTCTACAAACAGTGTGCCTTGTTTATTTCCACTTCAGTTTCGCGACTCGCTGAGCTATGCCGTTAACTTTGCTTCTCTTAGGGAACTCCTCAGTTCTGATCAAGAACGTCCTTCCCAACGTAATCAGTACCTAATAACTTATAGTGATTTCTATAAGTCTTTTAACTCAATAGTATTTTGCGTCGTAAATGGTCGCTACGGCCTTTATAGCGCGGTATAGACATCATCGTAAATCTGCTTTGTACACTTCAGTTACTCCTAAGTGCATATTAGCGATTCGTCGTGCATGTTTCTGCTGGGTGAATATACGATTAAGTTTGTGCTCAGCGTTTCTGAATGCAAGCATTTCTAGTGGTTGTGAGTGAGGCTTTTCATGGCTGTTTTTCCTTGTTACCCGAGTGCGGTAAAGCCAGAAATATGGGTTATGATATTAGCGGTCTATGTATGTATGTATGTAACCATTTACAAATGTTCCAAGTGAATAATACTGAACCGATTTTGATGAATGAGGTGTCAATCCATTCTTCGTTATGATGGTCTGGGCGACATAGACTACATTTTTAATGGACCCTCAAAAAAGGAGAAAGTTTTCAATTCGTCGGATTTAAAAAAAAAAAATTATTTATGTTCCCCGATTACCTACTTCGTCTGGACCGATTTGGATTTTTTTTTAATTTTTTGAAAATTCAACCCCTAAGGGGGTAAAAGAGGGGTTTGAAAAATCGAACTTAACGCGAGCGCGGGCAGAAGCTAGTTTTGTACTAGGAACGGTTCTTAACAATTTTTTTTTTAATTTTCACCTCCAAGCAAGTATCGTGTTATTGTTTCATGAAGCGGACAGACAGGCAACAGTTGCGTAGTTCAGTAGGTTTGTAGTTTATAGGGCACACCGTCCATCCGGTGCACGAAACCCAAGAAGCGGATTGAAAATAATCGACCACTTGTCACTGAGTAAACAATACATTACACTTGGTCGTTACATGCACGACAGAAGCAGGATAACTATCTATTAATTAAACTATTTATTAATTAGAATCCTTTTTTAAGGATCTGTCATCCCGTCTCATAGAGTCCACTGGTGACCGCAAGGCTGGAAGTGACCTCGGCCAGCATATAAGTTTGGCCATTCAGCGGGGTAACGCAGCCAGCGTTCTAGGCACTTTTCCTCGTTCCAGTGGTTTAGATGATATTTTTTATACTTAGCTTTCATTTTTGATATTTACGTTTTAGTTTTAATTTAGTTTTTAGTTTTATATTATATTAAGTATTATTATTACATATCCTACTATAACAATTAACTAGAATAGAATATAATATTTTTTTATTCAAACAAACTTTTACAAGGTGTTATTTTAGCGTTTAGTTATTGTAGCGTGAAGGAGTAACAAATATCGCAACTTTCTTTAGACAAAATCTCTCGTTTCATTTTTTCGGGATAAATATAATATCTTATGTCTTTAACTATGTTAATTCAAAAAATCAAAACGTTTCGTTGCTTAGTTGCTTTGTAATTTGTCCCATTTTTAGTATTAATATGATCTTGGTCACACGTAGCTGAAAAAGTTCGAGTCGATACAATTAAGGTGCAAAATTTTGAAAAATTTAAATTGATTGTGAAAGAGAAGTACTTAGTCAAAAAAGGACTTTCGCGAAATCAATCGCAACTATTTAACTGAAATACTTTAGCGTACATACAATGTGGACGCAGTAGGTAACAGCAATGCCAGTTAATTTTTGTAATAACTCGAAAGTCTCAAAAAACATGACAGCGATTTACAATGAAGCCATTAGTTAGAAGTATTTCAACGCAAAATGAAGAACAATTGAAATTCCTAACGTATTTGTTCAAAAGGTACAATTTTATTACTTTGTGTAAAACCACCCAAGTAGCACAGATAGCTGTATAAATACTCACTTTTAGACCTATTTGAACCTCTAAGCGTATTAAGACTCTTTTAAGAGTACACTGGTGATCCTACAGCTGCATAATAGCTGTCAGTGATATTTAAACAGCTTAGGCTGAATAAGGGCTGTTTAGTGGATAAAATTACGCCAAATGCTGTATAAGAAGGTATTTGTGAACTCTTATTACACTGACTTATTAAGGGGGCACGTGTGAACTATTATGAAGCTTGTTGCTGAATATCAGAGTTTTAACTATTCACGTCGCTGTTTAACATGAATCCACCATTTTGTTGTATAACCTCATAACCTATATAAATATACTGATTCATTTTTCAACTTTTATGATGTTTTGTGTATGAATTAGGAATGGATTGCATTAGTTTTTACTTCTCGATATCATAATAGCAACTTTTTATCTTATAATTCTTTTCAAAGCACTAAAAATTGTTTATTCAAGTTTTCATCACGGCTTATTTATATCACGAAACTAATTAAAAACCGAATATTTTCGTGGCGCACTAAAATTTTCTTAGGTAATATATATGTATAATGTCAGTAAAATTACATTCCCAATCATTTTTCTTTTATAAATATGAAAACAATGCACTTAACTTTGAATTTATAACCACACGTATTCAATCAAATTCAATTCACTCCACGAAGTATATTAATTTGCTAGATTTGTATTATCTATGGTTTGCTACTTCACTTTTACGTCACGTGACATATTTGCTGAATAAAGAGTAACTTGTGATCTTTTACTCAACTTAAGGCTGTATAATTTGTGCCCATTTAAGAGGTATAAGAGCTGTATACGGCCGTATACAGCCCTTATGCAGCTTTTTTATACAGCTTTAAGCGTGACGGGAATTCGTTATTCAGCTGCTAAGCAGCCTTCGTGTGCTACTTGGGCACTTTACTTATTTAATTGTGCGATTCTCTCTCATTTTAATTAATACAGCAAAAAGCTTTTTAAATTTAGCTTCAGTGATGTATGCTGTAGGTCTGATATTAATTAAGATTATTTTTCTCGAAACCTTATTATTAGGGTTATTAAGTTTTTCTGTTTTTATTTTTGCTGGCGATTTGCACAATTCTCTTTTTTTATAGTTCTATAATAACTAAGCTTTTTTCTTTTCTTCATTATCAACTGATAGACATCTGGATACAGGTCCCTACAAGAGAGCTTTATCCAGATTCCACACGTCACGGTCTTGTGCCTCTTGTGTATCTGGCGACTCATTGCGGCTCATTTGAATTCGTCGTCCAGCTATTAAGGAGTCTGTCAACACTAAATTTTCCGATGCGAGGTTGCTATTTCAGGATCTTGGATTGACTATCAATTCTTCGAACTAAGTACCTATCTCGTACTCATTGCTAGTAGAATAGAATAGAATAGAAATATTTTTTATTCAAATAAACTTTTACAAGCACTTTTGAGTCGTCAATGAATCTACCACTGGTTCGGAATGCCTTTCCTGCCGAGAAGAGCCAGCAAGAAATTTGGCGGTTGCTCTTTTCAAAAAAATAAAAATTTTACAATTGTTATTGAAACTATGCTATGTATTCAGTGCTTCCACGATGAATTTTCCTGAGTACAATACAAGAAAAAATAAATACAATACAAATACAAATAAATACAATTCAATACATGTTAACACAGGTAGGCAAAAGCAGACCCATTCCCGTTGGTGGCACCCGTTCACGAGCAAGTCGCATGATCCAGCCATTGCTTCGCTCAACCATATTTGAGGGAACGTAACAACCCGCACCACACGACACCACCACAGAAACTTTAAAGAGAGCATGACATACTTAGGCTACCCATGTCAAGGCATCGAATTGAATACTAATATTAAACTACTCATTTTAAGACATGACTGAGACAAATAAAGTGGAAACACCGTGGAACAGAATACAATAAAATCATGTTACACAGGATAGTTATAACTGTCTTATGAATCACTGGAGCGAATTATATCCACGCTTTTTTATCATTTACATAGTCTTCAATTGCATAATATGCTTTTTTCATGAGAGCAGATTTAATTGATTTCTTAAACTTGTGTAGAGGCAAGTCTAAGATTGACTGTGGAATTTTATTGTAAAACGTCACGCCCATTCTCACAAATGTCTTTTGGACTCTCTTGAGGCGCAGCCCAGGAAACATGAGCCTATTTGGATTTCTACTTGGTCTATCGGACAATTCACTCTTTTTTTTGTAACTCAAAATGTTTTGTCTGACAAATATTATGTTTTTATAAATATATTGTGAGGCTACTGTAAGAATGCCTATCTCTTTAAATCTTTCTCGAAGGGAATCCCGCGGCCTCAAATTATAGATTGCGCGGATTGCTCTCTTCTGCAAAACAAAAATTTTTCCAATATCGGCTGCCTTACCCCATAGTAAGATTCCGTATGACATAATACTATGGAAATATGCAAAATAAACAATTTTTGCAGTTTCTATGTCAGTCAACTGTCGAATCTTCCTAACAGCGTAAGCAGCAGAGTTGCTATATGGGTGCCCCATTGTAGCTTTGAATCCAGGGTTAACCCCAAAAACACTGTGGAGTCCTCAGTTTTCAAAGGTTCATTATTTATCTTTAATTTCGCGACTCGATGACCTATGTGACCTAATCTAATGCCCGTTTTACCAACGTTGTCTAACTGTTACGGGCTAGGCTAGTTAGGTGACTCTTTCTGTCGATTTCGTTTTCACGAACCTTTAGGGAACACCTACCTAGGTGAAAATGACATTGAATAGAATAGAATAGAATAATTTTTTATTCAAATAAACTTTTATAAAGTGCTTTCGAATCGTCAAATGAATCTACCACTGGTTCGGAATGCCGTTCCAACCGAGAAGAACCAGCGAGAAACTCGGCGGTTGCTCTTTAGGTATATTTAAGGGGCTACGTAAAGAGACTTCTACTTAGGGGATGATATGGTGAAAACGGACATAATTCTCCATCAGACTTTCCTTTTGAGGTTGCTAAAATATCTATATCACATATAAGGAACCTAATAAACCTTAATTATCTTGAAAAGTAAGCTCGCGCTGCTGCATAAGCCCGTCCAAAATGAAAAAATGGCACCTAATTGAGCGTTATCTAAAGACGTGTAGAGACTCCGGCGGCCCGCAGTAATCCGATAGCGATTGCAATTTTTTCCTTTAACCGTAAACAGTTTCGATTCGACGTAGAAATAACTCCGACCGTGAAGGGTTGGATTTCTTGCGTGTGAAAGGGTTTTTGTTTTATGAATTCTTCTTTGTTCGAACTTTAATAACCGAAATTGTGATATTTGAAACCTTTTTTGGATGGGAAATGATATACATACTCATATTTATTATTATTTTTATAAGCTTTGGATGTTTTGGACGTTTTTTAATAATATACAGAAGTACCTACACAATCTCTTAAACTTAACACAATTGAAAGGTCTAAATCTATTGTTATCGTTTTCTGCTGCAAAGAGAATTACGAAAGAGATAGTACGAGATTTAGACCTGCCGCCTTAGCCATATTACAAACGTGTCGTCTCTGTCTTCGATCGCTCACGCTAAAGCAGGGGTTCCGAAAGTTTTTTTTATCACGCTTCCCTTCTGAAAGGACAGGACGTGCGATAAAAAAAACTTTGGGAGCCCCTGCTTTAGCGTGAGCGATTGTAGAATGAGACGACACACTTGTAATATGGCTGAGGCGGCTGAAGTGCTGGCTGAATAGATTTTTGTCTGTTTAACTTCTGTCTTATTGGGTGTTCTGTCTTGAGCATCCCTTTTTGGTACATTCGGACTTTTAATTTTACCGATTTCTTTTTATGTGGTTCAAATATTGACGAAGTGTACGAGTATAGGTCTTTTAAAGTAAGGTAAAGTAAGGTAAGGTTTTAAAGTAAGGTTTCTCTTCTTTTTTTACAAGCTTTTATTTAATTTACAATGTATGTATGTATGTCATGTATGTAACTATGTTTGTTCGGGTGGAATCTTGCAACTCAATTTTGAAGCAGATATCTTCAACCGATTGCAAAATGCATGGTTAGCTGTGTGACGTCGTTCTAAATCCAATATGGCGGAAGATCCAAGTTTGTTTTAAAAAAGGTTTTTTACTTTCAATTTATTTTATTATTTCTATGACCTCTTGGTGACTTTGATCTCCTTGGGTGGGTGGGTTTCCTTATAAGTTCGGTGTTTAGTATGTAGCTTTATATTTTTCGACGCCGATTGAAATAGAATCGTTAATGACAGATTTTTCATACACGATTGCATCGATTAGACAACCGATACCTGCAATGTCGGTATTATTAATTACATTTAACCTTTACTTGTCTAGATTTCCGTTTTTTTTCTATTTGAAATAATAATTAATATGTTACTAATACTCAATATCAATTAGCTACCGATCAGTTAACTTGATATTCATTCCGATTAATTTGCTGCATTCTATAGTTAGTTCAAAATGAATGTAAAAAAGATATAAACCTGCTATTTGAATTTTTATTCAAGTCCTTGTTAGGTATCGAATATTTTAATTATGATCAATCGAAGTTTCATTACCTACCAACTACCAAGTATGGTCTCAAACTTGACCTAGATAGTTTTTTAGATCAATACTAGAATAAGTGATGCTGGTGATAAATAAAAGATTTAAAAGAATAAAAATCAGATCCAGATTCCAAATTATTTATTTTCTTAAATTGTTACATACAATGTTGAATTTCAATAAATCTTATTATTATTTATTCTGTTGGGGTAATGGTATAAATAAATTCACTAACGACAACTTTATCCGTCGGTTAAACACTAAAAGGCGATTGAGAAATAGAACCTAAGTTTTAGAACTATTGAGTATTTATCAGAAGCAGGCAGACGGAAACAAAAAAAGTTGCGTAGTTCGGTCAGAAAACATCAAAAACCTCTAGTGCACCACCAAACGATCCGGTTTATGCAAAATATTAACCATCATCAGTGGACTGCGAAATTTTGCAACCGAAGTGACAAGCCGAAACTTAATAACTTACTCAGAAATTCAGCAACAAATTGGGAGCTGACTCGTCGGACCGGCTCGGTAACCCTACACTGCACTGGCGTGCCGAACTCCACGACACATATAAATTGTGTTTTTATTCAAATCGAGCCTACGTGCTGCGATAAAGTCCTTTTAAAACAAATAATTACAGTGCACACAAACGCAAAACTCAAAGAGAATCAAGCCTTAGCAATCATTTAGAGAGCTTAAAGTTCCACAGACGATGCATAGATTCACGGTACAAATCATGACAAAAAGCAAAAAACAAAAGAACACGAGCCTAAAAGCTACTGCTATAAAGATGTTGATTCATTGACTATAATAACAGCGCAGAGAAACTAAACGTAAGCTCGGCATATTATTACAAGTTAAAGCTAAGTTATCAAAAAGCAAAATTACCACTTTAAAGATGCTAATGAGCATGAGCAACTACTTTTTTATGTTTAATCCACACACGTAGATCGCTTTAAACCTATGTTAGATCTTTTGACACATTATAAACGGCTTGGCACATTTTTAAACGATTTTTTGCCTTTCGGTAACATTGACGAAAATTACAAGGTCCTGGTTTATGATTTTTATTTTTAAAGCCTTCAAGGAGACCCGGTCATGCACGGTTGATTAAGTTCTCGTATTTGCCTTAATGGACTCGTTTACACAGATCCCCTTCATTACGTGTTAAAGAGTTTTCTTGGTGGTACCTTAATTGCTTTATCTACCTGACAGGTTCTGAGAGAGCAATTTTTAGAACGATTTAATAAACCTCCGCATGCAAAACACGAGTACTGACACAGTCGGTAATAAGGAATATCGAGAACACTGCGGGTAAATATTATTAACATCTACACTAAAAAAAGTGGCTGAGATTCGCAATCAAGTGGTATCGATTCGCAATATTTTTTAAAGCCATAAACTGTTTATGTGGCAAGTGTGAGATTATAAAATCGCCGAGAGCTGCTCTCGTAAAAGTCGATACACCGAGAAATTATTATAAGCGTATTCGTATTCTCAAAGCCGATATGAGCGTCTTCAACCTTCGATAATCGTAAATTAAGGGCCAACTCCGAGTTAACCGAGCGTAAAAACTGTGAACGAAAGATTGAGAGTTCATGTTACTTCCCAAATTAAAATAAGACAAAAAGCACACGTCGATATAAAAAGAGAAAGAATGATAGCAGATGTCAAACGACTGGACAATGATATTGATAGATTGAAAAATGTCTTTCAGTTAATGGACCATAGAGTGGGTTAATTGAAATTGCTGAGGTAGAGAACAATTTACAATCAATTGTAGATTCTTCAAATGATGTGGTTGCTGAAGCTTGAACACCAATGGTAGATCTGCCACTTGTCTATGTTTCTAATTGGTTTTGTCAAAGTATTCCGTTCCTGGACCCTAATCTTTGTCAAGACGGAGCGAGCGGTGAACCGGAACGGGTTTTAGAGTGAGACGCAGAGATTGCGCCCGAGCATGACAAGTGACCGGATTAATGCATTTTAAACGTGGAAGGCTTAATTTTGATCTCAGGTCCTTTAATTGAATGACTTTTTATTCCGTTTCACCGAAATGGAGGTTGGAACGACTTCACGGGTACAAGAAATGGTTTGTATTAAATTCGTGGCTTGGGTCTTTTAAATTTAGAATGTATGTATAATAGTTTGTAGGGTGATTTGGACATTTGGAAAGACTTTATGCTAATTTTTTCAAAACTGTCTTACTATTAAGAGGTTAAAGAAATTCTTTAAATGTGTTGGAGAACTTGGAGACTCAAAGTATTTCAACAAAATAATTATCTGTTACAAGTAGATCATCCTGATCTAATAAATCACAAAGATTAACTTACAAATGATATTTTGTTGTACATACCTACGTAATGTTATCCTTTAACGTGAATTTGTTGAAAGCCGACGCTTGATCTATCGGTTTGTTCTATTTTATTTTCGATACGGTCTCAAGAGCCCCCGATGTGATCATTCCTCACCATGATATGATTGACGACGTCCATAAATGATAGCTCTACATGCCGGGTCTGAGAGTGAAACCATTTAACAAATACGTTTTCTCTGCGGTTTAATGGCGATAATTTCTTTAAACTTATCGAGTTAGCATTATTATGATTATTTATTGCGTGTTTTCTTTCTTCTTCTTTTTGCTACCTGGTTATTAGCTTGCTATCGTTATAACTTCGTTGTTTCAGTCGAAATAGTTTCTAAGTTTTTCACTTCTAAGTTTTTCATCAATCTGAAAATAACAGATACGTATGGCAATAGGTATTGAGCCTTGACATCATAATACTCGCATGCTTGAGCTATTTGCTATTTTATTTTAAGAATTAAATAATCATCATGACAAGAGCATGATGTTTAGACTTAAGGTCAGTAATGAGTATCATACCATACTTTTTACAGAGGCAGTTATTTCTTTAAATATATTAACCATACTGAACATGCCTAATATTCCCCTTTCCCCTCCAACTAAGCGTAGGTAAATCTTGTCATGGTAGTAGATACAACAAATATAATGTAACGGGTGGGGTCTAAAGGTCTGAACCAGCGATAGTTTAGTTTGTACTTATTTGTTTTATATTTATGAGCATACTTGTCAATATAGCCAAAATCAAGATATTCAAGACGTCGCGTCGCCCGCCTTTCAAGTGAACTGCCACATAAAAATTGGTTCAATGGTTTAGAATCACTTTCATATTAATTTACTATGAATTTAAATCAGCTTCCATGTTAATACATTTTTTCTATTAACCCATGAAAATAAAAGACAATCAAGCAAGTAATAGTTAAAAAAAGGTTTTGAATAATAGTCTTCAATAATTTCCTTCGTAAAACCTGTTTGATCATGTCCGATAAAAAAACCGTGAGTCGGCAACGATTGATCCGGTCTGTATCGAGATTGAGACATCTTTGAAACGAGTTCCATCGTATTGGTGTAAGCTTGAAAAGAGTCTAAGGGATAAGACGTAGCGATTTGACAATTATTTATTTTACTAACACACTTCACTTAAGTTTGTTCTTTCTACAGAACATGCTTGGACGAGTTTAATAAGAATATGAATTTTCACACTTTCCATCCCATAGATGCGGTAGGTCTAGATTTTAGAGTTTTGCGATCCGTATTTATTTGTGCACCTAATTATGTTTTGTTTAACCGTAAAGCTTTGATTTATCATCATAAAATAACAGAAAAGGTACTATAGCAGAACTTGTTGGCTTGCACTTGTAAAAACTATTGTACTTGTGCTAGTTAAAATAGTTTATAGCCATAAAGTATTTTTACAACAATAATGTGTATAAACCATGTATCTTTGTAATTTTATATAAGTAAAGGACATAATGTTAACCTCGTTTCAACAGATAATACATATTTTGAATGAGTACACAAAATTCACATAGAAGTAAATAAATATTTATTTATTCTTTATCCATGTTATCATAATTTACTTAATTTTTATCATCTTAATCATCCTAATTTTTATTTATTATAGCTAGCAAGCTATTGTAGGGTGTTATCCCTACTGATAATTGATAGATGTTAGTGGACTGTATTATTTAATTAATGATATTGATATATATGATACTGATATTGATAATATGATATTTATTGATATGATAAACTTAATGATATTGATATGTTGAGCGCGTCGTAGGGCAGCCCGCTGTGCACTGTCTTAATAAGTAACGACGACGACGGCGTAAACTGCTGACGGTGCAGTGTTCGGTGGCACGCAGTGTCCCGAACTGCTAAGTATATTATTATTATAAATAAAAAAACGCATTTTCTTGTGACTCGCACCAAACGGTTCCGCCCACGACACACGCACATAATTGTTCTCAGAAACATTGATTCCAGTTTTTTAAACCCTGCTTCGATAGAAAACGTAATTACTTCATGTGTTAGCCGTACGAGGGTCTAATCCTAATGCGCCTGGCGTTTCGCCAACGCACGATTCGATACATCGATACAATCGTATCGCGTGTGGAAATCGATTTTAACGGACTCCATTTAAGACGTTGTTTAGAGCGATCTTTATAGTAATAAACTTGTAATCAATAGGGTCGGTGACCGTTAACTATTTCTAATAGTTAATCTTATTTTTTTCTTTCCGTTCCTTGATTGGATGATGATGTGTTCGGAAAAATTGTTCTAGTAATGAATTAATGTAATCAATTTTTAAAATTGTTATTATAGTATAGAAAACAATTTGCTATTCGATCAAATCGATTAAAACTTTATCGAATAACGTATGGAGATTGGGTAAAGTTAGCAATCATTTCAAATGCCTTGTTAATTCATGACATTACATAATCATAGACAATATAAAATACTGTTCTGTAATAGAGTACGGTTTTTGTTTCGTACAAGTTCTTTTTAAGTATTGGTGTCTACTTTAGGTTGACTTTTATTTGGCTTTAAATGAAACCTGTACCCTACCTCGAAGACCTAAATAAGTGCACTTGCCTCACAGTTTACACTAAGTATTGCAACTTCCAACACAGTTATGTATTGTTTTATCTTTTATCTTTTGACCATGTCTAACTACTTATTTTGTTTTAATAAAACAAAGAGAACGCCGATGAAAAAAATTAAGGGGTTTGGTATTCGTTTGTTAGTTATAGAATTTGTTTATTTTTAAATCCAATCATCATTATTAAGTTCAGTTGTTAGTGAAACAAAATTAACGTCAATATAAATAGACGTCTTATATTTTGTCACATTTCAGTCAGGGAAGTATAAATCACATGATACCAACGTGACACCCCGGTTTATAGTTCCGAGAAAGCCAATTATCAAGTTAACACGTGTTTTTATGCACAAATATGCGAATTCTTTCTACCATGTGGTGTTTTGATGAACGTTGGGTTTTAGGAAAGCAATATGGTTTCCAATGTCATCAGCTCCTATTACTGATGTCTTAGCTTTGACAACTTTCCTGACTCGTGGGAAAAGGTCTATTTCTACCGAAGCAATTTTTTGTACTTACTTAGCTTTAAAAAGTTTCTGATCAATTAATAAAATATGAATTTAAAAGCACCTACTGGTTTCTTAGAATTCACATTTAGGTAGATCTAAACTTAGGCTTTGTTGCTTAAGTTTATCGTAATAATTTAAAAGATGGTAAATTGCATAAAGAGTGATGAATGTTGTTTGTTTATACTTTACTAGCCGATGCCCGCGACTTCGTCCGCGTGGTTTTAAAAATCCCGCGATAACTCTTTGATTTTCCAGGATAAATAGTAGCCTTTGTCACTATGCCGGTCCTCAACTATACCCATGCAAAAAATCACGTCGATCTGTTGCTCTGTTGCAGCGTTTTTGAAGGACAAACCTACAAACCAACAAACAAACACACTTTCGCATTGTATCTTATAGCAAAAGGTAGTATGACGATAAAAAAATATAGAAAAATAGTTCCGAAAATAAACCTTTCATTCGTGATTGTGACTGCAATCCAAGACATACGTGGACAAGACCTTAGACTTTTTTAAATTGTGCACTTAATTAATTTATTCCCAACGAACGTAGAACATAAAAATAATAGATAAGCCGTAAACACATAACGGGAGGGGTAGTGCCAGTCCCCAGCAGCAGCAGGAAGGTATCGGATACCAAGCTGCGGCCACATGTCCTTCCGGCAACTAATTACAAAGGGACTGTGGTTTAATTATCTTTCAGAATAGTTCGGTTTGTTTTTAAACCCTTGGGGTGTTAAGCCTTGGGCGTGAAGATTTACAACTCTTGAAGGATTGGGACGTAAAGTTTACTGTCTATCGCTTCATTTTTTTCATACATACATGCTCTTTTATCGTATCTTCAATAGAGCTCAAGAAGGAGAGAGTCTATCGCTTTATTTTTTTTATACAAAGGTATATATGCCCTTGTGTCGTACCTTAAAAAGAGATCAAGAAGGAGAGAGTCTATCGTTTTATTTTTTTTTCATACATAGGTGTATGCTCTTTTATCGTATCTTCAATAGAGATCAAGGAGGAGAGAGTCTATCGCTTTATTTTTTTCATACAAAGGTATATATGCCCTTGTATCTTACCTTAAATAGAGATCAAGGAGGAGAGGGTCTATCGCTTTATTTTTTCATACAAAAGTATATGCTCTATTATCGTATCTTCAATAGAGCTCAAGGAGGAGAGAGTCTATCGCTTTATTTTTTTCATACATACGTGTATGCTCTTTTATCGTACTTTAAATAGACAGAGGGCCTATCGCTTTATTTTTTGGTCTTTTATCGTATCTTCAATAGAGATCAAGGAGGAGAGGGATCAAAAAACTGAATTTTCTAAGAGCTACTTTCTTATTAATATAACTTTTTTGTATATGTACATTGCTATTAGTCGTCGTGATGCTAGCATGTTATCAATATTTATCTAGATAGGTTCTATTTTTACTTTTATAAGTCTCATTAAAATGATTTCTACACTTCTTCAATAAGTAGGTATGTCTTTTTCTGAATTTTATTCTTTCTTATGATACCGGTAGTTACGTCTCGCAAGGACAGCTTAAAGACTTTGGTCTTCAAGTACAGATGGATATTTTAATATAATATGTATTAATATTCATCTATTTTAATGTCTTACTATAAAAATAGGTCATCCCAAAATATTAAATCAGGCTTTTATAACCAACTCCACTGACGTGTAAAACATCGTCGATCTAAAAGTACTGGTGAATCTAATTAGTTCTCAAATTAACATCAAATATATCTTATATTAGTTCGCCATTCCATTACGCTCGTCGGCTGTTCATAAAATAAATCACCTAAGCTTATAAATCCTAGCACACGTCAGCGACAGTTCATTTCTGTACAATTAATGGGTAAATATATCTAAATTTTGAATTTAATGTTCTTGTACTACGTATGCTCTTTAGAGTTTAGACTTTTAGTGGCCTCTTTGGCATATTTGGTTTATGAGTAAAGATTAAAAAATATATATATGTACGCGACGAATTGAGAACCTTCCTTTTTTCCATTTGGTTGGAAAGAGCTTGACGAAATTGCGTTTCACTGTCTCTCTCAAGATCTATGCTGAGATCTATAGCTAAGATTTTCCAAATCAGTCCGGACGTCTTCGACTAATCGGGGAACATACATTAAAAAAAAAAAAAGATTTCGACGAATTGAGAACCTCCTTTTTTGGAAGTCGGTTAAAAAATTACTATGTATTAGATACATTATTTTTGTTTAATTTTTGACTTATTTAGAAATTGTTTAAAAGACGGTAATTATTTATTCAAAGGGTTAGATAGGAATAAACCAGGTCTCACCTCGTACCTACACGTCAGCTTAGATTGATCGGTGTGGTAGGACTCGGTGTGTCGTTAAATACCTAATTTATATTTATGTCGAAATTCATTAATAAAACCACTCATCTGTTACAGCGCGCAACAATCTTGATATTTATCTAAGAGATTGTTGTTAGGTGAAGTTATTGTCATGAAACTATTGAACGGTATTAACCGAGCATAGAAACAAGTATAGTAATTTACGAGGGCACGTGAGCTTTACTTGTGGTTAGGTAGTACATGCACATTGCGTACCTAAGTGTGCGTGCCTGTCAGGAGCCTAGGTAGATGAATTGACAACCTCTTTCCGTTTTTTCGTTAGTTGAAAATCACTTCGATCCGATATTCCGTTGCTGCGTGTTTGAAGGAAAAACAAACAAACAAACACACTTTGACATTGTTAATTATTACGAGTATTTTAATAAGAAGTACAAGAATACACAATACTCGACTGCAGCGTACCTACATGGAAATTGAAGTCTGAAAAACCTAAAAGCAATATTCTCATTAAAACATCAGTTGTCATAAAACGATTAGTGAATGGTAGGGTCCGCAAAAAAAGCCTTAACGAGGTTTTTATACCATAATCAAAGGTAACAGGTAGTGTGAGGTTATAACGCAGGTGTTTCTAAGAATTCGTGAGGGGAAAAACGAGGTATAAAATTCTCGACGGGGTTGATACCTACCGCTGCATTAAAATTAAGTTTTTTTCGGTAGTAATGCGTTGATCTGTCGGATGTGCCAAGTTAACTTTACAAATAAATGGCCTGTCTTTTAAGCGTTATTTAAATTACCAATTTGATATAGGTAGGTTAAGTTACCTACCTAAAATTATACCCTACGTAAGATTTAGTTATTGTAGAAGTTGCAATACATTCAGCCCAATAACAATGATCGCAATGACAACTTCTGTGATAGCATTCCTGAGTATCATAACGATATTACAGTTGATTATAATCAAATTAAATGCGTAGCCAGCGATGTCATGGTGACATCGCTGGCTACGTATCCAAACAATCGTATTAAAATGTAAGACAGTTAACTCACTTGGCTACGGTTTAGTAACGTCGCCAGTTTGGAAGCGTAGCCACAACCGACCGGCCTCTTCGTGGAGATTGGTTACTTTTGCGACCTGGCGACGCGTAGCCAAGTCGCCAGTACTCTGTATGCAAGTAAGTTACGCATCTCATTCAGTGGCCAACTGATCGCCAAGAACGAAATCCAATGAATGAATGACGAGAGTCAGTAGCTATTGGCAACCTCATTTGTCTACAGTAGTCCCATAGAGATAGCCATGGCTACGTAGCAAGCGAGACGGCGCAATGGCTTTCCAGTATATTAGAGCCCTTATGAAGAAAAGCTGTAGAATTCAAATCCAAACTTAAGCGACATGAATAAAGTAGTTGGCTAATTAATTTATTTGTATAGATAATATCCGATAGTTTATAAACGGTTTCTGCGAAAAATAATTCTACCTGATAGTGAGTCATAAAATTGATGATGTGCTGTATTTTCTTCACGCTTGTAAGTTCGAAACTCATTAATTTACTTTAAGTATCAATAAGTATGCGATCTCTTATCGATTGGCCAATATTCAAAAAAGGTGACCCATTAAGGTTAGCCCACGCCATTACAAATTCACCTCGCAACGCCTTCATCTTGCCGCGTCTCTAAAAACACATAACTTACGGCCAGCCTCATTAGTATACGACAATAGTCGGTACGATGCTACAAAGTCACTGCCAAAGGTGCCGACCAACAAAGCTATTGACATTCATATTTTAACGCCAACCCGACCGCGACACCCGCTAGATGTCGTCCATCCGGACCAATTTTACGCTCAATCGAAACCGATAAAAATTAATACATCAGCCCAAACCGATACCGATAGTCGAATAATCGAACGAGCAAAAAGCGACCCAGTCGATCCGCCCGATCGCTCAATATTCCAACGATCAAAAAAGAACATAAAGTCAGTATTCGTATAAAGTTTTTGCGCGCGGTTACACGAATGTCGTTAGGGTGACCAGTCGTATGGAATTCGAAACGGACGGGCTTATCGACTCGATTGATGAACTCGACTCGCCTTTTTTCCCTATCGCTCGATACATCGATGTGAGAACCGTCTCGCGGAGGATGAAGACATAAAAATGTTGGTAGTCGGTCGGCGCGTCAAAGACCACATGCAATATTTCGGGAGGTTTTCGGAATCGCGCTCGTTTTCTTGTTTGAGTGTCCGCCAAATTGGTGGTCCAGCGTGCTTTTCGCCTCAGCCTATTATTTCGGCCTAAATCGCCCGCCTTGCCTCGAACGAGCGCGTTCAACAAATCAAAGGGGTCTCATTCCTTTTTTTCGCCTTAAAAACGTGTTTGTTTTTGAAGGTATAAGCCATGTAATTATAATGGGGTATCGCAATAACGTTCACGACGAATCTTTAAGTTGATTAGGTTTGATTAATAACTAAATAATCACGGTGAAGTAATAGACCGTTTTTGCTCAACACTATAATTAAGCCGCGTAAAATATGCGAGTTTGTTCTTCGATTTTTTGCGTTGAGCAGTTTTTGCGACGCGGCGTCCAGGCGTTTACCTTGTAACAAAAAGCACGTCAAATAAGTCGTTATAAACTGTACTCAATAAACACTGGCATCCGATAATTATATTATTCCGAGTAAATTAAGTAAGGCAGAAAGGGCCAAGCGATACAAATATGAAAACATAGAGTTAGAGAGATGTTTTCATATTAAATATGACACGGGCAAATATGCTGTGTTGAAACTCCTGGGTTATGGGGCGAGAAGGCGAAATCCTTTTTTAGGGATCTATCATCCTGTCTCATCCACTGTGACCGGAGGATACCTACCTACCTTGGCCAACGTATAAGTTTAGACATTAAGTGGGGTAACGCAGCTAGCGTTCTGGATACATTTCCTCTTTCGAGTGGTTTTACTATTAATTATTTAACCTTTGTTAATTGAGAACCACATTGAGTACCTATTTATTTAAATTATAATTTTATGAAAAAATAACTCTACAACTTATAAATTTTATTGAAATCCGAGACCAAATTGTCCCGTACCTCGAATGCGATAAAACTTTACCACAGAATAAAAATTCTTTGAAATTTCGAAATGAACCAATTCCCTTACGATTTAATTTAACATATTCCAAAGTCATAAAAATTCTCTTACGATCGAGAAATATCAGCATTGGAATATCGAAGTTAGGGGCTGCCAATTAGGCGAGGCATATTTGGATGGCGCCAAATTTAGCGAGCGCAAAATGAGATTCAGCGAAATAGCTCGTAAATGTCTACGGCCTTATTAATCACTTGTATCGCTAAGTGGACACTTTATATTCAAAGTGGTCTACTGTTGACATCTCAATCTTAAGATATTAAGGCATAGAATGACTAACATAAACTTGATATGTAGCTGAATTTAAATGGTCTCAGATTTGTCATGCGTGAAGAGTCTGTAGATAATTATATCGAGTATTGAAATAGGTACAGGTTTTACTTCGATAAAAACAGATGGCTTGATATTTTGAACATAGTTGCTGAGTTATAAAATTAATAAATATGTACTTAATAATAAACTTGGGTACATCCACGCTGCATCTATATATCTATATGCTTATGGAATACCCACTAGCCTTTCTAACTGGATTTCTGACTTCTTGAGTGGGCGATCATTTCGAGTCGTCATAGATGGCTCCTCATCTGATCTGATGGCGATTAATGCCGGTGTCCCTCAGGGATCAGTTCTCTCCGCAACGCTCTTTCTGTTGCACATAAATGATCTCCTAAGACCCGGTATCTTTGGGTATGCGGATGACAGCACTGTTACGGAGAGATACATGTCCGGTCCTCGTGCTAGTGGGGCTGAAATTCTTGAGTACAGAGAGGCTTTGGTTGAACGCATAAATTCGACTTTGAAAGAGGTATCCGATTGGGGTGACGCCAACCTAGTCAAATTCAATGCTTCCAAAACGCAAGCGTGTTTAGCGTGTTTATTCTCCGCTAAACGGAATCCATTCCCACTGACTCCGACTTTCCGAAATATATCTGTACCGATCACCGATAGTATAGATCTTCTTGGCATAAATGTCTCGTCTAACATCAACTTTGGACAATGCATCGAATCCAAGGCAAAAACTGCTGGTAAGAAACTTGGTATCCTCAACAAAGTTAAGCGGTACTTCACGCCCGATCAGCTTCTTACTCTGTATCAAGCACAAGTTCGATCGTGCATGGAGTACGGCAGCCATTTATGGGACGGCTCTGCTAAGTACCAGCTCGCTGCTTTGGATTCGGTAGATCGACGTGCCAGAAGACTCATAGGCGACGAATCGCTGGTAAACTCCAGACTCCAAAGTCTGGAACATCGGCGCAAGGTTGCCTGTCTGTCGGTGTTCTACAGGATATATTTCGGAGAGTGTGCCCAAGAACTATTTGATTTAGTTCCTCCATCACCATTCTACCACCGAACCGCGAGACATCGCACGAATCTGCACCGCTACGTGGTCGAAATTCCACGATGCCGCACTAAGCGCTTCGCTTCCTCGTTCCTAATACGCACCGCAAAAATTTGGAATGCCCTTCCGGCTTCCGTTTTTCCAACTAACTATAATGTGGGTGTCTTTAAATCAAGAGTGAATAGGCATCTTCTAGGCAAGCGCGTATCATCTTAGGCTGCATCTTCACTTACCATCAGGTGAGATCGCAGTCAAGCGCTAGTCTATATATTTAAAAAAAAATCTTTATTTACCATCAGCTGAGATTGTAGTTCAGGGCTAGTCTAAGCTATAGCTAGTGCAATAGTTTTCCTTTAATGAAAGTTAACATTTTCAGTCCAATTACCTGTTTAACGCAAGTAGCATCTAAGGAAAAAGTTAGAATTGCAATCACACTTGCCAGTATGCACCTGTCCAACCGTGCTAACGTTCACTCATGCAACCCGGTGCGGGTCAACTAGTTACAATTTATAATAAATTTGTTTTTTCTTTTCAGGCTTAGAATATTTAAGTGCAGCGAGAAGTTTGCATCCCGAACTTCATGCGGGCAGTACGCTGGCCAGTCAGGACTTCCAATTAAGTTTAGAAGGTTTGTAAAATTTTATGCACGTAGCTATGTTCACTCCATTATTCTTGCATCAAATAGACAAAAGTAGTATCTTTAAAATCAATACAGATTTCATATTTTCTTGATGATTTTGATTCTGTCAATATCTAGAAGGACCGACTGAACTTTATCATCTGATGTTTCTTCGTCAACATTGCCGGACAAAAGATGTCTTTTAGGGACTTCTACATGTCTTGCGCACTTGAAACCAATGACGCGACCCATGTCATTTGCCCATTTATTGGTAGATCTGCTAACACTGCTTTTGTCGGCGCCCAACATTCTGAAACGTGAGCTATGCTTGGCTTTTCTCTATAATTTAACTAATAAGAGAAACATCAAGAATAGCTCAAGTTTTGAATTGATCTTCTTTAATTTCTTTTCTTGATTCAACGCTATCAAATCAGAAAAGAGAAGGAGAGGAGAAAAGGATCCATTGTAAAACCAGAGTCACTTGTATAGCTAAACGAATCGCAAAGCTGAAGTGGCATTGGGCACAAACTACTACTGAATCGCTTCTTGTGTAAGCAATAAATGTTATATTGTTGCAGGTTCTCGGATAGCATCCCAAAATCGGCTAAGGCTATCTGGTGGAGCGATAGGAGCGTCTGCCAATCGTAAGAGGGCAGTATCCTGGAGCCCATACTCTGCGGAGTCTCTCGACCTGGCAGCTGTGATACGAGCGTCGCCCGCCAGCTTAGCTGTTAGAGCGCCGTCTGCGGCCTCTACTGGCAGCTATGGACACCTTAGTGCAGGTGGAATATCGATTTGGCAACCAGTTTTTACAGACATTTTTAATGAAAATACTGCGTTTTATCCATATTTCTAATATTGGATTAATAACTACATTTAAACTTTGGGAGTTCATATTAACTCTATTGATAACTGTGAAGAAAAGTTTTGGAAAGTTTATCCATACGTACTTCCGACATAGCATCATACTGCAATACTTGATTATTTGGTAGTTCGACTCTTTTAAGTTTTAAGGCTCCGTTAAGTTACATAACCTATTCTAGTGAGAATATCGTTACATTGGCGTTGGACCAACGTACATCTGTATTCTAAATGTCTGAGATGATTCCTGAGGAAGAGCTTGGTTTGAGAGGGGTAACAGGTAAAGAAGCATTAAGGGTTAGGTTGCGGAACAGGAGCCAGTTCAGGTTAATGTTAAGTCAATACTCCTTCCCGCACCACGCATCAAGCTCAGGAACCGTCTCAAAGAAACGGTGGTCCTATGATAAGCTTCTTATTGGATAGGCTCTTTCTGACATAGTCATTGTTTTTAGGTGCAATATCCCCTGCGCTATCTCTCTCGCACGCGTCGCTGGCGCAGCAGCTGCTGGCACGCGGCGGCAGCGGCGTCATCCCCGGCGGGGTTCTGCTGGACCCGGCGCACCAACAGGCGGCAGCGGCGGCCGCGCACCATGCCGCGCATGCGCACCTTGTGGCTGGCATCCATAGGTTTGATTGGGCTACTCTATCTCCTTATAAGCTTACTAGCTGTTGCTCGCGACTTTGTCCGCGTGGATTTACTTTTTAATAATCCCGTGGTAACGCTTTGATCTTCCGGATTAATAAATAGTCTTCGGTTCGGTTCTTGTTCGGTTCTCGTCGGGTGACTGCCTTCGACCACCGTATCGCATTGTTCGCCCGCACTATTATTTCTTTATGCTCGGCTTCTAAGAGCCGTACCGAGATGTTGAATAGCCTATAACCTTCCTCAAGAATTGGGCTATCAGACACAAAAAGAATTTTTCAAATCCGACTTATAGTTCCAAACTTATATTACTAATATAATAAAGTGCAAGAGTTTGTTTGTAGATTATTGTAAGCTAGACCTATTTGGACTAAGAGAACACATTGAAACTTAATTACGTAATTTTACTTCATTTCCAGATCTCATATATCATCGCCGACGCAGTTGTTAATAGGTGGTCCGGTTGACGTAAGAAATGGTCTGGGTCTCGACGGAACACCTCCTCAGCACATGCAGCAACCGCCTCAGCAACCTGAAATCACCAGTGTCATGGAGGCTGATAGGTAAATAACTTATTCTGATTGCGAAAGAGAGAGTTTTAGTGGGTAAAAATCGCACATAAACAGACCCTACCCTACTAGAAAGCGCGGGTTTATAAGCCTGTCCAAATTCAATCAGATTTTAAAATTTACAGAAATGTGATTCTGTGTGATTGTAATTTTTATAGCAACATGAAAAAACAGAAAAAGGACTGAGTTTAAAAACTAAGTTAAACAGCTATATTTTTCTAATTCATGCTAATTTATATTTCTATTGTAGGTATTGTAAGGCCACTAAATTCAGCAGCAATTTTAACTTATTTCACTAATTTTAGGGACGTACCTACTATGTACTCCAGTAAAAATTGACCGTCATTTTCAGTGCATCGACAGCTATGAACCAACGCAAGTCACCCCAAGTCCTGATATCGCATCGAGATAACATCAACAGCAATAAACCGCTATCTGCAGCAGCTGAAAGCACAGTTCACGACGGCTTGGATTCTAAGGACGAGCCTGGAGATTTTATTGAGACCAACTGCCATTGGGTGAGCATTAATTACCTTTAGAATATAAGTATATCTCAACTGATCGCCATTTTACGGTTTGGGCACAGGACTTCTCTCTAATGAGAAACATCCTTAAGGGTTCAGGTCATAGTCCACTTCACTGGCTAAGTAAGTGAATTGGTGCATACTTAAATTGTGAATATGGTGTGGCGGGAAGAACAACTTTGTATTAGCAAGTTATGCTTGCGCATTTTATGGATTTCCTGGTTTTGGGCAAATGAAGTTGGTTACTACATAATTCCACGTACATTTAGGAAAGGTATAGATGTAGATGATGAATTACATACATTGCATACATTTAAATGTAAATTTTCATTGCTACAGGTTGACTGCAAATTAGAGTTCCCTACCCAAGACGACTTGGTGAAGCATATTAATACGGACCACATTCACGCCAGTAAGAAGGCGTTCGTATGTCGTTGGGTTGGATGCTCCAGAGACGAAAAGCCTTTCAAAGCTCAGTACATGCTCGTGGTGCATATGCGACGGCATACTGGTGAAAAACCTCATAAATGTACTGTAAGTATATCGTCATAAAATTCAGTTTTGATTGACAGTTTTAATACCTCTCTGACTCAGACCCAAAAAATAAAAAATATTATTTTGCTTGAAATCAATAATTAAAACAATATCTACCCTTAATATGGGTTAGTAGTTCTCGACAACTTGGATAGATTTTGAGCAACGAAACAAATCTTTTTTTTAATTACATTAGATTTGACGACAAACAATGATGGGAAGCTTTGATGAGTTGGATCGCCTTTACTTTAACGATACTTAAATAATACATGGCAGGAAACACGGACTCCAGCCTTCTGGATGTCCTTACATTGCACACCTTAGCAGTTCATTTCTGGAACGTTGAATTTAAAAATTTCGTGCGAGTATTAACTTCTACTATATAACTCTAACTGAATCTGGTGTCCTATGTTTCAGTTTGAAGGTTGTTGCAAAGCCTATTCACGGCTCGAAAACCTGAAGACCCATTTACGGAGTCACACTGGAGAAAAACCGTACACCTGTGAATATCCTGGCTGCGCGAAAGCCTTCTCCAACGCCAGTGATCGAGCGAAGCACCAGAACAGAACGCATAGTAATGAAGTAAGTAACTTTGCGTGAATCTTTAGCCTAAGCTTTGAGATTTTTTTCTTTCTCACCAAAATGTAATAAAAGTGCATTCAGATGATGATTAAAAAATAAAATCTTTTTCTTTATCAAGCGACCGTCCATTATGGAACAAAAACCACTTGTATGGATTACCTCAGGCCTCGAGTCTTGTATCCAACAGCTTCCTGCAACTCATCTGACGTCAGTCTACCTAGTGGGGGATTAGCCAACATTTTTAGTCTTCAAGCACTGAGTAATTTTAGATATTCATAGTAAATTATCTATTTCCAGAAACCCTATGTTTGCAAAGCTCCAGGTTGCACGAAAAGGTACACAGATCCATCGTCTCTCCGCAAGCATGTGAAGACTGTCCATGGAGCCGAGTTCTACGCTAGTAAGAAGCATAAAGGTATTTTTAAACTTTTGATATTTAGTTCCTCAT
Organism: Hipparchia sbordonii; assembly: GCA_038048805.1. Lineage (NCBI taxonomy): Eukaryota > Metazoa > Arthropoda > Insecta > Lepidoptera > Nymphalidae > Hipparchia > Hipparchia sbordonii. Next base: position 5,192,658 of record JBBIWI010000019.1, read on the forward strand.
TATCATAAGCAAACCATCAACGGCTGACTTCCTCTTTTCGCGCAGGTTTCCTCTCAAAGAAGAGTAATAAAGCCATGGCCCATGGTCTACTATGCTGGCTAAAAGAAAATTGGTAGACTTTTTATGGAGGCGACAGTCTCAGGCGTGCAGGTTTTTCCCGATGTTTGCTTGTTGTTTTGTCATCAAGTTGGCAAACATTCGACTTTTAAAATACCGCCGGTTTTTAAAATATTTTGAATTCACTACAGATTTTTCTGAATTTTTCGATTCGGATGATCAACTAGTGGTTTTTATATCACAGACTTCAGCTTTGAAGCTAACATGAAGAGCCAAATTGATTTTAAACCGCGGAATTTTATTTATTTATACCTTTGGCTGCCACTCTCACTTGCTAGCGTACCAGTTGGATTGCGCGCTTGCTGAAACGTAGTCTTCACTTGAGGACTGATACCTGCCAAAGTTATTCCAACTCAAGCACTATAATGCTCAATAATGGAAATTGTCATTTTCAGGATGCAGTCGTGGAGATGATTCTGCGGAATCAGGCGGCGGTGGAGCGGGATCTTCTCCCCGTTCAGAAGAAGGCGGCGTTCCCTTGGGAGTCAGGGGTCACACGTCCTCCGCCTCTGTCAAGAGCGAGAGCCCTGCGTCACCTTTACCTCATGGTCTACATACGCCAGCTCATCAGGTACGAGTCTACCTTTATTATTTTTTTTATAAAGAATATCATATATTATGTTACATTATCGTCATTAGCATTCTATCCACGGTTCTACTGAGCGCAGGTCTCCTGTCAGACCGCCCCACTGACCAAATTTCTTTACAGACACTCGTTTCAGAACATCATTAACTACCAAACTCTACTATGAAAATTCGATGACCTTAACGTGAAAGTAAAATAAACCGTAACAATATTGATTTAGAGCTCAATTTCGTGTATGCATCCGAAAGAAAGAAAGAAATACATTTATTCTTGTTTAGTGTTACAAACAGTACATTTTATACTAATTAATTATAAGCATATAATTAAATTGAAGAGCCTGTTTATTCATTTACTTTTATTTTGTTTCCGATACAGTTGTCAGCACAGTGTGGTGGCGAGTTGGACTTCGGTGGATCGGGTCTCGGCGGGTTCAGTGACGAGAACGGCGCTCCTTACTTCAGATTAGACGGCGAGGTAATTACTGTTAAACTACTCCTCACAAGTTGAATATTTTTCAAATTGCAATTATTGAAAACTAGTGTGAAATAACTAGCGGGAATCCTGGACTTTTCAAGTATAAATAGTGCCCTATGACACTCTCCAGGTTCTCTACCTATAGGCCTATATCACCAATACCAAGCACTGAAAAAAAAATTGACATTTTAACGGATACAAAGACTGGACGTCGTTTTCAATCTTTTTTCTGAATTGAAGGTTACTGGTTAACTTTTGTATTGACAACACTAACTTCTACAATTAATAGACTAGAATAGAATAAAATAGAAATATTCTTATTCAAATAAACTTATTTAAGTGCTTTTGAATCGTCGATGAATCTACCACTGGTGGAATGCCGTTCCTGCCGATCTATAAATCTATTATTTATAGAGGTTAGACTGACAAGTTTTGTGGGTTGGAACTTTTTTATTGTAACTACATCGAACTGCAAAAACGTCAACTGTGTTCGTCGGTTAAAGTTCAAAATTCAAAATTTATTTATTTCATGTAGGCCACCTTGTAGCTCTTATGACACGTAATAAATCTACTAACGGTTCGGAATGCAAATTCTGCTGTGAATAACCGGCAAGAAACTGAGCAGTTTCTCTTTTCAAAAAATAAAAAAATAATTTTTTTTTCAATAGTTAATCAAACTATGCTATGTATACAGTGCTTCCACAGTGAAGCTTCGAAAATGCATACATAGGTACATATAGTCTAACACATGTCAAGATGGGTAGACAATTCCCGTTGGTGGCACCCGTTCACGAGCACGACGCATGATCCAGCCGTTGCTTCGCTCAACCATATTTAATACTTTTTTGTTTGTATCAGGTGGAACAGGAAGTGGTGGGCGAGGTGGGGCAGCTGCCGCTCATGCTGCGCGCGATGGTAGCCATCGGTGAGCCACGCGCCCACCACCACGCACCGCGTTTCGGCCACAAGGTGGGCGTGGGAAGACTGATGCCGCCGGTGCACGGGGCTGATATTGGAGGAGGTGAGATTACTTGTTATCTACTAGCTGATGCCCGCGACCTCGTAAGGTCTTAATTCCCGTTGGAACTCTTTCATTTTCCGGTATAAAATGTAGCCTATGTGTTAATATTGGGTATGAGCTACCTTGATTACTTTCAGCATACCCTTTCGTTTTTATAAAATGAGTGTGAATAATCAGTTCAAATCTCTCATCACGAATTTATGCACTGTTTTGCATTTTCATTTTATTTTTTTAATTCTTGGATAATTCGCAAGTTGTCAAAAAAATGCACAACATCAATTAGAAAATAAAAATTTTATTGCTTTCATACGGGTAACACGCCTTTTTGAAAGTTAAAAGTGTGAATTTTGGTATTTCAGGTGGTATTCAAGGGAGGACGGAAATTGGTAGCACAAATGTAGCCGTAGAACTAAAATCTGCGCTTCCCAACACGAGGCGAGATTCTGGAATTTCTTCCGGCAGCAGTTTGTACAGTGCACGGTAAGTAATTTTTCTCCGTTACCTCATAAAAAAATCTATGGCCACACGAAGGAAAACCAACCAAACTTTATTACATACCATTCAGAACATTATGAACTCTCAGGTGTGCGGGGTTCTCACGATGATTTCCTTCACCGTTCACATTACACCAACTAACAACACATTTAAACTTCTGAGAATACTGATTTAGTGTGCGCTGCATAATCTCGTAATTTTTTTACTTACGCGTTTCTCCCATAGATCATCAGATATCTCCCGGAAGAGCAGCCAAGCATCAGTCGTGTCGGGTGCCGTGGCCACCACTACAGGCATGGCTGGGCAGCAACGGCTGGTCTCACAGCACACCGCGATATACGATCAGCTGTCTCCTGATAGCAGTCGAAGGTGTTTATCAGAATAATCTTATTATTCTATTAATATTTTAAACGCGAAATTTTCAAAAAACATCCATCCATCCATCCGTCCATCTACATATCCAGTGTGGATGGATGGATGGATGTTTGTTACTCATTTACGCCGCAACGACCGAACCAATTTGGCTGAAATTTGATACAGAGATAGGTTATAGTCTGGAATAACACATAGGTGACAGGTATACATAAATAAGTGTGATACAATACGAGCTACTAATATTTTTTTAAATCTCATGTCATCTTACAGATCTAGTCAAGTGTCTTGCGTGGGCTACGCACCGCCGCCGTCATCAGCTCTGGCCGCTGTGCAAGCTGTCAGAACCTCTCAGGGCAATCAGGTAATTACCCCGTTCTGCCCTTACCGATTCTTACGGATCTGAAACCAAAAAGGCCTTATGATAAGGTTCAGAGTAACTCAGCAGTTCATGGAGACAAATCAAATTATCCCTGCGAGATCAGAAATAAGGAGATCCGTAGGGGAATCAGAACTACCGACATAGCTTATCGATATGAAGTAGTAATGGCGAGGCATAGGACTTGAAGAACCGACGGGCATTGAGGTTCTAAGGTGCTGAAATGACGATATCGAACTCGAAGGTGTAGCGTCGGTAGACCTCCAACTAGATGGACGGATAAAATCTGAGGCGAGTCTCTTGTAGCTACTGGATGCAGGCGGCACTGGATTTTGTTCTCATGAAGTTGCCAGAATTTAGCTACCCATGTACTACTGTCAGAATCTACTACTGACAGTATCTTTTTTGTATTTTCTAAGGAATTTTGTATAATGTTCGTCAAATGTTTTCAGGCTGTTCTGCTCCGAGGTGTGACGTGTTCTGAGGTCAGGGCGGAGGAGTTGGCTTTGGAGCTGGACCCTAACGTGCAAGTGAAGGAGGAAGCGAGGAGGCTGTCGGAGCAGTCCAACCTCAGCGACCAAGCCCAGGGCTACCAACCTTATCCTTGCAACAATGATGACGTGGCAAGTATTCAGTAGCTAGTAACTCTTCGACCCGCCATTGCCTGTTTGGCTCGTATAGCGTGTTCGACTGCGGATGATGAGGTCCTAGGTTCGAGTCCTGGTTCACTCCAAAAATATATATTCTCCATTTCTATATTAATATAAATTTATTTATTATTTTGCATTTGTATGTAGTTTTTTGTATTTTCTGTCAAGAAATTCTGTAGATACATACTAGCTTAGAGTTACAAAATTGGTGTGTTACTCGTTTTACTCATAAAGCCATCGGCCCTATGCCTGATCTCTCCGGTCGTGCCCGGATTTCCATTCTATCAGGCTATGAGAGTGAGGGAATAATTTTTGCAAACGTTAACTTTTGTTCAGACAACAGAAGAGAATTCTTCTGTTGTCTTTTGTTTTCTTCTTTCCTTTTTCAGTCAACAAATTCCTTTATAATCTCAGTTTAAACTAACCCAGAATTGATATTTTTTGCAGGGCGATGCTCCGTTCCCATTCAAGACAGAAGATGACCATGAAATTACATACAAGGAATCTCGATCCAATTCCACTAACACTGTAGTAGTCACCACAGCACAAGTTCATCACCCCAATCAAGAAGTTAATCTTGAACAGGTAATTGAATTGGTACTTGATGATATACTATTCGCAATCCTACTAGAATCTTCAGTATAATTTATTCTGTTCCTAAGAATAAATTGATTTAAAAATATGTATCTTCGATAATAGACTTTCTCTCTTTCGTAAACGGAAGATACATATCATTTCATTTTTATTTCCCAGGTCGCTGAAGGAGAGATGGTGGAGAACAAGCTGGTGATACCAGACGAAATGATGCAATATCTTAACCAATCAATATTGGGAACCGACTCGGTAACACCGGCCAAAACGGACTCCACCAATCCCGAACTAGAAGCTAGCAAAGAAAAAGATACAACCAAAGACATTTTATCCAGTGAAATACAGAACGCGAACAATTCAAATGACAAAATCAGTGATGTCGCGACGAGTGATGATTCCCTTCTCAAAAATCTAGGTGCCATAGGAAGTGATCTCAACATAAGTGATATTCAAGTTGATTTAAGGTCATTAGATGTTAGTATGTCCGGTAACAGCGGCTCTCTATTAGCCTCCAAGTCTTTAGATGATAAGAATACTCCCCTCCAAGAACAAACCATTCCCGAAGTCACTCCAGAAAAATGCGAACAAGAATTCTCAAAACCTCCAACAAGTAATGTAGTTACGAGCAATCCTTTACAGTCCTTACAAACTATGACGGCGAACCAAACGGAGCAATCTACAAGGATGAGAGTCAATAACCCCCTACCTCAAAAGCCTGCTATGAGTCCGAAAACGGTTGTCATGACTCAGACAATCATGAGTCCTAACTTAGCACATAGTATGCTAAGCCCCCAGAGTTTACCTCATAGCTCAATGAGTCCACAGAGCATGAGGAGTCCACAGCATATGCCTCAAGGCATCATGAGTCCTCCGAGCATATACAATGTGATGAGTCCACAAAGTGTAATGAGCGTTATGTCCCCACAACATAACGCAATGAGCCCCCAAAGCATGCAAAGTCTATTGAGCCCTCAGATGCCAAATCAAATGATGATGAGCCCCCGACATAATAATATTGGAAGCCCTCATTCTCAAAATATCGCTAGCCCTATGATGAATATGGCTAGCCCGATGACTCAAAATATAGCAAGTCCGATGAGTCATGGCATGCCTAGTCCGATGCATCCAGGCCTACAAAGTCCTATAACAAGTCCCATGGTGCAAAACATGTCCAATATGACAATGAACGTGCAACCAGTTCAAAATTCAACTCCAAACATGATGATCAATATGAATCAACCTCAGCAGATGACCCCGGTTCCTCCATACAACAATCGCCCGAATTGTGTCACAAAGCATCCTAACAAAAACTTTAATAATGTTCCTAATCAATACCAAAATCATAACTACCCACAAGCACCACCTTATCCTATGCAAAATCAACAAATTAATATTAACACAAGAAACCAAAATAATCAGCAGTACCAGATGATGCAACATTATAATCAGAATCAATCTCAGGTACCCATGATGCCAAACAATCATCAGAACATGGTTTATAATAACCAGATGACAAATTATGTACAGCAGATGAATTATCCGAATGAAAATACTCAAATGCATCCAATGCAGTTGTCCAGATCTTCTATTATGAGTGTAGACAATAGTGGAAACATGAGCCGTAGTATAATGAACAGTTTTTGTGAACAGCAGAATGTATGTCCTCCTGCGATGCAAAACGTTCAGTATAGCCAAAACGTGCAATATCTTCAACCTCCCCCTTACAATTCCGTTACCAACGCAGCTAATGTAATGGGCCCACCACCACCAAAGAATAACCATCAATACAACCAAGCCATGATGAACAACAATCAATACTACAACCATCAAAGATCATACAATCAATGGGACTATCCGGGCAATCAATTCAACAAGCACAATGTTCAAAAATCCGTGCAAAATTCAGTGAACATGTCGATTGGTAGTCAAAAACCAATCAACGGTGCGAGAATATCCATGAACTGCAATCAGATAGCCAAAAATCCAGGGGAACAACAGCAACAGCAACAACAACAAGCCGATTGCAGTATGAATAGTTTGCGAAGCCAGAACAACCAAGCTGATGTTCAAGTTTGGGATATTTCTCAGTCCCAAATAGAGGCCTCAAACGGAAGGAAAAAAAACCAGAACACAATGCGTCAGGAGACATACCAGAGGACTCTGGAATACGTGGAGAATTGTGAGAACTGGAAGAGCTCCGAAATGGTTTCCAGCAGTACACATCCTCTGCAGGGCGGCGACAATATGGTTGTGAACGATCTCCAAACTTCTTTATCTTCGTTTTATGAAGAAAATCAATATTTGCAGATGATTCAATAACATTTTTTAAGTTCTTTAAGCTTCTTCCCTTCGTAGATGAGCGATTTGGCCATGCTTTACTTGATTACTAGATTTTTTGAATTAAGTTTTCAAAAATTTCCGGATCAAAAGTAGCCTATGCCTCTAGTCTCTTAGAGTTCCTCAACTATACTCATGGAATTAATTACGTCGCCCCGTTACTGCGTGATTGAAAGAGAAATCAACAAAGAAATACACCTTCGCATTTATAATGTTAGTAAGAAAGTAATGGTCTAAGTATCAGTATATCAGTAGTACAAGTTTTTGCAAGGGGCCACAAAACATGTTCTTGTGCCGCTTCTAACGAGGCTTCCTTGATACGCAACTTCAGTAAATCTAAAGACCACTTTCACCATTGATGAGTAATCTTTAAAGGAGGACTTATGAAGTTTTAACAGATTTTGTACCTATTTAAATCCATCAGAACGGCCAAATTATTCTAGGTTAAACGTTATTCGACAAAAAGCCAATTTCATCAACGTAAAATAAGTTTTGTACGAGCTGATATGATTCAATAACGTTTTTTAAGCTCTTTAAGCTTGAAAATAAGTCTTATCCGAGCGTAAATTTAATATTTTGGCATATTTTCAATATAAAAATTGAAAAAACGCCCAATTTATTCCTCGGGTAAACGTCACTTGACGTTATAGTTCTTGTAATTCACGACGGCGCGTGGCTCATGGTTGTGTGTGTGTCGTATCTGTATATAAGTGTGAGCGAGAGTTTGCTCGCGCATGACCACTCCCACCTGGGCTTCTGACAGGCACGCACACTTACGCAATGTGCATGTATACGACGTAACCACAAGTAAAGCTCACGTGCCTTCGTGAATTGTAAGAACTATACGTGAAATCGGCAATAAAACCCCAAAAGTTTTTTGTTTATTTTCACCTAGGTATTGCAGCATTACGAATCGCTCATGTACATAGGTAATAATTAGGTTAATTTAATTGTTATGATTCACAGTTTACTACTATTATCTGAATGGTGCAGAAGCAGGTTGTTTAATGAATCGCTCCAAGAGACTGATTAATTTTAAATTCTAAATTTATGTTGTTAAAGTTCATAATGGAACCAAGAAAAAGACAAACTTACGGACGCATTTTAGAAATCCTTGTACATAATAACGTTTACAAACTTACTCTGATGTCTTCCAACATTTATAAGTGAGTACAATAAAAGAATATTGCATTTGCATATTTTGCATTTTTATATGTGATTTAAGTGCCTCAACGCTAAACTATGTAAGTTGTAAAGTTGTAAAATAAATATGTTATTAAAGGAATTATCATGTGCCTTAATATACCTAGATTAGCTGAAAACAAAATTCTCTGGTGCCTTTTGCAAGTTTTGCAAGTTATTAGGCATTTAGTAGGAGTATAATAATTATAAATTTTGTTAATATTTAGATACGTATAGTTCTTTCAATTCATGAGGGCGCGTGGCTCATGGTTGTGTGTGTGTCGTATCTATATAAGTGTGAGCGAGAGCTAACACGCGCCTGACCCCTCCCACTAGGCTCCTGACAGGCACGCACACTTTCGCAATGTTCATGTACACGACGTAACTACGAGTAAGCTCACGTGCCCTCCTGAAATGCAAGAACTGTAAGTGTTTAGAGGGTAGATATATTATTTGTCATTTTTATAAAATAGAAATTTAAGTTCCCACTGAGATTATACAATAATTGTACAAATTAGACATGGTTTTTAGAATGTTTACAAATGTTAATTTTTAGTTTCGGATTGTTAAGAAGTATTTTTATAATGTAGTTTTAGTTTTATATTGCAATACGAAGCAGCGTTTCGTTGACATCGAATCTCCTATTTTAGTGTTTATTCTGAGATTACTAGATTTAGGTATCTAATTGTTAATGTTTTTTTTAATTATTTTAAGATAAATGAACAACGCACAAAACTAACGTGTAATAGAAAGTAGAGACATGTATTATGTAATAAATTATTGATTGTAAAAATAATTTTGTAAAACTTTTTGAGCCCTATTTTTATTAATGAAATTATCGAATAAATCTTTATTATGATCTGTAATAAGGTTTTTTTTATAATAATTCCTCATTTACTGTGCTTGTCTATCCTCTATGCCTAGGAAAAAGAAATAGGAAAAAAATAAACAATACGGTATACAAACCTATACAATACTTACATAATCCTTATTAATGTTATAAATGGGAAAGTGTGTTTGTTTGTCCTTCAATTACGCTACAACAAAGCAACGGATCGACGAGATTTTTTGCATGGCTATGGTCGAGGACCGGGAGAGTGATATTGGCTACTTTTTAACCCGGAAAATCCAAGAGATCCCGCGGGATTTTTAAAAACTAAATCCACCCGAGCGAAGCCGCGGATTTAAACTAAGTAACTAAATAAATATGATAGTTGCTTATAGGTAAATACACGATCGATACGAATACCACAAGATTTATGTGGTATTCGGTCGAAAGTAGTCACAAGTAGGTACATTTTACCGATATCTACTCGGTATCGTATCGTATGATGGTCATCGTGGGTATAGTATCGTAGGTCATTTTTATACCAATGATGATCACATTGAAACTTCAATTTTATTGTTATACAATTAAAGTACAATTCTGTTCGTCACATGAAACACCCTTACCGTGCCGTGCCGTGGAGGGGGCGCATGATGTTGGTACGTGTGGAATGAGTAAATAGTAAGGATTCGCGTCTGGGTGACGTAAGAAATCGGGGACTGCCTCCGTTCGAACGAATTCATCCACCAAATCGGTAGATACAAGCGGCACAAGATCCTCAATAGCCCAACAGTTAAAGGTGCGGACTGAAAACTGAAAGGTCGCAGGTTCGAACCCCACCCGTTGCACTACTGTCGTACCCACTGTTCAATAATGCCTTTTCTCTTTCCCTTTCCTCTTACTTGTTTCTTGTTAAGATCAGCCGCCATTACATTACATTTTGCTATTGTGCTACAATAATAATATAATTTGAATGAAAAAAAAAAAACAGATCATGTGCAAGTTTCATAATCTTTTATTTCAAAAACAACAAATAATATACACCGACTACTAGCACAAGCTTTTCGCTTATTTGGAGGAAAGAGGAGAATATAAGTCAAGTTCAGCTTGGCTAATATTCTTTTTTTTTTGAAAAAAAAAATCTCGCAAGGGCATAAGTCCAGAAGAGGACGTTTACCGGTTAAGATGATGACGATATATTGTGCAGATTCGCCTTTTATCTTGGACATTCCGCGCAATCGCGTCGGCGCCGCAAAAATAGACGATTATTTTGGAATATGTTGCCAGCGGACTATCAATTTAAAACGTAACAAAAATCGGTCTCATATTTTGCAGAAAATATTGTGAAATCGTGAATTAAGTAGGTAGTAGGTACCTATGTCTTCTCAGCAGAATCAGCATTCCGAACCGGTGCGGTGGTAGATTTTCGTCTAGTCATAACAGCCACAAATTGGCCTAGGTACATGAAATAAATAATTTTGAGTTTGAGTTTGAGTTAGGTTTCTAGTGGACTGTGGTGTCCTATTAGTGGGGGTCACGGGTTCGATCCCGGGCACGTACCTCTGACTTTTCCAAGTTACGTGCGTTTATATCATATGCTTCAACGGTGAAGGAAAACATCGTGAGGAAACTTGCACGCCTGAGAATTCTCCATAATGTTCTCAGAGTGTGTGAAGTCTGCCCACTTTTGAGAATAATATTCTCAGAGAAAAGAGAACTCTCAGGAATGCGCTTTTCGTCACGATTTTTTCCTTCACTACAGACCTAGTGAAGGAAAAAATCCTTACTAATATTATAAATGCGAAAGTGTGTTTGTTTGTTGGTTTGCGCTTCAATCACGCCTCAACAAAGCAGCGGATCGACCTGATTTTTTGCATGGGTATAGTTGAGGACCGGGAGAGTAACATAGACTTTTTATCCCGGAAAATTAAAAAGTACCCACTGGATTTTAAAAACTAAATCCGCGTGAGTGAAGCAGCGGGCCTGAACTGGTAAATAAATAAAAACTACTAGGTACTTAACCTGATAATTTTTGCTGATAAAGCTTTCGCCAAGTGTTCGTAAATTAGGTATACATCAAATTAGATATCTACCGTTAAAGATGTGCTGCCAAGCGATTTAGCGTTCCGGTACGTTGGCGTGTTGACTGGGGAATGGGCTTGATTAAACTTGCTATACCCCCTTCCAAGTTAGCCCGCTACCATTTTAGACTCCACTGTCATTTGACATCTGTTGAGATTGCAGTCAGGGGGTATAATAGGATTGTCTTAGTATGTTTGTATCTTTTTCGAACGTTTCAGATTGTCTTTCCATCGGGCTATGAGAGCGGGGGAATGGAGATTTCAGTTTCGTTTGCCTACACTCTTTTACACTATAATATAGAGATTTAGCTAGTGGCAGATTGGACGCTGTGATCGTAATTCGGTCGTGAGAACATGAATTATTTATTTTTTCATCGAAGGTGTAGTTTTCCACTATGAAAATAAAGCGTAATAAAATGAGAATTTAAAAAAATAACATATCTGTTAATGGGTAGCACTTAATAATGGCTTCTGTGATGAAAACGTTAGAAAAATTCGGACAGCTGGTAAATTAATATCTGTTGTCATTAGAATTTCCTGCGAGTTTGAACGGAAAAAATATTGCAAAATTTTCTATACATACTAAGTAGAAACGACTAGAGTAGACTGTCTCGTTAGTCGTTAGTCTAGCCGTACTAATATTATAAATTAGAAAGTGTGTGTTTGTGTTGTTTGTTTGTCCTTCAATCACGCTGCAACAGAGCTACGATCGACGTGATTTTTTGCATGGGTATAGTTCCTCAACATGCAAAAGCCTGAAAGAGTGACATAGGCTGCTTTTAATCCCTGAAAACTGAACTGCCTCGTTGGTCCAGTGGTTAGCAAGTTCGATTGCAGTTGACGAGGTCCCGGGTTCAATTCCTGCGTCGGACTATAAAGTATATTGAGTTTTCTGTCAAGAAATTCTCAGTACTAGCCCGGAGTTAGGAAGTTGGCGGTGAGTCACTCCCGTGCCTCGTAGAGCACGTAAAGCAGGTCCTGCGCCTGATCTCTCTCCGGTCGTATCGGATTTCCGTCCTAAAGGATTATGAAAGTAAGGGAATAGAGAGTGTTGGGAACACAACATAAGATCGTTCAGTCGTTCAGTGTTTTCATTCAGCTCTGCGAATGAATGTTCACTCTCTTTCTTTCGATGTGCCACGGCGTAAAGACGTGTTCGCTCTCTGTTACCAATCTAAAATATAATCAAGTGCTGTGCCAGAAGTCGTTTTATTGTCCTGAATCATCGGAGCACCAACCACCACACAGTCTCCCACAGAGAGTGGACCTGTGGTTGCGTTTGCGCACACACTTGTGCACTTAAATATCTCCCGCGCAGATGGCTAATCTCTGCGGAGATTGACCGCCATGGCCGGATTGGCTCGGGAGGACATTATTCCCGAAAATCAAAGATTGAATTTTAAAAAATAAATCTATCGGCATCAGCGGGCAAAAAACGGACTCATAGAGTAATATGGACAAAATTATTCGTGTTACTACTGTTAGTAAGGCTGGTAGTAACACGGGTAACGAATCCCTCTTATCCAGACAAAAATCTGGATAAGAGGGAAACTTTTATGAGTCCGTCTTCTATCGGAACTGTTAACTGCTCTAGTTTTAATATGGGACATTTTTAATTTTCAAATTACTACTTGTTATGTTCTGGTAAAATAGTAGTGGAAAAAAGAAGAAATTATGATATATTATACGTATCCGTTTGTTTACAATTTAAACATCTGTATTTCATCATAATAACTGAGCCACACTGTCAGCCGTAGCACCTGTGAGCAGTAACCTCTGATTTAAATATAGCCCGACCAAAAATACCGGACCAATTAATAGTCCGGCAAGAACAACAAAGATCTGCATTCCCAACTGCGACATTGAACTGGAAAATGACACGGTATTTTGGCGATTGTCACTCCAACAATAAAGCACGTATTGGCGTAAACAACCTTGAGTTTTCCGCTGTTTTTGCCCATTCCACTTGGCACTCAGGCGAACATGTAAAACGCGAATTGTGGGGAAAAAAGAGAACAGAATTCTTTTGAAATCCTGTACTCGAACTAATGTTCGTAGTTGATGTTTCGGCCGTCAAATAAATGTCACTACGGAGTACGACCACCAGTAGGGTTAGATGCAGCCACGAGAAAAATTTGTCTACACTTTTACTCGTAATCTCTAATTGAATCTCTATAGAGATTCCCGAGTAAAGTCTAGATAAAACTCAATAGCTCAACGGTTAAAGTTCAACTCAAAACGGTGAAAGGTTGTAGGTTCGAATCCCACCCGTTGCCATTGCAGTTTTGTCGTACCTACTCCTAGCACAAGCTTTCCGCTCATTTGGAGGGGATAGGAGGATATTAGTCAACTTTAGATTTGCTAATATTCTTTAAAAAAAAAGTGGCGTGGCGCGCATCTTAGCCCTATTGGCGTATAGAAATACTAACTGATTCTAGCGGCTTCGGTGGCATGGACTTAGCCCCAATAATGCAGTGGTTGTAGCGGTGGACTGAAACCGAAAGGTCGATGGTTCAAATCCCACTCGTTTCACTATTGTCGTACCCACTCTTAGCTCCTAGTTTAACGCTTACGTGGAGGGGAAAGGAGAATCTTACTTTGACCAGCACTGGTAGCATGGGCAGGAGATAAAAGTTTTATCCCCCGATTTTATGCACTGACAGGGGATAAAATTATCTTTTCCCTGTGCTTAAGCATGGCGACAGAGGAGAAGGCGATGTATATTTCTATAAGTTTATCCACTGAGTGTTATTTCCACCGCTGTGCCCATGCTCGAGGGGTGGATAAAGCTAAGCGAGGGGATAAACGTTTTATCCTTTTCCCGGGGATAAAATTTCTCCCGCCCATGTTACCGGCTGTAAGTCAAACCTAACCTAAGGTAGGTAGTAGGTAGGTAGTAACTTATATTAGGCGACGTCACAGAATAACAATAACTCGGAGTTTCACAATATCTTTATTGTTTGACTTTCACTTACAAAATCAGCCCTTCTCTGCCGTTATCCCGCTTTTATAACATTTTTTATAAAGTCATGTTGGCACTTCATGAAGTGCTGTCATGAGTGCCAACATTTAAGAACCAACATCCGTAAATATCTTTATTCTTATTTTAATAAGCAAAAACGTGTAAGTAAACAATTTTAGTAATTTTAACATTTAACTTTCTTAATAACTATATTGAATTGTAGCAATGTACATTTTATAGATATGTATTGTCAATAGCATTTGATTAAATGAATGACGCGTTAATACATTGTTATTCAGTTAATCAAATGTTTTGTTTTACATAACTTATAGCGATTATTTATAACTAATTACATCATTTCTAACATTCGGCCTTCCTGACATATAAGTTTGCCCTCAAACTTTTAATTACAAAAAAAAATTAATACCTAATTATAAAACCAATTGACAGTGTTTTATTTCATTAATAACTAAATTTTCTAATTACTAAATTTTCTCATTTTCTCATTATTATATAAATATTATATTGACTATTAAATTTCTACTATCTACATATTATTATTATTAGTGCTTTCATCTACTGATCAACTCAGTTTCTTCTTTCTTTTTTTTTTTTTTTTTTTTATACCTGAAATTTTCTTCAGGACTTTTTTTTATTATTATTTCATGCCTGGATTTTTCTCCAGGACTTTTTTTTTTATTATTATTATTATTATCATTTTTATTTTTTTTTTTTTTTATATTTTTTTTTTTTATTTTTTTTTTTTTTTTTTATAGATTAATGTTAATATAAGAGCTTATTCTAATTAATCATTCAGTGTCATCACTATCTGTACTATAATTTTCATGGTTAATGAGTGTACCAATCCATGGTTGTATCTGATCAACTGCCCATACATTGCAATATTTTTTCTTACCTATTTTTGATCCTGGTATACTAGACACTTCGTATCTGTCATTTTCTAGTATTTTAGTTATTTTATAAGGCCCTGAATAAACTGGTAACAGTTTCCTACTTTGTCCCTCATTAGAATTAATTTGCTTTTTAATTTTTACTAAGTCACCTACAGAGTAAATCTTAGGAGCTTTCCTCTTCTTATTAAATTGTTTTTTTGCCTGTTCCTGATCTTTAACAATATGGTTACCGACTTCTAATCTTATTTCATCCATACTCTGAGTTGGGATTCGAGTGTCAATAAAGATGTCACTAAACATGTTTTCACTATTGTGTGTAAACGTTCGACCAAACAAGACCTCTGACGGTGTTTTACCAATACCTTTATTGATTGTGTTATTTAATCCCCATTGAATTTTTCCTAATACTTGATCCCATTTGGATTCACCTATTTTATCTATATAAGAGCATAAGGAGTCTAATATTGTTCGGTTATAACGTTCCACCTGTCCATTGGACCTAGGCGAAGCAACGGCATTCAATATGTGTTTAATGTGTGAAGTCCTGCAAAACGTTTCAAACTCTTTAGATGTGAATGACGACCCTTGGTCAGAAATTATTCTTGTTGGAAATCCAAATGTGGAGAAAATATCGGCAAGTGCATTAACGGTCAAGTTTGACTTTAAATTGCGCAAAGGTTTTAGAATACAGAACTTCGTAAAACCATCAACAAGTACTAACAAATAGACATTTCCTTTTCTGCTCTTTATAAAGGGTCCTAGGTGGTCTATATGAACTGTGTGAAAAGGAATATCTATTTTAGCAATGGGATGCAAATAACCTTCTTTTTTCCCAGAAACTTCTTTCCCATAAGCACAGCCTATACAAGATTGAATATATTTTGTAATAAATTTTTTCATTTTAGGGAACCAAAAGTCTTTTTTTATTTTTGAAAGAGTCTTTTCCAAAGAAAAGTGACCGATTTCATCGTGGTTCATTTCACATATCTTCCACCTGGCATCTTTGGGTACAACCCATTTCAACTCTGAACCTACCTTCCTAAATATTTTATCGTCCTTTATTGTAAAATTTTCTTTAATATCCGATAAGTTATTATATTTACTATCCAGCAAAACCTCCCGAATGTGACACAATTTAGGATCTGTTAATTGAAGGCTTAGCAACCAGTCATCTGTGGACAATGTCAAAATACGGGGAGGTGAACTGGATTGACCCGGGTTCCTACTGAGAGCATCCACATGCCTCATTTGTTTATTTGGTTTATATAGTATATTACAATCATATTCTTGTAATTGAAGCCACCAACGTGCTACCCGCGGTAAAAGATCTCTTTTTGAGAAAGTTGCTCTTAAAGCGTTACAGTCAGTTACAATCGTGAACGAAAGGCCTAATAAATAAGTACGAAATCTCTTTAGTGATTCAATCACTGCTAAAGTTTCGAGATCGTATGCATGAAATTTTTGTTCATCTGGCGTTGTTTTTCGACTAAAATAAGCTATAGGCTTTAAAGGGTCAGAGTCATTTTCTTTTTGAAAAAGAATTCCAGCAAGTCCCAATTTACTAGCATCGGTATGTAATTCGGTAGTGTATTTAGGGTTATATAAAGCCAGAACAGGTCGATCAATTAATCGGGTTTTTAGAGTTTCAAACGCTTTATTTTCGCAATCGCCCCATCTCCAATTATAATTTTTCCTTGTTAAATTAGTTAGTGGTTCCGCTATCAAAGCAAAGTCTTTAACGAACTTTCGGAAAAAGCTTGCCAAGCCTATAAATTGGCGAACTTCATGCACATTAGTTGGACAAGGAAAATTACGTACTGCTTCTACTTTAATCTTGCCGGGTCTTATCCCTTCAGAACTAATTTCATAGCCTAGGTAGTCTATATTAGATTGAAAGAAATGGCATTTTTTGACATTTAAAGTTAATTTGGCATCTGATAGTAATTGGAAGGTTTCTTCTAACTTTTTAATTCCTTCATCAAAATCTTTAGTAGCTATTATTAAATCGTCCATATATGCTAAAACTGAATTGGCAAGATTATTTCCTGAATTAAAACGAGATTTCGTTAAAGATAATGCTTTGGATATTGTTCTCTGAAATTCAGATGGGGCATTAGCAAGCCCAAAAGGCATACGTTTGAACTGGTATAAACCATCAGGCGTAACAAAAGCTGTCAAATACCTACAATCTGGTTTCAGTGGTATTTGGTAATAACCACTGCTTAAATCTAAACTTGTGAAGTATTTACTTCCGTTTAATTGATCGATCTGATCCTCTATGAGTGGTAGGGGAAAATGGTCTTTTATTGTTTTTCTGTTGAGAGCCCTGTAATCAACACACAACCGCTGACCTCCAGTTTTCTTTGATACTAGTAAGATAGGGCTTGCGTATGGAGACGTTGACTCCTCAACTATGTCGTGTTCAATAAGTTCTTCTACCATGTTTTGCACTGTTACTCTTTCCTTATGACTTAATCTATAGGGTCTATAGACGACTGGGGTATTGTCCGATAGTTTTATGTCCATTTCAGTCAAGTCTGTGCATCCTAACTCGGAAAGATTCTGGGCAAACACTTTGCGGTATTGTTGTACTAAATTATGAATTTGTTCAGTTTCAAGAAGGGACAATTTAGGGTTAATATCGAGTTCTTTTTTATCTATCGGTTCATATGAGGATTGCACGCGTAAGCAATATTGGGATTTTTTTTTTCTCAACAGTATCGATAAGTTTTGCTCGTGATAGTATTGTATCTTTTTTTAATTCTAGGTTAGCTAATGGAGTAACTACTATAATTGAAACTTTACCGTTATCAACTTTGTATATACCCTCTTGAATCCAATACTCAACTCCTAAATAAAAGCGATAACTACTTGGGACAAATATAGTTGCTTCTTTGGTATCACTAGTGTAACAAGGAATAAGCTCAATTTTGTTAATTTTTATATCATCGCAAATTAATAACCTTACAGAAGAACTTATTTCAGGATCTATATTTGTTAATTCAGAATGAATTTTACGATCAATAAGTTCCAATGAATCACTCGTTTTTATAACTAATATAGATGGAAGCTCTGTAAAGTTTTGACCAATAAGAATGGGAACATGCAAATGTTCAGAGCATACAACATATGCAACAATAGAAGCTTCTACTTCTGCAACCTTTAAATTAAATTTTGTTTTACCCAAAGGTTTAATAGCCAATTCTCCTACCCCTTTTATTATCGGAATTTCATCCTTTTCTAAAGTTAGCCCGTATTTTGTTAATATGTTTTCTCGAATTAAAGTACAGTCGCTACCGAAATCTATGAAACCAGAAAGTTTATCATTATTTTCGTTAATAGAAACTTCTTTATAAAACTTTTTATGTGAATTGTTTTCCGATTCTAAAGCCATGGTACGCTTTTCATTAAATTTTGTTAGATTTTGTTGGGATCCCTTCTTAAAATAACATTCCTCAGTTTTATGCCCGCTTTTGAAACAATATTCACATTTAACTACTGGTCGAGTACACTGGCGAGTAATATGCCCCTTTTCCTTGCAATTATCACACATTAAAGGTAATCTACATTGTCTAAAACTATGACCAACTCTTCTGCAATTAAGACAAGTAGTAGTAGATTTATTCAAATTCAGTGAAAAATTCTTTGTCTTTGCGTCAGTTCCACTATTATGTTCTCTACACATATCTTTCAAAAACCCTAATAAATCTTCGGGATGACTAAATTTAGCAGAGGAAGCACTAGCCTTTAAAGTCCTATCGTCTAGACCATAAATTATACAATCGACTGCTTTTTTTTCCGTAATGTCGCAAGCATTTAGTAATACCATTTTATCATAATAGTATTCATCTAATGAATCGCCTAGTTTATAACGCCTTTCTAACATCTCGGATAGAAGAGCACCGTAATTACTTTCAGAGGGAAAAGCACGCTTAAGATAATCTTGCCATTCTAACCAAGTTCGATTGATTGATTGTAATCCTTCATACCATTTTTTAGCATGTCCTATTAATCGCGGAAGTGCAAAATGGGCCGTTTGTTGATCATTCCAACCGTATATCTTGGCACACTCGTTAACTTTGGATATCCACATTTCGATTTTTTGACTTTTTATTGTTGGATCAAATTCAGGGATTATGTTTTTGTCGTAATGTAATTTTTGGGATACACTTGACTTAATAAATTCATTCATAAAATTCATAAGCTCTCTTATATTAACATTAGTATCATTATTCAACATACCAGACTGCTCTGTTCCTTTTGGTTGCTCTTTGCTCGATGCGAAGTGATGGCTGGGTTTCCGGCTGCGTCGCCGGCTGAGCTCCCGGCTGCGACGCCGGCTGGGCTCCCGGCTGCGACGCCGGCTGGGCTCCCGGCTGCGACGCCGGCTGGGCTCCCGGCTGCGACGCCGGCTGGGCTCCCGGCTGCGACGCCGGCTGGGCTCCCGGCTGCGACGCCGGCTGG
This sequence comes from Hipparchia sbordonii, assembly GCA_038048805.1. NCBI lineage: Eukaryota > Metazoa > Arthropoda > Insecta > Lepidoptera > Nymphalidae > Hipparchia > Hipparchia sbordonii. The sequence continues at coordinate 5,212,109 of JBBIWI010000019.1, forward strand.
GCTCCCGGCTGCGACGCCGGCTGGGCTCCCGGCTGCGTCGCCGGCTGCGTCGCTGGCTGGGCTCCCGGCTGCGTCGCCGACTGCGTTGCTGGCTGGGCTCCCGGCTGCGTCGCCGGCTGGGCTCCCGGCTGCGTCGCCGGCTGGGCCCCCGGCTGCGTCGCCGGCTGTGTCGCCAGCTGGGCTCTCGGCTGCGTCGCCGGCTGCGTCGCCAGCAGAGCTCCCGGCTGCGTTGCTGGCTGAGCTCCCGGTTGCGTTGCTGGCTGGGCTGTGCATCATGACCACACTCGCGCTCTGTTGTCTGCACTCCCTTATTAGACTGGGACAGACGGTCCATCGTTGTCCTCTCACGATTTGACCCAAGAATTGGGCTTCGTGAACGAGACTTCGATGTACCTCTGAGCACATCCATCGCTGGAAAACAAAAACATAGTGGACAAAATTTGAACTTTCAAAAATATTTAAAAAAAATAATGCGGGTAGACTAAAAAAAAAAAACCCCCTTTTTCCATTTTATATTCTATATAGTATATATATTTATGATAATTATTTACTACATCACTTCACTTTATTTAAACTTATTCATTTATTCATTATATTGTAAATTGTAAAATATGTATATTTTTAAATTTTTAAATTTACTTAAACTAAGATCGAAATTGAAACTAATGAAATAATACTAAACAAACATAACAATAGTAATATAATAATAATAAAATAAATAAAAATCTTGTAACTAGAAAAAATACTTTTTACCTGCGTTCAGGATCCCCGCTTCTGATATTAGGCGACGTCACAGAATAACAATAACTCGGAGTTTCACAATATCTTTATTGTTTGACTTTCACTTACAAAATCAGCCCTTCTCTGCCGTTATCCCGCTTTTATAACATTTTTTATAAAGTCATGTTGGCACTTCATGAAGTGCTGTCATGAGTGCCAACATTTAAGAACCAACATCCGTAAATATCTTTATTCTTATTTTAATAAGCAAAAATGTGTAAGTAAACAATTTTAGTAATTTTAACATTTAACTTTCTTAATAACTATATTGAATTGTAGCAATGTACATTTTATAGATATGTATTGTCAATAGCATTTGATTAAATGAATGACGCGTTAATACATTGTTATTCAGTTAATCAAATGTTTTGTTTTACATAACTTATAACGATTATTCATAACTAATTACATCATTTCTAACACTTACCTTACTTACTGGTTACCTAAAAAGGGTGCCTTTTGGAATGGAATTTCAGAAAATTCCTCCATAGGGAACCTTTAGGGATTCTATGATTTAAAGAGATAGTAAAATAAAAAATTGATGTACTTATTTTTTTTTCATAATAATTTATACATAATGAAGATTATATAAGACATATTCTGATTCATATTATCAGAAACTATTAGCGTAGGTATATTTAAGAAGTTGATAGTAGCTATTGTAATTCTTCGCATCCTTCTGAATAACGCGTGGAGGTGAACGTTATTTATATTGAACTGTTTTAGTGGGTGTTATGATTTCACGCCCGATTTCAGGTCTTTAGTGAATTAAATTGCTTTTTGAATGCTGCGGCTTCGGGATTTGGAGAATGTAGAAAACTTCACCAACGGGGAATCGAACCCTTCCAGGCCGTAAGGGAGGTCACGTTATTACGTTAGGTAAGCATCCGCCTTTACGAGAATTCTTCATAAAATATAAAGACCTAAAACAATAGCATTAGATTGGATTAATTCGATGATAAATTCTGCCCTAATTTAATAAAAAATATAGGTCTATAATAATTATATGTTCTTACTAGCTGATGCCAGCAACTTCGTTCGTGTGGATTGAGATTTTCTGTTCCCACGGAAACTCAATTTTCCGGGATATAACTATGTGTTATTCCAGACCATAATGTATCTCTGTGCCTTTCGGCCAAATCGATTCAGTCGTTGCGGCGTGATTGAGTAACAAACATCCATACATAAAACTTTCGCATTTATAATATTAGTGGGTTTTTTTTTGAAAGGTTTTACCCAGATTCTAAGGGTACAAGGAATTTAAAAGGAAATTTTCCATATGATTACACTAGGTAAACTGATTTCTCTGCGTTTTTAATTTTTTGTGATGCTTTACTAAAGAGCGGAGATGAATCTAGTTCAAAACGTGTAGAATAAAAAGATTCTAAGATTAGAACCTCAAAATAGAATCTCACATTTATCACTAGTTTTAGTGTTAAATTCGATAGAAGCCAGACTTAAGAAGAAAATAGCAAAATTGTAGTTAGAATCCGGTTTAGTGCAGTTGACAAAACTGCAATTTAGCTGTCGCGTTCGACCCTCAATGTGGTTTGAAATACTCGTAAATGAGAATTAATATCAAAACCAACACGAAACATTCTTGATTAAGAAGATTTATTCTATTTTTACACGATTTTTACAATAATACTAACTATATAATGAGTTGCAAATGGCTAACCACCCAAAAGAACGAGGGGCACTAGCAATCCCACCACAATGGCTGCAAATGACGCGATCTTGTATCTATACTTCCTTGCCTTCACGTTCATGAACGCTTCGAACCTCTGGAAACCATTCACATCATAATTCATCCTCTGGTACTCTTTCAACTGAGCAACGAAGCCAGGGTTCGGGTTAATAAACTTCCTTCTTTGACGCACGAATTGAAACGCTCGGTCGAATGTCATTTTGTACTTCTCCATGAGGTAAGCTATGACCAAAGTGGCGGAACGGGACACTCCAAAGTGGCAGTGGACGAGAACATTGCCCTTTTGCAAACCCTCCTCTATAAAGGAGTTGGCCATGGGAAAATAAGACAGTAGGTTGGTGTTAGGAGTGTCAAAAGCCCTAATGAAGAGGTAGCTGATGTTGGTATTGGCGAAAGTGGATTTTGGGAGGCGACGCGTCTCGACTGTGAGGACGTGCGTGATTTTGAGGTGTTTGAGGACATTTCGGTCGCCGGCGGCTCGCGCGTTACTCAGATATAGGCCTGGGATGATCTCGCTGTAGCAGGACTGAGTGCAGAGGTCGATTTTGTGGTACAACGCCCTTCTTGTCCAGCTTTTGAACCCTGTGAGGGAGACCGCGGGTCGCGGGATGCTGAGAAAGGCGACGATGAAAGCACTCCTCAACATAACCGAGATCAGCCCCTTGAAACTTATCATACTAAAGATCCCTTTGTTTCACATGGTGTTTGTTTTCCTTCCTTTTTTTTTGGTTTTTATTTACAGTGAATTTTGATGTGAGATATGTCACATATGAGGTTATGAAGTTTGATTTGTTCTTTCCTGTCATCTGTCTTTACACTTTACTGAACTAAACTCTTTGAAGTTCTTTCAAGTTTCCAGAAAATAGTTTGGTAGGTATTACAATTATAGACAAAGAGACAACTGTAAGACCGTAACATTTTTCGTGGATACATGAAAATTATAGTTCTTTCAATTCATGAGGGCGCGTGGCTCGTGGTTGTGTGTGTGTCGTATCTGTATAAGTGTGAGCGAGAGCTTGCTCGCGCCTGACCGCTCCCACCTAGGCTCCTGACAGCCACGCACACTTACGCAATGTGCATGTACACGACGTAACCACAAGTAGGTAAAGCGCCACAAGTAGGTAAAGTAACTTCGTGAGATAAACGCACCCGCATAGCTCCCGTACGTTAAAGGAATGCATTTTCAAATATGGGCTTAAGGTTGTGCTCTATACATACGCATTACAATGACGTAGCTTGTCGCAGTGAAGGTATCTCTTCAACTAAGCACATGGGTCACCAGAATAAAAAATAAAGAATCACGAATGGGTCTCCAGTTCCTACCGTCAAAAACGTGCCGCCCAGCGATTTAGCGTTCCAGCACAATGGCGTGTAGAAACCGATTAGGGGTGTATGACTTGAATGTACACTGCCATATCCGTTTTAAGTTAGTCTACCATATTAGACTGCATCATCATTTACCATCAGGTGAGGATCGAAGGACTATCTTGTCATAAAAAAAGCTGATCGTTTAAAGGTAGGTGAGGTATCATACAGATGAGAAAGGTGATGGACTAAGCTTTTGCGTCAGTTCTCATCCTTCCTGTACCCTGCTGAGCTAAATAATGCCACTCTATCTGAGACTATGAGATCGTTCTCTTTGGAAAGATTTATATGGTAAATATTGTTAGGCCACGGCAAAGGCCACAGCGTAGAAAAGTTATTGCCAAATCCACTCTGGTTTTATGAGTTAATCAAGGACTTTATTATAGCGGACTTTGTGGCAATAAATCTATAATTTATGAAATTATAAACAGTATATTTGCCAAATGTTTATTGTAGCTATATCATCCGTCTAATTACTTTATTAATATTGAAAATGCGAAAGTGTTTTTGTTTGTTGGTTTGTTGGTTTTTCCTTCAATCACGCAGCAACGGAGCAAGCGTTTCATGACAAATAGCAAGGTTGTTAGGTAAGGTATCAACAGATTATAGATAGATTGAAAATAAGTATAAAGGTCGTAGCCGATTTACACGACTCCGCTCCCACCCAACCAAAGTATGAGCATTCAAATATGGACTTAATATCGTGCTGTAAAGTACTGTAAAGTGCACCTCCAGAGCACGATATTAAGTCCATATTTGAATGCTCATACTTTGGTTGGGTGGGAGCGGTGTCGTGTAAATGGGTTACGACCTTAAGGCGTTTGACTACATAGTCACTTACCTACTATCAGCCAAAATAAAAGACAATAAGGAAAATAAATAAATGAAATGAATACATTTTATTGCACACTACATTAAAACGAAACTATAAAACAATAATAATTATTATTCTTTCAAAAAACGAAGATTTGAAGGTAAAAAATCATAATCCTATTATTTCCTATTAATCCTATTATCCTATTGTTGATATTATAAATGCGAAAGTTTGTATGTTTGTTACTCAATCACGTCGCAACGACTGAACCGATTTGGCTGAAATTCGGAACAGAACTAGATTATAGTCTGAAATAGGACATAGGCTTTTTATCCCGGGAGCGAGTTCCTGCCGGAATCAAGAAATCTTAATCCACGCGAACGAAATCGCGGGTATCAGCTAGTTTTTTTTTATAAATTAAAATTAAAGCAAAATTATACTACTACAGTGAAAAAATATTAAACTTTAACGTGTTGCTCGGTGGACTGAAAAATGGAGGTGTGACGTCACACGCCCGCTCCGCGAGCACCATTCACTTTGATTGTCTATAACTTCGTCATTTCAAACCGCAAAAACATTCGCTTCAAAACAAGTAAGTATTCATAAATAATCTGTCTCCGAAATAAATCTGAAACAAAAATATTTCAACATTTAGAAATGACTGACGAGACAAATAGAAACTTGAGACAAATGACGACTTCTCTGGCGCAGAGGTGAGCGCTGTGGTCTCATAACTGGGAGGTCTCGGGTTCGATTCTCGGCAGGGGTAATTTGGGAATTGATAATTTCTGAATTGTCTCTGTTCTGGTCTGGTGGGAGGCTTTGGCTGTGGCTAGTTACCACCCTACCGTCAAAGAAAGCTGCCAAGCGAATTAGCGTTCCGGCACGATGGCGTGTAGAAACCGATTAGGGGTATGGGTTAAATTTACATCTATCCAAGATAGCCCGCTACCATCTTAGACTGCATCGTCACTTACCATCAGGTGAGACTGCAGTCAAGGGCTATCTTGTCATCTTGTTGTCATCGAATAAAAAAAAATAAAAACAATGGATAAACCGTTTATATAATGATTTCATAATAAGCATTTTTAGAATTACATACCTCATATTGGCTAAAAGGAAACCTAAGGATCAAATTCTTTAGGTATGTATTATTTCATGTAGGCCAACTTAGCTCTTACGACACGTCGAGACTCTACCACCGGTTCAGAATGCTGATTCTACTGAGAAGAGCCGGCAAGAAACTCAGCAATTGCTCTTTTTATAACAAATTTTTACAGGATAGCTACATAATATTACAATGTAATAAGTTTGTACACTATCTTGTGGGCAGCTAGATAGAGTCTATTGACTCCATGCAACTTTGTCATTAAGAAAGTTACTTAGCTTTAAAAAGAAAGGAATATTGCATCGTTTATTTGCAAAATACACACACATGGATACAATAAAAATACACAATAATAAAAAAATAATTTATAATTATTGGCTTTTGCACACATATGTAGCGTTAGCAAAAAGGTACCGGCTCAGCATTATTGCTGCACTTTAACTGCCTCGTTGGTCTAACTCTAGTGTTTAGCAAGTTCGACTGCAGATGACGAGGTCCCGGGTTCGATGCTCGGGACGGGCCATAAAATGTTTTTCTGACAAGAAATTCTCAGTACTAGCCCGGAGTTAGGAAGTTAAGATTAGGGGTGCTAAGACAACAATACAGTGCCGGCTTTACCTATGGAGCAGGGTGTGCACCGCACACGGGTGCAGGGTTTTAGGGGGCGCCGCGCCGAGCCGCGCTTGCTTGCTTCCCGAGATCATTTAAAATTGCACCATTTTTTGCACCTGAATTTCCTATCACTGGTGAAAATATAACTGTGAGTCAAACAGTATTCTTGTATTGTAATTATTCCATTTTGGCCGCGCGTCTATAAGAGGGCGCCTAGATATTGTTTGCACACGGGGGCTACATGGGCTAGAGCCGCCTCTGTAAGAATAGATATTTTTAATTTCACTATAGGCATCAAGTGTAACCTATTCACAAAGTTTTCGTTATGGTGTTTTACACCCTGCATTATTTCAGCAACATGCCTGTAGACTAACCATAGGCAAACACATCAAACCGACGTTTCCGTTACCAGTTAGTAAATAATTTAATCTCCGAGTTCCAAGAAAACGTTCGTTGTGCTAATTCCCGATGTATAGCAACATAGAAAGTGTGAATTTTGGCAGGCGTTAAACGTAATTTCACTATAAAGTTAGACAGAAATAGTAGCGGGCAATAAAAGTTACAAAAATAGACGGAATATTATACTGAAACGCAGCGGTTCCGATCGCTCTAACGTATTAGCTGGAGAACTGGTACTAATAAGCAATAATAATTATTATTATTAGGCAGTACAAAAGTACCTAGAGGTAGGTATGTATATGCTACGTAGATAATATACTTCTTCTTCTTTCTCAATCGATAGACGTCCACAGCTGGACAGGCCTCGGTTTTGCACCGAATGTATCCAGCGGCTCCCTACGATTCGTTTGATGTCGTCGGTCCATCTAGTGGGAATCTGCCAACACTGCGCTTCCCGTTTCGAGGTCGGCACTCCAGCACCTTGGGATCCCAACGACCTATATGCCCCGTCGATTTTCAGTTCAGTTACGCTATGTTATATTATAATATATGGAATATGTACCTTTTCTACTACCGTACTAATCTTATTAACATTATAAATGTGAAAGTTTGGATGAATGAATGGATGTTTGTTACTCAATCACGTCGCAACTACTGAAGCGATTTGGCTGAAAGGCACAAAGATAGATGATAGTCTGGAATAACACATAGCCCACATTTTATCCCGGAAAACTAAAAAATTCCCGCGGGAATCACAAAACCTCAATCCACGTGGACGATCTGGGGGCATCATCTAATATTCTATACTATAATAAATATTATTATACCTACGAATGGGAAAGCAACTCTGTCTGTTTGTTTGTAATTTTTTCACATCTTAACCGTTTAACAGATATCGATAAAATATGGCGATAGCGGGGCAGTCCCAGGGATTCGAGTCAAGGCTCCCTCAAACTTTGAAAAATCCTAATTAGGCCGAAATATGTGTACCTAGTTAGATATGAACCTTGCTGGTGGAAAGCAATGATGGCGTCCAAGTTGGAGTGCTCTCTGAATAGCAGGCCTATGGATATCACTTAATTCGGTTTTTCGGTCAGAAATAAGTAAGTACATGTCGTAATGATTTTATCAGAAAAATGAAAAAGAAAAAGGTTTTAAAGTTCATTTAAATATAAAGAAAACTAGCTGACCCCCGCGACTTCGTCCGCGTAGACTTAGATTTTAAAAGCCCGTGGAAACTCTTTGATTTTCCGGGATAAAATTCCTGAATTTTCTTTAGAATAGAATAGAATAGAAATATTTTTTATTCAAATAAACTTTTACAAGCACTTTTGAATCGTCAATGAATCTACCACTGGTTCGGAATGCCTTTCCTGCCGAGAAGAGCCAGCAAGAAACTCGGCGGTTGCTCTTTTCAAAAAAAAAAATAAAAATTTTACAATAGTTAATGAAAGCTATGCTATGTATACATTTGCTATAAACCTCACGAAGCCCAAGACCTTTCCAACAAATGCAAAACCGTGGAAATCGGTTGGTGCGTTCTGGAGTTATAGCGTCAGGAAGGAAAACCCGACTTATTTTTATATAGTAGAAGATGTGTTCAGGTGAAAAGACACTAAGAACTTTCTTCTTCTTTCTATTTTTCAAAGCGCCCAAGATCCCCATTCATTAGGGTTACGTCATATTGTCTAAGCGCGCACTGCCACACGGATCCAGGTTAGACGATGTAGGTTAATAGCACCAACCGCCAGTGCATCCAGCTTTTATACCTTAGCGGTATCTAACCCACACTATTTATAAAGGCGGAGATTTATAAAGCCTAGGCATTATGAGTGTAGTGAATGTACACACAATGAGGGGTATTTCGGGAGCGAGTTCCCGCGGGTTCAGACTTCAGTTCAGTTCAGCAGCGGCTAGCGCCGAACGCGTGTGTCGGCCCGCGAACGTTACAGTGCGACAGGAGTGTAAGTTAGTGCGCTTATTAATCGATTAATGCTTCGGAGTGCCTCGCGTCGCCGTCGCCGGATCGAGGGATACAGGCCTGTGCTAACATACTAATGCATGACCGCCCTCGGCGGGGGTTGGGATCGGAATGGGAATTTTGAGTGGTGCGTGGGCGACTGGGCGTGGGCTGGGAAATTTGATAAGGCGATATGTTGGTCGGCAGACCACTTTTGTATGCAGCCCGGAGTCGGTCTGCGCGGACTATTTTTGAACCGCGGCGGGATATTTCGGCTGTGCCGCCAGAGCGGTCGACGTCGGCGCCCGTCCGGTAAACTCGGATTTATGAAAATGGCGCTCATTTGGTCGAACACTGTTCTAAACTGTAGCACGAACACTTTAACATTCGAATAGCAAAGGTAAAGTTAACGCTAACAAGAAATTTTGTATGAAAATGACAGGAGTCATACATTGGCGTTAATTTCACCTTTACATTACTATTACAAAGTTTAAATGTTCGTGCTTTGGCTACTGATGTCTGAACATAGTGCTATCATTATTCGCAGGGAATATCGTAAACAGGACAGCATTAGATCCCTTAAACCCTTTAAATTTTCAAGGATTCGTGAGAACGGCGATCATTAGGTCTACACTTCTCTAAACTAAAAGGCGAAGTCTGGACATTACTCTCAGAGAATGTTATACCTAATACCCTTTCAATTTTGAAGTTTAGTTCGAAAGATTTGTGTACAGTCCAAAGGCACTGTAGATTATTACGGAGATCAGCGAGAACTCTAATGAAATGCGTGCAGTGCATGCCCCATTTTCTATTATTCATCGCCTGTACTGTAAACTCAGATTCATAAATCTGAGTTCTCATAAGAAAGGTGTTTGTTTGGTCGTAAACTTTTCTTAACTAAACTATATTGCGAAGTAGAATATCCTGCTGAATGTAGTACTTTCCTTATCCAAATCAAACAAGTATTATAAAAAGAATAGCACTAGATCCATTACATACTTTCAATTTTCAAGTTTAGTTCAGAGATTGGATCAATCCATGGTACCCATTACCAACTTGTACTATTTTCACGAAAAACAGACTTTACACTTGTAAAATGAGCTTTATACGCCCAATTTATTATAAATAAATTCCTGTTTTCTCACACATATAATTTATAAGTTATTTGTAATTACGGAAAACCAAATTTATCATTTGAAAATAACTTAACTGAGCGGAGAGATATTACTCTCACGAGATTTATAGCTACTGACAAAATGTCGGTTATGTCACGTACCTCTTGATTTATAGCTGCTCAAATATTACCTATGTGAGACTAGCTTTTGCCCCCGCGACTTCGCCCGCGTGGAATTAGATTTTGGGGTGAAATTTTCAATAACTGTGACACGTACTTCTTTATTTTTAACTGAAAGCTCAAATACCAACTTTGATGGAAACAGCTTGAAAAATGACGGAGTTTCATATAAACTTCCATCGCCTATTTAAACTCCTTAGGGGTGGAATTTCCAATAATCCTTTATTAGTGTGCGCCTACGTCATAAAAGGAACCAACTGTAAAAATTTCAAGTTTCTAACTTCAGTAGTTTAGGCTGTGCGTTGATATCTCAGTCAGTCAGTCAGGACTTTGAATTTTATATAAATAGACTTTAGAGTTAGATATTACGATGGTTTAATGATATAACTATAATGCGCTAATCGGGTACATAAAATAGCCGTTCCAAAGCTGTGCAAGATTCATAAAAATCAATTCATAATTGGCGGAGTAATCGCGTAAAAAACCGCAAAAATTTAAAACTATAACTGTATATAAGAGAAGCCTCAATAGCTCTACGGTTAAAGGTGCGGACTGAAAACTGTAAGGTCGCAGGTTCGAATCCCACCCGTTGCACTATTGTCGTACCCACTCCTCGCACAAGCTTTCTGCTTATTTGGAAGGGAGAGGAGGATATTAGTTAACTTCAGCTTAGCTAATATTCTTTTATTAAAAAAAACTATTACTTGGGTACCTTTAAATCAAGAGGGAATAGCCATCTTCTAGGCAAGCACGCTCCATCTTAGGTTGCATCTTCACTTACCATCAGGCGAGATTCAATCAAGCGCTAGCCTATATATATATAAAACAAACACAAAAGAACAAGGTTCCCAATTCAACTGAATTTAGAACTTCCTCTTCCTGAAGCCGGTTAAAATGTTGCTTCTACTAGCATCGTTTTGTTCGACCTTGCGATAGCATAGCTATAAAGTTCCGAATTTGTGTCCAACCTCCACCTAATTGTGACATCTTGTAGTCAACAAAGTCTTCTGACCCACTTAGATTTAGTTGGAACATGTTAGGTTAGGTTCGTTAATATGTTTAACATTCGACGGAACAAGAGAGGTGCTATAAGTGTGTATGTGTGTGTCGATGTGTATGTCTGTTTCCTCGTAGCTCCCTAACGAATGGATCGATTTTGATACGGTTTTTTCTGTTTGAAAGCTAATGTAATCGAGATGGACCTTAGCTGTAATTTATGAAGATCTGCTCAGGTGGTTGAAGATGATCAGCTCATTCCCTACTTGATTAAAGGGTCACAAAAAAAAATTACTGGTGCGATTGATTTAACATTTGGTGTGCTGTTACTTCGGACTATTGAAAAGGTATGGTAACCTTAAGCTAATGCTGCAGCATAAACTAGTCTGTGGGATACCCAACTCTTCAGCAACTTACAGCAGATATAATGTCAAAGACAACCTTCCCTACCGTTAAAGACGTGCCGCCAAGCGATTTAGCGTTCCGGTACGATAACGTGTAGAAACAGATCGATCGATTTACCCTACACTGCCATACCCCTTCCAAGTTAGCCCGCTACCATCTTATAGTGGATCGTCACTTACCATCAGGTGAGATCTGAGTCAATGACTATTTCGTCATCATGCCAGTGTAGATTCATTTGACGATTTGAAAGCACTTTGTAAAAGTTTATTTGAATAAAAAAATATTCTATTCAATTCTATCGAATATAAAAAATCTACATGTGTGTTCCCCCCCTGATATCTGTTAAAATTCTTGATTTATAAATATTTTGTTATAGAACAAAGGGTTTTACTGCAATCTTCTGTAATTCATGAATCATTTGTAACAGTAACAGCTCTCTAACAATCTTGGACGCCAACATTGAAATATCAGACCGTGCCCTGTTTTCCAGCACTTCCTCATGTTCCTGTCAATACGTTAACTGGTTGAGAATTTATGGCATCCATCTATTAGGGTGAGACGCCGCCAAAAATAACGTGAAACTGAGTATCATCCTGAGTAAACAAGTCTTTTGTGTTTAGAAAATGTTGTAGGAAATTCTGTTATCAGAACAACAACGCATTTAGTTTTTAAAATCCCGCGGGAACTCTCTAATTTACCGGGATAAAAAGTAGCCTATGCCACTCTCCAGGTCTTCAACTATATTCATGCAAAAAATCACGTCGATCCGTAGCTCTGTTGCTGCGTTATTGAAGAAAAAACCAACAAACAGACACATTTTCGCATTCATAATATCTAGTAAGGAATATAGTAAGTTTGGTTGATAATACCTTATTGGTATTATCAGTGTATTCACACTTTACACTTATATTATAAAGGCGAAAGTTTGTATGTTCATTACTCTTTCACGCAAAAACTGCTGGACGAAAAAAATTAAAGAGGTTCCGCGGGCATCAGCTACTTTACTGTAGGTATATGTTCTACAGTTTTTTTCTTTTTATAAAATCTTACTGTTAATGATTTCGACTAAATTTCGAACCCCCTCCTGTTTTTCCGAGATAAAAGATAAAACCTATGTGACTCTTCACGTCTTCAACTATAATCATGCAAAAAATCACATCAATTCGTTGCTGTGTTGGTGTGGACAATAAACCAACAAACAAACACACTTTTGCATCTATAATTTATTATAACAGAAATAATGTAATGATCTAATAATAATCAAGTGATGAATAGGTCCGCAATTAATGTGCTAGTAAATTTTTTTTGTGAAAACTTACTTGCGAGGTTACTATTGCTAGAGCAAGTGGAATGGTTACCATTCCACTCTTCCACTCTTCCACTCTTGTTCCACTCTTCCACTTCCACTCTTGTTGATCTTGCTGATGTTGTTGTTGATTCCACTCTTGTTGGTCTTGCTCTAGCAAGACTTACGTGAAATAGGTCATCAGAAGAAGTTCTTACTTCCCGGAATCATCCTCTTTTAGCGTTGATAAACGGTAAACAAATCTCCACTAATTTTTACATTAAATTATATTATTTATTAGTTAAACGTCTTCTTCGAATCTGGAATAAAGTAATCAAAATAATTAGTTCAAACCTCTAACATCAATAATAACAACTGCTATCCGTTCTAATTTGAAGCCTCAATAGCCCAACGGTTTAAGGTGTGGGCTGAAAACTGAAAGGTCGCAAGTTCGAATCCCACCCGTTGCACTATTGTCGTACCCACTCCTAGTGAGGGGAGAGGAGAATATAAGTCAAGTTCAGCTTGGCTAATAGGCATTCTTTAAAAAAAAACTAAACGGGATTCATTCAAAAATATTATTCAATCCAAAAAGAAAATAGAGAACAGTTTCATATTTGTGTCGTTTGGTGTTGAAATCTTGGAACTATGAGTCGGATTTCCGTCCCATCGGACTATGAGAGTAAGTGAATAGAGAGTGCACCTGTGTTTGCGCGCACACTTGTGCACTATAATATCTCCCGCACTGATGGCTAATCTCTGTGGAGATTGGCCATCGTGGCCGGATTGACATTATTATTTGAATCCCGCAAATAAAAGATTGCCGCGGGATTTTTTAAAACCTAACTCCACGCAGACTAATACGCGAGCAAAGGCTAATCCAGTCCATCAATTTATGTTGTAAAGATTTACAATTAACAAACTAATTAATGGTGCATAGACAGAGCTATTGGTTCTGAGAACGGTTTAGTACGAGTATTATTAATTGTGATCGTATTCGTGACGCTGATCAATGGTAGTAGCATATCCCAGTGGATATGCTACTACCATTGATCAACAGTTACATTGTCGACAGTTCGACGGCTGACCATCTGTATCGTCTGTAGGGTTAGTGTAAGAGTTAATCCGATCGATAGTATTCGTATTTGATGACATTAGCGTCAAAGTAAAATGAACCATAATTATGTGCTAAAGTAGTCCGAACGAATAAGAGTTACGCGATGGAAAGGGAGGCAACTTCTAGGTGAATATAACTAGATAAGTTAGTGCTGTGCGAACTGAATTGCACTTTATTATGATTTTGCGGAGTCAATCTTCTGTTCCTGTACTTTCATGTATTATGTGAAACAACTAGGTACGTAATGTAGGTGCAAGCATAATTATAGAAAGTAATACTAAATTTGTTTATGGGAGCAACTGGATCATAGGTATGAAATAAGCTGCAATTATTATCGCATAAACAAAATTATAATTAGGTACCTACGTTGTAAAGCTAAGAAATACGTTACCGCTGTACAGTCATTAAACATCCATTATTATGTGTCACACGGGCGATAAATGTTTACGACCCCTTGGAACCAAAACAAGTTTATGTCAGTTTTACTATGTTTTCGACATTGGACAATATTTTTAACTTATGTCGCACTGTAGGGTTAGTATAAGATTTAATCCGATTGATAGTATTCGTATTTGATGACATTAGCGTCAAAGTAAAATGAACCATAGCAACATTGAATTAGAGCTCAATTTCGTGCATGCATTTCTATCCGTTTATGTATACGCATACGCTCCATATTAAATTCGGATGTACTGAATTTGTGACTTTAAATCAGTACAAATAAGGTTCATTTTACTTTGAGGCTAATGTGATCGAATACGAATACGATCAATCGAATTAAATCTTATACTAACCCTACTGGTAACAGTTTAACTTGAAATTTAAAATACACCCTATATTAGCTACCTACTTGTGGATTTCTTGTATTACGTGTACTAGATTTCAACACGCATATTTTAACACATTTATTAACACATGGATAGATCGTAGCATTGAATTAACAAAACATAATTAAGTAGTTCGGTGTAAGTCAGTCAGCTACCAACCCAACTCTTATAAAATATTAAATTAAAAAAAAAACAGAACCCCGACTGCATAAATGAAATCTGAAAAAGAAAAAACAAGTCCAGTAATCTAGAATACTGTATAATTAACTTTTAAAAAGTCGGGAACCATTATTTGGAAGATATGAACCGATCTAGATTTTAAATGATTTTTTTTAAAGAATATTAGCCAAGCTGAAGTTGACTAATATCCTATCCCCTCCAAATAAGCGGAAAGCTTGTGCTAGGAGTGGGTACGATAATCCTTACGAAAAGTGCAATAACTCAGGTTTTGGGCCTCAAAGACTTTTAGCCTAACGAACATATAAATAGAGTTGAAAGTCTGTGAGGCCCAAAACCCGAGTTATTGCACTTTTCGTAAGACGGCATAGTGCAATGGGTGGGATTCGAACCTGCGACCTTTCAGTTTTGAGTCCACACTTTAAACGTTGGACTATTGAGGCTTTTTTCCTTTTCAGATTTCATTTACGCAGTCGAATTTTTGATTTTTAAATTTAATATTTTATTTTATACTTTTTAGTTAAGGTTATAAGATAATAAACGCAATCTTAAACTAACTTTAAACTGTCGTACATCGTAAACGGTCATTCAAACTGAAAAATGATATTCTTATCATTTTTCAATTTCATTGTTAGGTTTTCCAACCTAACAATGATTTTCAAATACCTATTCAATGATACCCACTTAACATAGTTCATCGACTTTGCGTGCATACTTACATACATACTAGTATACTCAAACACTCACGTATATAGTAGTCAAGTATATAGTCCGTATATACCAATGCACACTCCAGGCACACATAATGTGTATTACACAACCGACGTGCTATCCGGTCCGTGGTCCCAGCACGACTGACTAATGACTCTAATGGCGCCTGTATTTGTAACATGTTTCCTCCAATATTCACAGACTACCCTCTGTATGCTACACATACATACATACACTGATAAACACATCATCCTCCTTTGCGTCGTCGGTCACACACACTGTATCATTGGGCATACGATAGTGAGAGTACAACTTTCGATGCGCTAATCAATGTCGATTAAAATATAAGAAATATGCTTATATTATACTTATATATATACTTGTACGAACGTTTGGCATGTTCCCAAATCGATTCTAATATTTGAAACAATGCAGTAAGTACCTACTGATAGCCAATCTTATGAGTTATGACTTGAGTCATTGGCTTGTAAACAATGGGTAAATGTTGTATGATATCTATATATATATAAAATTCAAAGTCCTGACTGACTGACTGAGATATCAACGCACAGCCTAAACTACTGAAGTTGGAAACTTGAAATTTTTACAGTTGGTTCCTTTTATGACGTAGGCGCACACTAAGAAAGGATTATTGGAAATTCCCTAAGGGGTTTAAATAGGGGATTTTATATGAAACTCCGTCATTTTTCAAGCTGTTTCCATCAAAGTTGGTATTTGAGCTTTCAGTTAAAAATAAAAAAGTACGTGTATCACAGTTTTTGAAAATTCCACCCCAAAATCTAATTCCACGCGGACAAAGTCGCGGGGGCAAAAGCTAGTCTTTACTATAACCCTTAATTAAGTGCGTTTGTTTGTATGTTTGCTGGTTGCTCCTTTAATCACGTAACGATGGAGCTACAGATCAACCTACGGTTTCTTACCAAGATTCACGCAGAATATTTTGTAATTTTTAATCGAATAAAAATTGTAAAAAAATAATTATAAAATGCGAAAGCGTGTTTGTCGGTTGATTTGTCCTTCAATCACGCAATAACAGAGCAACGGATCGACGTGATTTTTTGCCTGAGCATATTGAGAGTGATATAATTATTATATGCTACATTTTATCCTGGGATACAAAGAGTCCCCGCTGCACCTGAGGTATCATCAATGTGGTACCTCAGGTGCTACAAATGTTCATGGGCGGCGGTGATCACTTAACATCAAGTGACCCGCCTGCTCATTTGCTCGCTAAAAATATTTAAAAAAAAAAACACAGGTTTGTGCGACATGACATGTACCTGGCAGACTAACGTTTTGCGTGGGAAAAGTTAAAACAAATATTTCTTTGGGCAGCACGCTCTGTGCCAGATCAGATAAACAATGTGCCATTCCGTTGAGATATCACGGTTCTGCCTCGTTTGACATAAAGACAATAAATACTAATTGCTCAATTAGTCGAGAAACTGGAAGTTTTCTCTGGAAACTTCTGACTTGAAAGTATTATTCTTTTGCTCATTTTAACAGGCATTATAATAGACTTATTTATAATTCTTCTGTACGTGTGTTTGTCACCTAACTGCTTCTAAACGACTGGACCGATTTGGATGAAATTTAGTGTATATATTTAAGTGGGTCCCTGGATGGTTTGAAAATATACAAACAAATAATACGGTTATATTAAGGTGGCCGTGCTTGTGTAGCGCCTACACTACTGAACCGATTCTGATAAATATGGTGTCAATCGATTCGTTATTTTGGTCTGAGTTACATCACACTAATATTTTAAGAGCGAATGTTTATGCGTGTGTGTGTGTGTGTGTGTGTGTGTGTATGTGTGTGTGTGTGTGTATGTGTGTGTGTGTGTGTGTGTGTGTGTGTGTGTGTGTGTGTGTGTGTGTGTGTGAGTGGGTGTGTGTGTGTGTATGTTTGTTACTCCTTCACGCCAAAACGAATGAACCGATTTAGCTGAAATTTGGAACGGAGATAGCTCATATCCAGGATTAAAACATAGGCTACAGTTTATCCCGGAAAATTGAAGAGTTCCCGCGGGAATTCAAAAAGCTTAATCCACGCGGGCGAAGTCGCGGGCATCGTCTAGTAGACTATATTTTATACGAAGAAAACTAATATGATGTAAAATTATAACAAAAATGAACAAACAGCCTCTAAAGTGAAATACTAAGGCTGAAATCTATAGACCGCACTCTCCGTTCAGACTCCAGACAGTGTTAAAACGAGAAAGATTTATGTCAGAGCATATCTGTGTCTCGTTTTGTTCGCTATCTTGAGTCTGAGCCGAGGGAGAGTGCGATCTACAGATTTTAGTCTTATTCTTCTCATTTCGTCGTATAAAAATAATATTATCCCATAGCAGTGCTCTGGTTCAAACAAGAACCAGAAAATTCCCGCAAAGTTGAAACTCAGTTAACCTTCAAATCGTATTACAAAAATAAACAACCGTCGACTATTCCTAGTCGAGTTCATAGCAACAGAAGGCCTTAGCATAAATATTTTTCACACAAGATTATCACCTGTCCCTTTCCCACTCATGCGTAAAACCATCGCCGTCTCCCTCCCGATGGCCACCTGCCAAACCGTCAGTTGTGAAATATAAAATCTAATTATGAAAACTTATATTATTATTAATATTGACAAAGTTGAAATCGCGCTTTCGTAATCGCTGTATCAATGAAACTTACTTTGTATTTAATCAGTACACTACTATTATTAATACACACTGTAAATACAGTATTAACTAGCTTTTGCCGGTGACTTCTTCCACGTGGAATTAGGATTTTAAAACAGAGAAACTTTTTTTTTATTCAATGAAAAGATAGTCCTTGACTGCGTCTCACCTGATGGTAAGTGACAATGCCGTGTAAGGTGGTAGCGGACTAACTTGGAAGGGGTACGGCAGTGTTCAACCCTTACTCCTGATCTGTCTCTACACGCCACGACATCGTGCCGGAACGCTAAATCGCTTGGCGGCACGTCTTGGTAGGGTGGTAACTAGCCACGGCCAAAGTCTCCGACCAGACCAAACCAGAGTCAATTCAGAAATTGTAAATTCCCAAATTGTCCCCGCCGGGAATTGAACCCAAGACTTCCCAGTTATAAGACCACAGCGCTCACCACTGCGCTAGAGAGGTCGTCGTTTTAGTATGTTCTAGCTGATGCCGGCGACTTCGTACGCGTCCGCGGGAACTCTCTTATTTTCCGAGATAAAAAATTGCTTATGTGTTATATCGAATTGCCTCCACCGAGAATCGAACTCGAAACCTCCCAGTTTCACCAGCGCTCACCACTGCACCAGGGAGGCTTCTCTTTGAGAAGAGAACTGCGCACAGTGGTGAGTCGTTAATGGTTACTCTTGATGATGAGTAATAATGGTGGATCGACGTGCCAGAAGACTCATAGGCAACGAACAGCTGTTTAACTCCAGTCTCCAAAGTCTGGAACATCAGCGCAAGGTTGCCTGTCTGTCGGTGTTCTACAAGATATATTTCGGAGAGTGTGCCCAAGAACTATTCAATTTAGTTCCTCCATTACCTTTCTACCACCGAACCGCAAGGCATCGTGCAAATCTCCACCGCTACTTGGTCGAAATACCACGATTTCACACCAAGCGCTTTGCTTCCTCGATCCTAATACGCACCGCAAAAACTTGGAATGCTCTTCCAGCTTCTGTTTTTCCAACTAACTATAATGTGGTCTTTAAATGAAGAGTGAATAGGCATCTTCTAGGCAAGAACGCACCATTTTAGGTTGCATCTTCACATACCATCAGGTATAAGGACGCGCACTAAGCGCTTTGCTTCTTCGTTCCTGATACACACCGCTAAAATTTGGAATGCCCTTCCGGCTTCCGTATTTCCTTCTAACTATAATTTGGGTACCTTCAAATCAAGAGTGAATAGGCATCTTCTAGGCAAGCGCGTTCCATCTTAGGCCGCATCTTCACTTACCATCAAGTGTAATCGCAGCCAAGCGCTAGTCTATATATGAAAAAAAAAAAAAAACAGAATCCATTCTGTAAGTTTAAACCACTGCACCACTGGGTAAAGCTTTCGTTACAGTATGACAGGTTATTGTTATGATTGAGCACCCTTGGCAGCGTAACACCAATAAATATGAAGTGCAATGTTGTCCAGACACTATCTATGAAACAATAAATGTGGATTATTTCAATCTTGGCAAGAACAACTGGGGTCACCCGTGACCTCATTTATCTTAGTGAGTAACTTTTTTATTTTTAATGGATGACAAGATAGTCCTTGACTGCGATCTCATCTGATGGTAAGTGACGATGGACTGTAAGATGGTAGCGTGCTAATTTGAAAGGGGTATGACAGTGTAGTTCATTGGCACGTCTTTGACGGCACGTCATTGGCGGCACGTCTTTGACGGTAGGGTGGTAACTAGCCACGGCCAAAGCCTTCCACCAGACATTTTAGACAATCTCATAGCTTAGTAATGTAGGGTAGGTACAACTTTACAAGAATCTTACGCAAAAAGTAGTAAAATTACAACAACTATCAAACACTGTGCTTGCTACGCTTGTGCTACGGGAGGTTCTACAGCTTCTACGTATTATTTTTCGGCTCATGGACTTCGTTTGATTTTCAATATTATTGACTAGATCGCGCCCGCGACTTCGTCCGCGTGGAATTAGGTTTTGAGTTGGAATTTTCAAAAACTGTGACAAACGTACTTCCTTATTTTTAATCGAAAGATAAAATACCGTTTTTTATACACATGACATGAAAAATGACGGACTTTCATACGTTTAAATCCTTAATTTATCACCTTTCCGTAAGATGGGTTATGAAAGAGATGCATGGTAATTGCACCATTAATGTAACCCTTTCAATTTACATTAGCTTAGAGATAACATCAACATAACAACATAATTTTACCTACTTCTATTTATTTATCTAAGCTCCAGATAAATCTCTGAACTATATAATTTACAAACTTGACCTAGAGTACGGCATTGAATACACCCTTTTAATAATATGATTTGTACGATACATATTACATACGCTTACGTGAGTCACCTTTGCGTTGTTCAAAACATCTGCGCTTTGAAAAGGCGTGAAGGAAATCACAACTCTTAAGATATTACAATGTTATTGATATTGCGTGTTATAGCATCGTTCTTGATAATATACCTAATTTACGACTTTGTTATGATTGGCCTTTACCAGATATTGTATATATTATATAATTATATAACAAATGTACCAAAGCTATAGGTCTCGAATCCTAAATAATTATCTCTACGTATAAACCAATACCACTCTTGATAGACAACGTACAGCCCAAAACTATAAAGACATCTTAGCCTACAGAAACCTAAATGTCTATTTGGAGGGGAAAAGGGAATATTAGTGAAATACAGAATGGCTAATACACTTTATTCAAAAAAATAATATAAATGTAAAAATTATTTTTACAAAACAGACTTCAAACGCCACTACAAAGTAAATCAAAGTGGAATCAATTGTGCCTATAACATTTGAAGAGTTCCCTCGATTTCTCAGGGATCCCGTCATCAGATACTGACCTAATGACAATGAGATCATCTGGAACGTCATAATTTTGCACATTGCTTGATTTTTTAGAGAAAGAAAAATTCATATATTAATTAATAAATTGTAAGTATATAAAATATACTTAAGTACAATATTTTTTTGCCATCTTACTTCTGGTTTCAAAATTCAACAAAAAAATTATGAATTCAAAATTATTTATATTATGTAGGTCAACTTGTGGCTCTTATGACAAGTCGAGAATCTACCACTGGTTTGGAATGATGAATTTTGAAATGAATGAAAACACTTTATTGTACACCACATTCGATAGAAACATAAAAAAATAAAATAAACTTAAAATAAATTATACAAATTTTCATGTATTTCGCTTAAAAGTTCAGACAGATGTTATTGTGTGGTGCCAGAACGTCATAACTGAATCATATGGATATATTTAGAGAACCATTATGTTACCCGAAATAATTGGCCATACAATGCATCCACCTACGCGTCCGCAGTACGCTAAAACTGACATTCATGTAATATATAACTAGTGTTTGCCGCGCGGCTTCGTCCGTGTGGAATTTTCGAAAATTGTGAAACACGTCCGTCGTTCATTCGACATTTTAATTAAAAAAAGCCCAAATACCAAGTTTCATGGATATAACTTCGACAATGACGGACTTTCATACAAACTTTCACCCCCTATTTAACTCTTCGCACACGTTAAGTTCGATATAACACATAAGCAATTTTTTATCTCGGAAAATAAGGAAGTTCCCGCGGACGCGTACGAAGTCGCGGGCATCAGCTAGTACATACTAAAACGACGACCTCCCTAGCGCAATGGTGAGCGCTGTGGTCTTATAACTGGGAGGTCTCGGGTTCGATTCCCAGCGGGGGCAATTTGGGAATTTATAAATTCTGAATTGTCTCTGGTCTGGTCTAGTAGGAGGCTTTGGCCGTGGCTAGTTACCACCCTACCGTCAAAGACGTGCGGCCAAGCAATATCCCTTCCAAGTTAGCCCGCTTATAAAGCTTGCAATCTTAGACTACATCGTCACTTACCATCAGGTGAGATCGCAGTCAAGGGCTATCTTGTCATCGAATAAAAAAAAAGAACTAAAAACAAAATCCTTGCCGTCGTCAAGTAAGTACAGCTACAAGTATGTATGGAAATTGGCAAATCAAGAAGTACATAGCATACTTAAAATGCTTCTAATTATTTTGAAAACATTAATCATTGTGTTTATTTTAAGGTCACACGTAACAGTTACAATTAAAGAAAAGACGTGAACACGACCTACGCGAAGCAATTCAAATTACCCACTTCATTTGCTAATTTTAAAATAATTAATAATAATGTCTTTGAACTAAGACATAATTTATTTTGAAAATCGTTTTGGCCGCTGCATTGGATACGCTTAAAAACAACGGTAGAAAGCCAAAGAACAAAGTTAATTCCATTATTATGTTGTTTACCACCAAGGAGGCATCAAAAAATTTTTTGTTTGTGTTTACCACACGTCATTTTCTTTATTTCCAATTTTTTCTGTCTTCCATAAATTATATACATTTTTTTGTGTCAACCGATATTAACATCCATTGTATATGCCGGCGACTTTATTTTTATTAACTGCCTCGTTGGTCTTGTGGTTAGCAAGTTCGACTGCAGATGACGTCCCGGGTTCGATGCCCGGGTCGGGCTATAAAATGTATTGGATTTTTCTGTCAAGAAATTCTCAGTACTAGCCCGGAGTTAGGAAGTTGGCGGTGAGTCACCCCCGTGAATCGGAGAGCACGTAAAGCTGTCGGTCCTGCACCTGATCCGGTCGTATTGGATTTCCGTCCCGTTGGACTTTGAGAGTAAGGGAATAGAGAGTGCACCTGTGTTTGTGCACACACTTGTGCACTATAATATCTCCCGCGCAGACGGATTCGGCCGGGAGTACATTATATGCCGGCAAAAATCTGATTTTTCTTTGGGGGCCTGGCACTTTCTACTTGCGTGCTCTTGTGCCCACAACTTGATATGTGACCAAAAGAAGTGAGTGTTTGTACCGAAGTAGCCGCTGTATTTAATTTAAGTACGATATTTCATTTATTCAGCGTACGTGCTTCTAATCAGGCACCTTCATTCTTTACCCCTAACTAACATGTTTTATTAGAATCGCGATGCGCGTGTTCAAGATCAGCCAAATCACGGGACGTGAGTAATTGATCATTATACTATTCGCAAAGCTGGCGTTCCGCGCTCTACCATTAGTAATCCATTCAGTTTCTCGAAAAAATAAATCGTCTCCTATTTTTACGGCGTCTAGTTCTCTTCTTCTATTTAACAATAAAGAGGCATGAACAAATTGACTTCACGTGTTATTGCTTTGAAACTGAAAATCTTTATTTTAAACATTTTTTTGGCACGCCTAAATACCACTATTTGGGTGTCGAATTGAATTAAACATTTCTAAGTAATCATACTTTCAGTAACTATTTTCGTTGTATCCAACCAATTCGCAATTATAGTATCAGTAAGAATATATTATTAAAAACATCTACTTGGAAATTGTTATTAACTTCTACATGAAATAGACTATTGCAACTTTAAATTAGCCAAAATTTTACCTTGACACACAAAGAAATGAGTGTTTCATAAGTCAAGGTTTGCCCTAATTTTCAGTTCTTTTGCTAATTACCACTGAATGACAGAACTTTTTTATATTTCTTCTTTTCTTTTTAACTCTCTTAAATTTTCAGTTTTTCTTCTAAACTAAGCACCAATATTAAACGTGAAAATTTTGTCAATTACATTTCAGATTCCAGAGAGGATTTTTTAAAATTATCTTAGGCAAAGTGACCACTAGCAATAACATAAGTCAGGTCTGGAAAGTCAATTTCTACAAGTTTTCTCTGGACTGGTAATTTTTCATTAAGAAATTGTGGAAGTTAGTTGACAACAACATGGGGGGCGGACCAACAGATTCCTGAAAAGCCAGCAAGGCATTGGTGGTGCCTCAGGTGCTACAAATATTCATGGGCGGTGGAAATCACTTAAAACCAGGTAACCCGCCTGCTCGTTGCTTCAAAAAGTTAGACATTAATTATATTATTATTATTATTAGTGGTACTTCATTATATTTAAAGAATGTTTCTAGAACCGCGATAATTTTCTATTGAGTATCATTTCGATGCCATCTTATGTAGGTGTATTCAAATATCTATCCTATTTAAGTCCCGGTGACACTATCTAGTAAGAATGCATCACGTAGCCAAAAAAATGATATTGATCATCGATTTGTTTTGAACAAGCACGTGGTTCTTGTGTTCCAAGAATTCTGCACCATGTTTAATAGTTTCCTTCAAAGTAATTTCAGTTTCTATATATTCTTCTTCTTCATCTTTATCAATAATATTTTTCTTACTTTATATCTCTTTGTTATTAAATTTAACTTTTAAATATTTGTAAATGTGGAATTAATTTGCTTGTTTTCTGTAAAGGGGAACATTAATCACCGCTAATATTCTTTAAAAAGCCTT
This sequence comes from Hipparchia sbordonii, assembly GCA_038048805.1. Taxonomy (NCBI): domain Eukaryota; kingdom Metazoa; phylum Arthropoda; class Insecta; order Lepidoptera; family Nymphalidae; genus Hipparchia; species Hipparchia sbordonii. The sequence goes on from JBBIWI010000019.1 coordinate 5,236,738, forward strand.
GAAATTCATACATATTTTTGGAACTTTACGAGAATACTAAAAGGGGAACCATTAAATAAATATAAATCTTTAACTACAGATATAAAAACACACCTAATAAAAACGGACTCGATAGATTGCTTCAGTCTGAGTTTGTAGTCTGGATTTTGCAAGGTATTCTTACTAGAGCTATTTGTTGGAAACATGACGTCCCTAACAACGAAAATACCCATAGCGTGGGATTTTGGTTTGTTTCTCTGTCTTCTGTTGTTTGAATTAGATATCCTGTGACTTGCTATTGATACACGGTACCAGATATACAGTGTGATTGTGTAAGAAAATTCAAATTGTGTAAGACCACACGGCCCCAGGGTCTCCACAGCAAACGGAACAAATAATATGAAACTCTCGATCAGAGAGGCATACTTGCGCCGCTTACAGGGTTCAGCCATTTCAGCTGCGGCTCTCGGCCTTGATGCTGTCTCCCTGATATGACACGGGGCCAATGTGTCGATGCATGTTGCATCTCACACTAGGGACCGTCCCCGATCCCAGGGAACCAGCGTCAATCCATCAGGTCTCTTGCCATCATCTCGACTAATTCCTGCTGGCTCGGTGAGCGCAGAAATGTCAATGGTGGCAAGAGCCCTTCTTAACGTATCGTTAAAAGAACCCTGTCAAAAATGGTCTCACTATTCTTTTTCTTTATCAACCGATAGGCATCTCTGCTGAACAACGTTCCCTTGAATGGATTTCACAGGCCTAAATTTTGCGCCATCTGCATCCAGCGGCTCCCTGTGACTAGTCTGATATCATTGGTGGCACCTAGTGGAGGGTTGCCAACATTGCGCTATCCGATGCGAGGTTGCTACTCCAGAATCCTGAGACCCGACCATCAGTTCTTCGTATCACGTGTTCCTTCCATTTTCACTTCAGCTTCGCAACTTGCTGAGCTATGTCGGTAACTTTGATTCTCCTAGAGAATGAGGAGATCATTCCTGATTTGGTCTTGCAGGGATACTTCGAGCTCAGCCGTCAATTATGAGGTCCACAGGTGTAAAGAACCTAGTTTCGAGTCTATAAGTCATCACTGACACTCTGTTTTTAGATTTTGGTCTGTAGGCACTGTGGGATTTTGAATAAGAAGAAATCTTGAAACTTCTCTAACACTACTCAGCCGTTGTAGTTGGATTCGGCGGTTGACCTCTTTCTTGAAAGTGGAAGACTTTTTTCTATTGACAAGATAGTCTTTGACTGCAATCTCACCTGATGCTAAGTGACGATGCAGTCTAAGATGCTAGCGGACTAACTTCGAAGGACTATGGCACCCCTAATATGGTATACCCCTAATCGGTTTCTACACGCCATCGTGCCGGAAAGCTAAATCGCTTAGCGGCACGTCTTTGACGAAAGGGTGTTAACTAGCCACGGCCAAAGCCTTCCACCAGACAAAACCTAAGACTACCTGGCTGAACCGATAATATTTCGTTAAGCATAGTTTCCATGCTATTCCTAATTCAAATACATTATTAGATTTTGACTCAACTATGATGAATAGAATTATTTCGACTTACCTGTGGATTTATTAATCACCTGACTGGTTTCCAGTTGCCAAAAAGCAATTCAATGAAAAATCTGAGAGCGTACAGTCATCGCCAATAACACTGGACTTGTCTTCAAGAGTTACGAAGTAACTAATTTATAGCAGGTATTTCAGGGATGTAACACTGAAATGTTCTCACAATTGTGTACTGTTAAACTTTTATGTTTATTGCCGATTATTTAACCTGATTTATGTACAAAAGTGTTTCTCGATGGGTACTATTTCGTTCAAATAAAAAGTGTTTTGATAAATGAGTTGAAAATGATAAAACATTCAAGCTAAAGCTTTTTAGATATGTGTCCAATTAAAAAAAGTTAAGTCTATCATTATGCAGATAGGTAAAAGGTAGTTTCGAATTTGAAAAATCCAAAACTACCTTTTTATACACAATTATACTAAATAGGTGGACCACATATAATTTGAAGCATCCAAAATTCCCTTCTGAACCTTTTTATACCAAATTATACTAAATAGGTGGACCACATATAATTTGGTATAAAAAGTTGAATTCGGTCGATGAACTTAAATAGAGGTATGGCAGCTGTTTAAAAGAATTAATTTAAAAGTAGTTTTAAAATTTTTGATGTCTTTAATGTTATTAGAATTTTTACGCTGAGTACTACCTACTTCGATACTGGGGTATTGAAAAGGTGAAAAAGGATCGTGCTGTAAGAAAAGCATATAAAGCACATTATGATGTACAAGCATATTATGGTCCGATATGAAATCCGGGGTTAATGTTGAAGCGTGTAGAAATAGGTAAGGGTAGAACAGTACAGGTGACACTTTCTAGTGTCAGATACTTACTAAGATACTCAGAAAAAGAGGAGGAGGTTTTCAAATCGTCGCGTTATTTCTTTTGTAGTAAATACCAGTAAGCGCTTGACCTGTGACTAGTGTCGACGAAGTCTAAGATATAAGCGAGCCAACCTGAAAAAAAATGGCAATTTTAATTTAACCTAAGATAATTTAACCTAGGATAACTTCTAACTCCGAATTGGACTGAGAACTTGTTAACAGAAATACATTTTACTGGCTCGATCCAAAAATCAAACCCTGTACCTCGTCAACCGCTGCTAAACAGGCTAACCATTAGACCAAGAAGGCACTTATAAGAAAACAATAACACTCACAAACAGTGGTGTGCACAGGATACATCCTGTGCACACCACTGTTTGTGAGTATTGGAGATTTTTTCCAATTTATATCACCTGCCTACCCTGTTGTACACAACAGGGTAGGCAGGTGATATAAATTGGAAAAAATCTCCAGTACGAGTTATAAAAACTTAAGGTAATGCGAAAGTTTGTATGTTTGTTACTCAATCACGTCGCAACGACTGAACCGATTTGGCTGAAATTTGGCACAGAGATAAATAGTCTGAAATAGCACATATACTACTTTTTATCCCGGAAAATAAGAGAGTTCCCATGGGAATTGAGAAACCTCAATCCACGCGAACGAAGGTCCCGGACATATTAAGTGTTATAAAAACTTAAGTTTTTATAACAGTTATAAAAACTTAAGTTTTAATTACTCATAAAATGCCCGGAAACTTAAGGGTAAACTTTTTATAATTTATAGAATGTCTACACTTAAATTTTTTATAACTCGTACTGGAGATTTTCTCCATTTTATTTCATCTGTCCGCTTAATACCTACGCTGTATGCACGCCACTGATCACAATAATATGTGAGTACCTACTGTATTCTTATGAGTCGTCAGTGACGCAGCGAGAACATTATTCACCATAACTTGGTCTCCCGCACCCCGTAGGTTCAGGTTCGTTAGATCATTTTCCATGTTCGACGGAAAACACCTCTGCACTGGCTACGTCACGTCGGTTATCCAACCGGTTGCATCGGCCCACGCGAATTCCCGCACCGCCTGGGATAGGCGCCAACTTTTCGTAGTTTAGTTACGATTTCGAAAACGACCCGACGCGTCCCGCCGCCGGCGATTTCCCCCTTTCTCTCGAATCCATTTTCGCATTAGCTTCATCAAGTTCTCGATATTCGTCACTTTGACTAATTGTGTGATTGTGTTTTGATTGTGCATTGATCATTTTGTGATATTGGATTTTGTTTTACCCATTGGCTGTTGGTATGTACTGAAAATTTTATTTCATTTCATATATATATTATGTCTTCAATTAAATATTGTGCAACAATTTGAATTATCGATTGGATTGGTGATCTTAATCAAATTGAATTATGATCATAACATTCAATAGCAATTGGAAAAAATGCTAGTAATTTTAATTTTAATGTTATAGATTTATTTTTTGTACTGGAAATGAAAAAAGGCTGAAGTATTTAAATAGCTATTTGATGGTTAAATAAAAGAGTTACGTTTGAAAAAAATGAAGGTACAGTTGCAATTAACGTAAAAGTTGATTTTAAAGTAAACTGGTAGTCAAACGAATCAACATTAGGTAATCATCGGAAGTTATAAGAAAACGAAATGACTCCGAGGCCTTCAGCGTTTACAAAAATAGAACGCGACGTTTCATTTATACTTGTGAAAATTCTTACACTGGACACCTACACACTTACACTTCACCTTGCTACTAGATGGCGCTGACCGCTACGAAAATGACTCATTTGAAAGAGCTTTACCGAGCCAAATCTACGGTTAGGTGACATTTATATTGATTTGTTACACGAGATCGGTTACTATTTTATTGAAATAAATTCCATGGATGTTTAATTATTCTATATTGACTTATCAGGCCGCCGTAGTTTGAAGGACATAGATATATTATAAATTATTATTTGTGTAATATATTGATGATGATAAAGTTAAAAGAAAATTGATGACAGAACAACAGAATGGTGATGGAAACGTCACTACAACAAATGAAGGACATCACTACGTCTAGTATCTAAAACATGAATAATGAATATAACAGACACATGTTTGGCCACATGAATGAATTAACAATAATTTAAGTAAAAATAAACAATAACTGCTTGGTTAATAAATCAGGTACTCCCAAACAATTTTTAATCACAAAGAACGAAAATTATTACGAATATATGATTGATCAAATCTAAAGCGAATTTGATAATTTTTTTTTCCTTTCAAAGTGTTTACAATATTATAAAGAAAATATTCATTTAAAATCTATCTATACATTTAATAAAACTGTAACGGGACGCATTCTGTACATTAAATATATTTTGAAAATTTTAATCGGAGGATGCTTTATTATCGATACTGAGCCCAAAACAATTTTTTTTGAATTTTTTGTCTGTCTATCTGTCTGTGAGCGTATCATGCGAAAACTACTAAACGGATTTGAATAAAATTTGTTATAACGGTAGCTGATACTTCGAGTCAATATATAGGATATTTTTTATCCTGATAAGGTTTATCCGGGATAGGGGATGAAAGTTTTTTTTGATTTTGCTCCATAACTTCGTCACATCTAAACCGAATTTGATAATTCTTTTTTTATTTGAAAGTGTTTACAATCAAATATATTTTGCCCAGTTTTCGTGGCGGTGTCATAAACAGTATCGGAAATACAGGACCAAACTCCTCTCTGATAGCAGCAATTCATTCATATATATAAGAAACTAGCGGACGCCCGCGACTTCGTCCGCGTCAATTTCTATTATTATGATCGCGATTAAGAAGTTTTTAAAAGATTTTAAATATGGATAATTTTCCCCGTTTTTGCGACATTTTTCACCGATGCTTCGCTTTTTGTTTGACTGATGTAATGACGTGGAAACTGATGCATTTTATCTCGCGTGCCGAAACTAATACAAAAGAAACGCGAGTTTCGGAACGCGACATTAAACTCCTCCAACTATGTATTCTGTGCTCCAACGCACACACGCACATTGTTTTGATAGATATGATCTTTGACGTTAGGAACACACCTACATTGCTTAGACAACAGTGAGTGCTTGTAATTTAATATGAACTTTATACCATAGCAATAAAGCTCAAATTGACTACGTTTTAGTTTCAAATCATTTGTATGGGAAAAAGAAAAGGGCTATTTTTAGGGTTTTTCAAGCAATAATTCTAATTTTTCTCGCCGTAAAAACCATCCTTGAACTTCAACGAACATTTTAAAAAAAGATTTGGCCAAATTGGTCCAGGCGTTGTTGAGTTATGCGCTTACCAACACATTTTGCGATTCATTTTTATATTATAGATAGTGATTTTAATATATGCATACCATACATATATGAAGGTCTTGACCATAAGCAATAATTACAAATAGGCCATTAAACTCCGGTTCCTCAACCCTGATGCTGTCGGATACTGCCCACCAAAAACAGTGGACATTGAGGAAATGTCGATTGTGAATTAATATTATAGGTACCAAGTATGGACTAATACATAGTGTCGCAGTGTACCCGTAAACAAGCTATAATTAAAAATATTAAAAAATACGACTGCCCATCCAAAAAACGAACTAAAAAGTTAAATACTACAGACATTAGGTACCATCGGAATCTTATTCACATTTTTAAATGATATTTTTTTTGTGAATCACTGGATATTTAACTATAATAATGTTATATATTTTTGGAATTTACTCATCATTTTCTAGATGATGATTATAGACTTAATATTATTTTCGAAAATTTTTTTTCAACTTCAGTATTTAATGCGGGACCGTGGTCACCCCATCAATTTTTTTTTTAAATTTTACTAGTGTATGTCATCCGGAAAAAGCTAAGGATTCTAACGATAGCTCATTTTGATCAAAATCGGTTCAGGCGTATAGAAATTATGGTGGATTATTCCTATATTCCACCATAATTTCTATACGCCATATACATACATATACACTCATATACATACATATACATGAACCCTGAAAATAATATAACTCCTTTATTCAGACAGTCGTATAAAAAAGTCCCGGGTTTTAATCCTGATGCTGCCGGATACTGTCCACTTAATCTGATGGAATTTAGAGACTGTCGATTATTTATTAATTGATATTGACAAATATATCAGAACTCCAGGCTCCAGCTATTCTGCCGTCATAAGGAAAAAAGACGCATATGTAATTTTTTTCGAAATAGAGTTAGACACATATTTGGCATCAAAACAAAAAAACGCAGCTACCAGTATTTTTAAATTTTGTTTGAACTTATCACTGTGATAATGTTTAAACAAATTTAAAATTCTGGTAAGTACTGGTAGATGCGTTTTTTTGTTTTGATGCCGAATATGTGCCTAACTCAATTTCGAAAAAAATGACAGATGCGTCTTTTTTCCTTATGACGGCAGTATTGTACCGTTGGGTTTGTTTAGTAGCTTAGCCGCGCGAAGCCGGGGCGGGTCTACTAGTAATAGAATATAATACTATATTAGTATGAATTTTATCGACTGTTTGTAAATATCGTTAACTTTTATAATGTAACTAGCTTTTGCCGGCGCATCGCTCACGTTAAATTCGACTTTTTAAACCCCTATTTTATCCCCTTAGGGCTTCAATTTTTAAAAATCCTTTCTTAGCAAATTCCTATGTACTAAAAGCTATCTGTATGCAAAATTTCAGCCCGATCCGTCCAGTAGTTTGAGCTGTGCGTAGATAGATCAGTCAGTCAGTCAGTCAGTCACCTTTTCCTTTTATATATTAGAGATCAATCAGGTTTTAAACTGACGATAGATTGTGAACGGCCTTCATTTCTTACCAAAGCTTACAATTGTTAAGAATCGTAATAGTATATCATAGATTAATTACTTACACTATAGTTATTAGGCCGTCTTTGCACCCTAGCAGTATTGTTTTGTATCTAGTCTCTATGTAATGTTTTTCTTTTTCTGTTTGATGCAACGTTACTACTACTAATTCATACAACTACTCCTAACGTTACTAATTCTTTTCATTGTGCTAGAAGCCAAACCCAATTTAGGGACAAACTACAATATGTCGTTTTGTCGGCCAAACGTTAGTGATGCTATAATATTCTATATTCTACTAGGGATAAGTCATATATTCACAAAACAAGCGAAAAAATTGTTCCGAACGGCGAAGAGTATAATAGAGTACATACTTCATTGTTAAATGACATGACAAATTACGACAAATATCTGCCATTTCGCGCTTTATTTACCGCACGCTTGTAACATATCCACCTCTTTTTATTCTATCATAGCAGTGATGTAGTAAGAACTACTGTTGTCCAATTTCTTATCGTAAATTAGTAGCAAGGAGATACAGGGTGTGTAGTTTTTGAACGGGCTACGCCAAAACACTCGCTTATGGATTCGGCCTTAACAAAAAAATTTTAGGAGTAGGATAGACAAGAATGCGTGGAGTTTGTGCCATTTTTCTTTTATTTAGGTTAAGTTGAAACCCAACTTTAGGAAGAAATAACTCAGTAATGTTATGAATGTTGGAGGTTGACATATAACGCTAGGCCCTGCATTTGCACCCGCGCGCTTCAAATTAAAGGACGATACTAACCAAAAGCAAAATCAAGAAAAATTTCTACTATATAAAAAGTGAAATTGAGCTTGGCCCGTTACTTATTATATAGAAATAGGTATCGTAGATTTTACTTACAATCTCTGGTTAACTTAATCTGACTACTTAGATTTTAGTTCACAATCTTTGGTTAGTTTAATCTGACTAGTTAGATTTTTAGTTAGATTAATTAACGATTTTCGTACATATTCCGTAGTTATCATTGTCTTTTTATATTATGTATTGAGTATGGACTAGAAAATACGTTTAGGAGGAAAATATTTGCTAGTATGCAAAATAGAAGAAATTGCACTGACTTGCCTAGGAACAATGAATTGTTTCTAGGAATGACTGTTATTTAATTGTTAGTAGAATTGTGAGCATTTCTGTTCGGACGGGCTCTTCTATTAGTACATTACTGCAGCGGCCAGCAAAAGAGGCATTGATTAACGAACGCGTAAATGTGGGCCGAGGTGAAGCCGAGGCACGCATATGTAAGTCCATTAATGCCTAGTTGTGGCCAAGGCTTATATAGTACTTTTCTCAAATAATGTGAGGAAGTTAAAACTTACTTTTCAAAATCAAACGCACAACGAACAACAATAACTTTTTCCGCGTAAAAGTGTTTATTTGTTTTTTTTTTTTTCAATAAACAGCTTTCTGTTTGCAAGCCAGTTCGAAATTTAAATAAAACCTTTGATAAGTTGATTGCCATTTTTCAGAGTAAAAGATCGTTCCATTTTTAAATTACACGCCAGATATGAGTTTACTATGTAGTTTATTTGGCCGCTAAACCACGACAGATATGGATTTTCATCCAACTTTTGCCGGCCGCTGTTTGCATGTAGGCCAGTATTGCACTTTCGATTTATCTCAAAGAAAGTTGTCAAAATAATGCTCAAATTTTCAAGCAAGAGAAATATTTATTTACTTCAATGGTAGTTGTAGATAATAATTATTCTTCCGCAGGATCACAGCTCGTCCTTTCAAGTAGCGAGCAGCCACTCTCTCAAGCAGTGATGACAAACCGCTAGCACTATGGGGGTGACCGACGACTTTGCCCCGAGCTTCACGCAGAAGCCCCAGCTGCGCCAGGAGGACGATGGCAACAAGCTGGTGTTCGAGTGCCAGCTCCTGGCCTCGCCCAAGCCGGAGATCAGCTGGTATCGCAGCGATGAACTGCTCAAGGAGGACAATAGGACACAGTTTAAGTGAGTACACTTGGATCACTTGTTTCTAAGCTAAGGGGCTAAACCGTTAACCTTAGGGGCTTAGGGGCTTAGCCCCTTAGCTTATGCTCTGTTCTGTATGAATATGGATCTAACACAAACATGCTTCAGAGATAATTTGTCAAACATAAAACAAGGGAATAAAAATATACTTTGGGGGTCATCCATTAATCAAGTGAGGCTCGAAAGAGGAAGAGGGATTTGGAAACCATCACGAAATATCACAAGGGTTTGCCCCCCCCCCCCTTCTTCCTTCTGGGGGGGTTAAAAAGTTGTTAAAAATCACATGATTGATTCAAATGATGATGGCGACGTCTTGACATTATGGTGTTTCGATTCAAGAAATCTATCAATGTATACGATATGCCTTAATATTATAAATTCAGAAGTGTCATTGTTTATTGATTTGTTGGTTTGTCCTGCAATCACGGAGCAACAGAGTAGCGTCATTTTTTGCATGGGTATGATTTAAGACCTGGAGAGTGACATAGGCTAATTTAAAATCCGAAAAGACGAAGTTCCCAGTTCCATCCAATTAATATACTTTGTAGTGGCGTTTGAAGTCGGTTTTGTAAAAATAATTTTTACGTTTATATTATGCTAAATAGCGTTGGGATCAGAAAGCGATGATGTGCGAAGCGTGAACCCGCTTGCAATTAGCAGTGACAAAGATAAGGTCATCGACACCGACCCGACAGGCGACATTAACGCTATGTTCGTCTTGATGCTCCTTTTATTGCTAATCAGAGCCAACACAATCGAAAGTTGACACATTTGGCACCGGCAGGCGGCAACTATGCCGACTAAACGAATAAATAATATAAACGTAAATTCTTTTCACAAAACCGACTTCAAACGCCACTACAAAGTATATCAATTGTGCCTATAAAATTTGAAGAGTTCCCTCGATTTCTCCACGATCCCGTCATCAGATCCTGACCTGATGACAATGGGACCATACCCTTTTAAAGAAAAAAGAATTTTTCAAATCAGTCCAGACGTCTTCGTCTCCTTTTTGGAAGTCGGTTGAAAAAGAATTAATTTTTTTATTGTTTTTAAAACGATCGCTAAGGGGCTATAAGTTTTTTCCTCTTGAAATTCAGCAATTTTTTTAATCTGAAACAACTATTGAAACACCTCGTAAATTAAGCAAAAAATGAAGTTAGCAATCTAATAGATTTATAAATGTGTATCAATTAAAAATTAAAAAATCAAGTTAGCAAGTTAAACCGTTTTAAGAAAGAATAACGAATGCTAAGAACTAAGTAATGACAGTTCCTAAATCCCCACAACTTAGGTGGGCTAAACCCCTGCAGCATCAGGATTGAGGAGTTTAGTCCTGGAATTCAACGATGTAATCTTTACTTGGTACCAACAATAATTACTATTCATAATCGACATTTCCTAAATCCCCACAATTTAGGGGGGCAGTTCCTCTGCAGCATCATTATCCTTATGGTTCTGTATACTTCTTGTAATTCGCAAGGGCGCGTGGTTCATGGTTGTGAGCGAGAGTAGGTTCGTAAAGCTTACGCGCCCTCGTGAATTATAAGAACTATACTCGTGAATTATAAGAACTATATAATAAATTGTATTTACATTGAATATTATTCGTCCACAGGATCCAGAGTATAGCCAACAACAAATTCCTAGTGGTGTTGGTGCTGGATGACGTGATCGAGACCGACGCGGGGCTCTACAAAGTTAAGGCTAAGAACAAGATGGGCGAGGTGGCCGCCTCTATTAACCTTAACTTTAGCCGTAAGTGTACATAAGTTAACTATATTATCCTTACTTCCTTACTAATATTATAAATGCGAAAGTGTGTTTGTTTGTTGGTTTGTTGTTTAGTTGGTTTGACCTTTAATAACGCTGCATCAGAGCTACGGATCGACGTGATTTTTTGCATGGGTATAGTTGGGGACCTGGAGAGTGACATAAGCTACTTTCTATCCCGGAAAATCAAAGAGTTCCCGCGGGATTTTGAAAACTAAACCGCGAGCATCAGCTACTAATCCATACTTATATAAATACTTGTCCTGACTGATTGACTGACCGATCTATCAACGCACAACCTAAACCACTGGAGTTAAAAACTTGAAATTATGATTGTAGGTTCCTTTTATGAACCCATTAAAAGATTTTTTGGAATTCCAAGATGGTTAAATAGCGGGTGAAAGGGTCTGTGAAATTGCTTAGCATAGTGGTCTATCGCCTAAACCCTTATCGATCGAGAGAGCAGTTCTCAGAAGTTGACTGGCGATGAGTTGAGATGAACCTGAATTGTCCTTCAGCGAAAACTCAATTCTGATAGACATTGAATTGAATCAAGCGAAACATGAAATATTAAAATAAATAATGATGTAGGTAAAATTTGTTTTTGAGAACAAAACGGAGAAATTAACATCGGTAATCCAATACGACATATAAATAACACAAAACATGTACGAAAGTCATAGACAAAAATAAATTACGATGAACGAAAAACAGCTGACTAAATATATCTCTTCGACGTCAACTGGGACGTAAAGAACACGTTCACGACGAAAAAATATATAGATACATATTATGACGACGAACGTCTGACGAAAGTCTGCATTGGGTACATGAAACACGTCATGTTATCTTGTATATTGTCTTATATTACGGTTCTTTTGCTAAATAAAATATGTCGAAGAAAGTTGATCAGTTTTAAAATGAAGTAGATAAAATATCAAGATTCAACTGCTTAACTTCTTATATTAAATCTATCTAGTACTTTGGTATGTGTCGATTCTAAGCTTTGGTTGTTAAAAACCTATATACGTTATGCGTACGACTATTTAACTAACATTTTAATATTCAAATTACAAGAAACTAGAAATATAGAACACCTGGATTTATTCTGAGATCGCGAATGCTGAGATTCTAAATATTTACGTCTGGATGATGTTAGCGAATGTAAACATTCAACTACAGAAATTAGAAACCGCTACATAACTGTTCAACATAAATGGTGGATAACGCGAACAGAAAAAATTGCTCAAGTTACAAATTATTAATTTATTTAATGTAGGTCAACCTGATCCGGTAGAAGATAGGTTCAGCCTATTACTAAATTAAATTTTGAAGTACTTACTCAAATAATTAACCTTATTTTTTTGGAATGCAATAATTTCTTATAGATTCAAAAAGTTTATATTATAGGCCATCCAATAATAAATAATCGCCAGAAAAAATTGGAAAAAATCAAAGTCAAACGTACACCTATAAATCATCTATTTAATGTACTTTTTAACTGAACCCTGAACTTGAGAAGAATGATTTTAACGAAATTTTTGTTATTTTCAGCCGCTGATGAAGAAAAACAGAAGTAAGTCATCCATTTTTATAAATATAATTACTGCACGTCAATTAAGTAGTAATCATAGTAGACAAACGTATTCTTTATGTACATAGTTCCAAGCCGATAAACGTTTGGAGTGGATTTCCATAGTTAATAATCTATGATTAACACTGGACACCTTCGATCACAGAAGAAAAAATATTTCTTCTGTGATCGAAGCTGGACACGAATGACACATTTGAAATACGAATGTCTCTGGAACTAATGATGTCGGGATGCAGGAAGCGCCAAAATTATCTACCATCAGTTATCAACCAGTGCCCTCCTTAATTTTAGTTCCTCGGACACTCGTAATTGCTTACAGCGCGTAAAATATGCGCCAAAAAAGGATGACATCTGATTATCCAATGTCAATCGTAGATTAAAGGTCAAAAAAAAAAATAGGTTCTGGAATGTGTTGCTGGCAGACTACTAGTTATACAATTCGCACCCAAAATGGATTTGATTTTTCTGTCATGAAGTACTTAATAACCAAAGCTCAGAGTTTAGTGATTAATGTTCTTACATCCCCATGCCCCTAAGAGCAAGTAATGCCGTCGTTCTTGTGCCTGATTTTTTCCGATCTTGCCAGATTGCGATCCCATCCGACTGATACTGAGATCTATAGAGCGTGCTCTGACTCAGCTCAGACTCAAGATAAAGGTTAAAAAGAGACACAATTATGCTCTGACATATATCTATCTCGTTTTAACTCTGTCTTGAGTCTGAGCCGAGTCTTAAGTCTGAGAGATTTCAGCCTGAGATTATGGGAATCGAGAGTGTACCTGGTTTCTGCACACACACTGCACAAGTAGGAACATTATCATTGTTACTAGTAGAAAGGTGGTCAGCCAAATTTCAAAAACAATTTACTCCATTTACTTCGCCCACCAAACTGTAAAAAACTATTTAATGATCTATAAAATTAAAGTACTCACAATACTGTTTTAATGACCAATGATATTCAAAGCAGAGACACCCATAAATAGAACATGTTTAAAGAAATAAATTATGGTGAATACACCGGGGGCGCATAAGAGAGAAAGATTTCTGTTTGCGGAAAAATAAATTGTTGTTCATTTTTTCAAAATATTCTGTTTATTTATTTATGGAACATCCATCTGCGTGGAAAATATTATAGTGTACTAGTGTACGTAGTGTGTGTAGTCCGATGAGATGGAAATATACGCCATGATCGGAGAGAGATCAGGCGCAGGACCGACGCCTTTGCGAGCTCTTCAAAGTAAGTTTAATACTCAAAGTCTTCGAGGCACGGGGGTGACGAACCGCCTACTTTCTAACTCCGAGTTAGTACTGAAACTTTATTGACAGAAAAATTCTATAGATTTTTTGACAGGTCGAGTATTCGCTTTTATAATTTGATTTCAAAAGAATTGGTTGAAGCAGAATTAGCATTCCGAACGGGTGGTAGGTTCTCAATCATTGACAAGAGCCACAAGTTGGCCTACATGTAATATATTTGATTTTTTTTGGATTTTAAATAAACTTGTAGAAAGTTAGTAATTTTTATTAACAGTAATATTAATAGTATATTAACAGTAATAACGAACTTTCCAGACAAGTAGACGGCAAAGCACCAACGTTCGCGCGCAAGCCGGCCATCCGGCAGGAGGACGACGGCAAGCGGCTCATCTTCGAGTGCAGGATCGAGGCCGAGCCCGTGCCCGCCGTCGTGTGGTTCCACAACACCGACGAGGTCAAGCCGAGCTCCAGACACAAGGTAACCTCATGAACATGTGCATCCCTCGAATTGATATATTCCGGAGCGTGTACTCAAGCATTATTCAATTTAGCAAGAAAAGGTTAATTATTTTGCTATAATCCGCCAACAGAAAACAACGAAACGCAAGGCACAGAAAAGATCTGCACCCCTACGTAGTTGAAATCCCAAGGACGCGCACTAAGCGCTTTGCTTCCTCGTTCCTGATACGCACCGCTAAAATTTGGAATGCCCTTCCGGCTTCCGTTTTTCCCTGTTTTTGAATTTGGGTACCTTCAAATCAAGAGTGAATAGGCATCTTCTAGGCAAGCGTGTTCCGTCTTAGGCCGCATCTTCACTTACCATCAGGTGTGATCGCAGCCAAACACTAGTCTATTTATTTAAAAAAAAATCTGTATGGTCAAACATGCAGTTACAAGCTTACTCTCTTGTCCATTTTCCTAAGTTTCTTTCACTTTGCACGATCTAAAGACCTCCCTCCGTTCGAAAACCGTTGGCACGTGCAGATGCAGAAGCAGATGCTTGGACGATGTCAACCCACCTTTCCTAGCTATGTCTAAGGAATTAAATATCACTTGCTTTAACAGCGAAGGAAAACATCGTGAGGAAACCTGCACGGCTGAGAGTCCTCCAATATGTTCTAAAAATCAAATCGATCTTAAAATCTCCAGATAAAGCTATGATTGGCTCCATGTAACGTTTGAGCAGGTAATTTCGCAGAAACTTCGAGAGAAGGAATTCCGAGAATCGTGTTAACGTGGTGTTTATTTCTTATAAATTTGGTATGGCCTTGACCTCAATATAATTGGCTTACAACTCGGGCGCAGGTCTTGTGTTTACCCGATGGCCTAGTTTTAGATATTAAAATTTATCGTGACTAAATAGAAGCCAGCCTATCTGGTATTATTCGCTTGATATAAATATAATAGTGATACAGTTCAAGATGACAAGAACTAAACTTCTGCTTGTTATTACAAAGTCAGTAGAAGCAATCAAGCTTTATCTCAATATTTGAAACTAAATGTTTTACGAGTAGCTGTACTTCTACATATGTTTGATAAATTAAATAAAAAGTAGAACCAAAGGAACTAAAGGTAAATATAATCATCAAGGTACTCCCTTGTACATTGTTGATTAAGTATCTTACATCAAGTTATGTTTGAGTTATTTTTAGGCTTAGATGATCCTTTTCTAGTCAATCAAAAGCAGTTTTCCCTTAACTTCCAAACCAAACGAAAAGAGTTCATGATAGGAAAATAGGTACATCTGTTTCAAGCTCAGCCTTAAAATAAGACTTTGAAATAATCATTGCTTTTCTAAAAATTAATTGATAATCATTTTTCAAAGCCTCGATAGCCCGACCGTTAAAGATGCGGACTGAAAACTGAACATGAGTGTTTCTAAACTATAATTTATTTTTTGTTTTTTCTACAGTTATCGGTGAACAAGGATGGTAAATCATACCACGCCTCGTTAGAAATAAACAATGTGACTGTGGAGGATGCCGGCAAATATCGAGTGACTGCTAAGAATGAACTCGGTGAAAGCAACGCCACAATCAGTTTGAACTTCGATAGTAAGTGCATTATTGACGTATTAGCTCATGAAAATAATATTAATAAAGAATCAAATAAAGTAAATAATATTAATGATGAAATGTTGCTAAATAATAATGAAAGAAACAATAATATATTGATAGATGATAAAAGTATTTTAAATCTTTTTTACCTAAAGGTACTATACCTTCAGATATACTATAGATAACCTGCAAAGAAATCTGAAATTTGCAGTATCTAATTTTAATATGGATATAATTTAAACGCTCATCAAAGTACTTTTTTTTTTAAACTAGTACAAAATTTGAGTAAAAATATATTGACTCCAAATATATAAGTATTCTTTTTGCTACCCTAAATAAGTAAATGCTATGGAACTTTGAATTTTTTGATATAACTACATACATTTATGGTAAGCGTTTAAATACAAGCCTTTTAATTACATACAAGAAAATATACACAAAGTTGAAATGAAATAGTTTTCGACAGTCTTAATTACGATTAATAAAAAAGCATATTCATGATACAATTGTACGTTGAATGAATTTAAATATTCCAAAGCAAATCATGAAAATTAAAATTCATACAAAAGTGAAATTATACAAGAAATACTGAACTGACAAAAATATTTCATTTCAAAAATTAACAGCCCTAATTTCTCAAGAAATTAAAAAAAAAGCTTTAAAATGTTGCTTATTTGTATTTGTGTGTTCCTAATCCAGTAAATGTAATAGACTCCATAATTTGAACGTAGAATTTGCAGCATAGCTTATTGTATTCATCAACTAATTTTTAAAATTAAATATTTACACAACAATACACATGGTTAGATTTTAAATTCGTTGTATGTTTTTCACGTTTTTAAGATGTTTTCTGCAAAGGCCCATTGCAATGGGCCCGTGGCACAAAAATTTTCTGTAACTAAACATCAGACTATTTCACATACACGATATCACACACTCAAACAACATTGTTAGCATTTAAAATATTGTTTAAAAAGTTCTCTTGCTCATTTACTAACATTTATTTTGTTTAATTATTACGTTAACTTATCATCATTAGTCACTTATTCCAACGCTTTACTAACTTAATTCATCCCAGCATTTTTACATAGTTTTAAATGTGTAAAAGTTTCTAGTTATTGGCTTTTGCATATGCACTGTTAATAAAACTATTGATAACAATGGCAACTGTATTGCGTACTGATAGTTGTGGAAAATTTATTTTAGATGGAAGTTAGTCAAAAAGTAATACAAATTTACATAATATTATTTATGTATCTGCTCAATATTTTAACTTTTTCTATCCCACAATTAACTCTTATATACCAACCTGGCTGCGTTGTAATTAATACGTACACGAATCATGAGAAAACATCTTAAATTGTTTATACAAAACCATGACAATGAAAAGCTGCAAATCTTCGTGAAACTTCTAAACTAAGAATAAGCTAAGAATTAGCGTATACTAATTTAATAAAAATTAATGTAGGCGATGAAGCCCCCGTGCCTGAAGACTTTATCAAACCTACGTTTACGGAGAGACCAGTCATCAGGCAATCGGAGGATGGTACCAAAATCACATTCGAATGTCGATGTGTTGGCAAACCGAAACCAACCGTAGCATGGTAAGGACATGATAAGTTTTAAAGAAATATTCTGTCCTTAAAAGAGATTAATTTAAATACTAAGGAACTAATATTGTCACATGCACACAGGTACCATGGAAAGAAGTTGATAAAAGAAAGTAGTAGATATAAAATTTCATTAGAAGAGGACCAAATATTGTATCATATGGCACGATTAGAAATAATAGGCGTAGAAAATTCGGATAAGGGAGAATACAGGGCTGTTGCAAAAAACAAACACGGCGAAGGCGTAGCTAAAATAAATTTAAATTTCCAGGGTGGGGATAAACCAAAGTAAGCATTTTTTAATGTATAGTTATCGCTTTAAAGTAAAATAAACGAAATTAGGACTTGTTATTAAAATATTTATCTTTAAAACAGAATTCCCGATGGGAAAGCACCTAGGTTTCCAAAAAAACCTACAATACGACAAGAAGGGGATGTCTTAATTATGGAATGCATACTTGAAGCACATCCTGTGCCAGATATTACGTGGTTCCATGGGGATAAAGAAATTAGGGATGGTAATAAAATGAAGATGTCCAGAAAAGCTACTGGAAAGGACACTTTCAATCTCACCCTTGAAATTTTGGGTCCCACTAAGGAAGATGGGGGAAATTATAGGTGTAATGCTTTCAATTTATATGGTGAAAGCAATGCCAATATTGCTCTTAACTTCCAAGGTAATAAGAGGTTATCATAAAATTGTATTATTTTAATGTGAATAAAGTACGCATACAGTAGCAATGCATGTAAAGCTTGAAGCTTTTGATGCTGCATGCAGTTCACTATAAAAAGTAAAGAATTTGAATTATATCAAATTTTTTCCATAGGGGGAGACGACGAAAATGGGTTCGCGCCATCATTTATTGAAAAACCTCGAATAATTCCTAATGAAGATGGCACACTCATTACAATGCGTTGTATCTGCAAAGCTAAGCCGGCGGCAGAAGTCACGTGGTACCGAGGCACAAACGTTATTAAGGCTAGCAGTAAAATAGAAATCAAATCGTCTGTTATAAAAGAGGATGTTTATGAATTAATATTACTCTTATCTAACCCAACGGCAGCGGATGGTGGCGCCTATCGCTGTTATGTTCGGAACGAATTTGGAGAGAGCAATGCTAATCTAAACTTAAACATTGAAGCTGAACCAGAACCTGAAGGAGAGGGACCAACGTTTGTTGAAAAACCTACTATTCAGTCAAAAGAAAATGGTAAACTTGTAATAATGGGTTGCAAAGTAAAAGCTAGTCCAAGGCCAACGATTGTGTGGTACCACGAAGGCAAAGAAGTCAGGGAATCGTCAAAAATAAAGACCAGGGTCGAAGTAAAAGAAGACATTTACACTATCATTTTGGAATTAATAGATCCTGGTATCGAAGACTCCGGATTGTATAAATGTAATATCAAGAATGAACTTGGAGAGCTCAATGCAAATCTTACGCTCAATATTGAAAGTAAGTTTTTTATTAATTTCAAACAATCGGAAATTAATCATATTTGATTTTATAATATTATTTAACATATTTTTTTATTACAGTCATTCCAGTTATCAAAGAGAAGCCAAAGATTATAAAAATAATCAAAAGGAAAACAGTTATTGTTGAATGTAAAGTATTAAGTAAATTCGCACCTTCTTGCACATGGTACAAAGAAGCAAGTGCTGTTAAAGAAGATTCTAGGCACACTGTTCTAATAGAACCTATTAGAGAAGTAAGTAATCATATAATGAATGTTTTTCCTAACGTAGGACACGAAATATAACGATTTTAAACTTTCAAATTGTCGTATCAAAACGTCCTCCAAAGATAAGTCCAAATCATCATATAATATCTTTGATATTTCTTCCACATAACCTCTCAATAATTTTATGTTTTTTCAGGGTGAATTCGCAGTAAAATTAGAGATCTCAAATATATCGCAACAAGATAAAGGCTCCTATAAACTTGTCGCGAAGAACGAGAAAGGTGAAGCAACTTCGCAACAAGTTGAAATTACTGATATTCCTGAAGAAAAGGGAGAGAAACCACAAATTATCAAACACTTCAGAAGTTTGGTTAGTGATCACAATATTTGTTTTTACTCGTATTTGAGATGCACAATTTCTTGGTTCTACATTAGCTTTTGATAATATACACTTGTCATTTATTAAACCTACTGTGAATGCTTTTTAATTAATTATTCTTCAATGGAAATTATTTTAATATTAATTAATAACTAAATACAAATATTTTAGGCCAGAAAAGAAAACGAGGAGGCTGAATTTGTAGCAGTTCTAAAGACATCCGATCAATCATGCAGATGTACCTGGTATAAAAATTCAACAGTGATCAGAGATTCCTCGGAAATTAACACGTCATTTGACGGTACAAGTGCAAGACTGATCATAAGGAAAGTGACATCGAAATACGTAGCTAACTATAGGGTAGTAATCAAAAATGAATTTGGGGAGGATGAATCTAGTGCAGACTTGACAATTGTTGAAGAGAAGGTAAATAATTTGCTTACTTAAGGTAGCTTTATAATGATGATAAGCCTTATGTGTTTCTAATTTGTTTAAAAAATATTTCATCAAATTGTTTTCAGAAAAAGAAAAAGGAGGAAGATGAAGAAGAAACTGTAATGGAGGAATCTGAAGAGGAAATGTCAATTGTTGAAGAAAAATCAGTCATTGAAGAGAATCACATTGATGAGAAAAAGGTTAATATTTGATTCTTTTTTTAAGTTATAAAATAAATAAATAAAATAAAATAGCCATATTATTTTCTACCTTTAATGGTCAATAGTTATAAAGTTTCAGATTATTATTTATTTTTAGCTTAACATTTATTTAGCCTTAACCAGCTAAAAAAAAAACAAAATATGTTTTTATTACTTAAACACAATAGTCACTCAGAATTATTTAATAATAATTTTATTTTTATATAAAACAGGAGAAACAGGAACTCAAACGTAAAGATGAAGAAGTGGAGGAGGAGGAAGAAGATGAAAAGACCATTATTAAAAAGAAGAAAATGGCCTCTAAGAAATTTTCAAAGAAAGAAGAGCTAAAAGTAGAAGCTCAACAAGAAGATGTTCAAATTGAAGAGAAGAAAACAGAAGCTAAAGTAGAAGCAAAGAAAACAGAAGCTAAAGTTGAAGAAAAGAAAGTTGAAACCAAAATAAAAACAAAAGAAGAACAGAAGAAAGCTGAAATTGAAATTGAAGAAGCTAAAAAAATTCTTGAAAAGAAGGCAGCCAAAACAGAAGAGGAAAAGAAGGCACTTTTAGAGAAAATTGAGAAAAAGAAAACTGAAAAAGAACCCGAACCAGAGAAAAAAATTGAAGGCATTCCAAAACTCAAACCCGTCAAACCCAAAGAGGAACCAAAACCTGAAGAAGATAAAAAAGAAACTAAAAAGACTGAAGAAAAGAAGAAAGTGGTCAGAAAGAAAGTTGTTGCCCAAAAGAAAGAAGAAAAAGAAGTAAGTATTACTTTCTACCTATATTCTTTGTAAAATCTTAGGTGTCAGGATATCTTAAAGTAATACCTAGTGGAAACTAGTTCAATATTACATGCTGTACTACCTATATTTTACATTCTATATAAATGATAACAGTATTGGATGTTTTTTTTGTGTTGTGATAACATTTAGATGTGCTAAAACTTGTTTCAATTTAGGATGAATTCGACTTTGTTGACGATTACGAGCGTCCAGTATTGGAGAAATATGAAAGAATTACACCAACACCACTTGAAAAGAGATCAAAAGTTAGTGACACGCCCCAGGTAATCACAAAACAACAATATTTACTGCACTTACTACAAAACTTAAATACTTAATTACGTTATAATTATTGCTTATTCCTAAATTTGGAATGATTGAATCTCATTTGAGATTTTACTGATTTAGACCAAACGTGCTTCTCTTACGGAGAGCGTAAAAAGTCAACCGGATGAAAGTGATGAGGAGGAGCCTTCCGTGGCCACTCCGACACCAGAGAAAAAAACAAAAGTCGAGCCAAAAGAAAAGGTACATTAATTTTTACCAAACGTTGTATTAAAATTGTTTAGATTTTTTGGTTAGTAAAAATGATAAAAATTAAATAAGTACTAATTTAACCTATAAGAAGTAATTGACATTGTATTTATTTTCTAAGTACAAATTATTACTATTTTTAGTAGTTGTACTTAAGAAAAATTAAATTTTTGCAACATTAATATACATATAACTAGGTTGACGAAGCGCCAAAGCGCCCAAGCATCAAAAAAGGCATTCCTAAACCAGAGGAACCTGTTGACGAATTATCGCAAGTTAAATTAGGAAAGACACCAGTCAAGCCAGTGGAAGAGCCTACGGAAGTAGCACAAGTTGCACAAAGCAAAAAACCAATGAAAAAGGTAATAAAAAACAAAGTTCATAAATGACAAATTTATTATAAAAAATACAAATCTAAATTGACTTATTTACTTTAGTTCAAAGATACAACTAAAATAAACTTTTTACTTTAGCTCGAAGAACAGAAAGAATTTGTAGATGATTATGAAAGGCCAGATCTGGAGAAATACGATAAAATGTCTCCAACGGCGTTAGAAAAAACAAAGAAACAGAATGGAGTCCAGGAGGTATAATTTTAATAAAATTGAACTGACAATAATTCTTATTTAAATTATAATATCATATAACATTAAATCACTATTACATTTCATAGGAGTCTCCTGAATTCGTAGATGATTATGAACGTCCAGAGCTTGAGAAATTTGAAAAACTTGCTCCTACTCCTAAAACAAAACGTACACCTAGTGATACACAGGTATCTATTTTATATAACAGTGTAATTGTAATGTTATATTATCGCAAATAATATTAACTATTACCAAAATTTCATTTTAAAGGATGAGATTGATATGATGAAAGGTAAAATTAAACCTAAGGAAATGGAAGAAGAACCCGCATTCCCTACGCTACGGAAACGATCAGTAGCAAAGGACAAGGTATAATTTTGATAAAAAGAAGTTATTGCTTAATTTCAAATAATTTTAAAAATGAAACTAAAGGAATATATTATTTTAATTAGGAAGAGGAGCAAAAACCAGATGACAAACCAAAGACAAAGACTGTTAAAAAAGATGAATCAAAACTTAAAAAACGTTCTTCACTAAAAAAGAAAGAGGTACAAATATGAATCAAACTACATAACAATTACTAAACATACTACAAAATAATTACAATAACACTATATTACACGATTTGGGACGAACTAATACGACCAATTAAAACGCACTACGCAAATATTCTTCTATAAACTCTTATAAAGCTCTAATAATAATTCTGACACTCTCATAGGATTTATCTAATTCGAATAATTAATTATTATAAATTTTTGGTGACGCACTTAACAATATAACAAGCTTTTGTAAAAGAACTTTGCTTTCTATTGATTGCTCACCATTTTCAGCAAAGGTAGTTGCAGAGTATAACAGGTAGAATATGCTTAATTATTTTGTTCCTTTTTAATTTTTGCATAATATTATATTGTAATTAATTTTATTATACTTTTACTACGTGGTTTTGAAGGTCGAAGAAGAGGAATTCATCGATGATTACGAAAGGCCAGTCCTTGAAAAGTACGAAAAGTTTACACCAACACCTATTGAGAAAAAGAAAAAGGTATATTCTATATTAATACCTATAGCTTATAAATATCATTTATAATATATACTCGTATATATGTATTTAAAACTTCAATCATAAATATAAATATTACCAAGTTAATAAAGATGAAAAAGATTTGTTTTGAATATTTGGGATACATATATTAATTTGAGATACAAATGCTAACTAGGAGGACAAAAAGCCAGAACCAGAAGAAGAAACGTCTTCAACTGAAACTGTTCAGAGAAGACGGTCACTTAAAGAAAAAGAAAAACCAGAGGTATTAACAGTATTCAGTATTCGAGCTTATAACATATTGCTTATTTCTATAAAATAGTAAAGTAAATATATTTCGTCTAGTTAATATGAGTTAATAGTTCTTTAAATAGTAAAGTGAATAATGTTCTTTGATAGCCTATGGACGTTGATGAAAACGTCAGTGTCACCAGACCAAAAGGACCGGTGAAACCAGGGCAAAAGGCTGAGGTACATATACATATAATATGTTAAATATCTTGTTTGAGTCATTTAGTTTTATAACGTAAAACAACATTTTTACACATTGCCTTTCTTTGATAGCCAATGGATGTCGATGAAAGTGTCAGTCTCACAAAACCAAAAACTCCAGCAAAGCCAGGGCAAGAGCCTGAAGACGTTTCTCTCACACACAAAACACCGGCTGAAATAAAGCCAACGGTTCGTATTCATACATTCAACTCAAATAATATTTATTACCTTTTTAATTAAAAAAAGGCGATTTATTAAAAAACGTATTTTGCTTAGGAGGGTGAAGCAGAAGCGAAACTGAAAATTAAGAAACCGGAAATAGTTGATACTAAAACTGTTAAGTTACCTACAGGAAAAGACAAGGTTGATGAGGTATGATTATTAATACTGAATTTCAAGGTATTTTAGGGGCAAGTTGAAATATTAATAAAAAGAAACATATTTTCACAGACAGAAATACCGCTATCGATTCCTACAGTTTTAGACAGAGTTATAGTTCTTGTAAAGGTAATAATCTGTAAAGTGTAGACTGGTAGAGCACATTTTTCAGACACAAACTGACATTGATTCACTTAGGTGAATTAAAGATAGCGAAATCTAATCACACCATAGAGAACACAGCAGAATGAACTATAGTAGCAATCTGTCAAGAAAATTTCTTTAGATTTTTAATGACTAAAATATTACTTCTCTTTTTGCTTTCTATTTCTTTAACAAAAGAAAAATAAGGACACTTTGAAGTGTTTTTAATTTTGTGTAGACTTTTGGAATATTCACTTTTTTGTTTCGCTTTTTACACTTATTTTTATTATTTGTGGCTTAGGGTGAGGATACTGAAGAATCTATAAACCTTGCCAAGCCGAAAACTAAGACAACCGCCCCCGAAGAGGCTTCTCTGACGCAAAAGAAACCTGCTCAGAAAAAACGAACGGTACAAATGTTTTACATTTTATAATTATCTCAGTAAATTAAAATTAACGGATTTCTATATCGAAATACAAAAGATTATTTACTACGATATTGTTTTTTATATAAGTAAAAAATTTATAGGAGGGTTCAGAAGCCGCAGAACTTAAAGTCAAAAGACCGGCTGTGGTCAAGAAAGGATCTACAGATGAGGTAGACACGATTTGCCTGTACTATTTTCAATTTTCTATAATGAGCTGAGATAATTAGAAAATAATCTAACACTTAACCGAAATACTTATTGCTTCTATTAATCACGCCGTTTTATAGTTAGTCTAAACTTAGTTTACAGAACACACTAACGCTTTGAATTCACCCCGCACTAGACGAAACGCTTTGATAATGTAGACAATCCAATTAGTTTAACTTATGCAACATCTTTAGGACCCTCTGAGAGTCGTGGGGGGTAAATTTGAATTACCACAACTAAAGAAAACGGTAAAGAAGACCGCAGAAAAACCCAAAAAGGCAACTGTGACTGAAGATTACGAAGAGAAAGTTCAAGGGGTAAACACTTTGAAAGTACTGGAAAATGTTATCGTGACGTCCCCTATCTTCTTGTGATCGTTGAATTCTCTTATTTCTCTTTTATTTTTGTACTTTTACACTCTTTACACTTTCAGCAACACTGCCTATGTTTGTACCTACTCTGCTACATGTGAAAATGCTCAACTATTTCAACTGTATAATATTTGTGAAAGAATTTTTTCAAAGCTTCGTTATGTCATTCATAATTACTCGTGATCGTTAAATTTCTTCTTTATCTATTTCTTTACACTCTGAACACCAACTATTTTTATTTTTTGTACACAAACGCTACGCACCAACTCTTTTCATATGTTATTGTATTACACTTTTATTAACATTTATATGTACATAAACATTGCACACACAAAATTAAT
Organism: Hipparchia sbordonii; assembly: GCA_038048805.1. NCBI lineage: Eukaryota > Metazoa > Arthropoda > Insecta > Lepidoptera > Nymphalidae > Hipparchia > Hipparchia sbordonii. The sequence continues at coordinate 5,262,297 of JBBIWI010000019.1, forward strand.
TTGAAAAGTACAAGAATTGGCATTATAATTTGATCGAAGCCTAGCGGGATCTTCGTTGTGGTGTCCTTGTTTGGGTTATTTATGGTCGCATGCTTGTCTACGTTATATGTTATGTTATTTCTTTCAGGTTTGGTAAGTACCTAACCAAATGTTTCAAATAAATAATCTATGGCTTATACAACGTGTATTGAAACTCCGAAATAATACTGAAGGAGGTGAATGTGTTCATGAAACTGAACAATTTTCCCCAAGGAACATAGGTCGAAAAGTGAAAAAAAAAATGTGGACCTCCCATACAAAATTGACGATCAGCTGATTGATTTACTATGGGAGGTAAAAATTTTTTTTTCATATTTCGATCTATGTTCCTTGGGGAAAGTTGTTCATTTTCATGAGCACATTAACCTCCTTCAGTATTATTTCCGAGTTTCAATACACGTTGTATATTACGTTGCAACGTAATGTATTACATTACGTTACGTTACATTACGTTGTAAAGTAACCCTAAATTCGAATTGAGTCTATAAAAATTGAATATTTTCAGTACGAATTGGACTTCGTTGATGATTATGAGAGACCCGTGTTGGAGAAATATGAAAAGGTATCGCCTACTCCGTATGTCAAAGAAAAAAAAGAAAAGGGGGAGGTAAGAACAAAAATTTTTCATTACGTAAATTTAACTATTTGAAATAGTTTTTTATACTTAAGTGATTTTACATAAATTTTTAAACTAATGATGTAGTCTTCTAGACTTTCCTCCACGAATATATGAAAGGAACAGAACTACTTGCACACCTATTGATTTAGTTTAATTAAGTCAGTTTTAAATTAAAATAAAATATTAAATAAGACATTCGCATATAAATGAATTGGATCGACGTAATTTTTTGCACTATTATACGTACCTATATTAATAACTGGTATTATTTAAATATATCTGACTCCTCATTTTATTGAAACAAGATTAAACTTTATGAGCAAAACTTATGTTATTATTCTTTTTAAAACATAGGTAAGTTTTACTTATCCTGTATACTTAATTACTTTCCTGCCCTCATATAGTTCAATTTCTGAAAAATATAAAGTATTCTAAAAATTAGAAACTAGCTTTGAAAGCATAAGATAAACGTTTAGATGGCCTTATTTTTGGTTTGATGGATTACATCCTTACAAATATTATAAATGCGAAAATGTGTTTTTCTGTTGGTTTGTTCTACAATAACGCTGCAACAGAGCTACGGATCGACGTAATTTTTTATATGAGCATACTTGAAGACCTGGAGAGCGAAAACTGCTACTTTTTATCCCGGAAAATCAAACAGTTCCCGCAGGATTTTAAAAACTAAATCCACGGGACGAAGTCCCGAGCATCATCTAGTATATTATATGGAAGAACAACTATTTCAATCTGTTATATTGTTTGTTTAGGTTGACAGCAGAAGAACTTCTGTTCAAGCTTCTGAGGTGAGCATTAAGTTTAAGCCAAAAACGAAGCCTACTTATTCTTTAATAACTCTCTTTAGAATAATCTCTATACTTTTGAAGTTCTATTTAAGTTCTGTTGTATCAGTTACGAGTTCTTAAAAACTTTCTACTAGATCAAAAATGTAAAAGCTTAAGAATTGATTTTGCAATCAGTACAATTTCTTAGATAGATACATAGGTAAAAACTTTATTGCACACAAGAAAGAAACAAAATTTAATACAACTTAAAACTACGCATGCAAAGGCTTGCCTTAATGCTACAGAGCAATCTCTACCAGGCAACCATTGGTGATAGGAGTGAAATGATGTGTGAGGGTAGTATGGTGCATGGTATTTCTTCTATGATATTGACTTGAATAATAGAAATTCTTAAATGAAAATTAAGAGTTGTAATTATAATTAATCTGTTTTCAATAAAACAGACGCTAATGGTCGCACAACAGCAACAGTTTCTAGCCGTTAAGGTACAAAAATTCCCCTGGCGTGACCCTTCATACTGTCTTATATTATTTTCCACCACTGCCCAGATAAGGTTATCCCAAAAATATCCAACATGATATATGAATGAAGACATTTGTAAATACATAATACATACATATATATGTATTTAGTCATAATGAATGAATAAAACAATGTAAATTTCATTCTTTACATATTTTTCTGTTGTTTTTTGCAACGCTAACCGTCAATAGAATGACATTGTTATACTTTAAATATACTTATTAAAAGTTCACGCCATTTTTGCAAAAACATTCTCTGCACTTGGACTGTTATATTTTAGCACATTGCATATAAATGAACCATATTACATATTTATTTTATTTCCCTGTAAGACGGGATCCTTCTTGTAATTTTTTTATTTTTCTTAATCCCTTTTATCGATTATTTGTTTTTCTTATCTTTTGTTTCCTATATACCCATACCATTATTACTTTTTATGTTTGTTTTGAAATGTCTTATTTATATATACTTTTTAACATCATTATCGTTGATCCGGTTACAATTTGAATTTATTTGTAATGTGATTTTTTTTTTCTTTTAGACTGAAAGCAGAAGGGAATCTATTCAAAGTGATGTAAGTTTAATGTTATTTTATTTTATAATGAATATTTTAACTTTTTCTCACGAAATACTGCAAAGCAAAATCTCTTTTATTTTATCTATATCGATTTTTTAAGTGCTTTTATTTTTTAACTAACTGCAATGCAATCATAGTAAAATATGAAATCGGCTGTGTGTGTTTTGTTAAATTCTTTATATTGTTTAATTCTGGTTCAATCAAAATTAGATTTATATCACAGATTAGATTTAGATTTATAAATCTATAGAAAAGAGACAGCATAGAAAAGTTCACAAACACGAGAAAATTAAAATGTTGATTTCGTAGACTTTCAAAATCTACGTAGTGCTACGCTTGTAGCTGCTAAGCTTTCGTAGATACGTAGGTACATGATGCATGCTTTATCTAAGTACATGGTTATAATGTTTTCATATTATATGAATAACAATGCTGGATCTATACTATAATTATTATTTGCAATGAGAAAAAGTATTTTTTTATGTTTGCAATCGAATGCTTTATATTTTATCTGTCTAATCTGTGTATATTGATTACTTAGTTTGAAAATAATCATCACCTACAAACCCTTTCTTATGCTTCTAAATGCAATGCATGGCTATCTAAATATATGAAACAAGATTATGAGATAGAGAATGATGTATTTATGAGATTAAATTTCGCATAATATCTTCAAGGTAAATTAACGTAACAGAATGCTAATTACATTGTCTCGTTCTATTTTAAAAGAGTGACCACTTTAGTTTGTTGCCAGTTTTTCTCGGTGTAAGAGCAATTAAAGCGGATTCTGTGGCAGTGTTGACGCGTCAAGTGTGTGTGTGAAAAAATTCGAACCGTAGTTGTTTTTTTTTATTAGTTTAATAATAAATGGGATTTGTATTTGAAATTTGTGCCAAAAAGTTAACTAAGAATGACGGTAAAGCGAGAGTAGCTATTGACAACGAGACTGAAGAAAACAATTTTTTTTTTTTTGTATTGAATTTTAAATTTATGTTAAGTTTTCAAAGAGGGAGAATGTTCACCTCAAACGAATAGAGTGGGAGGTGACCTAATCTATAAAAGGAGGCATAATTGGCAGGCGTGTTACTTTGCGATTATCCGTCGTAGAGTCTAAACTCGAACGATGTCATCCCTTCGGATACGGAGTGATCGAACTGAAATTAGTGAAAGGCGAGAAAGTACATTCGTCGAGTGTTTGGTTAGTGCTAAGTGTTGTGACGTTAGTGATGTATAGTGTATAGTGCTAGCCGCTTTTGCATGAGACAGCGAAGATAGTGCTTCTAGTGTTCAAACTTCAAAATGCTTCACATCAGAGATCACAATTTCTGATGGAAAATTGCTAAGTAATTTCATTCCTTGTTAACATTCCAATGCTTAATAACGCTTTGTTTACAATTTTATCATTAACTTAATCATCTATTTTACGGTTTGCTAGGATTTTGTTAATTTTTTTAACATTAATTAGGTATTTATTTATCTTTTTTTATTTATATTTTATTGTTGGTATTTGTAATATACGTTTCTTTTTTTACAACATAATGATTATTTACTTTCATAATATCGTATTGTAATAATGAATATAATTTGACTGGAATTTTAACTTTATTTCACATATTATGAAATTTCATAACATGTGAAATTATTATAGTTACTGCATTAGCGATTTGCGGTATTTCGTGAGATTTATCTTTCATTTAATAATAATAAACTGTGCATTCTTCCACTTTATTACTTCTTTTAGGTCTCAGAAGTCAAGACTGAGAGCCGAAGGAGCTCTACAATCGAAAGCAAAGGACTGAAGGTAAAAAGATAATTTTACATTGGATTCTTTATTTGTGGTAAATTATTATCCGTTAAACAAATATCGTATTTAACTAAGTAAAGTAACTTACCTCGTACGATTCGTTCAAGACGTCCAACTCAGTGACAAAGAACTTAAGCTTTTTAATTCAAAACTCAAAAAACGCGTGCTCCCTTGGAAGGAGCCCGATAGAAACTGAATAGATTGCCAATCTATTACTGCCATCCGGTAAAGTACTTCTTGTGACTTATAGCTATTGCCTTATAAAATGTCTACTTGCAAGAAATTGCCTTTATAATAATTCATCAACTTCGTGCAACTTAGTAATAAGAACTCCAAATTAAAAACAACTACTTTAATTTAAAATAATGAACACCTGAAATCTGCTTAAAATAAAGCGAAGCAATCATTAGGTTAACGCTGAAAAAGTATTTGAGATTCTTATAATAAATAAGCATGTATCCAAATTCAGACGTGATTTTGGCCAAATACTGCAGCTTTTTTATTGTTCTTAAATTAAGATAAACATTGATAACCTACTTTCATAATAATATAAGACTACCTACTTGCCACTTGCCACCCATAAAATCAAGAGTACGTCTTCGAGTTGTCTTCGAAATAAAAATAAATTGGAAGGGTTTAAATAGCCCCAAAGTGAAAGTTGTACTTAAACTTTGTCGTTTAGTTCCAAAAATAGAAGCAGATTTTGAAAATCATTAATTAACTCGTAACACTGATCTGTTAAATTTAAATGATCTGTTAAAGTTGTACACGTTCGTTTTTAACACAACAAAAACTTTGACAGACATCAACTTTGACAAAGGAGACTTCAGAGAGTAGAAAGTCTTCGGTGGCGTCAGTTGGTGAAGAAAAGGTTGGGATTAAAAAGATTGGACTAAAGGTAAGGATATTAAAACAAAAAGCGATCATTATGATAACTGTTCAAGCTATTAAATTTTTCAAAATTTACTTTTAAGTTTACATAACTTATAGTTATCAGTGATAATGCAAAACGCAAGCCCTAAATGCAAATCCTGGTTTTGTTGTAGACTTATATTGTGTGGTTTTGATATTGAGTAATAGTTTTGCTGCTTAAAACAAGTCCAGTAGTAAGCGACACCAAATTCCGCTTTGGCAAGTTTTGATTAATATAACAATTTTATACGAAAGCTTTATGCAAATTCCCATGCTTAACTATTAAAGCATTCTGTTTAGAATTTGAAAATGTATCCAAAAATTGTAATATTCACGGTTAATAGTGTCCGACCGAACCTTTAGCTTCGGCCACCGTCAGCCACCTTCGACCAAAAATATCACCTTCGGTCAAAAAACGAAACAGTGCGACGGGTAGAAAATCGCCAGTAAATAACTGTGGAAAATAAAAACATTATTTCAGTGTTATTATTTATGAAGTTACAAAGTAATTAATTAAAAAATAATTATATTATTCACTTTAAGGGCCAGCTCACACCGAGACGCGACGCGACGATGCTCGTACTTTTGACGATAGCAACATCAACATAGGACTTCTTTACTAGACAACGACGACGGCGTAACGAGCCGTACTTCGAAACATATCTAGGTCGCTTTCGCGTTCTCACTGAATGTAACTTATTGTGTAGTAGAGGTTCTATATTGATATCGCTATCGACAAAAGTAACGTCGTGTTGCGTCGCGTTGCGTTGCGTCTTGGTGTAAACTGACCCTTTGGCTAAAATAGCCAATCTTGAACAGAATTTCTCAAGCTTATTAATCCTTCGGCTTCGTTCGAAGGTTGTGGCGAAGGGCGGACCTTCGATCGGACACTAATAAAATTAATTACTTAATTAGTTAATGGGTATTTTATTAAACAAACTACATAATCTATTGGTACCAAATACATTATCAATTCTAGACTATTTGTCTAAGTAGACCCCCTTATGCTTATCGATAAATAAATTGATTTTAGACCAGGGTATTGGTCCCAGAAAAAGAAGTCAATGAGTTAGCGGCAATAAAAACTAGATTAAAGGTGAGTTTGCTTTTACGCTATCATGCATGTCTACAAATATCTAGTCAAAGGAAAAAAGATGAAAAAGAAACCCTATTACGTTTCTTTTTTCCTTTTGTAAATATGTGTATAGTTTATCAATTATGTGTATAGTTTTACATACGTATTGTTTTGTATTGTGTTGTAAACATTGTAATATAGAAAATTAAAACCATAAAGTAATATGTAAGTAAAAAGTGAAAAGTAAACACATGGGATAAATACTAATCTTTGTAAATAGGGTGATGATAAAGACAAAGAAGATCAGATAAGCTCTGAGTACGATGACACGGATAAGGAAAATACACAACCACGGCGACCTACGAAAACAAACATCCAGGTATACACATTTCATGTACACATTTACATTAATATTTACACAAACATAATTATTATGGTACATTTATACATACAATATTTTTACACAAATTAGGATGTCCCTGAAAAGACTCAACCAAAACGTAGTCTTAGTGTAGATCAACCAAAACTAAAAGATGCAAAGACTGGACGTCGTCATAGTATAGATGAGGTATTTACAACATTTTTAAAACTTTTTGTCACTTTATTAAATGCTGTAGATATTCATTAAGCTACTGTATTAGGATTCGGAAGAATCTGATAGAGGATTTATGGAAAAAACAAAAGTAAAGCGAAAAAGCTCAGTCAGAGGAAGTAGAAAGAGTTAGCTATTTTCATGGACATAAAATAGACAGTAACAAAATATTAAAGTGGTGATATTAAAGTAGTGACAGCCAGATAGAAAAAATAATTGAATATTTATTTAGGATAAGGATGAACCAGATACAGAAATAGCAGAAAAAACGGAAGTTAAAAGAAGGGTTTCAGTCGACCGTCCTACTGTGCCTACTTATCCTTGGCGAAGACCAAGTACAGCAGACGAGGTAGACGTAGTTAATATTTTAATTTATTGAAAGAAATTACATGAAACGATGGAATTAGGATCTCTCTTTATTAATCTATAAAACATAACTATAGTATGAGTACATTCACTTTTTATTTAGTGATCGTAAGCCTGTTTAAAAATTTACATTTTTTACTAGGAAAATGAAACCGTACAAAATATGGAAGAGGACATTAAACCTGATAAAAAAGAAATACCTGATGTTTCTACTGATAAAATTCCTCTGAAAGATCGTCCTACTAAATCAGATGAGGTAAAAGAAATATTTTAAGAAAGATACGAGTAGATTCATACTGAGATTATATTTGACCTTATCATTATATTATGTATTTTTTACTATCTTTATAACGTATATAAAACGGTATATATGTAGTATAATATCTGAACGTATGCTAAGCGTACAGAACAAGGTGTCAATGTAAAAGCACGTAAAAACTCCCACTAAAGTATACAAATGTTCTTTAAGTAAATAATAGACCAATAAAGTTAGACCTTATTTTTTTGTGATCGAAGAGTTAAATAGTTTGTTCAGAAAAATTTTAATGTGATATAAAACTTAAAATAAATTTTTGAAACAGGGTGGGACCTGAGATCATTGAATTTAATACACATATAAAGTTTTTAATGTTTTTAATTTTTTTTGAAGTATTAATAAAATATCATATTTATTTTATGTGTAGACTGTAAAAGTCGATGAAAGTAAAAAAACACCCGAAGAAAAAACTCCGGAAGATAAATATCCTTGGCGTCGTCAAACTAAGCCCAAAGAGGTACTTTAATATTTATATGCTATTCATATAATTAATCGTGTTGATTTAACATAAAAGTAATTTTATTTACTTTTCAAATTAATACAAAACTTTCGTTTTATTGATGAAGTGACTACTGAAGACATTTCCTTGGCGCAATCAAACTAAACCTAAAGAAGTGTAAACCTATCCTTAGTTTTTTGAATTAATAAATTGAAACTTAATCAAACAATCACTGAAAAGTGATGATCATTAATTTATTTTATTTGGTCCTTAAAACCATCCATTGCTTTAACATTTATTATCTCGTAGGATATTGAAAAACCGAAAGATAAATTGGATGAACCAAAAGAGCACAAGGTACCAGATGACGTTACACAAAAAGATACACTAGTAGATACAAAACAAGATACACTTTACCCATGGAGAAAACCAAAAGAGGTAAATTTAAATTCTTAGACAAAACATTTTTCATCTTATACCTACACTCTCTATAACTATAATCTGGATTTGTCAGGTGCCACTTCTCATAACACCAGAGCCAGATACTAAAGAAAAAGAGGTGCCGTTCTCTTGGAAAGTTATTCCTGAAATACCACAGGTATATCTTAATTGTGATGATTTCTATAAGGGTTTAACTATAATAAAATCAGTAGTTAATTAGGATGTTTTTGATCAGGCTGAACAAACAGCGGAATTAGAGGATAAATATAAACCTACGTTAACCGAAACACAGGACACAAGTGTGCCTTGGAGGAGGTCTAGGTCTCCACAGGTACAAGACCATAAACTAAAGAGCACAACCAATCACATTTACAAGCACATCCTTCTAAAACTCTTTACAAACTCATGAGTCATGACACACAATTACTTTGCACAACATAATCTTAATACGCACTTGCACCATACATCATTCCTAAACTGTATTGCATATTATTATAAGAATTGTAATAACTATATTTTATTACATTCCCAAGAATTTTTACAGAATTTTATCTTTAAATGTTCAAGTATATTGACAAATATTGAAAATCACAATTTCCGTAATGCAATACAGTTTTGCTTGCATACACAATATTACAATTTCGTAAGGTCGCCAATAATTGAATTTAATCTATAGGCTGACACTCAGGGCAAAGACGAGAACAAACCAGCTTCTTTAGGGATCCCGCAGCCCACTTTAAGCAGCCCTCAAACCGACGAGGTATATAATTGGCAATACATCAATAACTACGCTAAATTTGGCACATTGCACAAATTTTTCACACATATTTTTAATTCAACACCTGCACATGCACCAGCGCCTGATAGTTACGCATATTCTTCTTCTGAATCTTTGTTGATATTGTTTCTATTCACACATTTGATTTCACATTTTTTCTAAATTCTAAACAACATTTAACACCACAGATCGAGTTTTAATTAAGAGTGATATAAGTATCAATTTAAATATAAAACTTTAAGATTGTATAATTATTTTGTACATATATTAAAATTAATCATTTTCAGTACTGTATATTGTTTGCATGCTTATCTTTAATGTTGTACATAAATAAATTTTACTACAAGTGACGTCTGTGGTCAATTGCACTGTTAATATAAACTATCTTTACTTTTATATGTAGACTTATTTTCGCTGCTTTCGCTTCTGCTTCTTAATATGTGTCGTATATTTCAGTTTTTTGTGTTTCTTTTTCCATAGCTCCAGTGGTAAGTAATGAGTAAGTATTGTGTATAATACAAATAAGTATATATTTTTAAGCAATCTTATATTATACAGGGAAGATTGAAGATAAACATTTAGAAAAGCGGAGGAAGAAGAAAATGAAATTATAAAATCTTTAAATTAGTTGCATCAAACTTATTTCAATTTACAGAAAGTGCAAGTAGAACAGAAAAAGGTAGAGGTCGAAGAGAAAAAAGCTAAAGTCACAATTCCTAAGATAAAGAAAGCCGAAGATTTACCTGAGATTCCTGACTATGATAGACCAGATCTCGAACAATATGAAAAAATTTCACCCACACCCTCTACTCGAGACAAGCCAGAAAAAGACAAGGTAATAAAAAACAAAAAAGAAAACGTAAAGCTAATTTGCTAAACCATACCTACTAAATCACTTATAAATTAGTATTTAAAAAAAAACTAGTGTTTGTCTTCAAAAACTAAAATAACTAGTATATGATTTCTCCAAAATTCCGAACTTTCGATATCAATTTGTATTTTTTTAGCCGGTTGAAAAACCAAAGGTGCCAGAAATCAAGGCGCCAGAAGAAGTTCCGCCTACACCGAAAATTGAGGTCATACGAGAAAAATCTCCGAAACCGGAAGCACCACGAAAACCATCTCTATCACCAGTACCTCCCGGCAGGAGAGGATCCCTCATTCCACCACCAGAAGAAATGGGTAGACGACCATCACTTATCATTAGTGACGAGGTAGGTTTAATTGATTGTAATGAAAATAGATCTCTAATTTTTTACATATATTTGAAAACTATATTGAATTCAATTTAATGATATCTACAATGTCTGAAGGTATGATAAGCCATAATTTTAAGAATTATCTAGTTTATGGGATGTTTAGTAGTAGTTTTTACGTAGATTTTATTTAAGTAGTAATAAGTACTTTTCATTAAGTTAGAATCGCGCATTTATTTGAAAGATCGAAATGATCAAATAAATTCCAAAAAATTTTCAGTGGTAATAAAAATGAATGCGTGATTCTAATTAAAATTTTGAGACCCGTAGTCCCTATTCTGTCAAGCCGAACCCGTAACAATAAAACACCCTTAGTACCTTTATATTATTACGTAGCATCCTTTGGAATTCGCTTATATAATCATCACCGTGGTGATGCTTTAGTGAACCTAGCTTCAATAATGATGCAGGTTTGTTGACCTAATTAGATAACATAAAGCTTAGAATCCCGTGCTCCTGGCTTTTAGAACTTAGCATTCACACTGTAGGTTTTACCACAAATACAAATATAGATAGTGATCAATGCAGATATTAAGATGGTAAAACACGTAATCCACAGGAAAATAGAAAACTAAGACCTGGTGAGGTGATCGAAGAGAAGAAGGTAATAGCAAAAATGCTACGAATTACGTTGAATGCTATTCGTTATGATGTTGCCGTGGCAAAAATTTAACTGTACTTCTCTCAAGGGAATTATGTTAATGCATTTGTATCTGGTGCTTTTTGAGGCACTACATCTACGGGAAGTAATCTGAATAATTACATTAACATAAGAAAAGTTTTTATATTGAAACGACTTCCATAATTTCAAATAATCAAAGTTTCACTTGTTACATGTAATTATTCAGCTCTTGTCTCAAAGACACTTTCTCGTATAGAGCACCAAGCTATTGCACACTTTTGTGACACAGCACACAAATAAACTGCACAGCTTGTTACGCACGTATGCACAAAATAACGGATACAGTTGTTGGTCAATCATATTATACGGGTCTTATTATTAATAACGAAAGCACATGATGAACGTAAGAAAACTTTTCTTATGTATCATGAGCTTAAAATAAAGACTAACAAACAAACATTAACAATTATATGATGCAACACATAACGAAAATAACTACTGCACTGTTGACAAGGTCAAGATACGACACAAAATATGTACCTACCGATAGATAGCTTTATTCTTTAGGGTGTAGGGTTATTAGGTTCGGCAGCACAGATAGGCAAAATGTACCTTAATGGGGTTATTATCCATGTTTTTTAACAACAGGTCAAGAAATTACGTCCTGGAGAAGTTTTAGACGAGAAAAAGGTGAGATGTTTGGGTCTGGTCAGTTTTAGGTGGTCGCTGCTCGCTTACGCAAAGCATTTTGTTCAGTTTTACTTTTATTTTTTCGAATTTCTCGCACACGACTTTGACGACGATATTTCTATGTTTATACACATACTCGTAAATTCACTTCTTCTCTATGAAATACAACTACTTATCTCACTGTCTTTTTCAACAATACATTACTGTCCAAGACTCTACAATTTTGCATATTTCATTCCCGACAATTTTTGGAACAAGACAACAAAGTATAATTTATGTTTCAATTATTTAAGATATATACCTAATAACTATTAAACAACTATCAAGTAGTTTATTAGTATACTAATATATAATAAATAAAATATTTATAACTTCCCCTCCCTGTATTCCATAATGTCCGATAAACCAAAAAATCCGCTTTGAAAGCGTGGACATTTTTTAATGTTACAAATTCCACATCTCAGGTTTTGGATAACTCGATTAAAATTTAATTTATTTAAAAATTACAGAACCTACCATTTGCACGATTTCATTCGTGATAAAGAATTTATATTGGCAGGCTTTATAGTCAACTCCTAGACTTGCTCCATCATAACTATCGTCTTACTTTGCTTCTACAGCTAAATTTTTCTAACACTAGATCTAAGCACTTCTATTAGAATCTTACTTACGCTACCGCTATGTAATATATTTTCGCTGCTTATATTATAGCACGATTACAAAATTTATACACTTTGTACATAAAGCACACACACAATCTATCACTAATTCAACATTTCTCAAAACACAAATTCAACTCATTTTTACTATAGGTAAATTTCTAAATTTTGCACAAGGTTAACAGAGAATGTTTTGTACTAAACCAATTATTTTTTTCCAAAAAAGAAACGCGCCGGAAGGCCTGGTGAAGTCGAGAACGAGGTATACTTGTGTGAAAATATATGTTTAGATTATCTATGTTATAGAAAAAAATCTTTTAGATCGTGGCTAACATAGATTTTTTACAGTGATTAATTTATATCTGTTTTAGAAAATATAAAAGAAATTGTGATAATAAACGAAACTGATTATAAAACGATATAAAAACGTTATATAATTCGTTTCACTGAAGATACGAAAGAGAGAAGAACAATGAAAATTACTTAAATGAAACTTAAGAGAAACCTAAAGTAGCAAATAGAGCAACTAATACTATATCGTTCTAACTTTTCTATCAAATCCACAATAACAAATTCCGCAAACTCACTGAAATAAGTCATAACCTGCACTATAAAAGAGCTAATTTTGCATGCTATATTAAATAAGGCTACAGAATAATTAGAAAAAAATGGTTTCATAGAGGTTTTTATTAGTAACTTTTGCTAACAAAATATAACTCGAAACTAATAAAAACTTCTATCCAATTAAGATACAATATTAAAGTCTTTATTTCTTATTGTATTCTATTTGATATATACGAGTACTAAAGTCATTCCAAGACGGTAAACAAATGCTTTTAAAATAGTCATTCCGTTAATGATGAATGGATTGCTTTTAAAAATAGAAGATAAAAATACGTTACTAACATTCATAAAGGTGCCACAAAACAAATACGCAAGTTGCATTCTCAAACCAAGTCGTGTCTAATTATGTCCTATTCAATCGCTTTAGATATAGAAGCGGAAGCAAAACAGAGATCTATAATTATAAACAAATGAATTTAGCGTAGAGCCAACGTCATTTCTACAGCATAATCAATATTGTATTGAATATACTTGAATTATTAATTATAATAGTCTTAAAATTAGACAGTATACATTCAACAATGCAAATTTGAAATATGATATTTAATTCATAATCATGCCATTTATTAATTTGATTATACTTAATAATAATTTATTCGAAAACATTTTAACAATTTTACGTCTAATAATAATGAATATCTGGAATCTGCATTATTGGGAGCGTCCCTAGAGAAAACGAAGATTTATTATGAAACGCTGCTAGGATTAGGATCAAACCCGCGTGCAGTAAATCTATCCGAGACAGAATATATCAACGGTACGCCAGCTCTTTGGCGAATACCAATGATTGATAGTAACTCTTATAATAAAGGCCAAGGTGAGTCCATCTTTATTAGGACGCTTTAATAATTGCAAGATGCCAAAATAGTGACTTATTGCTCCTAACGTAATCTCGTTCATGATTATTGTAAACGAAATTATAAGTATTCATCAGTGAATATTGCAGACAGAAGTTTATTTTCAGTTATGTCATGAAAAATGTAATTTATGTTACCTAAGTTTTGCATCTTTCTAAGTTTAGCAGCCTGTGGCAGAGCATCAGAGACAATGTAAGAATAGCTTAGAACTTTCTTTTAAAATAAGTTACTAGTTGTACTACAGCCGACCCCAAAGAAGAAGCCAGGCTCGGTTTCGTACAGTTCGTCTCTATCACTCATATTATGTGTCGTTTTGTCACTATACGAGACAGAGACGACGCTCTATGAAGCACAACTTTAAAAATAATACATACAAGTAAAGAAGAAGTTATGAATCATCAAGTAAAATGACAACGAAATGCGGCCGAGCTAAAAATTCTAGTACACATTTCAAAGCGCCACATAATTAAACAATGTTATTATTAAAAACAAGGTCAAGCTGCAAATAGACAAGAATATATGTAAATGTGATTGACAGATAGATATAGAGCAGGTTCATACCTTACTCGAAGCGCGTGGGCTGTCCGCCCTAGTCGTGGGCTGTAATGATATCTCTAGAAATCTTGGCATAGATACAGTTCTGAAAGGTATTGGCGATGATGCTCCAACATCAATACCTTTGACAGGTGTTACAACATTCATCTCATTTCTGATCATACATCCTGAAAACAGTGTGGCCAATTACCTGTAGACATAAAATAATAACATTAAATAAGGGTTTTAAAGTAGATACAGTTATAAATACATTATGTAGCGTAGAAAAAGTGAACACTTTTCTGATTTTGATGAGATGGCACAATGAACTTTAAAGCTTTTAGATTTTGATTAGGCGTTTGATTAACTATAGCAGTCAAAAAATTCGAATACTTACTGTTCTATATATTTTATTGAAATTTTCCAAAAATGTACTTTTACATAATAATACAGACTGCAAAGAATAGTACACGCACTTCATTGAAAAAGAACTAATATAATATGTTTTAGATACTAAAAAAATAAAAGATGATTTAAAAATATGAATAAAAACACAAGCTAGTGCTACAACTTATGAGCCTCAAATAAGCAATCTACTACACTTTATTGCTTCCAATATGATAGGTGCGGACTAAGGACAACTTCACACGTATGTTAACAGCATCATCCAAGTACAGAAGATGCTCACCTTAATCTAATAATTAATTGGATTGGTCTGCTGATTTGTGTTGTGCACAAATAGAAACCCCTCCCCGTCCCCGCCTATTCCATAGCAAGACGGGCGTGTCGCGACCCCTTTCAGTCTTTTGAGATTCGCGCCCATTTTTAGATGGAACGACACTTATCGAACTGCCCGAAGCTAAAACCTATCTCACATCACAACATTCAAAAAAAAGTTACGCTGAAAATAAAATGTTTTAAATAAGAAAAGAAATCCGAACTATTCGAAATATGTGTGAATCGAATGAAAAAAATGGCTACAAAAATAGTTTCTATGTAAAATTTCGTGATGATATTCGTGAACAATGAATAAAAATTTGAAATGATAATGCAACTGTGGTAAAACAATATTGTGATATTGATGTCTGTCTTTTCATGTATTAAAATTGTATTGTGGTATCTTAACTATTAAAAAAAAATCGTAATGGCAGCGGTAGCAAAAAAACCTCCAGTTGATAAGGCAAAGTTGCCTGTGCCTAAAGTTGATCCGGTAAGTAAAAAAGAAAGAAGCATGTTACAATTTAGAAACGTTTAAATATTTTCTAGGAAAAACTACGTCATCGATACACGTTTGCGAGCAATCCATAAAATATACAAAGCTATTATAGTTAATGTATTTTATTAAACTGAGAAACATTATTATTTAAAAAAAAAAAAGTAGTTAAAATAACATAATTTAAGAGACAATTTGCACTTAATTCTTTAAATAACGTTGTTTTAATGCATTAAATCATTTATTTACTCTCTGAACTAGATAAGACCTGAAGGTATAAGAACTGAAAAGACATAATATGTGATAACGTAAGAAGAAAACCTACTTATTCGAAAATTGTGCTATTTAAGTTGCACGAACAAATCACTTAGTTTATTTAAGTTACACGAGTATATGCCAGTGACAATCTATAGTTTCGAGAAACACAATTAATAAATTACGTCATTACATTCCGAAATGTATGTATTCCGGGTGCCACCAACGGGAATGGGTCTGCTTTGGCTGCCCATCTTGACATGCGTTGGATTGGTGTACCTACGTAGGCATTTTTGCATTTTTTTTTTGAAGCTTTATTGTGGAAGCACTGTATACATAGCATAGCTTTGTAAAAAAAAAAAAAATTTTTTTGAAAAGAGCAACTTCTGAGTTTCTTACCGGCTCTTCTCAGCAGAGTCTGCATTCCGAACCGGTGGTAGATTTATGACGTGTCATAGGAGCTACAAGTTAGCCTATATGAAATAAATTAATTTTGAATTTGAATTTGAATTTGAAAATGTCTATGCATGTGTTAACATAAGTAGATCTTCCGTAATCTACTTCTTTCCGTAGCGCTTTGTGCACTTGCCACTAATTGCTGATGACATTATCAATGACGTCATTGGTAAATATAAAAGTGCCACCATAATTCACAGTTATAATTATTATCCAAGTGCTACTTTAACACTTGCGCTACATTTATCAGGAAGTCCAGGGCTTCATTGTCGGGTCATTTGGCGAACGCACATGATACACAGCATCTGTCATAACACAACTAATGTACCTTGTATTTAGTTACGGTATAATTTTTCAATCTCAGTTTATTTGCAGCCAAATTGTCTCAAACGTATCTCGATGATTGAACTTGTTAATACGCTTAGGATTCTCGTATTATCAAGTTATGTGTGTGTTTTTTTCAGTATGTTGTTAAATACAGGCATAAAGTTCATGATAGGTACCTATTATGAAAATTAATTTTAGCAGATTGTTGTTTAAAAATACATAAAATTTGACAGTTAATGATGAAATTTTTGCTAAATACATTTTTAATTTTAATGAAAAAAACAACTTTTTTTAATTTAACGGCATATTGAAAAAAAGATCCACTTTTCTATCTACTTCTTTAAGTTGATGTATACTTTTCAGAAGAGTTGCCTAAACTTTTTATTATTCGAGTAAATAACATTTTTGCTCTACCATTTTTAAATGTGAATTTAACTTTTCTCAAAATATTCTTCGTAACTACAATATTTGTGGTTCTGTGAATTCTACTTGTCTCCTAACATTACTCGTATTTAATTTAAACATAATATCATTATTAAATGTATATTTGTTAAGTAAGTTGTTGTTTTTTTCAACGTGATTAACAATATTATTTGGAATAACTTCTTATATTAATGGTACATTGATAATATAGCGAAGAAAATCTGGTGATGTAAGAAGGCCATCCATTCAAGACTTAGAAGACTTGATCAACAAACCATCTGTGCCTTTGAAGCCTATTGGAAATGAAGGACCACCACAAATTATTGACGCTCCAGAAAGCAACTCTGCTATTGAAGGTCTGACCATTTATCTATACTAATATATAAAGCTGAAGAGTTTGTTTGTTTGAACGCGCTAATCTCAGGAACTACTGGTTCGAATTGAAAAATTATTTTTATGTTGGATAGTCCATTTATCGAGGAAGGCTTTAGGGTATATAACATCACGCTGCAACCAATAGGAGCGAAGCATCAGTGATAAATGTTGCAAAAACGGGGAAAATGATCCATATTTAAAATACAGTGGATTTCGGCTATAACAACGATGAAGAGACCACTGTTATTTCGTCGTTACATCCGGATGTCGTTACAGGCAAAGGCAAAAAGATACAGACATGTGCAATTTTGAAATGATTTCCGCCTTTTCTTTAACAGTAAACGTGCGTCTAGGAGCCATACTTATTCAAAAGTACACAGTTGCTACTCTGAATACCAATTTGCAAGCTTACCTACCTAATTACCTAGCTAATATTTATAAACAAAAAGTAAAGATTGCTGACCATCTGTATGGATGTAAACAAAAGATAAGAAAGCTCTTTTGTGTCTTTGGCGGCCGACTCCGGTCGCAACATCTGCTTGGGATTTCCAAGAATGTATTACAAACTATTCAATAAAAACAGTCGCTACACCCGAACTCGACGCTACATCCAAAGTCGCTATAGCCATATGTTTGTACATACTAAAGTATGCTTTAATTCAAGGGACTGAGATTTAACGTCGCTATAGACAAATGGTCGCTACAACCAAGATCGTAATAAATGAAATCCACTGTATATTCTTTTAAAAACTTCTTAAGGGCACGATCTTCGGCCGCAGTACCTTGCGAACTATTGAAGTGAGATACACGAGCCACTTTGTTATAAAGAAAGTAAAACAATCATGATAAAAAAAAGAAAATTTTTTAGAAAAAAATTAACGGTAAAATATTCTTGAATTTGAATTTTTTTTTTAGTTTAACTTTAATATAATATAAATAAAACCTGAAAAACAATTAACTACACTGTTTTTGGAATATTATTTGATCAAGTGAAGTTAAAAATATGGACTTTTGAATGGTAAAATAATTTAGAACGTGTATTAAACTACAACATATATTTTTCTATGTTGTAGTTTAATACACGTCCACCTATCAAAACAAAGAATATTTGATTGTTTACTATTGAATCAAAAACAGGCTGTTTTCGGAGATCCTGCCGTTAATCGCGATCATAATAACAGAAATTGATGCAGACGAAGTCGCGCGCAACAGCTAGTTTTAAATAAAAACACAAATTTCGACAACTAGATACAAGGTATCTTTTTTGCATCCTAATGTGAATCTTTATTTGGATTCTACGTACTGGACTGATTTTGATAATTCGATCGATATTTAAGTCTATTATAAATATTACTTTATGTTATTTTTTATTAGTACATATTACTCATTTTTGCAAGTATCTTTTATAAATTTACATAAAAACGTCCATGAAAAAGCTTATTTAAAGTTCAGTTTTATGTCTTCATAACGTCGTAAGATTAATAACGGTGTAATGTTATTGTAATTGTAATATAAAGTACTTATACATATTAAGTGATTTTTTGTGCTCAATAGATCAAACTGGATACCTTACCATACAAGTCGAAGGTAACCCAGCACCTACATTCAGATTCTACAAGGGAGTATCCGAAATTATTGAGGGTGGCCGTTTTAAGTTCGTAACAGACGGCGAAACAGGTCTCATCACACTCTGTATGAGGAAAGTCAAACCGATCGACGAAGGAACATACAGGGTTGTTGTAAGCAATATCCATGGAGAAGACACGGCTGAAATGTCACTTTATGTGTCAGGTGAGTGAAGTAAACTCGCTAATGTTGCGCGTTTTTTTAAAGTCCCATGAATATTACTCGGCATAAAAAGTAATGTAAATGACCCCTTGCATAAGGCTATGTTCACATGTAACGCGCGTTAACGCGCGTCAACGCGCGATCAAATTTGAAGAGAGTTCAGATGATGAGCGCTAATGCGCGTTGCGATAGTACTCGTCAGTCTAGTTCGGTAGAACGTAGAAAATGGACGTGGAAAAGGCTATTATTTTGTGGTTATATTATAAAGAAAAATATAAAAAAAAGAAAACGTACACATTGGGTTCATCCAATTTTGAAAAATAGACCCAGTTTGTTTGCGACACTATATCCGAATCTAAGAGACCATGAATCTAAATTCTTTAATTACTTTAGAATGTCTACAAAGTCATTCGACAATTTGCTTCAACTCAAAATATAATTACGAAAATTAACAAAATTACATGCGATCGCGATGAAAGCGCGCGCTCAACTGAACAGCAAACGGACATTACATTAATATCAAAGCGCGAGTCAACGCGCGATTGTCTGCGTCTAGAAACTTTTTCTCTGAGCGCCGCGTTGACGCTCGCTGACGCGCGTTAACGCGCGCGCATGTGAACGGTTGCTAGGTATATATTAGGATGTCTAAGCGCGCGATTTGAAAACGCGCGTCGCAATTCAGCCATCTGAACATAGCCTAACCCTCTACTGGCCTTTGGAAATGCTGTCAAAAAGGCTGAGTTGCTCTGTAGTAATATTCTCATTTTTCTAATGCCCCTTATCTACCTAATTCAAATCTAATCTAAATCTAAGTTTAAAAAAATAGTTGTGTAAAAGGAGACTGACTGATCTATCAACGCACTGCTCAAATCGATGGATAGATTGGTCTGGAAGGCAATATAATTAAAAATCTGTTAAAAATTAAAATTTTACACAAATGTTTTATAAACAGATGCCAGTGGTATGGACTTCAGAGCTATGCTCAAAAAGAGGAAATACAAACAATGGGGTGAAAAGAAAGAGGACCCGGATTGGGGTGACTTGAAGGAAGTGGAAAAGCCAATTGTTCCCCTAAAGAAGGTCGAAAAGGTAAGGCAATTATAACATTACGGTTGTTCTGTACAATTTATTAATGAGAATGATGCGAGCATTAACAGCGCGTATCGTGAGTTCGCTAGAATGAAGGTGGTGATATAAACCCTAATAATAATTAATTAAAATTAAATAAACTCATATAAAAGAAACTTAAAATTAAAAAGACTTCATCTTTAAATTATGTTTTAAAAAGTTAAATCTTTTAATGATTGTACCAATCAGATGAACAATAAAACTCGTGTAACAGAAGAAACTTAACATAATTTAAGGATGAATTCTTAATTAAACAAGTAGACAGCTCCATCAGGTGTAAATTTGACTTAGTGATCCTCTTAATTATATTCATCTACTACATACTACTTGCGGAAGATTTATATTAATGTAAATAGGTAGCTGCAAAGATCTAGATAGAAATTCATATAGAATTCCTAATTCAAAATTTGACATTACATACACACGCATAAAATACGAGTATATATTATCAACAAATCCTAAACACTTATTATAATTCAAACTGTAGAACATCGTTTGCATCGTTTTCATTGCTTCTTAGGGTTTAGAGACTGGATATTTCGAGGACGAAGATCAACTTGTGGTCGTTTCTGAAGGTGTCGAGATGTATAGATTCCCGATGGAAAGGCGCCGACATTCATCGAATTGGTCTTGGTTCAAGGTCCTCAACATCAGAAACACATCATTATTCATTCCATCTTACATTTCTTTCACACTCTTACAATCACTGGTCTGGCCTCCTTACTACATTTCAAAATGATTATATAATTTTTTGTATCATGAAAGTAGTTGACAGCTAATTTGTCAAAAGCATGCCAAAGTGACTCGTCGCTTGGTCAACGAAGTTGTTTATGATTTCAAGATAAGAAAAAATACAAAAATAATACTTTTTTCTAATGGCTTGGTGGTTTACAGGCAAGATACTTGAGTTATTTCGCATTAAAACTATATATACAGTAAGTTAATGACTGTTACTGTTTATGGTCTTCTAACAAAATTAGGGAAGCTACTCGCTAGTGATCATTGATCAGACTACACTTTCACTACGTTCTTTAAACAACTCTAAACATCGCTTACAATTAATGTAGCTCTCGCCATTATCTAAGTGATATAGTTTACGAGGCATTTGTAAATCATCTGCTGTCGGTTCTAGGGTATATATCAAATAAAGAGACGCATGTCTCTTCCCGAAATAATACCAGATTGGCCTGATCTGGTGGAGGCTGTCAAAATAAAGGTTCGATAAAAAGGAGAAATAAAAGTAAAAGCTAAACTAATAGATTTTTTTTTCCTATTGGAATTAAAGTGAATCATAAATAAGAAAATTCCCAAATAACAAAAGTAAAATGAGTTTGAACAATGAATGATTCCAAAAGGATTGAAACTCTACTTTAAAAGGAATGATTAAAACTGATAAACTAGAAAACTAAAAAAAATATCCTCTGAATTATCACTATCAATTACATCATACAAACTTTTCTAATTAAGTACTAGTGATGTACTACCTATACTCATTTTATTATGTTATAATAATAATATCATCATTGATACTGGTAGTTGAGAGTGATTTTAAAAACAACGCCTAAATAATGGATTTTAAAATAACAAGCACAAGGTTTTTGTATCACCACTTCACTTCTATCTTTTCTTACTTTTCATTTACAGGGAATGTAAATGGAATGAATTTGATGACCATTCACTTTTTTTTGGATTGTGGTCGAATAAATTTGATTTCAGGTTTCTGTGACGTCGGATTGAGGAGCTTTTATCATGTCATTTAAATGTTAATTTAAACCATTATTAATTTTATTTGATGCATTCGGTGTACGCAGATTTTGGAATTTTAATAATTAAGTTGGGAGTTGGGTTCAAAATTTACGTTTCCCATGATTTTGTAGAATATTGCAGATTGTAGTCTAAAAAGTCTTGAGTCAATTATGTTCTACAGTCAAGTATGTTATGTTAGTAAATTCAATACGTCAATTTCAAGGGAATTAGGTCGACACTGTGCAGCATTGGAAACATTCTAAATTACTTTTTAAAAATAGTCGTTAAGAGATCACTAAGGATTTGTGGAAATTTTGTAGAGACCCAAAAATAGAAGACCGTCTCTAGCAGAACTGATTCCGGATTGGCCGGTGCTGCACTCGTTCAAAAGAAACGAGGTTTGACACCGTGTTTGTCCGTCGATGGATGACACAATGCATCTTGAATTGTACCACTATACGCAATTTTGTCGCACAAGAATATGTTTCACGTCTACACTTGAGCATAAATCTGTCCAGCAAGATTAGAAATTATCGTCTTGCACTGATATCTAATATTAAATTGTACCAATAAATTATGCGCTACACTGAATGAGTTACGGTTATAGGTTCGGAATGCACCGGCCGATTGAATGCAGCATTAAATAAAATCAATACACACTTGCGATTACTTATAAATAATTTAAAATGCATCATTGTTATAGACGGATGAAACTTGAAAGGCTATGAGGAGTAAATTCACAACATTTCATTTTTATTTTTCATCATTTTAACGCTTATGTGTTTTGTCAAAGTCAAGAGACTTTTTAAACACGTGTGAATCTCATGGTTCAACAGGACGGACCATGTTAGTTATCAGTGCAAGCACCTTATCATTTCTATTTCTCTAGCGACGTTATTATATCACAGTGAACAGTGTATAAAAGCACAGCTATCGTCTCGTCTGTTCTCTTCTCTCTCCCTTTGAGGCTCTTCTTCATTCTGCGATATCTCTTAAAGCATCAATATGCACCGGGTATTGCATAGTGGTTTCCGTGCCTATGGACGTTTCAAAATTTCGTTGAAAAATAATGAATTTGTAAATCGGTCCCCATGACTCTGTTCTGCCGTATACGTTATCACGTTATTAATTCATTATTTTTGAACAGTTGTGTATAAAACTGTCCATTAATATATCTTCAGATTCGCCCACTTCTCCCAAACTTTTTGCACACTTCTTCAAAATTAAGGAAACTCCAATTTCTGTACAAACGCATGGTTTTTGAAATTATGGGTGACGATGAAAGGATGGCTGATGAATCTAACGCCTCGGTTCTCTCATAAACTTCAAGTGTTACATTCACTTTCATGCATTTCTATTACTGTGCCACTTCTCGTATTGAGTGATCGTTCAACGTGTTCAAATGTAAAGTCAAGGTTACAATTGGTCCGCACATAGCTTTTTGTCTGAAGAGCACTTTTTGTTATTGCACCGGAATATATTCACACGATTACAGATATATTGATTATTTCACACTATGTTTCAGAAACCAGAGTCTTTCTTGAAACCATTAATAGATCAAAATGCAAAGGAAGGCAAAGATAAGAAAGTCACGTTTGAAGCTATTTTCACAAAACCAAACGCAAAGCCGAAGTGGTTCTTCCGTAAGGATGTAAGTGGACAATAACAATTATTCACTATCTTTTTTTCCTTTACACATCTACTGCAAATATTGTAATTATGTCAATGTGTTTGTAGGAATTATTCCCAGGTTCAAAATATAAAATGACTAACGAGCAAGATTCGTACAAACTTATCATATTTAACCCAAAAGTTGAAGATACAGGTAAAATTACAATTGAAATCGGCGGTGTTAGCTCCACCGCCTTCTTACAAGTGGAGGAGCCTGATCCTACGTACACCTTTATAAAACATCTCAAGAAGGCCCTTACTGGTTATACCAAACACGAAGTCGTTCTTGAGTGTGCTATTTCAAATAGTTTGGCTATTGTATCTTGGTGGAAGGGAGAGACCAAACTGGAAGATGGTGAAGAGTTCCAGATTTCAAAAGATCTATCTGGTATTTGTAAGTTAGTTATCAAGAAAGCAAAAATGGAAGATGCAGGCAAATATTCTTGTAAGATTGAAAAACAAGCCGATAAGACTAGTTGTACTGTTAAAATTGTAGGCAAGTATTTGATATTTTATCAAAAATTTTGTTTTAATTAATATAAATAACATACAAATTTTAATGAAATAAATAATTTTACTTACAGAATACCCATATAAATTTACTAAGGTATTAAAATCACAACAGGCTATTGAGAAAGAAACTATAACTCTAGTTTGTGAATTGGATGACGCAGCTGGTGATGTTAAATGGTTCAAAGATGATCAGCCAGTAAAACCAGATAAGCGCATTGTGATAGTGAAAGAAGGACGCAAACGAAAATTGGTAATTAAAGATGCAAAAGTAACAGATGCTGGAAACTTCAAGTGTGTCAGTAACGCTGATGAGACCGCCTGCGAATTGACAGTTAAATGTAAGTATTTCTATTGCTCATCTTATTCCAAATAACTTTCCTCTTCCTTCATTTTTCGGTTGTTCGGAATGGCTTTCCGAACTACTGATACATTTACTTAATGATCCGATAGGACTTTGTTAAAGTTTACTTGGATAAAAAAACTACTTCACGACCTTTAAGACCAATTTTACCATCATGGATAATGTTTAACCGAGGAATGAATAAGATGTTCTGACAGTTATTTTATTAAAAATCTGCTAAACAAGTTGCTCAACTAGCAACGGTGGAATTAGCAATTAATTTTTTTATCGGCAACTATTACCAAATAGAATAATTTTATTACAGACTCTAATCGCTTCAACAAGAAATTGAAGGATACAGAGGCAGTGGAAAGGGACAAGGTTGTACTCGAAATCGAATTGCAAGATCAGACCGCCGAAGCGGTTTGGTCTTTCAACGGGGAACCAATTGTGCCTAATGAAAGGTAAGGCATTTTATCAATTTTTTCTATGCCAGAAAAATGAGAAGTGGCAAATGCTCCATTTTTTTTTAAAATATCGAATGTAAGTTTTCTGTCAAATAAATTAATCTAAATATATAAAAGGTGAAATAGGTGACTGATTGACTAATCTATCAACGCACAGCTCAAACCACTGAACGAATCAAACTGAAAGGCATACAAATAGCCATAATGACATAGGCATCCGCTAAGAAATTATTTTTGAAAATTCAACCCCTGAGGGGATAAAATAGGGATTTGAAAAAACCAAATTTAACGTGAGCGAAGCCGCGGGCAAAAGCTAGTTAGAATATATAGGTACTCGTACTATATATAGGTATAGGTATACGGTACTAGGATAGCTTGTAAATACAATGAATTAATTTTATCAACAGGATTGAAATCAAGAACCTGGGTGGTGGTAAACACCAACTAATATTTAACAAGCTAGAAATGGAAGACGAAGGTGAAATTCTTTGTCAATCTGGTGAACTGAATTCCTCTTGTAAGCTAACAGTGAAGAAGGGCGAGTCCAAGCCCCAGATCGAATGTCCTGATGAATTTAATGGTCCAGCTGGACATCCATTCGTCATTGAAGTGCCTTATAAAGGTAAGTTGATAATAGCAACCAAAAATTTACGTTTTCTTTAAATTTTTCTTAATGCAATTAAATTTTTCTTAATTAATAATTATATGTCGTTTTAAATTATTGGAAATGTGCAATTTAAGTCAATAAAATCCAAGCAATGGTGAACAATATCATTATCTTCTATACTTATAAAAATACTTGTTTCAGTATTTGGCACGCGACAGACTCCAATTGAAGCTAAGTTGCTCAAGGATGGTAAACCTCTACCAAACAAAGAAATTGAGGCAGTAGTCGAGCAAGAGAAAGTTCTTTTCAAGGTCAAGAAACCAATGAGAGAAGCATCTGGCAGATATCAGATTAAGCTTTCAAACTCCCAGGGTGAAGATTCTAAAGATGTCACCATCATTATGCAGAGTGCGCCTACAGCACCTCAGGACGTTGAGGTTACAGAAGTATTCCAGACATCTTGTGTAGTTGCATGGAAAACTCCTCAAGATGACGGTGGTTCGCCAATCATCAAATACATTATCGAGAGACAGGTAAAAAAAAATACTTCATAATACAAAATATTATTGAGTATTGTTTATACACAGTGGGAGTTCTGATAACTCTATTTTTGTTTATTAGGATCTCTCACTCAAAGCTGCTTGGGATAATGTAGCAGAAGTAGCATATGGTGAACCTACAAAATACAAGGTTGAAGATCTTATAGCAAAGAAAACCTATAAGTTTAGGATTCGCGCCGTTAACAAAATTGGCTCCAGTGAACCTGGTCTATTTGCTAAACCAGTTTTGGCTAAGGATCCATGGGGTAATTTATTTTTTTCATGAAAATTCCGGATAAGAAATAATCTAGGATGGACATGTTTTTACAATAGTGCAAAATCTTCCAGATGAACCATCAAAGCCGAAAAATGTGGAGCTTACAGACTGGGACAAAGATCATGCAGATCTCAAATGGCAAAAGCCAGACAACGATGGTGGTGCTCCTATTACTGGATACCTCATTGAGTATAAGGTAAAATTCTAAACATACAGTTACAAAATACGACAACTACTATGATAAGATGGAAGTATAATATAATATTATGGAATAATTGCAGGAAAAATTCGGCAAAGACTGGGTTAAAGGTGTAGAAGTTCCCGGAGATGCTTTATCTGCTACCCAGGATGGACTTAAAGAAGGTAGCACTTACGAATTCAGGGTTCGTGCAATTAACAAGGCTGGTCCTGGTGAACCTAGTGACGCAACTAAACCTATTGTTGCTAAGTGCAGATTCGGTAAGAATACAATATAGCTACTGATTCTAAAAAGACGTCTATCATACAATTATGCATTGAATTAAAAATCAGCGTTAGCCATATTAATATTATGAAATATGCAGTGCTTAGTTATGAATCATTTTTTCAGTTAAACCTTACATCATTGGAGAAGGGTTACAAAGTATGATCATCAAGAAAGGACAGGTAATCAGCTTTGACATAAAGTATGGTGGAGAACCTGAGCCCGAAGTTAGATGGATGCAAGGAGAAGAGGTAACTATACTTTAAACATATACGTAAAATACTACTACGCAAAATATATATACAGATCTCACTATAGAATAACAATATGACTCAACTCATCCAAATAAAGATTGAAGATGTTAAAATGTTAACGTTTAAAAGGAAGAAGATCTATAAAATTAATACTTTTTATTTTTGTCCCAAAAAAAGAAACGTGCAAAGGCGTACACGGAGAAGGTCAGCATGGGTGAAATTAAATGTTGTCATAATGTTCTAAAACCTGTTACTCATACATTCTACTCTATTCTACACTTCTATTATGTGGCTAACACTATTACACAATACATGTTGTAATTACGTCATATCATGATTTACAGAAGAAGTAAACATTTGCTTAATATTTTATTTATCTACTGTTTTCAAGAACATTGATTCTGTTTTTGACAACGATGGTATAATTATACTACAGCCAATCAATATATAGAATGCTAAATTGAAAGAAATTATATTAATGATTCTGTAAAACATGATCACACTAAAGTCGCAATTGATGCGATAATTGTGATACCTAATCAAAAATATCATCTATTCCTCAAAAAATACGCAATAGATGTTATTTTTGATGAAAAAGTACTTACAGATCTTTACACGATAATTGGAACTGTTCACTTTTAGCTTTTGTGATTTTTTCGATGTATTTGACAGTGACAGTTATTTCTATGGATGCACGAGGGCGAGAAGCATAACATATTACAGAAAACACTTCATGCTCATGTACATTATCCGCATACATTATTTCGTATGATTACATCAACGATGGCTAACTATTATTACATATTTGAATACGTTATCTCGTTCAAATGCATCCATTACGTCACATTATGTTAATCACTTTCAAAAAATTGTTGGACACTTATACGGTCAAATTTGTACAAAGTACCGTCGATTTTGTGTTAACACTATCTGAATTAAGTAGTTACAAACTTTCAACACATTTTACTGTCTAACATGATTCAATGTCTGAACTGTATCACTAAACACTCTATGTTGTGCTGCTATGTTTAATGGTCGAAATATTACATGAGCCCTTCTTTATAATCTTGGCCCGTGGCCGTTGGTATCTGCATATATTATCTGATCTAGTTTGGGACTTATTTGGGGTTCTACTTGCTTCTGCAATTCATGAAACGACAATGTACCAGTATCATATTGAATACATAACGCAAACCCAGTTTCTTGCTGGTTCTCTTTGATTGGAACGGCATTCGAAACTAGTGATAGACAATTCGAAAGCCCTCTGTTAAAGTTTGTGTGAGTAATAACTTTTTTATTATTTCCATATTAAAAATAAAATTAGGGTAGGTAACAACTCTTTCAAAGATATTTCGATCATTAAACTTATCGATATCTTGTACTATTCTCTGTCTAACATTTTTGGGATCATGTAGGAAGTTCACGATGATGGGGACCGCATCACCATTGACAAGTACGAAAAGAACACTGTCCTGACAGTGCGGAGGACCACAAGGCCTGACAGTGGAAAGTACAAGCTGGTGCTCACCAACTCATCAGGCACATGCGAAAGCATTGCTGATGTAGTTGTTTTAGGTAAGTCTTAAAATTGATTTTATTCAAAATATCTAACAACGATAATAATAGATGGCGTTAATAGGGAATAGATTACGCATTTGTTTTTAAAATATTATTATCTTTGTATATATTGCTATAGTTTTTTTATGTTAGCCCTTGACTGCGATCTCACCTGACGATAAATGACGATGTAGCCTGATACTAAATCAGTTCCTACAAGAAAAAAGAAAGGTTAAAATAAAAATTGAACTCCACAGACAAACCCAACCGTCCGAACGGTCCGATCGAGGTCGTGGACGTCCGCGCCGAGAAGGCGACAATCAAATGGAAGAAACCCGACGATTTCCAAGGATCCGACATTACCGGCTACACCCTAGAAAAGATGGATTTGGTAAGAATAACGATTTTATTTGAGCTTCCCTTGATTCCCTGACGGAAAAGAAGATATTAGTCCACCACACTGGCCAAGTGCGCATTGGCACACTTCACACTCCTTTGAGTTCACTAAGGAGAACTCAAAGTTGAACACTAAGGTGTGCAGGTTTCGTCACTTAAATAATATCCAAATATTAAGTCCTCACATGAGTGCGAGGTTAGGCTTTATATTAGGACAACGCCTAAAGCTAATGCGTGATCATCGCGCGAATAAGCGATGCGAGCGGCCGCGGGTTCCACTTCGCTTCGTTCCATTGCGCGAATGTCTATTAGGACACCTATTCGATATCAGTATGTTTGATCGCGCGTTCGTACGAGTAAAATTCGCGCAAACTTGCGATGATCGCGCATTCGCGTTGTATTAGGACAACGCCTTAATGTGCGAGGGGCCGGCATAACATCAATGTATAATATATCTTGCCGGCTCTTCTCAGTATAAATAAACAGTTTTCCGAACGCGGTGGTAGAACCTCGACTTGTCATAAGAATCAACGTTTAGCCTACGTGATAGAAATAATTTTGATTTTTTTTTTAATAAGACTCATGAATTACCTACTTTGTTATTTCTAGGATACTGGCAACTGGGTACCATGCGGTGAATGTGGCCCTGAGCCCACCGAATTCACGGTCAAAGGCCTGACGCCAAACCACAAGTACAAGTTCAGGGTGCGAGCTGTCAACAAGGAGGGCGAGTCCGAACCTTTGGAGACCGATGGAGTGATCGTTGCTAAGAATCCATACGGTACGTTATGCCGCCAGGATAATAATTACCTATTTAGAAAGCCAATAGCATAATTTATAGCGTGTAGCAAACTTTACAACAGTACTTTCTAATAAAATTAAAAATTCTTCCATGGAATCTCGAGATATGTACTACAAAAGAATCTTCATATTTAACTAATTGCAAAAACAAAACGCGATTGAGAGTTGACAGTGACAAATGTCATTGCCATATTGTGTCACTCGTCAATCATGTTATTTTGTTTTGCTTTTGACATTTGTTTGTTTACAAACAAAATTATTTGCTTACCGGTTTGTGTTTCCTTTTTCACTGGCTTAAAATAAAATAAGAACTATTGAAAAATGTGGAATACAATGCTTTTAAATAAACGGTAAGTAAGTTTAAGACGACGTTTTAAAGATTCCTCATTTTATTTCTGGAGCTACGGGATTTAAAAATCCATGAAACAGGATTAAATTATTAGAACCAGTGACCCCGTTTATTTACCTGAAAATGACAAAGAATTATCTACAGTTCTTACAGCATAATTTAAGTTGTTGCCGGCTGTGACAGTCATGAACATTGCCTTTACTAATATTATAAATGCGAAGGTCTGTTTGTTGGTTTGTTCTTCAATGCCGCCACAGAGCTACGGATGGATCTGATGTTTTGCATCGGTATAGTTGAAGACCTGGAGAGTGACATAGGCTACTTTTTATCCCGGAAAAACCAGAGTTCCCACGGGATTTTAAAAACTCAAGTCACGCGGACACAGTCGCAGGATGCTAGTAACGAATAGTTGTTATAAAAAAAAAAGATACCGGCCGAATTGATAACCTCCTCCTTTTTGGAAGTCGGTTAAAGAAACAAAATGTGTAGTGGTTCAATTTAAATTCTAATTAATAAATTTAAATTCTAATTAATAAAACTGTGATTTCTATGTAACAATCCATAGAATAGGTATTTTATTTATGAAAAATCATAGCTGTATGTACAGAGGCTGTGTTATAAAAAAAGGTCTGGAAGAGATCGCTTTTTAGCGATAAGACCACCTTATTGTACTGACAATATATTTTGTTAAGTTTACTTTTTCTTGTATTTATGGTGCAATAAAGAATAAATAAATAAAGAAGTACTTATTTAAAACATTAAGCTAAATTTTGACTTTATTTGCAGACCCACCAAAGGCTCCAAGCAAGCCCACCATAATAGACTACGACAACATGTCTGTCACACTGAAGTGGGAGGCACCGACTGACAACGGTGGACGCCCCGTGCTTGGCTACGTCATTGAGATGAAGGACAAGTTTACTGCCGATTGGGTTCAAGTAAGTTTAAACATTAATAACCAGTCAAATGCGAGTCGAACTAGCATATGAAGGGTTCGTACCAAAACAAAAACGCCGAAAAAACAACTTTCTAGTAGGGGTTTCTATTAGTTGTTGTTATAACGACAACAGAAATACACACTCTGTAAATTTCAGTCTACCTATAGGGATCATGAGATACAGCCTGCTGACAGACAGACGGATGAATGGACAGTGGAGGCTTAGTAATCGTTACTCTATGGATACGAAAGCCTAAAACACAAAGACACTTAAAGCAGTATTATTTCAGTTTTGTTTTGTAAATTTCATATTTCACATTTCACAAAACATTTGAAAAACAATGAAAAAAAATTAATTTAATCTAAATAAAATAAATAGTTATCATGGACGTCCACTGCTGGACATAAGTCTCTTGCATGGACCTCCACAGACCTCGGTCTTGCGCCGCCTGAATCCAGCGACGCCCTGCGACTCGTTTGATGTCGTCGGTCCACCTAGTGGGGGGTCTGCCAACACTGCGCTTCCCGGTGCGGGGTCGCCACTCCAAATAGTTATTATAATACATTATTTAATCTCATATATCAGCTGGTTATTTTATAATTTTATAGTTAAATATTATATTGTTTTTTATTAAATCTAGATGCTCAAGACGGAAGACATTAAGACGGAAGCCAAAGTGGAAGGTCTGAAAGAGAAGATGATCTACCAGTTCCGTGTGAAGGCGTACAACAAAGCTGGGGTTGGTGATGCCTCTGAACCTACCGAAAACCATCTTTGCAAGCACAGGAACTGTAAGTATTATTCATAGTGGGAATTTAGTCTATTAAAAATTAATTGCTGCTTGTTATTCGCTGCTGATACCAGCTGATTTCTTTAACCTACTACCCGATCAACTTTTACAAAAAGACGTCATACTGGTAGTGTTGACAAAAAAATAATATTTGTCACATACAGCCAACTCTAAGTCAACGGGTAGTACATCTAACGCTGAAATCTATAAGACCGCACACTTCCTCAGCTCAGACTCAAGACAGAGTTAAAATGAGATAGATTTATGTCAGAACATATTTGTGTCTCTTTTTAACCTCTGTCTTAAGTCTGAGTCGAGTGAAAGCACACTCTATAGATCTCAGCATTAGAAATCAGCTGCTTGCTCAGTGTCACAATCAATATATTTTTTTAAAGAATATTAGCCAACACGACTTATATTCTGTTCTCCCGTCCAAATAAGCGAAAAGCTTGTTCTAGGAGTAGGTAAGACAATATTGCAACGGGTGAGGCACGAACCTGCGACCTTTCACTTTTCATTCCACCTTTAACCATTGAGCTATTGAAGATATTTAATTACTCTCTTCGTGTCTAACAGTGAAGCCACGCATTGATCGCCTGACCTTCAAATCTGTGATCATCAAGGCTGGTCGCACGCACAAGTGGTCCGTTGACGTCACGGGTGAACCTCCACCGGAGACCACATGGTAAGAAAATCGTGTTTTTTCTCATTACCATTCCTACCTACCACTTGTTATAGTTCTTGCAATTCAAAGAGCGCGTGAGCTTCACTTGTGGTTACGTCGTGTACATGTACATTGTGTGAGTGTGTGTGCCTGTCGGGAGCCTAGGCGGGAGCGAGCAAGCTCTCGCTCACACTTGTACAGATACGACACACACACACACACAAGCATGAGCCACATGCCCTCGTGAATTGCAATAACTATACTTCACAATCCTTATTGGTCCTTATTGGTGGTAAATAGTTCCTTAATGGTAAATATGTAATAAGTAATGCATAGGTGCCTATTATGCTTCGCGATTGCGATTCTCTTGCTCGCGACTTATCAAGTTCTTTTACCATTCATACAGGTCATGGCGTGAGAATGTGAAACTAGTGTCCACAGAACGCATCAAGATCGAGAATGTAGACTACCACACCGATTTCACTATTGTAAGTGCGGTGCGACGCGACACCGGCAAATACACCCTGCGTGCCGAGAACTGCAATGGCTTCGATGAAGAAACTGTCGAATTGACTGTGCTGAGCAAGCCTAGCTCGCCTAAAGGTAAACTATGTTGAAAGTATGTGGAAAAACGAAGTGTGGTGTACTCCACATTGTGGAGAACACCACACTGTGGAGTACACCACACTTTTACTACGAGATAGGCTTACGCTTAACGACGATCAATGATGGAAAGCACTGATGAGGTCTAGGTTTTTTTTTTGTGTTCCTCCCTTTTTTCCTCCTATAAGGTAATTAGAGACGGATGAAGTCTAGGTTGGAGCGCGCTTGCCTAGAATTGCCTATTCACTCTTGTCTTGAAGATACTCAAATTATACATATCCGGAAGTACAGACTCTGGAAGTGAAGTTTTTTTATCAATAGCGGGCAACCGAGCAGGCGGGTCACCTGATGTTAGGTGATTACCGCCACCCATGAACACTTGCAGTACCCGAGGTATTACCAATTTTGCCGGTTACCGGCTTTTCAGGAATGTGTTAGCCCCTTGAATAACCCCATGTTGTAATTAAGTGGGAACGTCAAAGGGAGATGATTCCACAATGATTGATGAGTTTCTAATGATGCTGATGACAAAAATAAATGCTGCTGTTCTTTACCAGGCCCTCTGGAGGTGACTGACATCCACGCAGAAGGCTGCAAGGTGAGATGGGAGAAGCCAGAAGATGACGGCGGTTCTCCTGTCAAGGAGTACGAACTCGAGAAGATGGACCTTGCTACTGGCAAATGGGTCCGTGTTGGCAGGTTAGTAAAGGATCCAATTAAACGATGCCAGGTGTGGATTTTTTTCATTCGATGACAATATAGTCTTTGACTGCGATCTCACCTGATGGTAAGCGACGATGCAGTCTAAGATCGTAGCGGGCTAACTTGGAACGGGTCTGGCAGTGTACATTCAACCCATACCCCTAATCGGTATAAATGCGTTTAGTGGGACTAATATCAGATTCAGTACACCTAATTTCTTGGTACGGATAAGATAATATCTAAACTAAAGATTTTAGACTTAATTTGTGGTTTACTGACATAATTGTTATAAATGTTATATAATAATTACCGTGGTACGTACTCGTAGCATTTATAACAATTATAATATCTAAATATGTAAAAGTAAAAGGTGACTGACTGACTGATCTATCAACGTACAGCTCAAATCACTGGAGGGATCGAGCTGAAATTTGGCATACAGATAGCTATCTATTATAACGTAGGCATCTATTAAGAAAGTATTATTGAAAATTCAATGCCCAAGATGAACTTGACTAATGTTCTCCTCTCCCCTCCAAATAAGTTGAAAGCTTGTGTTAGAAATGGGTACGACAATAGTGCAACGTGCGGGGATCGAACCTGCAACCTGTCGGTTTTCAGTCCGTACCTTTAACAGTTGGGCTATTGAGCTATTTGAGGAAAAAGTATAACGATGTTTATTAAATTTTGTATTCTTGTCCACTTTAGAGTCGCCGGTGACAAGAAACCGCTAGAAATGGAAGTGACTGGTCTAGAACCAGGCCATCAATACAAGTTCAGGGTAACGGCGGTCAACGACGAAGGAGATTCCGAGCCTTTGGAGACTGAGAGGCCTATTCTAGCTAAGAATCCGTTCGGTAAGTATAATTTCTTTTATTTCTACTTTTTTTTGGGTTTTCTTTGTGGCACAGAAGAAACTTTATTTTATTTCTATGTAGCCCTTGCGATTACAAGCAAGCCTTAAAATTGTTACAATTTTTTTCAATTCTATTAAATTAAATTTTATTAGCTCAAAACATGTGAATTTGAAAATAATCCAAAACCGATAGGATATTTCGGTCCAAGATGGCCGCCGCGCCGCCACAAAATGGCGATTACATATTTTAATATAGTATTGTTGTTTAGTATGATAGTGGAGCAGAAAATTAGTTAACAGGATGTCAGGTATATACTGCATAGTCCGGCCACATGAGGGTATTTTGAATTTTAATTTATACTTGTGTTACTTAGATGTCGCCGAAAAGCCTGGAAACGTTGAGGTCGCAGACCACGACAACCAGAGTGCGGAGATCAAATGGGACCCACCCAAATCTGATGGCGGTGCTCCCATTCAGAAATACATCATTCAGAAGAGGCCTAAGGGCGGCGATTGGGAAAATGCAGCGGAAGTAAGTGCTTATTAATCAGGGCCTTGGTTGAAAATCAGCTCTGTATGGGCTCTTGGGCATGTACAAAGCATACAGCATTTTGCTAAGTTGGGACCTTTATTCTGGGTTCTGCCACACTTGACTTAGTTGTTCCGACGCTTCGTCTCCTTTACGCCTTTTGTCTTTGATGTTTAAGAGATGGTCCCACGGTCATCAGGTCAGGATCTGATGATGGGATCCTACAAAAATTAAGGGAACTCTTCAAATTTTATAGGCACAATTTGCAGTGGTGATAGAAGTCGGTTTTTTAAAAAGAATTTTTATTTAGATTATTGTGTTTTAGGTGCCCGGAACGGCAACGTCCGGCAAAGTGGAAGGCCTGCCCGAGGGCAGCGAGTACGAGTTCCGCGTCATCGCCGTTAACAAGGCCGGCCCGTCCGAGGCCTCCGAGCCCACCAAGATGACGACTATCCGCCACAAGGCCCGTAAGTCACCTGACATTACTTCTTTTTTTTAATTTATGAATATCAGGCAAACAAGCAAGCGAGTCACCTGATGAGAAGTGATTACCGCCGCCCGTGAACACTTGTAACACCTGGGGCACCATCAATGCGTTGCCGGCTTTTTAGGAGTTTGTTGGTCCACCCCTTAAGTAATTTCACTTTGAAGAGACCACTTCAATTGCAAATTTTACCGAACGTTTTGTATACGTGTATGTATGTTTGTTATTCCTTCACGCCACAATGAATGAACTGATTTAGTTGAAATTTCGAATGAAGATAGCTCAGACCCAAGATTATCAGGCTACATTTTTACTCCGGATTAAAAAAAACCTTTATCCACGCGGGTGAAGTGTCGTTTTGCCGAAGGTGTTATTTTTGGCCGAATATTCCGTTCGACAGAACTAATAACAGAGACCAAGAGACCAAATCATGGAGAGGACGTAAATGCCTGGTTCGGACCTCCAAAGTCTCCAATCCAATCCAATTACCTCTTGTCTTGTGTCAAAGTCGTTTAACCAATACAATATCACAACAATATCAATATCACAATATTTTACTAAATAAACCTAATATTATTCATCCTCAGTGAAACCCCGCATTGACCGCACGAACCTGAAGGCGCTCGCAGTTCGCGCAACCAAATCTATCTTCTTCGATGTAAACGTTCGCGGTGAGCCAGCGCCCAAGGTGCAATGGTTCCAAAAGTGGAAGAACGAGGAGAAGGAGGTGAGTTTTCTTTTCAGATATAGATCTGCCATCTAAACTTATTGGTGACGTCACCTTTTAACTGTTTTTTTAATAATAAACCGTAGAAGTGTTGCACGTATATTTTCCAACTACTCGCCATTTTTACTCCTGCTTTTTTATACTCAATTGTTTGGCAATCGTGCAAGCAATGGCATTGCATCCAAGTGCGATATAGAAGTCGGCCTGTAGTCCATCTAATAAGACACTAGGAAAGATGGTTCCTTTCCAGCCTTTGTGAGTACAAACACCAAAAAAGACTTGAAGATATTAATATATCAAATTCATGTACGGGTTGGAGGGAAAATATTTATTTCAGTTTGAAGCCGAAACGATTCACTTAGTCAAAGCAGGGTTGATTTATTGAGCCAAGCACAAATGGACAAATATCCTACTATCCTTATGAGCAATTCTTTAGACACAGATCCTTTTTACTGTTTAGTACCAACCTTCAATATGAGACAGCTAATGGGGAAGATAAATAAAACGAATAATTAACATTATCTTAAAATTCTTTAATCAGGTTACTGAGAACGTAATCAACGTGGATTACAACACCAAACTGGACATCAAGGAGGCTGTGCGCTCGATGACGGGCACCTACCGAATTGTGGCCACCAACGAACACGGCAAAGACGAAGCGGAGGTGGAAATCACCGTGTTGTCTGCTCCTGGCAAACCTGGTGGCCCACTTAAGGTCACCGATGTCACCAAAAACGGCTGCAAACTTGCTTGGAAGAAGCCTGAAGATGATGGTGGTAAGTAGTCCATCATTGTAAACCGATAGATGTCCATTGACGGACATAGGTTTGACGTCCTCCCTGGCGCAGTGGTCAGCGCTGTAGTCTTATAACTGAGAGGTCTCGGGTTCGATTCCTGGCGGGGGCAATTTGAGAATTTATAATTTCTGAATTGTCTCTGCTCTGGTCTGGTGGGAAGCTTTGACCGTAGCTATATTTGCGTTCTGGTACGATGGCGTGCAGAAACAGGTTAGGGGTATGGGTTGAATAGGTTGAATTTACACTG
Organism: Hipparchia sbordonii; assembly: GCA_038048805.1. Taxonomy (NCBI): domain Eukaryota; kingdom Metazoa; phylum Arthropoda; class Insecta; order Lepidoptera; family Nymphalidae; genus Hipparchia; species Hipparchia sbordonii. The sequence continues at coordinate 5,300,107 of JBBIWI010000019.1, forward strand.
CCATACCCCTTCCAAGTTAGCCCGCTACCATCTCAGACTGCATCATCACTTACCATCATGTGAGATCGTAGTCAAATATATTGTCATCCAATAAAATAGGTCTCATGTATGAACTTCCATATGCCTTGGACCGTCTGTATCAAGAGTCTCCCTGATGTCTTTAGTCTACCTAGAAGGACCAGCACTTTGTGGCAATTTCTACAAATTGTGTACTTCAAATGTCTTTAAGGCTAACAAACATAGATATAATTTGCTCAGCTTGACACAGTAGAATGAATTCGCTTTCAGTTTTCACCCTTGTGTCACCAAAGTGACACTTCTCTGTTTTAATATAGTATGTAATCGTTTACATACTCCGACTTGGAACTTCAATTGGACTTAGTTTTAGATCTTTTGGAAAGGTTCTAATAAGGAAAGGAAAACCAATCTAACACTCAAAACTTTTTCAGGCAAACCTGTGACCGGTTACGTAGTAGAGAAACTCAATAAGGCAACAGGAAGATGGGTGCCCGTTGGCAAGACCGATGATACTGAAATGGAGATCAAAGGCTTGCAGGAAGGCGAGGAATATGAGTTCAGAGTCAGGGCTGTCAACGATGAGGGAGAATCTGAGCCATTGAAGACTGATCACTCCATTGTAGCTAAGAATCCTTATGGTGAGTTTGGACTAAGTAATATTAGAGTTTCTAATAAAAATGATTAAGTGGATACCATATTACTTCTAAGTAGTAAAGTAAGTTCTGAGAAGAAACTATGCTTTAAAGTATTTGGTGTTTTAAAAGAGGTGTGGAGGAAGTAAAGAATGACTATGAATGTGTTTTTTTCGTTGAAAATGACTACTGGAGATTTGACTTTAGAGTCAGGGCTATCGAAGATGGAAGAGAATCAGAACAGGGAATTGGGTATTATGATTACTAATAAAAGTGATGTGGTGGAGAAAATTTTTGAACGGAAGATTTTCAAATGGTTTTTTGAAATCGATATTTTTCTCGCGTACTTGTTTCATTATAGTTTTTTTCAAAACGTAAAGAATGCGTTATTGATGAGGCAATGAAACAATGGATGGAAGGAAAAACTAAATTAGTAGATCAGATAGAAATGCCATCATTTATCCCAACGAATATTTACAGGGTTGCAATACATCTAGACTGTCTGAAATTTTTGCTTCCAACAATGTAGTTTCCTCTAATACGTGTCGGAGACCTTTTTATAATTTTGCTCTTAAAATGTGCCAGCTCATGATGGATCGACAAACGATATCTGAATGCTTTTTTTACATCAATGTCAAATGTTTTCAAAGTTTTATAGCAGGCAACATTTGACCTGAATTCATTATTTATCAGATATTCCTGGCAAACCATCGGTTCCTACCCTCGAAGATTGGGACGTGGACCGTGTGGACCTCAAATGGGAAGCGCCTAAGAACACAGGCGGCGCGCCCATCACGGGATACATTATTGAGAAGAAGGAGAAGTACGGACACTGGCAAGAAGCTCTTGTTACAACGGTAAGTTAGATATATAGAATTGGTCAGAGGTCAAAGCACACCATGGAAATGTTGATTATAAACCTTCACAGTCTGCTGTTTTCGACCCACTTCCAAAAGAGGAAGAGGTTCTCAATTCGTCGGAATCTTTTTTTATGTATGTTCCTCGATTACTCGAAGACGCCTGGACCGATTTGGAAAATTCTTTTTTTGTTTGAAAACCACCCTTACTTCCCAGTTGGTCCCATTGTCATCAAGTCAGGATCTGATGGTGGGATCCTGGAGAAATCGAGGGAACTCTTCAAATTTTATAGGCACAATTGATATACTTTGTAATGGCGTTTGAAGTCGGTTTTGTAAATAGATTTTTTACGTTTATTGATTATGCTTTATTATCCTACTTCCTACTTCTATTATAAATGCGAATTTTAAAATGCGATATTTGTTACTCCTTCATGCCATAACGAATGAGCGTATTTGACTGTTTGGAATACAGATTGCTCAATACCCAGGACTAACATACATAGGCTGCATATATTATCCATAGACAGTTTTCCGGATTACAGTTTATAAATTTTTTCTTCTTCCAGACGCCAGAATGCAAAGCCCGTGTGCCAGATCTAAAGGAAGGCAATACATACCAGTTCAGAGTACGCGCAGTCAATAAGGCCGGGCCCGGCGAACCGGGCGAGCCCACTCAACCGCACGTCGCTAAGGCCAGATTCTGTGAGTTTCACATTAATCTAAATATATAAAAGGCAAAGGTGACTGACTGACTGACTGACTGGCTGACTGACTGACTGACTGATCTATCAACGCACAGCTCTAACCACTGGACCGATCGAGCTGAAATTTGGTATACAGGTAGCCGTTAGGACGTAGACATCCGCTAAGAAAGGATTTTGAAAAATTTCAACCCCAAGAGGGTTAAATAGGGGGTTAAAAAATCGAACCTAACGTGAGCGAAGCCGCGGGTTAAAGCTAGTAGATATATAATTTTTAGATGTGTAAAATTCAAATTTATTTATTTCATGTAGGCCAACTTTAGTTCTTATGACACGCCATGATTCGACCACTGGTTCGGAATGCAGATACTGCTGAGAAGAGCCGGCAAGAAACTCAGCAGTTGCTCTTTTCATAACAAAATATTACAATATTTATTAACAATGAATAACTTAATATTACACTATCTTGTGGGTAGCTGGATGCCAAGCCGATTGATTCCGTATCACTTTGTCATTAAGAAAGTTATTAACTTTGTAATAACCATGACTTAACAAATGTGTCTTTACGCAGTACGCAGTAAATGAAAACAAAACTCAAATGATAAAAATTTGAATTAAAAGCTAAAAATGTTGAATTAGATAAACAGAATCCCAATAAGATAGAGTAAAGAAGAAAACAGAGTCATCGAATAGAAAAAAAATTATACGTGCCAGGAAACACGTATGCCGGGATTCTTGCCTGTCGAATGCATAGAATGAGTATCCTCTATAGGATACTCATTCTATAATCCTACCAAGCGTGTCGCCGAAAGGGATAGGTAGTAAAGTACATACAATATTAAAACGCGTCTTGTTGCTCACAATTACCTCACAATGTATTGTGAGCAACAACTCAAAACGTGGCACGCAGTGAAGGACGGATATAGACATACCTGTGTCTCATTCTATCTTGTTTGACATCGCTATACTGCATCTCTTTCGTGTGGGAGTGAAAAGGAGATATCAGTAAGTCTTAATGATACTTCTTCTTTATCTACCGTCGTATGAATACATTACTTGTCTTGTGCAGTGAAACCGCACATCAACCGCGACAAGATGGTCGCCGTGCGCGTCCGAGCCGGAACGACGATCAAGCTGGACGTCGATATCAAGGGTGAACCGCCACCGACCAAGACCTGGACTTTTGCCAACAAGGTAACTATACTAGAATTTCAAATTCAAATTCAAGTTCAAAATTTATTTATTTCATGTAGGCTAACTTGTAGCTCTTATGACACGTCATAAATCTACTACCGGTTTGAAATGCAGATTCTGAGAAGAGCCGGTAAGAAAGTCAGCAGTTGCTCTTTTCAAAAAAAAAAAAAAATTTTACAATAGGTAACAAAACTATGCTATGTATACAGTGTTTCCACAATGAAGTTTCAAAAATGCAAAACAATCCAATACATGTTAAGACAGGTAGGCAAAAGCAGACCCATTCCCGTTGGTGGCACCCGTTCACGAGCATGACGCATGATCTAGCCGTTGCTTTGTTCAACTATATTTGAGGGAACGTAACAACCCGCACCACACGTCACCACCACAGAAATTTTTACTCTCGCTGCCCGCGGTGCAATAAAATAGGGAAGCAGGAGAAGCGGGACGTCGCTTTTTGCGCTCTCTGTCGCACTTACGGGCCTAAAGCCGGGAATATACGCCGGATTTCTTCATCAGACAGTCGGATCCGATAGTCTGATCCGGCTATTGGAAGGCATTGAAGACATTATTTTGTTGGAACATTCAACACATTTAAGTCGGAAAATGGCGCGAGACATTTACGATTTTATTGTTAGTCTGCAGTGTAGTAAAACTTATTAAGAAATTACCGCAAGCCAGCGTCATTTATTCGTCGGAAAGTTTGTACAATGGGTTGGCAGGTAACAAATATTGTCAGGAATCAATAAGCTGTTATCGATAAGTGACGCGCAGCATGCGTTCTCAAGATCCATTAAGGATTCAAGAACGGCCGTATTTTCATAGTAAATTACTCTGCAGTGTAGCAACACTTTTTAATAAATTACTGCGCGCCAGCGCCATTTATATGCCACAATGTTGGTTGGTAACAAATATTATCAGGAATCAATAAGCTGTCATCGATAGGTGTTACGCCGCATGCGTCCTCGAGATCCATTAAGAATTCAAGAACGGTCGTATTTTCCAGGTCATCGAAAACGGCCCAGGCGTCAAACTAGAGAACGAGGACTACAACACTAAGTTGCAGCTCTTCGAAACCTCGTGGAAGAACACTGGCATCTACACGCTCAAGGCCGAGAACGACTCGGGTGTAGACGAGGCTACAGTCGAGATCACTGTACTCGGTAAGTATACTTTTTTTTAAAGAAACTGCCATGGTTAACTGCCTCCAAATAAGCGAAAAGCTTGTGTTGCTTGAAAAGCAACGGGTGGGGCTGGAACCTTTTTCTGGTGAGAGGCTTAGGCCATAGCTAGTTACCAACCTGCCGTCAAAGATGTGCCGCCAAGCGATTTAGCGTTTCGACACGATGGCGTGTAGAAACAGATTAGGGGTTTGGGTTGAATGGACAATGCCATACCCTTTCCAAGTTAGCCCGCTACCATCTTAGACTGCATTGTCACTTACCACCAGGTGAGATCGCAGTCAAGGACTAACTTGTCATCGAATAGAAACACCTGCGACCTTTCAGTTTTCAGTCTGCACCTTTAACCGTTGGGCTATTGAGGCTTTTAAGCCTAGTTACCTAGTGTCTATCTTTACTTTTGTTAATTCCAGACAAGCCAGGCAAGCCCGAAGGTCCACTGGAAGTTTCCGACGTCCACGCGGATCATGTCAAGCTGGCTTGGAACAAGCCCAAGCACACCGGGGGCTTGCCGCTCAGCGCCTTCATCGTGGAGAAGATGGACACCCTCACTGGGAAGTGGAGTCCCGCGGGAACCATCGACCCTGACGTCACTGAGGCTACCGTTACTGGTTAGTATACGTCTATTGATAGAAGGGCAGATCGGGTCTGAGCAGTAGAAATTTGTTCCGTGCCATGTGAGCTCCGCCATTAAAAACTAAATACCTTATAATATATAAAAGGAAAAGGTGACTGACTGACTGATCTATCGATGCACCATCTCAAACCACTGGATAGATCGGCAGGGTTATTACGTATCTCGCGACAGGTTCGCGACAGGCGTAAATCGCGCAATCGTTGCTGTCAAACGTCACTTCTGCTGTCAAACGTCCCTTCCCAAACATCAAATTTCAGTAGTGACAGCAGTAGCAACACGACAGCAATCACTACGCGATCGGTTGCAAAATGTCACTAAAATTCGTATTACGCAAGCCAAGCGCACGTCTATTGCTCGCCTATTGCAAAATGTACTTTTCTTCTTTAAAGATGCTTGACGGAGAAGAAAGGAAGTCCAAATACTTCGAGAGGGTTTTACCACAGACCACAACACAAAACAAATAAAAAATATAACAATTCAACCGCTGACGACGATAAAAACTGTGTATTTTGTTTACATCTATTGCCGTCCTATCGCGAGTGGCGCTAGTATCGACACGTGAGCAATATACGTGCGATTGGCTTCCGTAATACGATTTTTAGTGACATTTTGCGACCGATCGCTGTCGCGTTGCTATTGCTGTTGCTGTTGCAAATTTTTACGTAATCAGGGTGCGGGTTGGGCATACAGATAGCTTTACGACGTAGGTTATGATCTTTGGAAATTAAACCCCTTAAGGGGGTAAAATAGGGGGTTGAAAAATCGAATTTAACGTGATCAAAGCCACGGACAAAAGCTAGTGTTATATAGTTGTGGGAGCACAATGGGCGTGTGACGTCAAAAAAAAAACAAAATGGCGGAGGCTTGCCCTCGAAAACAAATACTTTGTAGAAAACTAACCGAAGCTAACGTTTATGCAAATGCATTTAATAAATAAATACTATCACTAGCAATCTTTAGAACTTTCCTTGTTTTCTTTTATATGTAAAAAAAATTATTTGAACCTATAAGGGATAACATATGATAAGTGATTCCTTAACTACCGCGTTTTTAGTTTTTCTTACATCGTTTGGTAGTTTTGGTGCCAAAGAAATAAAATACTTCTAAATATATAAAAGGCAAAGGTGACTGACTGACTGACTGATCTGTCAACGCACAGCTCAAACCACTGGACGGATCGGGCTGGGCATACAGATAGCTATTATGACTTATGCATCCGCTAAGAAAGAATTTTTGAAAAATCAACCCCTAAGGGAATAAAATAGGGATTGGAGAAATCGAGCTTAACGTGAGCGAAGCCGCGGGAAAAAGCTAGTGTCAAATAATTTACACACTAATTTTGTCTCATAGGTCTAGAACCAGGTCGCACATACCAGTTCCGCGTCAAGGCGCTGAACGAAGAAGGAGAGTCCGAACCCTTGGAAACTGACCACGGCATCCTCGCCAAGAACCCCTACGACGTACCAGCGCCACCTGGCCTGCCGGACATCGTGGACTGGGACGAGAAGTCGGCCAAGCTTAAATGGGAGCCTCCCATCAGGGACAACGGAGCTCCCATCACGGGATATGTTATTGAAGTCATGGATAGAGACAGGGGAGAGTTTGTTAAGGTAATTCATACATGCATATACTCAATCCATCTGTAATCTTATTTTATTTATTTATTTATTTTTATTTCTAATGTACATAATAAAAATAATTACAAGAAATAAATATTAGAAGTAGACAAAGAAATTTCTTCCAGCTTCCCTTGAAAGCGTGTTAAGTGCAATATTACTCGTATAAATGCGAAAGTGTTTGTTTGTTGGTTTGTTCTTCAATTACATTGCAAGAGGCTACGGATCGACGTGATTTTTGCATGGGTATAGTTGAGGACCTGGAGAGTGACATAGGCTACTTTTTATCCCGGAAAATCAGTGAGTTCATGCGGATTTTAAAAATCTTAATTCACGCGGATGAAGACGGACATCAGCTAGTATTTCAAAAAGTTAAATATAGCATCGTTGAGTTTTATAATTCATACCAAAATCATCGGCTACAAAATTTCTGTAAATTTATTACAGCTTTAAAGTTACAATTAGCTTAATTACAACATGGGGTTATTCAAGGGGCTGACCAATAAACTCTTGAAAAGCCGGCAACGGATTGGTGGTGCCTCTGGTACTACAAGTTTTCATAGGTGGTGGTAATAGCATCAGGCGACCCACCTGCTCATTGACCCGCTATCATATTAAAGAAAAAAGTTACATTTTTATTTTCTAGAAGCTTATGATTTTTTTATTGTCTCAGGCCGCAGAAGTTCACGGCAATGTCTGTCAAGGCACAGTGCCAAAGTTGGAGGAAGGAAACCAGTACCAATTCAGGGTGCGAGCCCTCAACAAGGCTGGCCAATCCGAACCTTCGGAGAACACCACATGGCATACTGCTAAGCCAAGATTCTGTAAGTATTTTTTTTTATTACGAGATAGGTTTGCGCTTGACGACGATCAATGATGGAAAACACTGATGAGGTCTAAAGCTGAAATCTATAGACCGCACTCTCACTCAGCTCAGACTTGAGACAGAGTTAAAACGAGACAGATTTATGTCAGAGCATATTTGTGTATGCTATGCTCGGAGTATCCCTGCGTGATCAAATCAGAAATGAGGAGATCCGTAGGAGAACCAAAGTCACCGACATAGCTCTGCGAGTGGCAAAACTGAAGTGGAAATGGGCAGGGCACATAGTTTGAAGAGCTGATGGTCGATGGGGTCCCAAGGTGCTGGAGTGACGACCCCGCACCGGGAAGCGCAGTGTTGGCAGACCCCCCACTAGGTGGACAGACGACATCAAGCGAGTCGCAGGGAGCCGCTGGATTCAGGCGGCGCAAGGCCGAGGCTTGTGGAGGTCCATGCAAGAGACTTATGTCCAGCAGTGGACGTCCATTAGTTGATAAAGAAGAAGAAGAAGATATTTGTGTCTCGTTTTAACCTCTATCTTGAGTCTGAGCTGAGTCAAAGCACGCTCTATAGATCTCACCATAGGTTGGAGCGCGCTTCCCTAGAAAATGCCTGTTCACTCTTGTCTTGAAGTTACTCAAATTATATGTGGCCAGAAACACAGGCGCTGGAAGTGCGTTGCACACCTTTGAACTAAAGCGTTTTGTACGAATAAGAATGTTCCATCTTTACAAAAGATAGTTATTTCTTAAAAACTGTCGTCTGTCAACTTGAAACAAAATAGCAATTGTATGCCTTTTAGAGAGGATAATAATTTCTAGACAATATTTAGTGCTAATGTTGAAACGCCAATAGTGGTAAAATTCTCAAATAATTTCCTTCCAACAGTGAAACCAAGAATCGACCGCACAAACCTGAACCCTATCACAGTCAAAGCTGGGCTACCAGTTTCCCTGGACGTCAAAGTCTTCGGGGAACCTCCAGCCAAGGTCACCTGGCACTATCAGGGCCAGGAGTTAAGCAACCGGGAGAATCTGGAGATCATCAACGTGGACTACAACACCAAGTTCCTGATGACGAAGAGCAAGCGCGCGCAAAGCGGCAAATACGTCATCAAGGCCAAGAACGAAGTAGGGGAAGACGAGGCTGAAGTGGAAATCATCATAGTTGGTTAGTATTTCGTGATGACTATCAATTTTAGGCTTGTTTTATACAAATGCCCTTTACTATGTTCACTATTTTTATTGCAAAATGGCAAATTTTATTTTATCAATTATTGAACACAATTTTTAAGCGATGACGGTAATTAATAACGTTTTAAAGTTGGTCAAACTAGTTTTTTTGGTTGCCATAAAATTGTAAGATTTTTCAGGATTGCCATATTTTGAGATTGCCATTTCAATTTTTTTTATTTTTTTAAAGTGTTAACCTACACTTAAAGGAAATATCCGAATATATTTATAAATACATATCAAAAATTCCAAGACCGGCGGGATTCGAACCCATATCTCTGGAATTTTTTTTATGTATTTATAAATCAATTCGTTCCTTTCAGTTTCAATTTTTTTAAATAAAAAAAATCAATTAAATCGATATTCAGTACTCGTCAATATTATAATGGTTCAATTCCTCCAAAGGCAAACCGTCCAAGCCTAAGGGTCCATTGGAGGTAGCAGACGTGACGAAGAGCGGCTGCACACTGACTTGGCAGAAGCCCGAAGACGACGGGGGATCGCCTATCGAGTACTACGAGATCGAGAAGCTTGATCCTCTTACTGGTAAGTGACATTCAACTTTTTTAAGAGTTGCTGATAAATTTTAAGAAGTGTAACTTGGCTACGGGGAATGGAAAATGTTCTTAAAAAGTCTTTAAGGTTTTCGTCTTTAAAGTCTATAAAAAATACACGTAAAATTTTGATACGTCAAGTAGTTTTGGACATATGGAATTTTAAAGCGAACGCTGGCGAATAATGCCAGTGAACGGACCATTCCGAAAATGACGTCACTTGCGGTAATGAACACATGTATTTGAGAGAATGTTAAATGCTCGTAAAATCATAACTACTTGGTTTTGTGAATGAAATAATGAAAAAACCGTATATATTTATTATATATAGAAGTTCTACTGTTTTACAAATTTTGAAGCTATTTTGCATATCTAGTAGAGTCTGGCTAACGAAAGTAGAGCCTGGAAAAGAGCGGCAAATTTTACAAGTTTATGTATTGGCATATAAAAAGTTTGCAAATAATTCGAGTCTCTACTTTCGTTTGCCAGACTCTAACGTTCTCTATTGGCTATAACATCCGTCGCATTGATTTAGTTCGTATAAAATCTAGCCTATGTCACATGCACTCATGCTTCTGCAACTGTGCTTCGTACAATTTAAATACAGCTTTGATTACTCTCTGTCTCTCTCTTCTTCCCCTCCAAATAATCGGAAAACTTGGGCTAGGTACGACAATAATGCAACGGATGGGATTCGAACCTACGACCTTTCAGTTTTCAGTCCGCACCTTTACGGCTTTGATTACATTATCCCTTTTATTTCAAGGTCAATGGCTGCCATGTGGTACCTCCAAGGAACCGAAGGCGAATGTGACCGGCTTGTCGGAAGGCAAGCCCTACAAATTCCGCGTGAAGGCCGTCAACAAGGAGGGCGAGTCTGAAGAATTGGAAACTGAGAAGCCTATTATTGCAAAGAATCCCTTCGGTGAGTAATTCGGAAGTGCCGATCGAAGCGAGGTCTCCGAGGGAATTCGTATTCGAATACATTAGTGTAAAAATGAACCTTAATTGTATTATATTAAAGTCACAAATTCAGCACAACCGATTTTAATGCATGCACGAAATTGAGCTCTAATTTTATGTTGTTATGTTTCAGTTTACTGTGACACTAACATCATCGAATACGAATACGATAAATCGAATTAAATCTTACACTAACCGTACTGTTTGTCTTAAGCCTACGAAATCGATCGAAAAAAGTCCAGTACACTATATCGTTATATGTTTTCTAGATGAGCCCGGTAAACCTGGTCGTCCAGAACCCCGTAACTGGGACAAAGACTTCGTGGAACTGGAATGGTCCGCGCCAAAGGACGACGGCGGTGCTCCCATCACTGGTTACATCGTTCAGAAGAAGGAAAGGGGAGAAAGGTACAGTATTTTTTTATTTGTAGCACCTGAGGCACCAACAATGCGTTGTCGGCTTTTCAGGAATTTGTTGTTCCGCCCCTTGAATAACCCCATGTTGTAATTTAGTGGGAACACCGTCGCAGGGAGTTGGTTCCACAGTTTCAAAGACAAGAAACCAATAAAGAGATAATATCGGCTAATCAGACGTGATTGCGATCGTCACACTGTATCCATCATTTTTAGACCAACTCGCAGCTTGTTCGGCTTACACAACTCAGAATATTTGCCCTAAATGTGTGACCAATGTTGTCCAGAAACTATCCAAAAATTCAATTATTCCATTTGTTTTCTTACCGCCCTCTAATACCCATGTACTTGTACACATATCCGAGCAAATAAAACTTTCTTGTTGTCTTTATTTTTGTTTATCTTTTCTTTTAAACCAGGGACATGGCAAGATTCAACTGTATCCATCATTTTTAGACAGACTAGATTTGCTCTAAATGTGTGCCCAATGTTATCCAGAAACTATCCAAAAATTCAATAATTCCGTTTTCTTGCCGCCCTCTAATACCCATGTACTTGTACACATATACATATCCGAGGAAATAAAACTCTCCTTATTTATCTTTTCTTTTGAACCAGGACATGGCAAGATTGCCTCCGCACCAGCGGCGAGCGTCCCACAGCGCGCGTGACGGACGTAGACGAAGGTCACGAGTACCAGTTCCGCGTCATCGCGCTCAACAAGGCTGGCCAGAGTGAGCCCTCCGAGCCCAGCAAACTCGTCACCGCCAAGCCACGATTCTGTGAGTACCAAGAACAGGCGAGCGTCCAACAAATCGATTGATGCAGGAAGTTTTTTTTATTCGATGACAAGATAGTCCTTGATAGCGATCTAACCTGATGGTCAGTGACGATGCAGTCTAAGATGGTAGCGGGTTAACTTGGAAGGGGTATGGCAGTGTACATCCAACCCATACCTATAATCGGTTTCACACGCCATCGTGCCGGAACGCTAAATCGCTTGACAGCATGTCTTTGACTAGGGTTTGTCTTAGGGTAGCCACATCCAAAGCCTCCCCACCAGACCAGACCAGAGACAATTCAGAAATTATAAATTCCCAGATTGTCCCCACCGGGAATTGAATCCGAGACCTCCGAGTTATGAGACCACAGCGCTCACCACTACGTCAGGTCGTTTAAACGTGGTCGTCAAAACGTTAAATATAGTCTTAGTTACGCTCTCATTTAACTTCTAGATGATTTATGAAAAGGCAACTTTTATTGGTGGTCTGAGTGGTGCTTCAGCTTTTTTTTTTACAAAAAAAATTTTTTTTTACAAAATATTCCCTCCGTCTTTCGAGCACTTAAATAAAATAGTAGCGCTGGGTCAACTCGGAAAATCCTCAATATCAAACAATTTGTGAAACTTAAAAATTATTGTTTGAATTTCTTTTTCAGTGGCACCTAAGATCGACCGCAAGAACTTGCAAAGCCGTAAAGTCAAAATCGGCCAACTCCTCAAGTTGGAAGCCGATGTTAAGGGTGAACCCGAACCAACAATCACTTGGACGTTCAAGGACAAAACACTCAAGAGTGATGACAGGTTGAAGATAGAGAATGTGGACTACCACACGTCTTTCAACCTTCAAAAGGTGACGAGGGAAGACGGTGGGAAGTACGTGGTGACAGCGAAGAACGACTCTGGTACCGACACAGTGGAAATCGAAATCACGGTTGTCAGCAAGCCGTCCAAACCGAAGGGACCATTGAAGGTTGGTACTCATTAGATTGTCCAGTTACAAAAAGTCCTTGAATTGAAAAAGGAAAATTGAAGGATTAGTTTAGTTTAGGTTGAAAAAATTAGTGTCAAAATTCTCAAAAGTATCAGAAATTGAGTTTGTTGCCGTCAAAATCTAAGTGCAAGTTTTTTTTTTCAATTTGATTACAAGAAGCCCCTATCTGCGATCTTACGATGCAAGTTTTTGATTTCCGCGGGAACTCATTTCATTTTCTGGTATAAAAAGTGACCTATGTGTTAATCTAGGGTATAACCTCTATTTCAAATTTCAGCCAATTTCGGCCAGTAGTTCTTGCGTGAAAAAGTAACAAACAGAAACACACACAGACACAAACTTTTGCTTTTATAATATTAGTGTGTTAGTGTGTTAACGCTTCGTGCTTTCTCAAAAGGTATCGGACGTCAAAGCAGACGGTTGCAAGCTCAAATGGGAGGCACCCGAAGACGACGGCGGTGAACCAGTGGAGAGCTACGTCGTTGAACGTATGGACACCGAATCCGGAAGATGGGTGCCCGTTTGTACCACCAAGACGCCGGAAGCCGACGTCACTGGGCTGAACGAGGGAAAAGACTACATGTTCAGAGTGAAGGCCGTAAACCCTGAGGGTGAGAGTGAGCCGTTGGTGACTGAAACCGCGACTACTGCCAAAAATCCTTATGGTAAGTTATTTATCTGTGAATTTTATCCAAAGGGTGCTCACTGACTACTTTTTCTGTATAAATCGATGGGCGTCCACTGCCAGACACAAAGGTCTCTTGCATGGTCTTCCACAGGCTTCGGTCTTTTTCCTGAATTCAAAGGCTTCCTGAGCCTTCAAAAGTCGTCGGTCCACGTAGTGGTCTGTCTGCGAACACTGCACTTTCCGGTGCGGAGTTGCCACTCTCTATATAGATTACTAGACTTTACATTTTGACCAAGTATGTTAAAGTGATGGTTGGTAATTTCTCTTGACAATTTTAAAGCACATTGTACGTAATTTTTTGTTCTTGAGATTTTATTTGACTAAAAACTTTTCTATTCTAAGTCCACCAGACTACCCTAAATATACTGGTATAACTTACGCTGAAGTTGAGTCCCTCGTAGATTCAATATTGTTAATAATATGTGCTGCAAAGAAATTTTTCTCCATCTCAAAGGTCCCTTAAGAGGATATGCTTCAAAACTTGCTCCATTTTTTCTCCAGGCGAACCAGACGCACCAGGCAAGCCCGAATTCAAGGACTGGAGTGCAGAGCACGTGGATCTTAAATGGGAGAAGCCCGCCAACGATGGTGGAGCTCCCATCACCGCGTACATCGTGGAGAAGAAGGACCGCGACACCGGCAAGTGGGTGAAAGCGGCTGAGGTGCGTATTATGTCTAGTATTGGATGTATTGAATTTTTCTGTCAAGACATTCTTAGTACTATCCCGGAGTTAGGAAGTTGGCGGTGAGTCACCCCCGTGCCTCGGAGAGCACGTAAAGCTATCGGTCCTGCGCCTGATCTCTCCGGTCGTGTCGGATTTCCGTCCCATTGGACTATGAGAGCGTCGGGATTCGGCATGGAGGACATTTTTTTTGTGTAGTTTTGCTGTATATCTAAATACCAAACTACATATCATCGCTTATCGAACACCACCGCGCAAGTCGAAAATTGGCGGTTTTTACTTTTGAATTTGTCATTGGCTCAGACCTCGTTTACACGGGCTTAGTGTTCGTCATTAGTATTAATTATTAATCAAGTAATAAAGTGACAAGTAACCATCTACACCTTGGTTTTAGCAAAAAGGTTTTAGTGACCAGCCGCTCTAGCCAAGGTTAAAAATTTTTGTCTCTTTCTACGATCGATAACGCTAAAGTAGATGGAAGCGTTGTCCTTTCGATTTTTAGTTTAACCTTTAACCGTTAGCTAAAAGCGGACAGAGGCAGTATTTGTCGTGAAAATTTTGAGTATCGAAGGAATTATTCGTTTGTCATAGGTCCCTGGACACAAAACCGAAGCTCACATACCAGATCTGATCGAGGGCAAGACTTACCAGTTCCGAGTGAAGGCGGTCAACAAGGCCGGCCCGGGCAAGCCTTCCACGGCGTCCGAGAATCTGCTCGCCAAGGATAGGTTTGGTAAGTTTGACAATTTGTACCATTATTAAAGCTATTGTAATGCAGCTATTGTAGTGATGTGGGCACAGGCACACAAAGTTAATAAAATAGAGATTCAAAGTCAACTGAATATATATGTGAGTAACCCTCACGAAAAATAGGGCGCGTCTTCGTGGATTGATCTATCTATACTTTGGCGAAACTATTTTAATGTGTCGATAATTTTTCTGCAGCTCCGCCTAAGATCGACAGGACGAACATGCGCGATCTCACGCTCAAGGCCGGACAGAACATCAGGTTGGACGTTAAGGTCACCGGCGAACCTCCGCCGACTAAGACTTGGTGAGTGCTGCGAACCCCACCCATTGCACTATTGTCATACCTACCTCCTAGCACAAGTTTTCCGCTTGTTTGGAAGGGATAGGAGGATACTCAACTAAGGATAGGTCAACTTTAGCTTGACTGCTGCGTGATTGAAGAATTAACTAAAAAAAAACACATTCGCATTTGTAATATTAGTAAAGATTCAGAGGAATTGTCGTTTAAATTCTGCATCCCATTATTCCCATCCAATATCAGAAATGTTACCAAATTAACCACAATTTTTCTTATTCTAGGTTCCATAACAAAGAGCGTTTGTCCACTCGCGATGACCTCTCCGTGGACGTGGAAGACTACAAGACTAAGCTCTCAGTGGTGGTCGCTTCGCGCAAACACAGCGGCACATACGTACTGAAGGCTGAAAACAGCAGTGGAAAGGACGAGGCAACTATACAAGTTATAGTTTTGGACGTGCCTGCCAAGCCTGAGGGACCATTGAAGGTAATCACCACTATGTACATTAAGGCTGCCAGTTGTACATGCAATTCAACCCATCTCATGCCAGCTCAGGTTTCCCTCTCCAATGAAAAGGATTTTGATCATAGTCTTGGTAGACTATGATCAAAATCCTTTCACTGGCCACTTGCAAATTGGCAGAATTCACACACCTTAGAGAAACTTACGGATGGAAGACGTTCCTTCACCGTTAAAGCAAATGATATATTTAATTGCTTTAACGAAAACATATCTCCAAAAAATCAGGGATTCTGTCTGGGATCGAAGCCCAGGCCTTCCGAAAAAGAGGGAAATTTTAACCCCTAGGCTATCACCGCTGGCCACCAATAATTCCAGATCTAATTCTCCTGTTTTTTTGCTGACTAAAATCTTTTGGCTCTTGATTAAGAGCGACAATATGTAGATTTAAGTAAAAAAATAAATAAAGCTTACCAATAAAGTATGACTTTGTCGTTTTGGTCTCCTTAGGACAAAACTTTTTTGGATCTTTAAAATACTGTACAGAATATGTATTCTAACTATTCAGACTAAAAATGGTATCAGTTACATTCCTTGAATACTTTTCCCATTAGATCTCAGACGTTCACAAAGAAGGCTGTCAGCTCAAATGGAACGCACCTCTGGACGACGGCGGTGCTCCAATCGACCACTACCTCGTCGAGAAACTAGACACGGAGACCGGCAGATGGTTGCCCGCTCTCAAGACCAAGGAACCCAAGGCGGAGATCGAGAACCTGGTGCCTGGACACGAGTACAAATTCCGCGTGTCTGCTGTCAATAACGAAGGTGTTTCTGAGCCTTTGGAAGGCGAACAGTCCATCATTGCTAAGAATCCATTCGGTAAGTCGTTATGATGATGTTATTTTATTTAAATGCCGGCTTTGATTCACTTGCTGGCACTTCTTTGACTGGTAACTAACTGGCCTCGTTAAAACCTTCCACCAGACAGTTATTGTTAACTAGATGGCGCTAGCTGTAGGTTGGCACGCGATGTGGAAGTCGTCAAGACTTTCCATAAGACGCTGCTGTAGTAAAAGATTTTCATTCCAGACACTTGAATTTTATTTATTTGTATAGAGTATAGATTAATTTTTTTTATTCCGCAGACGAGCCCGGCAAACCAGGAACACCAGAAATAGTGGACTGGGACAAAGAACACGTGGATCTCAAATGGGAGAAACCCATCAAAGATGGCGGTGCTCCCATCACCGGGTACATCATTGAAAAGAGGGAGGTTGGCTCCACCAAGTGGCTGAAAGCCTGTGAGGTAAGGAAATAATACATTTGTTAAACACACACACTCTGAAATTCAATTTAGAATGCTCTTTCGGCTTCTGTTTTTCCAGATAACTATAACTTGGGTACCCTTTAAGTCAAGAGTGAATGGGCATCTTTTAGGCAAGAGCGCAAGAGTGTTAGGAAGTTGGTAGGGATTTAACCCTCAACCGTTCAGATTTCAGGTCGCATCTTTAATTAATTGGCAATTGAGGCTTCTTCGCGTTAGTTTATGCGTTTAAAGGAAAAGTAAACTCAAAAAATCTGCAGCAGTCAAAAAGTAGCACAGTAGTTAACTAGTTACTATACATAACTGATTTCGCTACCTGCGATAGTACGATGACCAAGCGTCGATCATCAAATTAAAAAAAAAATCTATTAACTAATAGAACTGCCAAAAACTTTTGGTTAATTTATTTATACCTTTTTGGTTGTCTCCAAAGTTTGGTTTCTCACAACAAAACATTGTTTTCACACAGGTTGGACCCAACGACAACACCAAAGCAACAGTTCCGAACCTCGACGAGGGTACAGAGTACGAATTCAGGGTGAAGGCCGTCAACGAGGCCGGGCCCAGCGAACCCAGCGACGCGAGCAAGTCTGTCACTTGCAAACCTAGGAAATGTGAGTGTCCTAAAAATTGCTCGTAGTATATTTCATACTTTCACACATTACATGCATTGTGGAGTCAACATCATCAGATGATGCTCCGGTGTCGGAGCGAAACTTATGTCTAGTGTGTTTTGAAGGAGTTGGTGTGGCGCTGCGTATTGGTATTGTGTTGTTCCTGTGTTTCTTCTATTCTGGAGAGAAGACGGTGTATGGCGTGGTTGGCACGTGTTGCCATTCAGAATTTTTCTGATTTGGCGGATTACAGCAAAATATTGGTTTTTTTCAGTATTATCAAGAGATTGTTAGTAAAAAGTCATTTGTAACTTTAAAAAAAAAACTTAAGATGCATTTTCAAAATACTAGTGTCTAGGAATTAGTCTTTTTATTATAAGGGGTCACCATTTTTGTTTTTTTTTTCATATGATTGTACTTTTTATATTAATATTATATCTCTGTAAGTGAACAAACTGTCCTTTGAGAAATTCTCTTTAAACCTAAATCTAAGCCTATTATCATGGAATTCCCCAAAGCAACGCTTCTTCTATCCAATATTTCACGTTAGAAAGTTTCATGCTACGATGTTTACTTCTCTATTCACAGTGGCACCAAAGATCGACCGTCGCAACCTCCGGCCCATCAAAGTACGCGAAGGCGAGCCCATTGCCCTCGACATCAAGGTCTCGGGAGAGCCCGCACCTGACGTCACGTGGACCCTGAACGGCAAGACCGTCAGCAGCGGCAATGGTCTTAAACGTGAGTATTAACCTTTATGAAGGAGCTTAGAAAAAAAAATCTTCGTATTTGCTTTTGTACCGTTAATATTGTATGAACTGTCTTTTTGTGTTAGACTACTATTTGGTTGACGGGCTGACTTCCCATAGCACTGGGAATCCGAGTTTGGAAGCCTGTGAAATAAGCGAAGAACGTTTGATCAGAAAATAGGCTAATATAGCTAGGTTATCTTCTTAAGGAAATGTCTTGAAGCTAAGGGTTCGAGGTTTTTGACGCAATTCTCCAAAGCTTTTACAGCGTCGTTTATCAACATTTTAAACAATATTCAATAACGGCACCTCAAAAATCAAATAAATTGGCGTATATATTTAGCTCTTTATTTAAGTCTATTTCATTTAAAGGACACTATTAAGTTTCCACCTACATCTCTAATGTTATTCTTTCTTTCTCACAGTGATCAACGTTCCATACCTGAGCAAGTACCAACATTCCAGCCCGCGCCGAAAGGACGCTGGCACATACAAGATACAGGCTATCAACAGATATGGCTCCGACACCGCCGAATTAGAAATTACTGTCACGTGTAAGTATTTGTTTCTATACATATATTTCAGACAGTCATAGATCATTGTCAAATCAAAATTAGACAACACATAATCACAGTAATCGTAGTACGCAAACGCAAATTCGCAAGCAATTCTTTAGAGGAACACACAAGAACGTTATAAAATTAGTAGATGTATGTAGTAGTAGTAAAGAAATTATACTAGCGAGTTTCTTGCCAAAAATACCTAAGCTAAGTATTGGGGTGGTTCATGTAAGTTAGTAAAATAAACTAAATTAACAGACCTATTTTAAAGTGCTTTTCTTTATTTAGCTAAAAATTTTTGTATAACAGAATTATTCTTTTATTAAGTTTGGATTTTTTTACAACACAATAATTTGTACTTACGGCAAGGCAAAAAAGTGGTCTGAAATTGGGCAATTTTATTCACAACACACAAATCGAAAAAAACCAATAACAGTCTTTCTTTTCAAACTTTTCCAAAATTATTCTCGGCAAACAATATAAGGCTATATCATAATAATATTGTTCGCAGCCAAACCAGAAAAACCGGAAGGCCCATTGGAAGTGTCTGACGTCCATAAAGATGGCTGCACGCTCAAATGGAAGAGGCCTAAGGATGATGGCGGTGAACCTATCGAAGCCTATCAGGTTGAGAAGTACGACACAGAAACAGGAGCTTGGGTTCCTGTTGGAAAGACCCTTGGAAATGTTCCTGAAATGGAGGTAAGTTCTTATTTCTTATTGTTATAGATATATCAACAAAATCCTACCGACTGCGCCACTAGTAATTTAAGTAAAACTGTAATGGCATTCAACTCGACACTGATCTATTCAGCAATATACTTACTCTAGTAATATAATCTATTATACCCTCCAATACATTACATACATTTTACTAGCAAAAGCTTATAACAAATATTTTATAAGCCCATATTGTGTGAGAAATTGACAGTCATATAATTCATACGACGCTACACACAAACGTATCTAAATATTACTTTTACAGCTCTAAGCTTTAGTAGCCCAGTCTATAGCTCCTAACTAGCTTGTAGTACCAGTACTACAAAAAGATAATGATGCCTATCATTTCATGAGGCTTTAAAGAGAATAAGGTTTGTGTCTTAACTCTTTGTTATATTATATTTGCAGGTTGATGGCTTAATACCTGGTCACGAATACAAGTTCCGCGTGAAGGCGGTCAACAAAGAGGGTGAATCCGAACCTTTGGAAACCTTTGGCTCTATCGTCGCCAAGGATCCATTCAGTGAGTATCAGTTTTGCCATTTTAAATAGTTCTTCTTTTTATAGTGCTTGGTGATAATTTTGGAAACCTGAACTTTAAATATTGCAGCTCTGAATACCAATCGGGCGCTTTTGTTCAACCTCTGGCACTGGTTCTTCCTCTAACATCTCCTTCAACCCACGCCCTTTCGGCAGTTGTATTATTATACAGTTTAGCTGCAGCTATCTTCTGATAAATCTGCACATCTCGGAAAAAAATCTGGGTTACCAAAGCCGTACATTGGTCCCAACTCTGCTCCCAATGCTGGTTGCCAAGTATGTGGATTGGCCTTGAACACAATAGTATTCATACATTTGCGCCAACATTTGAAGCTGAGCAATCTGTGAAGGAATGGAATTCTTAGTAGCGGAACATTCATAGGCCATTTCCTGTTGCGAAACATCGTTTATGTTCGATAATTCGATAAAAAATATTCTTACAGCCGTACCAGAAGCTCCGTCAGCACCCGTACCGGATGACTGGTCGGCTACTCACGTGGACCTTAAGTGGGAACCGCCAGTATCGGACGGCGGGTCACCCATCATTGGCTACCTCATCGAGAAGAAGGACAAATACAGCCCGCTGTGGGAGAAGGCTGTGGAGACCCACACGCCTACACCCTCAGCTACTATTAATGGGTGAGTTTTATTGGGTATCCTAGATAAACCTTCACAATATCATGTGCATCTCAATTCAGAGTATCGGTATCGGTCTGGGTCACCAATGATTGGCTGCCTAATAGAGAAGGACAAATATAGTCCACATTGTAGAAGAACATTATACAGGGAAAAATAGCTGGCCAAAGACCACCTGGTCGGAGGCAAATCATGGCTGAAAAAACCTGCGCCAATGTTATGGGTAAAGTGCCCGATCCTTGTTCCGTGCAGCAGCGTTCAAAGTGCAGATAGCCCTAATAGTCGCCAAATTCCTAAGATTTTTTTGTCAGAAAGCGTGCAGTAACTTATTTAGCTCAACCTAGAACTTAAGTCCAGGACTTGATCTGGATCTTGATCATCAGAAGTAGCATAACCAGAACCTTGAATGCAGTCGTTTCAATCGGTTTTGTTAACTTACAAGATTTTTCCATTCGTTCCTACACTCTTACGCTATTATCTTTTAATGGCACTAATTCAGCCAATTATGAAAATGTTCCACTTTTTAACAGATTGATCGAAGGCAACGAATACCAATTCCGAGTGATCGCAATCAACAAGGCTGGTCAGAGTAAGCCCTCTGAAGCCAGCAAGAACTTCGTGGCCAAGCCTCGCTTCCTTGCGCCGAAGATCGACAGGAGACATCTTCGCGATGTCACCTTGTCTGCGGGATCTACGCTTAAGTTAGAGGCGGCTATCACTGGGGAACCCGCACCTGCCGTGGAATGGAGGTGAGACCAAAACTTTTAGAACAAAGTTATTTATTTGAAAGTCAGTGTCAGCGATGGATCTGGTGGTGGTGATCATGTGATCAACACATTTGATCAGAAAAAATCCTCAAAAGCTAGCAAAAACTGCGTAACTAAACCATGCCTATTCGCGCGGGCGATCGATAGGAAACAAGTTCTTGATGTATCTTGTCTGCGGGATCCACACTTAAGCCTATCTCTATGTTGCTGTGAAATGGAGGTGGAAGTGATGTTTTAAAATTCAGCTGATGAAATACTTTTTTTTACGCCGAACAAAGAAAAAAAATGGTGACGTTGTTCAAGATAAAACTAAATAAATCAATTATAACTATGACCATGTACCAAAAATCTACCTAAGAAAGATGAAAGTAAAGAATCATGGATGGGAACTTATTTTTCACGAACACTTTATGAAAACCGACAAATATTTGTTTCCTTGACTTAGTATTTTACTAAATCTTCAACGTAACTCACTTTCTAGTCCACCTTCTAATCGTCTTCATCATTCCACAGGTACCAGAACATGCCACTCCGCTCATCCAAGGCGGTCACAATCGACAGCCCGGACTATTTCACGAAGCTGACCATCCGGCCGGTGCGGCGGGATGACTCCGGCGAGTACACCGTCACCGCTGTCAACTCCAGCGGCAAAGACACCGTCACCATCAACGTGGTGGTCACCGACAAGCCTGCCACTCCTGAAGGACCACTCCAGGTATAGTGTTTTATATTAGCTTCTGTATGACCCATGGAAATCCAAGATAAATAGTACCCATAATGTACTGTACCCTTAGTCTTTAACTTAGTCCGTGCAAAGTTTAATTAAGTATATTCGTGGATCCGTTGCTGCGTGATTCGTATGCTGCAATATTCTTTAGGTGCAACCAACCAAAAAAATCATGCAACTTTTTAAATTACTGAAAATAAATTAAGTTCTCTACTAAGCCACTGCTTTTGCCCACAGATCTCAGACGTCCACAAGGACGGTGCAACTCTCAAGTGGAAGAGGCCAAAGGATGATGGCGGTGCTCCCATTGAATACTACCAGGTCGACAAACTGGACACCGAAACCGGTGTCTGGGTGCCGTGTGCCCGCTCTGAGGAACCTCGTAAGTCGTCGTTTCCCTCCTAATCCAGAAAATAGGATTTTGATGCGATGCCTGATAAATTATTTATTGTTCATACTTGCACAGGTTAAGGTTTTTCCGTCTTATTGATCCAAATGTGGATGAAAACACGTGTTAAACTTGCTATAGAATAAAGATGGACATAACAACATCTTAACCCTGAACAGCAAACTCTCAAAAACCTGCATCTTAAACAATATCTTGAAAGATTCTTTCTAAACACAGGATGCGAGGTGACTGGCTTGACTCCCGGCAAGGAGTACAAGTTCCGAGTATCCGCCGTCAACACTGAGGGCGAGTCCGAACCTCTGATCTCGGAGGAGAAGATCGTCGCCAAGAATCCCTTCGACGAACCTGGTAAGATGTTTAAAAATATTGGTTGCTCCAGTCCGTCTGTTGTTGTCGGTTATCATCATCAACAGTTATCCAATAGATAGCTTACTTCTAAAAGCAGGTCTTCCTCTCAGAGAAGGATTATAGGCCATCACGCTGGCCCAAAGTAAATTGGCAAACTTCACACGGCTTTAAGAACATTATGGAGACCTTTGAGGCGTGCAGATTTCCTCACCATGTTTGCCTTTAGAATGTTTTTTTTGTAGTTACGCAAACCAGAAACCAGCATCTACTTAAGTAGATGCTGGTTTTTTCTGGTTTTTGGTTTGCGTTTAATTAAAAATTGTTTTTTTTTTTTTCATAATCGGTTTCTAAACTCCATAAAGCTAAATCGCTAGGCAGCTTGTCATTGACGACAAAATGATAACTATCAACTGATTATGGTATTTCTTCCCATCTTAGGTGCGCCAGGCACGCCGTCAGTCACAGACTGGGATAAAGACCATGTGGACCTCAAATGGTCACCGCCCAGAGAAGACGGAGGCGCTCCCATCGAGGGTTACATCGTGGAGAAGAAGGATAAGTTCGGCAACTGGGAGAAGGCCCTCGAAGTACCGGCTGATAAAACTAATTGTACTGTTCCTGATTTAGTAGAGGGACAGACTTATGAATTCCGGTAAGTCTTAAATAATTCTTTGTTTTTCCTTTCAGTTTTCACAATTAACTGATATGTAACATTTTTAACTATAATAATGGGTCTCGTAGGTCTTCAAGTCATACGAGCTATTTGGCTGTTGATTATGCCTGGGTTCGAGTCCACGGACAGGTTTAAAAAGTAAAGACAACAAATTCTCAGTAGCTCCACGGAGTTGAGAAGTAACCATTGGTTTTGCTGGTGTCTGTCAACTTGTATTGTAAAGGAATAGACAATGTACCTGACTTTCCGCAACACTACAATAGAATAGAATAGAAATATTTTTTATTCAAATGAACATTTACAAGTGCTTTTGAACCGTCGACGAATCTACCACTGGTTCGGAATGCCCTTCCTGCCGAGAAGAGCCAGCAATAAACTGTACGGTTGCTCTTTTCAAAAAAAAAATTTTTTTTTTTCACTATTAACACCTGCTTATAACTATATCTATTGAGATGAGCTTTCCCAATTGAAATTAAGTCAGGAAAAACATAGGTGCACTATAACATCTCCTGCTTAGTTGTCTCCATTGAAATTAGCTGCCTTAGTGAAAATTGAATCAGCAGAAGATTATATTGTTATTATTTCCCACAGTGTAAGAGCCGTTAACAAGGCAGGTCCTGGTGTACCAAGCGACAGCACACATCCCATCGTCGCCAAACCCAGGAACTTGGCACCTAAGATCGACAGGACGAACCTGATTGACATCAAGATCAAGGTTGGACAGAAGTTCGGATTCGATGTCAAGGTGAGCAGCATTTGTAAACCAAACATGAAATTGAATGAAGGAGGTCCCTATTCCGTGCAGCAGAGTCCAAAATGGACTTACTATATTTTGGACTATTAGGCGCCATTAGGCGGCCAATTTCCGATGGAGACTGCACTAGAAGAAGTAGTTCGTAGACGAATTTGTTAAGTGTGATGAAGTAGGAAAATTCTGGGTTGTGTGACATGTGAAATCTTTGGGTGTCATCTTAAACCAGATTGTCAAAAAAAACTATTCACACATTTAACATTAAAACTTAATAAACAGGTCACTGGGGAGCCAATGCCAGAAACAAAGTGGTTCCTCGGCAAGAGGGAAGTGAAGTCTTCAGGCGATATGAAGGTTCAGCATTCCGATTACAACACCAAGCTCAACTGCAAGGCCGCTACGAGGTCCGACAGTGGAAGATATACTATCACTGCTGAGAACACCAATGGCAAGGATGTGGCTGAAGTGGAGGTCATTGTTCTAGCTGCGCCCAGCCCGCCGGGAGGACCTTTGAAGGTACGCTTATTATACGAGTTTATTTACAAGTCACAGCTTTGTATTATATTCCTTCATAGGTTGTCTGACAGAGATCACTCTTAGTGATAACTTTTGTATAAAATTGTTTCTTTTATCTCGCAGTTCGTTCGTAATAAAGATGTTTATATAAATAAATCGTATGACTTAAATTCATGGAGAGTTATGTCAAAAAGATTAACAACTCCGTTCTAAGAATGAGCCATATCGAGTTTTTTTTTCTATGCTCTATTGACTTAAATTCATAGTACTAATCATACTCATCTGTTATATTCAGGTATCCGACGTCCACGCTAACGGCGCGAAGCTGTCATGGAACCCACCAGCCGACGATGGTGGCCAACCCATCGAGAAATACGTTGTGGAACGGATGGACGAGGCCACGGGACGGTGGGTCAACGCGGGCGAGACCGACGGGCCACAAACCAGCCTCGCAGTGGACGGCCTACAGCCTGGACATAAGTACAAGTTCAGGGTTCGGGCTGTTAATAGGTGAGAAATAACTTCCAATAGATTTACTCTATCCCAAAACTCCATTATCTAAAAACTACACCATCCGTAGATTGCCTTTGAAAGCTGTAACTTTTTACTGACTTTGAGAGCTTTGAGAAGCTTGAAATTTTCAGACCCTTAAGACACCATTGAACTTTATATTCCGTATAAATTTCGACTCAGTATCTTAAGCCGTCTTGACACATGGGTAGACAGTCGGACAATGGAGTAAGCCTATAAGGGTACTTTTTTTTCGCAACCAAAAAACTTTGCTATATCCCAATTAAACATGTATAAGGTTTCAGTGATATAATTTCAACCGTCATATTATCTTTATCTACAGGCAAGGAAAGTCCGAGCCACTTACAACACCTCACGCCACAGAGGCAAAGAATCCCTTCGACGTTGCCGGCAAACCTGGCACACCGAGGGTTAAGGACTTTGACAAGGACTTCGTGGAATTGGAATGGACCAGGCCGGACACAGATGGTGGAGCGCCCATCACTGGATACGTCATTGAGAAGAAGGACCGCTTTGCACCCGATTGGGAGGAGTGTGCTCAGGTGAATATACTGATTTTGTAAAATTTATTAGCTTAGAAAACGAAATTGCGTTTGTTCGGGAAACGCAGCGTTAGGCCCAGGAAGATGGACCATCTTTTAAGGGAGTCGCTAGCAGCAATGTATACAAGTGACTCAAGATCGTTTCTGTGGTGATCCTTGCAAGAGACTTTCAGCTGTTTACGTATAAATAATATTTATAATTATAATTATAATATGAGATATAAACATAACGTATTTATATGTTGTTTTAGATTGAAGGTGACGTCACATCCGGTAAGGTACCAGACCTCATCGAAGGCAACACATACGAATTCAGAGTTCGTGCAGTCAACAAAGCCGGCAAGGGCATTCCCAGCGATGGAACTGGTCCGCATCTGGCCAGACCGAAGAACTTACCGCCGAAGATCGATAGGAACTTCATGTTCGATATCAAGATCAAGGTCGGCCAGAACTTCGAACTCGATGTTCCAGTTGCCGGAGAACCCACTCCAACCAAAGAATGGCTTAACGGAGACAACATGGTTCTCAACACAGATAGAATCAAGATCGTCAACGATACCCATTCATCAAAGATCAGGGTTATTGATGCTAAACGAGCTGACTCTGGAACTTACACCCTCAAAGCGAAAAATATCAATGGAACAGATTCTGCCACAGTTAAGATCGTTGTTATGGATGTTCCATTACCACCAGAAGGTCCATTAAGAGTGGATGACATCACCAAAAATGGTTGTTCGCTTAGATGGAGACCACCTAAAGATGATGGTGGAAGTGAAATCACACACTACGTTGTTGAAAAAATGGACCAAGAAAACCTTCGCTGGGTTCCTGCGGGAGATGTTCAAGGCTGTAACATTCGTATTGATCATCTTATCGAAGGCCACGACTACAACTTCCGTGTCCGCGCTGTCAATAGACATGGTGAATCACAACCACTCATTGGACACGAACCTATCACTGCAAAGGATCCCTACGGAACCCCAGACAAACCTGGAACTCCAGTCGTCAAAGACTGGGACAAAGACCATATGGACTTGGAATGGGTGCCGCCGAAGAAGGATGGCGGTTCACCAATCACTGGATACATTATCGAAGCGAAGAAGAAGTATGGTCCATGGGAACTTGCCGCCACTGTACCAGGAAACCAAACCACTGCCACAGTTCCTGGATTACAGGAAGGAGAAGAATATGAATTTAGAGTTATTGCTGTTAACAAGGCTGGCAACGGAGAGCCGTCTGACGCATCTGCCTCACAGGTAGCAAAAGCTAGGTTCTGCGCTCCTACCTTCGACAAAACTCTCCTCGCTGACAAGACTGTCAAAGCAGGACAAAGAATACAATATGAAATACCGATAGAAGCAGCTCCGAAGCCGACAGTCGAATGGCAGATCAACGGCAAACTCGTCCACCCATCCGATAGAATCGACATCCAAGTTTTGCATAACAGGGTTATTCTAGACATTCCATTTTCCGTACGTTCCGACGGTGGCGTTTACAAATTGACCCTGAAAAACGATATTGGTGTGTGCTCTGCGAGTGCCCAAGTCACTGTGCTGGACAAACCTTCCAGACCAGAGAAGCCACTAGTCGTTTCTGACGTCACGAAGGACTCCTGTTCATTATCTTGGAAGGTTCCTTTGGACGATGGTGGTTCACCAATCCTACATTATGTTATCGAAAAAATGGATCTCTCTCGTGGTACATGGTCAGATGCAGGAATGAGCACGTTCTTATCACACACAGTGACTAGACTAATCCACATGAAGGAATACTTATTTAGAGTGAGTGCGGTTAACGCTATCGGTCAATCCGAGCCATTAGAATTAGATCGCGCTATTGTTGCGAAGAATGAATTTGACGAACCTTCTGCTCCCGGTAAACCTGAGGCTACCGACTGGAGCAAGAATCACGTCGACTTGCAATGGACTCCGCCTAAAACTGACGGCGGAGCACCCATTACAGGCTATATTATTCAAAAGAAAGAGAAGGGAAGCCCATACTGGGTTAATGCTGCCCATGTACCACCGGGCAAAAACAAGGCTACTGTACCTGATCTGATTGAAGGCCAAGATTATGAGTTCCGCGTCATTGCGGTCAACCAAGCTGGTCAATCTGAACCTAGCGAACCTTCAGACATCGTCACAGCTAAGGACAGATTTGTAGCACCTAAGATTCTAACGCCACTTAAAGAAATTCGTATTAAGGCTGGTCTTATCTTCCATTTCGATGTTGACTTTATTGGAGAACCTATTCCTGAAGTGAAATGGACGTGCGATGGCAAACCGGTTATAACAAACGAAAGAACCACAGTTACTTCAGTAGGTCACCATACTATCGTTCACACTGTAAACTGCAAGAGGTCAGATGCTGGCAAATACCACCTCTCCCTGAAGAACGATTCTGGATCCGATGAAGGTAGCTTTGATGTGATTGTGCTGGATGTTCCTGGACCACCGGAACCACCATTCGTATATGAAGAAATCACTGCCCAATCCGTTACCTTGTCATGGAAACCACCCAAAGACAATGGTGGCAGTGAGCTCACTGGTTACGTCATTGAAAAACGTGATTTGACGCATGGTGGTGGCTGGGTACCAGCTGTCACATACATCAACCCAAAGTATAACCATGCCACTGTACCTAGACTTTCAGAAGGCACGAAGTATGAATTCAGAGTGTTCGCTGAAAACTTACAAGGACGATCCGAACCATTGGTTACAGACAAACCTGTCGTTGCCAAGAACCAATACACAGTACCCGGCAAACCGGGCAAACCAGAACTCGTGTCCGCTGATAAAGATCACATCAAGATCAAATGGCCTTCACCGATTTCGAACGGTGGATCCAGCATTCTTGGTTATGACGTTGAAAGAAGAGACAAAGCTACCGGTCGCTGGATAAAACTGAACAGAGAACCTGTCAGATTAAACGAATATAACGATGACAGGGTACAAGAGGGCCATCAATACGAATACAGAGTATCCGCTGTTAATGCAGCTGGACCTGGTCAACCCTCTGACCCATCCAACGTAATCATCGCCAAACCAATGAAGGAAAAACCGAAGCTATGGTTAGACAGCCTCATCGGTCGCAAAATCAAGGTTAGGGCTGGCGAACCGATCAATATAAACATTCCAATTTCCGGTGCCCCTACACCCACTATCACATGGGCTAAAGGAGCCATCCCGGTTGTTCCTTCATATAGAATTACAGCTGAAACCAAAGCAGAAGAGACCAAACTCAGCATCGAGAAATCCACTAGGGAGGACGCTGGCAAGTATACTATCACTGCCACCAATGAGCATGGAAAAGATTCTGCCGATATTGAAGTTATCGTCGTTGACAAGCCTGGAATACCCAGAGGACCACTCTCATGCATGCCAGTCACACATGAGGCCATGAGCCTTACGTGGATGCCACCCACTGACGACGGTGGCAGTGAAATCACCGGCTACGTTGTAGAAGTTGCCGAATTCGGTGTCAACGACTGGCGAACAGTCGCTGGGTTCTGTCCGAAATGCTCATTTACGGTTAAGAATTTGACTGAAGGCAAGAAGTACGTGTTTAGAGTTCGCGCAGAAAACTTATATGGTCTATCTGAGCCATTAGAGAGCAAACCGATTATTGCTAAACTGCCATTTGATCCACCTGATGCGCCCGATACACCAAAGATTACAGGCTACAGTTCGAATAGCTGCTCTCTCGAATGGGAACCGCCTGCGAACTGCGGCGGCAAGCCCATTACTGGTTACATTCTTGAAAAGAGAGAACGTGGTGGTGAATGGATTAAGATCAACAATTATCCAACACCGAACACGTGCTATACAGTCCAGGACCTACGTGAAGGAAACCGCTACGAGTTCCGCGTTAGCGCAGTCAACGAAGCTGGTCCCGGAAAACCGAGCAAGCCAACAGAATCTATCGTCGCAGAGACTCCGAGGTTAAAACCAAGCGCACCAGAAGCGCCCAAGCCGGATAGAGTCGGAAAGGACTCTGTCACATTATCGTGGAGACCTCCGAAGAGCGATGGCGGATCCAAGATCAAGGGTTACATCATTCAACAGAAAGGCAAAGGAGACAAAGACTGGAAGGACGTCAACGACGTGCCCATCCCAAGCTTCATTCACACTGTACCGAATCTCAAAGAAGGGGCAGAATACCAGTTCAGGATTATCGCTGTTAATGATATTGGAAAATCTGAACCTAGCAAACCAACGAGCGATATCACGATCGCCGAACAACCTAACAAACCATGCATGGATCTCAGCGGAGTTAGGGATATAACTGTACGTGCTGGGGAGGACTTCTCTATTCATGTGCCTTATACCGGCTTCCCGCAACCGACTGCGGCGTGGTTTGCTGATGACAAACAGCTCGATGTCGATGGTGACTCCAGAATATTCCAGAAGCTTACACCTGACTCAGCATCGCTTGTTGTTAAGAATGCCAAGCGGTCAGACGGTGGCCAATACCGTTTGCAGCTACGCAACCCGTCTGGTTATGACACTGCCACAATCAACGTACGTGTGCTCGACAGACCTGGGAAACCAGAGAACTTGCGCGCGGAAGAGTTCGAAGGTGAAGCACTCACGTTATACTGGAACCCGCCCAAAGATAACGGAGGCGGCGAGATTACCAACTACGTCGTCGAGAAACGTGAAGCCCGCACACCTGCCTGGACTAAAGTTTCGGGATACGTCACGACACCGTTCTTGCGGGTGAAGAACTTGACGGTCGGCAAGAGCTATGAGTTCAGGGTTATGGCTGAGAACCAATACGGCCAATCAGATCCGGCGCAGACTCTCGAGCCAATCAGGGCCAGACATCCATTCGATCCGCCCAGCGCACCCGGAACACCATACTCAGTGGAAACCACGGAATCTTCCATCACGGTTACTTGGACGAAACCGCGTACGGATGGAGGATCACCGATCACCGGTTACATCCTCGAGAAGAGGTTGATCACTGAGGACAAATGGACGAAGGCGTCCCACGCACACATTCCAAACACAACTTACAAAGTACAAGGCTTGATCGAGAACCACGAATATGAATTCCGAGTGTCTGCGGTGAATGCGGCGGGTCAAGGGCCTTACTCGCAGAGTTCGGACGCGATCCGCGCGTGCGCCCCGCCGTCTGCTCCTCGCATCACCAGTGACCTCAGCCTGAGAGACATCACGGTCATTGCCGGAGATGAGATTAGGGTCACTGTACCGTTCACTGGAATCCCGAGACCGAAGGTGAGCTGAATTATCCTTTCTCAGTAAAATATTATGGTGACAATAACTTGCTAGACAACGATATAAATTGAATAAAAGAACCAAGCGTTACAAACTTACAGTGCCTAAACCTACTTTATATTTACAGGTATCATGGATAATAAACAACGAAGAGGTGTTCCCGGATCATCGCATTCGTTTCGACACTTCGGACATCAACACGGTGTTCATAAACTCGTGCGCCAAGCGCTCCGACACTGGTTCCTACACTGTGCAGTTGATTAACAGCGAGGGATCAGACAGCGGGACTTGCAGGGTAAGTCGAAATCCTTACTAATCTAAATATATAAAAGAAAAAGATGACTGACTGACTGATCTATCAATGTGCAGCTCAAATATCTATACGTATCAAGCTGAAATTGAAAATTCAACTCCTGAGAGGGTAAAATAGGGGTTACAATATCGAACTTAACGCGAGCGAAGCCGCAAGCAAAACCTAGTAAATAAATAAAAAACCCATGCAAATAATCTCGACTATCAATTGCTACGCTCCGCTGCTGCGTGATTAGAGAAAAAACCAACACACCAACAGATCAATTCCAACAAACAAATACACTTTAGAAATATTGGTGAGGATAAAAAAAGTTTAAAACAACCTTATTCCACGAAGATGCAGCCACAAAAACTGGTTACTAATAAACAGTAAGCCGTCTTGTCAGCCATATTGGAATAGCCATGACGTCAGAACACCTGTGAACCGTACATACAACATAAAGTGGCCCTTCCTTAGCTGGAAAGAAAGAACGATGATAATTGATAACAATATCGATGGATACGATTTCTTTGTTCCCGATGCTATTAAACTTTATTCTCATTTATTTCAGGTGCTTGTAGTAGACAAGCCATCTCCGCCAGTGGGTCCATTGGACGCTTCAGACATCACTCCGGACACTTGCACGTTGTCATGGAAACCGCCACTAGACGACGGTGGTTCGCCGATCACCAATTACATCGTGGAGAAGTTGGACAATACTGGAGTGAGTTTCTCATATACCATAATTACAATTAACATATCACACTATTACACTAATATTATAAAGGCAAAAGTTTGTAAGTGTATGTGTGTGTATGTTTGTTACTCCGCCATGCTACAACGAATGAACCGATTTGGCTGAAATTTGGAATAGAAATAGCTCATACCGAGAATTAACACATTTGCATATACATATATGTAAATTGGATGACAATGCAATATTATCATGGAGTTGATTTGATGATGGAGCCGGAAGGTTGCTACGGAAACTCTGTAATAAAATGACGTAAACCCATCGAATTTGGGCTCGTTTGACTCGTTTTAACATGAACTCTAGTCCTAGATGATATTGAAAACCTGATGATAGAGCTGGAAGGTTGCTATAGAAACTGTGTAATAAAACGATACGTCGTTTTACGTCGTACGCCCCATCGAGTTTGGGCTCGTTCGATTCGTCTTGACAAGTACTCTGTTCCTAGATGATATCCAGGGTATTTATATCATTTCTTTTATTCTCAGGTATGGTCAAAGACCTCATCCTTCGTACGCAATTGCCACTACAACGTCATGGGTCTGGAGCCAAACAAGAAGTACATGTTCCGCGTACGCGCTGAGAACCAGTACGGGGTATCCGAACCATTGGCTATGGATGATTACGTCACTGCCAAGGTATGTATTTCTTTATTTTACTTAATTCTATTGTCAAAAGGCTTATAATAGGTGCTATCTTTTTCATAAGGTGCCTTACGAAAAAAAAATACCACTACACGTAAAGCAGTCAATTTAGTTTCAGGTAATTACTTTTTACAAAAAATTGAACCGATGATAGAAGAAAATAAAAGGGAAAAATAAAATATAAATCTTTTTCGTCTTACTCACTAAGCTCGTAAACTAATGTAAGTAACTAATTTTGAGTCGACGACAAACTTTTTTAAAAGCATAACTACGAGCTGTATTTTTAAGCATGGCTGCGAGATACCTTTTAAAAAAGTTTGTCGTCGACTCAGAATTAGTTACTTACATTATTGCTGTATACGTAGCATAGTTTTGTTACCTATTGTAAAAAATAATTTTTTTTGAAAAGAGCAACTGCTGAGTTTCTTGTCGGCTCTTCTCAGCAGAATCTGCATTCCGAACCGATGATAGATTTATGACGTGTCATAAGAGCTACAAGTTGGCTTACATGAAATAAATAAATTTTAATTTTGATTTTTTGATTTTATTATTTTTTTTTTCCTAGTTCCCATTCACGATTCCCGACCCGCCGGGCGTGCCGCGCGTCATCGACTGGGACGGTTCCACGGCCACCGTGGTGTGGGACAGGCCTCGATCCGACGGAGGCGCTCGCATCCAGGGATACAAGATCGAGTTCCGAGACGTACAGGACAACATATGGGCCAGTGCAGACTACCTTGTCAAGGACTGCAATTACCAGGTAAATATCTAAATGAAAGAAAATGACTGACTGACTAATCTATCAGCACACAGCTCTAACCGCTGGATGGATTGCGCTGAAATTTGGCATACGTATAACTATTATGACGTAGGCATCCGCTAAGAAAGAATTTTTGAAAAATCGAACTTAACGTGAGCCAAGCCACGGAGAAAAGAGAGAATACTTATAAAAGTGGATATTTTTTGAAAATTTTGTTTGGAAGCTTTATCGATATAGAGACCAAAACGCGCGCATAACCCTGAATTTTTAATTCAATTTGGTAAAGTGGTAGATGATACTGCGGATTTTATCCTGATAAACAATAGGATGCCGGATAATGCTCCGGAAAATTTTAATGGAAATTTTAGTTGATAATTCCATAATTCCATCCACTATAATTCCATTATGTTGTCGATAATTCCATAAAATTCGAAGCGATTTTAACAATTCTTCTTTTAATGGAAATTTGTACTATCAGATAGATTTTGTCATAAAATGAAGATCTGATTAAAAATTATTGGAGATAGGGAACAGAACTCCTTATTTATGTCAGAAATCATTGGCATTAGACTTGATGATGCATACGTCTTACATAAATGAGAGTCTTGACGAATAGCAATAAATCATTATGAGAGGGCCTACTTCACCACCAACAAGTAAAGTCTATTAGACAATTTAATTTTACAGTTTTACACATTGTTAAAACAAAAACTGCCGAGAAGTCAACTCCATTTATGGAATAGGCCCTAAATGTCAATTAAAACATTGTTTCCGCTCATCAGGCCTACAACTTGGAGCCTGGTCACGAATACGAGTTCCGTGTGCGTGCCAAGAACTCGGCAGGCTTCAGCAAGTACTCGGCCAACTCGCAGCTGTTCAAGGTTCGCGGCAAAGCGGGCCCGCCCTCCGCGCCGCGGTCCCCGCGCGTGCTGCGCGTTGGAAGGAACTATGTCGATCTGTCCTGGGATCCACCGGCCTCTGATGGAGGTTTGTGTCTTTTCTTAAAGCTTTATTTTATTTTATTCAATGACTAGATAGTCTTTGACTGCGATCTCACCTCATTTTGATTAAAAATCTTTATTTCAAGTATATAAAAAAACGGGTCGAGCTGTGTCGGTGCACACGTTGCCGTTGGTTTTAACGTTAAACATCTATATCTGCGAGTTTCGGTTATTCTACGCAATTCCCCGCCCGGCCCCGATGCAAACTCAAGGTCTCAGCAGCGATATGACTGTATATTTTAAATAATGACATTGGATTTATGTCTCTAAGACTTATAGTTTTATAGTTATTAAGGTAAGACGATATAGACCTTTTCGTTACGGTACATTTTCTGACTTGCACCCGTATGTTTTGGTGTGACTTTAAAGACGTTTGATGTCAAAAATACCTAAGTCGTATCTAGTCTAGTCCAAGAAGGTCCTATTTCTGGAACGTCCAATATGTCTTTTCGTCTAGTCTGCTCCCAGTTACTACTCTACTTTAAGTTAAACGTTTTATTTTGTATCAGGTTCACGAATCACCGGTTACATCATCGAACGCCGCGATCTCACGAGCTCCGTATGGGTCAAGACCAACGACTATTCGGTTCAAGATACGAGCTTCACCGCCATCAATCTCAGTGAAAAGGCTGACTATGAGTTCAGGATTATTGCTGTTAACTCTGCTGGTAAGTTTACTTCCTTACCTCTCAGTAAGATTTAATTCGTTTCCTTCCAAAATAAATTTTTTTGCACTTGCTGAAATTAGTAGAATTGATTCCCAGAGACATATTTCTTGACAAATTGGATGTGGTTATGCTTAGGTTTGAAACTTAACGTCAACATCAAACTAACAAACACATGTTGAGTTTTCTATGAATAATGATAGATAGAAGACACTTTTTTATTATATTTTATATTTTGCGTGTTCTAATTGCTATAATACCATATTTTAGTGCCAACTTAGACGCAATTTGAAAGAAACAAATAGCTATGTGGGATATTCTGTGGGTTAATGGTGCTTGAATAAATCCATAGGTAAATCTGAACCATCAAGCTGTACGACGCCCGTGCGAACCGGCGAAGAGATGGGCGGCGCTAAGCCCGAATGGCTCAAACAGATGTCGCCCACGATATGCGCACCACTGGGTAGGCCCTACACGCTGGAGTGCGTCGCGTCCGGCAGTCCAGTGCCCACTGGCCGCTGGTTGAAGAACGGCAGAGAAGTTGTGCTTGGCGCCAGGTCAGTACTCTACAATGCGATTCTAAAGTTAAGTTGTACAGTTCCTTCTTTTAAGTTTACTGTGGGATTTTCTAAGTACCTTTCCAGTTGGAAACTTCGTTGGCCATTCCAAGTAGAAGATTTAGTTCTAAATTTGGGTTAATAACTATCATCTCATCACCTTTCTTCGATATTTGAAACACTTCCACTTCTTCCCAGAGTTTTTCCTGTAAATTCATGTAAAGTTAAGCCTTTCAGAAAATAGTTAGGTCTGGCAAGTTTTCTAGAAAAAGTTTGTCAAAAGCGTTTGTCAAATCAAGCCACTTGGGCTTAATTTATACACTAATAGTCAAACACCCATTGCCCCATACTACAAATGTAATTTATGTGGCAATCCCAAAGTCTGAATACTTACGCCAAGGCAAGCAAAATTTTGGGGCAATCCATTTTTTGTCCTGCCGCCCAAAATCCTTCGCCGTTTTACAACAGAAATGCGAGAACATTATGTGGTCGAAATCCAACCTACTCGCGCGAAACGCTTTAATTAGAATCGCTAAGGTGTGAAGCGCCCTTCCAGCATCCGTGTATCCTACCACCACGTCTAATTTTAGTACATTCAAAGCATGGGTGAATAGGCATCAGTGCATCGCATGATTGATTGTCGTCAAACGCGAGCCTATCTTGCAATAAAAAAATATGATTATGATTGCAAAACCAATCGTCTTGAATATGTTTCGTAAACGGGTTTTCACTCTCTCCTTCTTGTTGCACAGACTAATAGCAGAGTCTCGCGAGGGCACGCTAAGACTGAACATTCTGGAGGCGACCGACGCTGACGAAGGCGACTACACGTGTGAGGCTAGCAATAGCCTGGGCAGCATCTACTGCACTGCCCATCTTAAGATTGGAAGTAAGTTGTAGTAGTATTCCTGTAGTCATTTCAAAAGCCTAGATCGGTGACATTTTACTAAGGTCGACAAAGAACTTTCTATCTGGTTGTCTATTTGCATTTTTTTTCTTATTTATCAACCAATAGACCGTCGCGACGCAGAATGTTCAATACGCAGAATGTACAATTTCGCAAAATTTTCATAACGCACGCCCACAAATTGACAAAGATCTTCTGCATGGACTTTCACAGGCCTTTTTGTGCCGCTTGTGTTCAACGGCTCCCTGCGACTCATCTGAGGGAATTTGCGAATACTGCGTTTTCCAGAGCAGTTCCAGATAGGTATAGGTATATATTAATATTTACCACGTCTTCCACCAGGCCCACCACGCATCACGCGAATGCCAGGCGACCTCAACCTGCCCGAGCACGACAACACGAAGATCAAGATCCTGTACACTGGAGACCAGCCCGCTGACGTCACCATCAGCAAGGACGGCCACAAGCTGTCTGAGACGCCTCACTTTAAATACACCGTGTTTGATGATTACATCCTCATATTCATTAAGGACATCAGCAAGGATGATATGGGTGAGCATCACTTATCTGCCCTATATATTTGCCTTATATATAAACTACCTTCTAACTGCCTCGTTGATCTAGTTAGCATGTTCGACTACAGATGAGAAGGTCCCAGATTCGATTCCTGGGTTGGGCCAAAAATGGTATTCGGTGTTTTTGTCAAGAAATTTTCAGTACTAGCCCGGAGTTATAAAGTATGCGGTTTGGCACTGCTTGCCTCGGACACCCCTTGCCCACATACTTGAGCACTATAATATCTCCCGCGCAGACAACTAAACTCTGGATTTTAGCCGCCGTGGTCGGATTTGGTCGGGAAGAGATTATTAATACAAAAAATTACACCTATTTGTTAATAGAATTAAAACTTAACCTAAGACGATTTGTCACTAAACGAACTCCTCTTCACCACAGGATCATACAAACTGACAATTAAGAACAACTCTGGTGAGACTTCGGACACGTTCTCGATAACCGTAACAGGCTTGCCCGGACCTCCACAAGGCCCATTGGAAGCCACAGACATAACCAGACACACGTGCACCCTGGCTTGGAAACCACCCACTTACGACGGAGGGTTACCAGTTACCCATTACGTTGTGGAGAGAATGGACATGTCCGGTACCAACTGGATAACAATCGCGTCCAGTGTCCGGGACACTAAGTACACGGTACTGGGACTGACCGAGGGACAGGAGTATAACTTCAGGATACACGCCGCCAATGATAACGGGATGGGACCTGGATTGGAGGGTGCCAGCCCGATTAAGGTGAGTTTCGAGAAAATTGGAGCTAATTACGTTGTAATTTTTAAGGGAGGCCACATACGATCAAGTTTGCCGTCAAGTTTGCATGATGGAAACAAG
The DNA here is from genome assembly GCA_038048805.1 of Hipparchia sbordonii. Lineage (NCBI taxonomy): Eukaryota > Metazoa > Arthropoda > Insecta > Lepidoptera > Nymphalidae > Hipparchia > Hipparchia sbordonii. The sequence continues at coordinate 5,338,215 of JBBIWI010000019.1, forward strand.
AAAAGGATCGATACTTGAGTAGTATCGATACTTTTAGTTCGATAACTAGGAAAGCTCCCGAAAATTGTACCACTCCATCCAGAGAGATAATAATTCGTGAAAAGAACTATAACCTAATAAAATTCTTTGTCTCCCAGGCCAAGGCTCCATTCGATCCTCCGTCAGCTCCCGGCGTCCCCAATATTTTGGAAGTTGGAGGACACTTCGTACACCTCAGTTGGGATAAGCCCGAAAACGACGGTGGAACCAGGATACAGGGTAAGGATTGTAATTCATATAACTATTTAGACCTAAGTTGAATGTCGATTTCTATAGTCTTGTAAAGGACTTTCTACTTTTTCTTAAGCGTTCTTCTTAGAAGTATCATTTTGATGAATAAATCTTCTTTAACTTAACAGAATAAATAGGGAAATAAGAATATGCCCATGTCTTCTTTCGTGTAGATTTAGATTTTTTAAGAATCGGTCGTTGGTTAAAGTTTACTTAGCAATTATTCCTGTCTTCTTCTAATTATAACAGAATTAATAATCACTTATCAAAGAAATTTAATATCTTATCGGAACATAAATTCATAAAGAAATATTTAAAATGTATGAAAGCTCCCCCACATAAATATAATAATCTTTACACTTTAGGACACCTGTAACAACAGTTGTTAAAATTTTTGGCGTTTCTGCCCTAACATCAACAGCATTGTTGGATAATTCTCCGAATTTCTTATCTAATGCACTTCGTACTTGCAGGCTACTGGGTAGACAAGCGCGAAGTCGGCTCCCAGAGCTGGCAGCGCGTCAACCCGACCCTCTGCCTGCCCAACCAGCTCAACTGCGCCAACCTCATCGAGGGGCGCCAGTACGAGTTCAGGGTCATCGCCCAGAACGAGGCCGGTCAGTCGCCGCCTAGCACCAACAGCCAACAGGTCAAGGTCGTCGACCCGAAGGGTGAGTTTACCAACGTTGTTCCCGGCCCAACACAACCGTAGCACGAATTTACAGATTTTGATTATTTCAAGTATAAAATTACTACAAAGAAAAATGTACCTAACTGTTCTCGCTTTAAAGTCGTTTATTTAGTAGTACCGATCTTCCTTTCGTAAAGTCTCCACTTTAAGTAGATAGATGTAGGAATTAACTTGAGCCTTAAGTTTTTATTTTTATTTGAAAGCTGCTGCACTATAGTCCAAATTGTTGGCACGTATGCCATGCACATTTTTTAGTTTTATCTTGTTATATTTTCTGTAGTATTGCTGGACATAGCTCTCGTAAAGAAAAAATTTAAAATACCATAGTCCTACTTCCATGGTTCAGGCTAAAGTCCACCAAGCTGACAAATTGTGGATTAGTAGACTTCACACTTAATAAAGATTATCGAGAACTCTCAGGCATACAGGTTTCCTCGAAATATTTTCTTTCACCATGAAAGCAAACTTAAGTGGTAACATAAATTCTAAAAACATTCATCTATTTCAGCGGCAACACCGCCAGAGATCGTGAAGCCACTGAGAAATGCCAACTGCATTCAGAATCACAACGCCAAGTTCACGTGCACCATCACCGGATCACCGAAACCTACCATCACATGGTACAAGGGTGAGTAACATCATTATATGTATCAACCTGAAACCTAGAACTTCGTTTCTGAAGGTATTCTTTTACGAAAAGTATCGTCAAACCGTCCTCAAGACGAGATTTAGACTTTTTATCAATCGACCTGATACCCAAGACTTCGTTTCTGAGGGTATTCTTTTATGAAAGGTATCGACGAACCGTCCTCAAGACTAGATTTAGGCTTTTTATCCTGAATAAACAGACAGTTACCGCGGGAATTCTTCTTAGGTGTAGGACCTAAGGCTATCCATAGCCATACAGCGTGGCAATGCTGCGAGCTTCATTGATAAACTTAGGGTTACCCCGGGTCAAAAACTGGTATTTTTGACTAAATTTTTAATTTTTGACGAATGTGGACAGGAATTTAAATAAATTCCCAATTGGGTATCTGACAGCTGTCAAAATGTATGTACGAAATTTCGTATGGAGAGTGTATGGAGCTACTCAATCGTGACGTCATGTTGTAATAGCGCTCTCCTTTTCTAACAGGAAACTTAAAAGCCATATATTTTCGAGACTAGTTAAGATATTAAAAAAAGAATGATGACATTGCTTTATAACATTAAAAACCTTTATTTTAAGTATGTATGTACATAAATATGTGTATTGTAAATATGTGTATGTTTTGACGACCTCCCTGGCGCAGTGGTGAGCGCTGTGGTCTTATAACTGATAGGTCTTGGGTTCGATTCCCGGCGGGGACAATTTGGGAATTTATAATTTCTGAATTTTCTCTGGTCTGGTCTGATGGGAGGCTTTGGCCGTGGCTAGTTACCACCCTACCGTCAAAGACGTGCCGCCAAGCGATTTAGCGTTCCGGCACGATGGCGTGTAGAAACAGATTAGGGGTATGGGTTGAGTTTACACTGCTACACCCTTCCAAGTTAGCCCGCTACCATCTTAGACTGCATCGTCAATTACCATCAGGTAAAATCGCAGTCAAGGGCTATCTTGACATCTACTATATAAAAATAAGTCGGGTTTTCCTTCCTGACGCTATAACTCCAGAACGCACGAACCGATTTCCACGGTTTTGCATTCGTTGGAAAGGTCTCGGGCTCCGTGAGGTTTATAGCAAAGAAAATTCAGGAAAAATTGGAATCTAATTCCACGCGGACGAAGTCGCGGGGGCAAAAGCTAGTCGAATATAAATATAGATGTAAAAAATTAGTTGTCAAATACGGAATTTGTGTTAGGTCCGCGCGAGATCACCAACGGGCCGCGCCACCGCATCTGGAGCGAGGGCGACAACCACTTCCTCACGGTCATGGACGTGTTCGGCGAAGACGCGGACGAATATGTCTGCAGGGCGGTCAACAAGGCCGGTGTCAAGAGCACCAGGGCGGAACTGTTGATTATGAGTGAGTTTTACCCTTACTGCCAGTGGCGTAACTATAGGGTGGCAAGACGGCAAAATGCCACGGGCCCCAGCCTGAAGGGGCCCTCGGTCAGGTATCTCATTGGTTGAGCTTCTTTATATTGGGGGAGGGAGGGCCCCATACGATGAATTTGCCACGGGCCTCAAACGCTATAGTTACGCCACTGCTTACTGCAGCGGCCAGCAAAAGAGGCCTTGATGGACGAACGTGTAAATGCCTGGTTGTGGCCAAGGCTTGTATAGTACTTTTCTCAAATAATGCGCGGGAATTAAAACTAAGTAGTACTTAGGCAGAACTTTTTAACTTTCATTTCATTTCATTTATTTATTTGCATTCATGAATCCTAACTAACATCCACTTCTATGTCTAATATAATGTCTAGGATTACATGAAGCCCCGTCAGGGCGTTGCAAGTTACATTAACTAGTTATAATAAATCATTAATACAATAATTAAAAAATACAATAAAAAAAAAAAAAAAATTTGGTACACACATGCATTAATGGCTCAAAATTTGGATGTCAAGTAATAGTATAATAATAATAATTAGTGAAATTAAAATAATCAGTTCAATATGTCATTCAATATATATTTATAAGCTATGGTTAGTCGAGTTATTTATGGTCATATTAAGTCATATCTCATTAGTCTAGTCCTATTTACATTTTTAATGTTCAATTAAATAGTTTAATGCAATTAATAGTATTTTCCTTAGTCATCAACATTTCGGTTTGTAACCTATTTTGCAATGTATATCGTAACCGGACGTGCAATTGAGGCCTAAGAGTATCTATCACCTGCTACTACTTTGGAGTAGCTCATCAATCTCGTAGAAGCTATTTTGTATGAGCCACTGTTTAAGTTTTCGTTTGAAGGTCGTATCACTGGTCTCACTTTTTAAAATACATGACGAACAACGAACAACAATAGTTTTTACCGTGTTCATTTGTTTTTTTTTTTTTTTTTAATAAACAGCTTTCTATTTGATAATAAAAACATAAAAGCTAATTTATCCAGCCGGAACACATACAAAACACAATCTGTCAAAGATGATAAAGTGATTGGTGAAACATAAAAAAAAAACGGTTTTTTGGAAAGGAAGTAGTGTATCTTGTGGTTATTTATGTAAGGTCCGTTCTGTTTACATCTCTATGGTAGAAAAGGCATTTGTTCACGAGATATTTAAAGGTTGATATCGATTACCAATTTAATCCACAATTATGACTTTTGCCACGAAGAAAATACCCTTATGGGATAACTCCCGTCTCAAAATTAGTTAATGTAGGAAAATGGGAACCTTTAAAGAACCATTTACCTTTAGGTCGCCATGTTTCCCGTTACTTCTTCACCGCTCGCTATGTCTGTATAAACTGTGCCTCAAGTACCAATTTAGCTTTTACAAGTAAAAGTATGCTAAACAAATTATCCTTCTTTTCAGCTGCACCAAAACTGAACGTACCACCCCGATTCAGGGTCACAGCGTACTTCGACAAGGGTGAAAACGTTGTCATTAAGATACCGTTCACTGGTCATCCCATACCGAAGCTCACGTGGGTGCGAGAGGGAGAGACTATTGAGTCTGGACTTCATTACCACGTTGAGAGAAAGGGTGAGATATATTATTATTATGTTTTTAATCTTCGCAATTATTTTCGGCTGTTTCATTAGACAACTTGATAGAAATTTTATTAACCTCAATATAAATTATAAAAACCATAATGGAATAAATCGCTCATTTGCGACAAGAGTGACATAATTCAAAAATGACGATGAGAGAATTCTCTCGTTAGAGAGTAATGTTTTGTGGATGCTGCGGTCTCGAAACAAAATAGCGGCCAACAAAGCGACAGAGCATTAAGTCACAATCTCTCTCACTCTTATTTTTTTGTGCTTAGCGTAATGTTGTTTTTATAGCAAAACGTGTAAATTTTCGACACTAAAATTGGTGAATTTTAAATTATATCACCCTTGTCGCAAATGAGCGAAATTTTATTCGATGATTTTGTAGACAGAATTTGTCGTCGGTCAAGGGTTTAGGTCAAGGTATTTATGATTATTGGTTATATAATATATGTATATGTATATATTTCTTTATATTTCAGAACGTCACGCCATCTTGACGATCCGCGACGCCAGCAAAATGGACTCTGGACCATACAGACTCACTGCCGAAAACGAATTGGGACAAGATTCCGCTATTATTAACATTGAAATTAGCGGTGAGTAACACTTATATCCTTAACTGGCTACTATCTCCAGTTAATTACCACCCAACCGTCAAGGACATGCCGTTAAACGATTAAGCTTTCCAGTACGATATCGTGCACGAACCAATAACGGCTGTGAGTCTAATTTACACTGCCTCTTCCAAGTTAGCCCGCTACCATCTTAGTTTGAACCGTCAAAACATTTCTAAAGACAAGTTGGCCTTTAAGGAATCCTCTTGAAGCGAAATAATTAGACTAGTTCAGGCTTCAGTCTATCGCTCTGGTACCTGAGATTGACCATACATCAATACTGTAAAGTTATCTGTAGGATATGGGCGTAAAATAAATTTCGCATACCCTTTTAAATCTTCTGAATTCTCGTGGTTTTCCTTCTCTAATTTAAAAGCTAAAACTCTACGTGCTTATACGAAATCATTCACAGAGACTTAAAATCATCTAGACTACAGATGGATGGAGTTTCTCAAAGCCATTCTATAATTATGATTTTTTTGGTCCTCACCACAGACCGGCAAGAACCACCAAGGTTCTTCGTCTATGTGTTGAAAATCATCTACATAAAAGGGAGTTTCTCGAAGAAATTCTATAATAATCTTATTTCCTTTTCCCACTACAGACCGGCCAGACCCGCCAAGATTCCCATCGGTGGACAACATCGGTGTGGAGTCTCTGGCTTTGTCCTGGAAAGCGCCAGTCTGGGACGGCGGTTCAGATATCACCAACTACCTCGTCGAGAAGAGGGAACACCCCATGTCCAGCTGGATAAGGGTTGGAAACACCAGGTGAGTGGATCTACCAGCGATATCCTTGGCTTTTAAAGTTACAGACTCATTTGGGAATGTTTGCATTTTAAACGACATCATCTTTTAAGGTTTTTTTTTGACGAATGTATAAGTTTTTTGCAGGGACTTGGTTTGGTAACTATGTATTAATATGGAAATACGATAAACTTTACGTTTTTCATTTTAAGTAATGGAGTGTCACAGATTTGACGAGCTTTTAAGTTCTTTTAACTTTTGATGCTCATAATTATGACATTTTCATGTTTTTACATACAACTTTTTTAAGACACCTTATCGATCGTTAATTAGCGTTAAGATCTCCAAATAGTTCACTCTACCTAAGTTGCCCCATGGAATAGTTTAGTAGTATAAGCAGTACCCTAAGTGGTGCATATATCTTTTTGTTTTATGGTGTACCATAAAATTGTATTCAGTCATTCGTTTCCAATGTAACCGGAAAAATATCTGACTAAATTTTTTACTATTTACGCTTTTTCTGTCACAGATTCACAACAATGGCGATCACAGGCTTAGTGCCAGGCAAGCAGTATGAATTCCGCGTCTACGCCGAGAACATTTACGGCAGGTCAGAGCCCAGCGAGCCAACGTCGCTGGTCCAGACCAAGGCCATCGTCAAGAAAGAGTTCAAGAAGAAGGAATACCCAGGTAAATTGTGACTGTGGTAAAAATTAAATCGTCTTTCTTCCATACAACGACCTGATTCCGAAAGAATTATTAATTTCACCGTTAAAAAAATTTTAGCAGTAGGTATGTAACAGACAAAAATAAGTATAGGTTATATTATACAGTTTGTGAATTTCTTATGACAAATTGCTTGGAAGCCATCAGTGTCATTTAGCTGTTGACGAGATAGGTAAAAGCTACATATTCTACCAAACACATTTGTTCTGAAAAAAGCAACTGCTGAGTTTCTTGCCGGCTCTTCTCAGTAGAATCTGATTTTTGAACCGTTTTTGAACCGTAGAGTTTCGACTTTTCATCAGAGCCAAAAGTTGGCCATATGAAATGAATAATTTCGAATTTTTTGAAATTTGAAGGCCTGTGAATGGCTTCATCTGTTCAGACCAGCTTTTAATATTCTAAATATATAAAAAGAAAAGGTGACTAACTGTCTGACTGATCTATCAACGCACAGCTCAAACCACTAGAATCTAGATTCTAGATGGATCAGGTTTACAAGCCTACAGATAGCTAATATGACATAGGCATCCGCTAAGATAGAATTTTTGAAAATTGAAGCCCTAAGGGATTTGAAAATTCGAACTTAACGTGAACTAAGTCGCGGGCAAAAGCTAGTATTCTATAAGTTATGTACATGATCATGTTTCCGCATCACACAGTTGACGAAACCGGCAAGAAGATCCGCACAAACGCCGACCACGGTCCGGTCAAGGACTACGACAGCTATGTGTTCGACATCTACAGCAAGTACGTGCCGCAGCCGGTCGACATCCGGACGTGCTCCGTTTACGACAAGTACGACATCCTCGAGGAGATTGGTGAGTACGGTATGCGTTCTAGTGGAATGGAGAGTGCGGGTTTTGTGTTGTGTTGTAGAGACTTCACAGTTATGTGTTGTGTTGTAGAGACTTCACAGCTATATTGCCGTCCTAAAGAAAAAGGCGGCTTTTTTACTAGTCTTGCATCTGGAAAAGGAGCTCGGACCTATGTATTTTACTCGTTTTCTTAGTAGGAATCTGTTCAAAATCGCCTTTTTTGTTAGCTGGGCAGTATAGTCAGGTGACTTACATGGGTTAATTTTTTCACATTTAAAATAAAATGAAATGAAATTAATACACTTTATTGTACACCACGTTAAATAGAAACATAAATTAAATTGAACATTATAAAAATGAAAGCACAAATGGTGGCCTTATCGCTAAGAAGCGATCTCTTCCAGGCAACCATGATGCATGGTGGAGATGATGACATTTTTTCTACCTTTTCCATTGAGCTCTATGATTAACACTAAGGAGGCTGTTGTCCTACCTGGTTTTGGAGCTACTTCATTGACGTCATTTTAGACTTGATTTGACTTCATTTTAGACTTGATTGACTTCATTTTGGCACTGTTATTATGTTAAGCGTGGATTCGGTTTGTGAAGCTGGATAACCGGCCATTGACGAAATTTCCTATTTGCGTCAACAGCAAATAATTATTTGCTGTTGACACAAATAGGAAATTTCAAAAAATTATATTTTTTTTACAACAAATAAAAAATACATTGCATACAAATAAAGAATTCAGTGTGTATGGATTAGATGAGTACATATAAGTAACGTGTATCTTTTTAACTACTAAGTTCCATATAATCGAAATATATTTGATTGATTAAATTAATATTTATTTTCGTTAAGATGGTACATAATAAATTTATTTAACTTAATTTTTTCACGCTTTCGATGCAGAGGTAAGTGATTATTATAGGCAAAGTAATCGACAAAGATTCGCTTTAATTTGCACAAAATATGCTTTCAGAAAGAGAAAGATAACTGCGTTTACATTTAATATATCTACACGTATTTTGAGAAATCTTGAGTTACCTATATAAAAGTTCAGATAATAGAAATGGATATATTTTTTATTCAAATAAGCTATATATAATAGAATTGACCACGTCGCTCCCTTGCTGTGTTATTGGGTAACCAATAAACAAACACACTCTTGTATTTATAAGTTTTTAAGCATGAGAAACTTATAAATAATGGTACATAAATTTAAACACATACATAAAAATAAGCATGTCAGTAAAAGGTAGAACTAAACACTCACGAAGTTGCTTGTGAGAGACTAGACATTTTGTTTAACACATAACTAACAATGTACTCGTAGTTCAATTTTAAGCCTTGCGCCCATAAAAACAGTGTCGAATTTCGCAGGTGACTTCGTGAGAGCATCTTCTAAACGGAAACCCCGGGAAGGTCTGTGTGTGAATAGATCGATGTAGTGCATCTCTTTCTATCTGCATCTCTCTCTCACACGCATACTATTTATATTATTATAATGTTATATTACGTATATTTTTTAAGTATTTTTATTTATATGATTACACTTGCTTACCGGCACATCCAAACACAAAATTAATGATTTTAATTAAACTTTACATGATTAATAGAAAATTGAAAATTAAAGTAGGCTTGCCAGTTTACATAACTGATATAAAATTAATAATCACTTATTTTTAAAATATAACTTACCCCTATCAATCAATTACTTTTCTAAGTTTATCTACTGTTTGTCAAAAATATATATTTTAAAAAAAAACACATGGTGTACCTAACATTTGGAACACAATTTTTTTTCAACTCCAAAAAATGTACTCTTAACTTATTTATTTATTATATTTTTACTATTTTATTTGTAGTACTTATTTCTAGAATTTGCTTACTTGAACATTTATGCACGGTTTGAGCTTTATTTTAGTATTTTTGTTACCTATACTGTCTATACTTTTAAACAAAAAAATTATATCGTCAAAATCTTTTCTATGGGTAGTAGCTCGTACTTTTCTGTTACCAAACAAAACCTATTACATAATTTAAAATCCATTTGGATCTATCACAAAAGCACTCACAAATTGTTGTAGATAAAAGAAATAGAATAACCTTATGCAACCAAACACTCTGAGTCTATTCTCACACATGTAACATTTTACAACACCAACACAAGTATTAACGTCGATATCTACATTTCTAGTTGCATCGTCGTTGAAAGTTAGTTTTCGACAAGTTGCTCCGTGTAAAGCCGGAGTTGAAAACTGCTTTTATTTTGTTCACACTCTAAAAGTCTCTTACACAAACCACAAATGATTCTTGTTAGAAGAATCAAGTTCATGAGCTATCGTATCCCATTTTATATCTATCTTATCCAAAATGAAAATTTATTTAATCCAGGATACTCAGTAAATTGTCAATAATCATTCCACGTACATAAAGAAAGTGCAATTTGCCTAGTATTTAGACATATCTGGATTAAGTTTTAGACCTTCAATCATTAGATTTCGGATAAAACAGATGAAATTATTAATACCAGCCGTAATATAATATACATGATTTTCATAAATTGCACACGCATAATGTATTTGCAAGTATTGTATGCACAGGCACAGGAAAGTGCAATCTGTATATTTAGACATATCTGGATTAAATCTTAGACCTTCACTCTATAGATTTCGGATTAGATTCTTCATCTCGGCCGTAATATGACCTATATGATTTTTCTCTATAACCCTTTCAAAAATTGCACACACATAAAGTATTTTCAAATAAGTACTGTTCTCCCGCAGAAATGCATAAGCACGGCGCAAAAGACGTTCTTACCGCACACTGATTATGAAACCGTGCTACAAGTGAAAAATCAAATTCTAAACGTCTTAAACGCCCGGTAAAGGTCGTTTACGGGTTGCGCCAAAAGATTTTCTGCGATTTGTTTACCTTTTAAGACAGCTAAGGAAAAATCGACTGGGTATATTGCTCATTTGCAACAAGGGTGACATAATTCAAAATCGACGATGAGAGAATTCTCTCGTTAGAGAGTAATGTTTTGTGGATGCTACGGTCTCGAAACAACACAGCGGCCAATAAAACGACAGAGCATTAAGTCACAATCTCTCTCGCTCTTATTTTTTTGTGCTTAGCGTAATGTGGTTTTTATAGCAAAAATTATAAATTTTCGACATTAAAATTGGTGAATTTTGAATTATGTCACCCTTGTCGCAAATGAGCGATATTATATGATTTTGCTCTTTGACTTCCAAAAATTGCACACGCATAAGGTATTTGCAACTGTTGTAGGCACAGGCGCGTTTGGCGTCGTGCACAGATGCCGGGAACGCGCGACGGGTAACTACTTCGCCGCTAAATTCATTCCGGTCGCGAGTGCGATGGAGAAAGAGCTCATCAAGAAGGAGATAGACATAATGAACCAGCTGCATCACCGCAAACTGATCAACTTGCACGATGCGTTTGAGGATGATGACGAAATGGTTCTAATATTCGAGTTGTGAGTATAATTTAATGTATTTATTTATTTAAAAAACAGTACTTATATATTCAATGAAATGGACAAAGGTGAACCTATAGGCGTAAGATTTTTTTAACATGAGCTGAATATAGTTGCCTAGTGGTTAAAATTTCGGCTTCCTTTTCGGAGACCCAGGATTCGATCCCAGGTCTGCACTTTTAACTTCTCAAAGTTATGTGCTAGTTTTTGAAGTTATCACTTGATGTAACGATGAATGAAAATGTCATGCTTGAGAATTCTAGATTACGCATCTTTAGAGGCAAGTGCGCTTTATCTTAAGCTGCATTTTCATTTCCCATCAGGTGAGATTGCATTCAAGCGCTAGTCTATATAAATGTATTTTTAAAAAACCTGCCCACTAGTAACTTCGTCAACTGAACATATAAGTTGGTTGAAGGTACCAGATGCGGTAATGGATGTTTCATAATAAAAAACTACCGTCAAACTATCGGGTGTCTAAAACATGGTGTTCTTATTCCTAGCCTATCCGGTGGTGAGTTGTTCGAGCGCATCACCGAGCCTGGCTATAACATGAGCGAGGCGGAAGCGGCGCACTACATGCGCCAAGTGTGCGAGGGCGTCAAGCACATGCACGAGCAGAATATCATACATCTCGACCTCAAGCCCGAGAACGTCATGTGCACCACGAGAACTGGCACTGACGTCAAGGTGGGTACTCCGGTGTTTTTAACATCCGATAAGGGTGTAGAATTCGAAAAATATTACTCATCGAGGTTTAGGAAGTCTGTCTCAACTGCATAAAACGACAAAGTCTCACATAAACGTTTCTGGGACTCGATGTGTAATATTTAACGTCATGTGCACCACGAGAACTGGCACTGACGTCAAGGTGGGTGCTCCAGTGTTTTTAACATCCGACAAGGGTGTAGAATTATTATATACGTACCCATGCTTATTTAGATGGGAGAGGGGATTATTCATGCTAAGCATGGCTTAAAATTTAATTACATACCGAGCTTTGAAATGGATCAGTTGACAGTTCTTATCGCACAAAACGACAAAAATTCATGTTTAATAATATTGATATAATATTGCTCTTTTCCCTCCAATTTAAGCGTAGTTTTATTTAGTAGCTTGAGCACTTACAAACATGTGTACAAAATAGTAGCGCGGGTGAATTTTTGAAACTTTTCGGACATCAGGTTTGGGTTCAAAGTCCTAAAATTTCAGTATTTTTTAATATCTAACATTTCTTTCAACAGATCATCGACTTCGGCCTAGCGACGAAGTTAGACCCGAACGAAGTAGTGAAGATATCTACTGGCACGGCGGAGTTCGCGGCGCCAGAGATAGTCGAGCGCGAGCCCGTTGGCTTCTACACAGACATGTGGGCCGTTGGCGTGCTTGCTTACGTACTGTGAGTATCTTTATAACTAGTTTTTGCTCGCGACTCTTTCTTTCGTCCACGTTGAATAGGAGATATATATTAAGGATAACCCTTTGTTTTTCCGGGATAAAAAGCCTATGTCAATATCCTCAATTTACGCAAAAAAATCCCGTTGATCCATGATCAAACTAAATTTAAATATGCTTTCGCATTTATAATATAAAGTGGACCAGAATTAATTTTTCCGGTCACTGGTACATGTCTCGGCACAAATGAAGAAAAATAAACAGAGAAATGAAAAACAAACCAGCAAACTGAACAAATGCATTTGCCTGTCATGATAGTGTTAACTGCAAAAAAAACGGTAGAACGGAAAAAACTACTCGTACATAATATCAGACTTTTGTACTTTCGTAAACGTGACAAATTGTGGTAAACTTCCATGTCTTCAATCTTGAAAATTATTACCCACGTTTTCAAATCCGCAAAATAAATATAATCCGAAGATTAACTTGCACCTATTCTTGTTAGCCCTGGAAGATACTCATGGGAAAATTGGCATCATTATATATTTATTTATTTAGTACCAGAGAACAAAATAATAAAACAAACATTTAAAGGACCTGCACAAGGACAGCTTACCTCTGAGGAAGAGATTTCTTCCATTATGTAATTTAACTAAACCATAAAGATTGTTGATTGTTGTTGATGGTGAAAGTTAGTCTTAGATTACACTTGTTAGTCTCAAAGAAACTTCTCCTTCTCCCTTTTCTTTATCAACAAATAGACTTCCACTGCTAGAAATAGGTCTTATATAATGACTTATTTATGTTCAATGAAACCTTTCTTCCTAGATTGTCCGGCCTGTCGCCGTTCGCGGGTAACAACGATATCGAAACCCTGAAGAACGTGAAGGCTTGCGACTGGGAGTTTGATGAGGAAGCCTTCCAACACGTCTCAGACGATGCTAAGGACTTCATCAGAAGACTGTTGGTGAAGAGCAAAGAGTAAGTTTCTGCCGTAGTATCTTGTTACTAACTTTTTTTTATACCCCGAAGGAAACCTAGACTTACGATCCAGAGTAGAGCTTGACCTCCAAAATAACAATATTCCATTTTCTGCTTTGCACAATATTCAAGGTCGTATAAATGATATTTATATTCTGCAATTTAGGAATTACTCGTAAAAACAAAGATTAAAGAAATGTATTTAAATCTATTTGGGGGCAAATATTTCGAAGCCTACGATTGCCTTTAAAATTAAATGCTTTAAAATTTTTTTGGACTTTTTTGAATTTTGTAGATTCCGTGTGGCACTTTAAGACGAATGTGACTGCATAAAATTTTTTTTGAAAAAAATTTGTTGTGACAATTTTTTTCACTTAGATACTATATTATAACCTCCGAAATTGGAAAAATATTGGACGTTAGGGTGGTAACTAATCACGGCCAAGTCTCCCACCAGATCAGACCAGAGACAATTCAGAAATCATAAATTCCCATGTTGCCCCGCCGGGCACCCGAGACCTCCCAGTCATAAGACCACAGCGCTCACAACTGCGCCAGGGAGGTCGTCAAAAGATGATGCAGGACCTTAAATACAGTTTAGAAAAATGCCAAAAAGCCGCCTTTTTCCTTAGCACGGCAGTATAGCTGTGAAGTCTCTACAACCCAACACAAAACCCCACTCTCAATTCACATGTCATTCGTCGGAAGGCGATAGTCTACCACGAAAAGTATGGTCTCATACAAAAAACTCCTATAACAGAAAGCGTCTCACGGCTCACGAGTGCTTGGCGCACAAGTGGCTGGCCGGCGACGCGACCGCCGCCCGCACAGCGGTCATCGAGGCCAGGAGATACGAACAGATGCGCAACAGGCTGCGACAGCGATACGACGTACGTATTATACTAGATATTAAGCTCTTTCCAGCGCCTTCGTTCCTATGGTTTTTCAATATCCCTCGGGAATCCTTTGGTATTCCAGGATACAAAGGCTTAAAGCCATTTCGCTCATTTGCGACAAGGGTGACATAATTCAAAATTCACCAATTTTAATGTCGAAAATTTATAATTTTTGCTATAAAAACAACATTACGCTAAGCACAAAAAAATAAGAGCGAGAGAGATTGTGACTTAATGCTCTGTCGCTTTGTTGGCCGCTGTGTTGTTTCGAGACCGCAGCATCCACAAAACATTACTCCTAACGAGAGAATTCTCTCATCGTCGATTTTGAATTATGTCACCCTTGTTGCAAATGAGCGATTTTCTTAATATTAAGAAAAAACTAAGGCCCTTTATTTACTGAACCGGTAGAATCTTGAAGTATCATATACCCACTAGAATTATAAGCCTAAGAGCGACCGAAGAGATGCAATTTCAAACACTATCGAAGAACTAAATTGTATGCTTTATCCGAAAGGAATTTCATTTCTGGACATTTCGATTGGACACGGGTCATACCATGTCCAATTATATAGTTGGACGATTTAATTAGATAAGAAAGTTCTATGCTGATCTATGACAGAGTGAAAATTACAGTCAATGAAAATTTGTATAATTCTAAATGCCTTAAATATTTTTCGGTGCCATTTTAACACATATATTTTGTTCCACGGAACAAATATTCTTTAACATTAATTAACGTTAACGGTTATCGTTTTTAACACATATTTCTTGAACAGAACTGGTCATCGTTCGTACTGCCGATCGGTCGTCTCAGCGAATACAGTTCCCTGCGCAAACTGCTCATCGAGAAGTGGAAGATTTACGATGGACAGTTCGGTGAGTTTACATTGTTTTATTATTTGATATTAATCCTTTGGCAAATATGGTTAATTAACGAATTAACTTAATGATAGGGGGATTCCGGCTATAATAATTAAAAAAACTGTAGTTATAGTTTATTTAATTAGCTAAATCACGTCTGTGAACACTTGGATTCCCCCTGAAAACCAGTGCTGCAGCTTGCTGTGGCTATGTGCTGAGTGGGGTTTATTTTTCCATGGCCACTTATATTTTTTGAATTTTTAGATTTACTTACTTGATAAGCGAATTTTTGTAAATGTTAAGTGGAAAAATAAAAGAAATTACCTATCTATCTGTCCGCTCCAAGCCGCTGCTTCCTCCGGCCCCCTCTTAGAGATCCCAGCGTATCGACAACATGATCTAATCGCTCGTGTTCTTGCCCACAGACCGCAGGCAGGCGGCGCCGCGGTTCGTGATCAAGCCGCAGTCGGCGTTCTGCTACGAGGGCCAGTCCGTGAAGCTGTACTGCCGCATCATCGCCGTCGCCGCGCCCACCGTCACGTGGTCGCACAACAACCGCGAGCTGCGCCAGTCCGTCAAATACATGAAGAGGTGATGTGTCTCTAATGCCCCTGCTCCACCTGCACCGTAACGCGTAAATTAACACGATAATAAAGGCAGATGAGGCCAATATTTTATCGCGTTAATCGGCTACCCCATTTCAAAACCTAGTAAGTGTGATTGACAAAATTTTACAGGGAACCAAAAAAAAAAACATGTTTTTTGGTAGATGGCTAAACGAAGTAATAAATATATCCAATAAAAACTTTCAAAGTAGTTTATTTACGCAACTTAATTCATGAACAGATACTGAAGAGTTCAGAAGGGCTACCAAAAATATGTTTTTTTGGTAGCCCTTCTGTTTGTCAATTTTGTCAATCACACTTACTATAATACACTTACTTATAGGTTTTGAAATGGGGCAGCCGAAACGTGTTGAAACATTACTAATGACGTTAGACGTTAAGCGCTAATCCATTTGAGCGCAGCTGTTAACACTAACATTAATGCAGATGGAGCAGTAGCATAAGACTACTTGGATGAACCATCTGACTCCTGATTCTTGGAGTCAGACTGTCTTGGGACGGAGTAGGATTGCAAGTTATATTTCTCTAATTCCTGAATCCGTTATCACTTCAAATTCATGAATAAAATCGTATTGGAGGATTGGGGGCGGGCAAGGAGTGTATTATTAAATTGCCGTAGTAGACCTTTTTTGTCTCAGAGTATCTTAAAAACGGTTTGGTTAACAAAAGCTTTTGTTATATACTTGATTGAAGAAGAAACTAACAAAAAATACATTTCGTCATTTATAATATTAGCAGGGACATCTTTCTTTTTTCCCTGCATACGATTATGTCAACATGGGTTCGTTTGGCATATTTTTGTAATTGCTGGCAGAAGTTATCACTTCTATCGAAAACACATGGATTCCTAACAAAAATGTTTGAAACAGATACGCGGGCGATGACTACTACTTCATCATCAACCGCGCCAGGCTCGAGGACCGCGGAGAGTACATCATCAGGGCCGAGAACCACTACGGCTTTAGAGAGGAGGTTGTCTTCCTAAACGTACAACGTAAGTCGAGATTTATATAGAAGTTGCCTCTTTCTATCGCGTAACTCTTATCCTTTCGTATTACGTTAGCCCATTGAGTTGGATTGAGTAACGTTCAATCGCTTGATGGCACGACCTTGAGAATGGTAAAAGCCATGACTGAAACCTCCCACTAAAACAGATGTGATTTATAAATTCCCAAACTGCCCCTCACATAAATCGAACCCGGGAACTTCTACTTGAAAGATTGCAGCTCTCACCACTCCACCAGGGAGGTCATCAATCATTTATTTTAGAACGTTTCAAGGATTGATTGTTTTTGCGTTTTTCCGACACAATATCTCTCAAATAAGGACATATCTGTTCTGATGTCTTAAAACCTAAATAAATAAAAGGAAAAGGTGACTGACTGATTGATGGATCTATCAGCGCACAGCTCCAATCACTGGATTGGACTGTTTGGCATACAGATAGCTATTATGACCTAGGCATCCGCTAAGAAAGGATTTTTAAAAATGAAACCCCAAGGGGATTAAGGATTTGAAAAATCGAACTTTACGTGAGCGAAACCGCGGGCAAAGGCTAGTAGATGATATGCATTATTTGTATTATTCGGGTTTTCTTCCTCTACCTCGTGAATGCGATCGTTCTTTATCTCTTTTTAACCGACTTCCAAAAAGGAGGAGGTTATCAATTCGGCCGGTATCTTTTTTTTTTCTTTGTATGTCCACCGATTACTCCGGGGTTTCTGGACCGATTCACGCGATTTTTAGATCGTTTCTATTTAAGCCGCCCGACTTCAACAAACGTGTACAAAATAAAATTATTTTTATACTTTGTAGTGGCGTTTGAAGTCGGTTTTTTGAAAAGAATTTTTATTGTCACATATTTTTCTCTTTTTTGTAACTTTTCAAATTTTCGAGTTTAACCCAATCCAAGTTAGATTGTAACTTTAAAAATCGAACCACGATTCCCTTGACTGATGATATAGCATATTAATTAAAATGTACTTTTGCGACAACTCATATTCGTTCAAGTTTCTCCAGACAATTTTGGCAAGCGCATACAAAACGTTCTTAAAGTCTTACAAAACGCCAATTAATAAATATGCCAGTTCAAAAGATACCACAATGTCGTCCAGCGTGGTACCACTGCTATAGATCACGTGAAACACTAAGACTTGCTATTTATACGCTTTGCTGAAAGATTAATTGGAAACTAGGATGAATTTAGCGGCGCGTATTATTGTGATAGGGTAGTGTTCTGCCAAAAATTCGTTGTTGATTATTTTGCTAATGTTATAAGACTGCGATTTATTAGCGTTCGAGGTTAGTCTAGTCAGAGATTAGTAAGAAGCAATAGATTTATTAACTCTTTGTATAAATCAAATTACGCTAAAGATTATCCAAGATTGCGGTGCTAGGATTGTGAGTTATTGTTGAACTAGCTTTTGCTCGCGGCTTCGCTCACGCTAAATTCGATTTTTTAAACCCCTATTTTACCCCCTTAGGGGTTGAATTTTCAAAAATCTTTTCTTAGCGGATGCCTACGTCATAATAGCTGTCTGGATGCCAAATTTCAGCCCGATCCGTCCAGTGGATAGGGCTGTGCGTTGATAGATCAGTCAGTCAGTCAGTCAGTCAATCAGCCACCTTTGCCTTTTATATATTTAGATTTGACGATTGTATTTTATTCTTTCTGGTTCGTGATGTAGATAAATAATAATTTTCATAGAATTATTTTTAGTGTTCTTCGCGTATTTGTTTTGAATTCCGGTAGATGAAGTTTCGAAAGTCATGATTAGATTTACGCGAGCTTAGCAATCTGTACTTTACTTTCTATCCCTGTTAAGGTCAGGATTATTCCTTGTGACATGCAAAGCAAAAGAGAAGCCTCAGCAAAAATTCCCATCATAACGGAGATGTGCGTTCAAAATATGTTTTTCCCCAGAAATTCAAATTTGAAAAACCATTACTTAAAATAAAACACGACGTCAGCTACTACGTTCAGGACATAGAAATATTGACTACCGTGATAACCTCCTCCTCCTTTTTGGAATTCGGTTAAAAATACATGAGTACCAAATACTTGTAAATTGTCCTTTTTGTTTTTGGAAAATTGGGTTACATCAGCGGACAGCGGTTCATGTAATTTGTTATTACTAATTTTGGTTACATAATAAACTCTTGGCACAGAGTTGTGTATTGCCAGTTGCTACACGCGGTTTAAATCCATGCACGATGTGTCATTAATCACATACAATAAAATCCAGCCGTCATAATCAACAACGATACCGCATACTCTACGCGCATCGGAAAGTTACGCATCTAGGTCGCCTATCTCTATTCTTAAACCTAGGTTCATTGGCTCTACGATTGTGTAGAGATCTTAATTAAAACCTGTTAGTACCGTGATATACCTGCGTATTGGCAATTGGTTAACGTAAACGATTTATTCGATTCCCATCGGCGTTTGTGATTTGTGAGCGGAAATGTTTACGAACAGTCTCATGATGGAATTTTTGGAACCATGTAATTTTTGTTTTTTTTTACAATTGTTCTGTTAACTGAGTGTCAATAAAAATACTACGGCCACTGTACCGCTTAATTGCTGTATAATTTAATTAATTTGTCATGTCATTTAACAGTGAAGTACTCTTTTATACTCTTCGTCGTTCGGAACAATTTTTTCGCTTGTTTTGTGAGTAGGTATATAACTTATCCCTAGTAAAACATAGATTCATACTAACTCCCTTAAGGACCAATTACGTGGTACAGTAGCCGCTTATAATATCCTTGTGTGCTAGTTGGGTATAAATCATTGCGACATTGTAAGTACATTATCTAAAAATTAGAAAATTACAAATTCATCTCAAGTTTTGTGTTCCCCATTTATCTTTAAACCGACCGGTCATTTAGTGCTTCATTGATGGTTTTATTCGGCAATCAGTCTGGCAATTTGTACTTGACGTAAGCACATTTACATTTTGATCTGAAGTTATCGTATTCCTCATTGACTTTTCGCCGATCGGTCCTTTAGTGCTTCATCTTCTAACTTATACATCCTAGTGGATGCCCTTTGTCCCCGCGACTTCATCCGCGTGGAATTAGGTTTTGGGGTGAAATTTTCAAAAACTGTGACACACGTACTTCTTTATTTTTAACTGAAAGCTCAAATACCAACTTTGATGGAAATAACTTGAAAAATGACGGAGTTTCATATAAACTTCCATCCCCTATTTAAACCCCTTAGGGGTGGAATTTCCAATAATCCTTTCTTAGTGTGCGCCTACGTCATAGAAGGAACCAACTGTAAAAATTTCAAGTTTCTAACTTCAGTAGTTTAGGCTGTGCGTTGATATCTCAGTCAGTCAATCAGTCAGTCAGGACTTTGAATTTTATATATATAGATTGCGTCGTTGGTCTAGTGGTTAGCAAGTTCGACTGCAGATGACGAAGTCTCGGATTCGATTCCCTGGTCGGGCATTAAGAGAATTACAAAGTTCCTTGCAGATAGCCTTCTTATTTGAAACGCGTAGTACACAGAATATAATGTTGATTTTATAGTTGGTTATATTATTGATTAGACACTTGATATATTTCGTACCATTGTCACGGTTTTGACACAATCTAAATTCCATTAGATATTTATCTAAAGTTATATAATTTAAAGCGGATGTAGCATTTGCTTAGGTACCTACGTGAGTTGCAATTTGTTTTTTTTTTTTTGTTAACATGTTAAATTTAAAAATAGCTATTTGTGTGAAATACAATTACGTAAATACTTATGTTCGTGAACAAGTAAAAAATTTAAAACGCGTAAAAAATTGTTATTACAACCGTATAGCATTTTATTTTAAAGTTACCAACCACCCGTGGCTAGTTACCCTACCGTCAAAGATGTGCCGCCAAGCGATTTAGCGTTCCGGCACGATGGCGTGTAGAAACAGATTAGGGTTATGGGTTGAATGTACCCTGCCATGTAAATTCCAAGTTAGTCCACTACCATCTTAGTTTGCATCGTCATTTACCATCAAGTAATATCGCAGTCAAAGACTATCTTGTCATCGAGTAAAAAAAAATTTTTCAAGGGTACCGGAATGACTGTATTTTTGTATTAAATTCCTTCAGTCAATTCCTAAAACATTTAGTTAAACTTTTACATCTTTACAAGAATGCTATTTTGTGAGGTATTTCAATCGTTGGAGATTCCAAAATGCGTTTCACACCAGCACCTTGAGACCTGAAAATTACCACTTCAGCTTCGTGATCCTTTTGGTTTTCTTAGGGGGCCCATACACGGTCAAACATGTTTGTTAAACACGCAAAATTTGTACGTGTTTTTGTTACGGTTTTGTTTGATCTAGGTCATCAAACACCAGCGCACACAATCAAACACCTCCGTTTCCGTTTGTTTGACAAACATGTTTCACCATGTACGGGCCTTCTTACGGGCCTTCGAAGCTCTTGCTAACCAATAAATTCTTTTCCAGCGGTTCCCAAAGTCACGCGCCAGCACGTGCCCGAAGCGCCGCGTCGCCGCGAAGCCATACCCTACACCTTCTGGCAAGAGTCCAGCGAAACGGCGCCTTCCTTCACCTTCCTGCTGCGGCCGCGTGTCATGCAGGCCAGGGACACTTGCAAGCTGCTCTGCTGCTTGAGCGGCAAACCAACACCCACCGTCAAATGGTAAGTGCTTCTTATATCCCATAATGTTCTACAGTAGAAGAATAGAAGTAGACCTATGGGGCACCTTCCTTCTACGGTCCGTACATTGCGAGCGATAGGTAAATAAGCAAGCAAGGTAAGCTTAGTAAGAAACCCTCATCCACTTACTTGTTCTTTTTTCTAGAATATTTGGAATCTTCTAGAACCACCACATCTACACATTCCAAAAAGATTACCTTCTGGCATGTACAGAATTTTTCCTATTTGTCTTACTACAGCTGCGTATAGTGCAAGGAAGGGATACATGCAAGCTGCTAATACAGCACTGCGAGCTACAATTTCCTGTAATTAAAAAAGTCGGAAAAACTTCCAAAAAGTCCTTACCATTTAGTTTCACGAAATTGCTGTCAGTAGCACCTTGCACCACACCTATTTACTTATACTTTTTAGAGTGTGCTCAGGAAATTCACAATCCGTTTCTTCTTCACCCTTCTAACACGCAACTGGATGAAAACGTGAGCTTTAGCATCCATATGTGGTAGACGTAAAATAAAATTCCCACTTAATTACAATATGGGGTTATTCAAGGGGCGGATCAATAAATTCCTGAAAAGTCGGCAACGCATTGGTGGTGCCTCTGGTACTACAATTGTTCATAGGCGGCGGTACTTATTTAATATCAGGAAACCCGCCTGCTCGTTTGCTCGCTATCAATATAAAAAAAAAATAATGGCAGAATATACTAAACGTCCTCCATCTTTTTCTAGGTACAAGGACAAACGAGAGTTGTCCAAGTACGACTACGCGATGACGCAGTCCGACGGCGTGGTGACCATGGAGATCATCGACTGCCGGCCCGAGGACAGCGGGAAGTACAGCTGCGTCGCCACCAACGTTCACGGCACCGACGAGACGTCCTGTGTCGTCATCGTTGAGGGTAAGCGGAATAATGACTTCTTCTCAGTCGTTACACTCTTGTCAGAGTGGTCGTGGTCGTCATTTCGGTGTTGTGGCACGCTTAACTATGCGCCTCCACTCCTCTCTGACAGCTGCTTTTCTTGAGCATTCGTGCAACGGGACATCCACCGCAGCCCTCATGACATGAGGAATAATGACATTCTGTGGTAAACCCGAGAGTTGTGACCATGTAGATCATCTTATTATAGCCTTCTAGCCTAGGTTACTACGGATTATGTAGTTTTACTAAGGTTACTTAATAATTTTGAGGGCTATTTCCTTCGGGACGAGCCCAATGGGCGTCGCGCAAGGGAGGCGCTGGTTTGTGTTCATAAGAGATCTCGAAGCTTTCCAACATGTGCTGAGGGTGGGGACCGATGTTCTGTCGACGCAATTTCGCATTTGCCTTACCTTAGTTGCAACACTGGAGACGGAATTCAGATTCCGATTGCGGGTGTTTAAGAAACAGCACTACAAATGACAGTGTCCTTTGGCATTATAAGAACTATGACCGGTAGAATCTTGACTTCCCTAAAGAACCGCAGGCCCACATAACATAAATAATTTTGTTTTTTTTTACGGTTAGAATACTTTCCGAGGACGTTTACTTGTTACCATTTCATGGATTTGCGGCTCATGATCGTAATGTAATGTCGCAGGTGAGGTGATATCAGCGGAGCAGGCGGCGCTGGCGCACAACCTGCTGCACTCCGGCGAGAGGCGCTACATCGAAAAGCCTCTGAAGCCTGCGCCCGCGCCCATCATCACCAAGACCAAGGTAATAGCCCAACGGTTAAAGGTGCGGACTGAAAACTGAAAGGTCGCAAGTTCGAATCCTACCCGTCGCACTATTATCGTACCCACTCCTAGCACAAGCTTTTATTTATTTTATTTTTATTTTTTATGAGCATATAAGGAATTACAAGACAACATATATTAGAAGAAGTAGACGTAGGTGGCTTTCCGCTTATTTGGAGGAGATAGAAGCATATTAGTCAACTTCAGCTTGGCTAATATTTAAAAAAATATATTTTATTTATTTGGTTTACCAACAGCTTAAACGTTTATAAAAAACAGATTAAGAGCGAGTCGGATTCGCACACGAACGGTTCGTAATAGCGATTGTTAAGTTCGAGCAAAAGACGCCAAAAAAATCACGTTTCTGGAGACCCTCCTTCATTTTGAACTTTCTTAGCTATGTTTGATGAAAATCGCTCCAAGATGGCCGCCGCCACAAAATGGCGGATTACATTTTTTTACAACTCCCTCAATATGGGTATCAAATGAAAATGCTTGACTAGTAGAATACCTATGATAAATTTCAAATCCAAGATGGCCGCCACCACAAAATGGCGTTACAATTTTTTTTTATTTCACATGTCAGGGGTGTTTTAAATTTTAAATTTACACCTGTTGTATCTCTGTAGGTGACAATCGACCCCCCGAGCAAGTCAGGCCCCAGGCCTAAGTACTCCCCACAAACTTCGGAAGACGCGAGCAGAACGCAGAAGAAGTACGGCGCCAGGCTAGACTCGGATACCTCGTCCAGGTCGAGAAGCGCTACCAAGGAATTAGTTCGTGAGTGTTTTAAGGCTTTTCCAAACCAGTGGTAGAGTCTCGACTTGTCATAAGAGCCACAGATTGACCTACAAGTAACCTACCGCCAATGAAAATCATATAGTAAATAGACACTTTTTTTTTTTTTTTTGATGAAATGAATTGAAATTTATTTGCTGAATATGAGTACATAGATGTTTCACAATGATAATATATATTTTATATTTTTGTATTTTAGTTTTAATTTAGAATTAGTATTATTTAAGTAGTAGTTTTAATTTATTTAAGTTTTATAATATTTCGGTTGTTATTCTGAATAAAATTGAAGTGCATGGATTAAAAAAAAATGATAATAATTAAACGACCTTCATATTCTACTAGATAGCATGCAATATATAATATTATAAAGTCGAAAGTTTGTATATGTATGTGTGTGTGTGTGTGTGTTTGTTACTCCTTCACAACGAATGAACCGATTTGGCTGAAATTTTAAATGGAGATAGCTCATACCCAGGCTTAAAACATAGGCTACATTTTATTAATTTTGTTTCTTGTGCCTTTGAATCCTTCACTACACTCAGGATTCTAACTTAGAATCTATCGCCCGCTCGGGGTTCACATTAGGCACTCGTAACAAAAATGAACTTTGCTATCTTGTTGAACAAATAAATAAATAGTCTTTTAATTAAAAAAAAAAAAAAAAAACAACAAATAACCTCCCTTTCAGTACCAGCATCGGACTCGTCCATGTGCAAGCCGTCGTTCGCACGCGCGCTGCCGGACGCCCTGACCGCTAAAGATGGAGCTCCGCTGCTACTGTCGTGCGCAGTGCGCGGAGACCCCGACCCAATGGTCGAGTGGTACAAGGACGGCAAACCCCTGCATTCGTCAGAGGTCAGTCGATTCAATAAGTTTCCAGTGTAAATAATATTTTTTTTTTTTATTATGAAGTAGGCTTGTGCTTGACGATACTCGCAATCAATAATGGAAAGCAGCATGAGGTCTAGGCTAGAGTCCGCTTGCCTAGAAATTGCCTTGCCTTGAAGATACTCAAATTAAAGGTTTTTTTTATTATGGCTTGCGCTTAACAACAATCAATGATGGAAAGCATTGATGAGGTCTAGGTTGGAGCGCGCTTGTCTAGAAAACGCCTATTCACTCTTGTCTTCAAGATACTCAGACCGTGACTGGAAACAGACGCTGCAAATACGTTTCGTATCAGACTCGTTGAACTGCGTTTCATAATAGTAGGTTACATTTCTACCAAGTTTTTATTTACAAAGAGGTTTTAAAAATTGGACAGGACAGGAACTATAAATCTAATCAATATATCGTCGTCGCAAATTTAAAACCTCCTAAGTGTCTTTTGGTTGAAAGGTGTTTTGTAAATAGTTGAAAAGCATTTTCATAGATTTACTGACTGAAAAACTCTCATATGAATATCTTGACATTTTAATGACTTGTACGTAACCTACTTTTGTGATTTTTATTTTTAAAAGATACATGTACATATTTTCTTCAGAAAATTTGTTTTTCTATGATAATGATAGATGCTTTTATCACATCAGAGCACATTATCACACTTTTATTCATTTTAAAAAATGCCCCAGGTTGTCAACCTGAAGTACAAGAACGGCGTGGCATCCCTCGCCATTTATGAGGTGTTCCCGGAAGACGAAGGAGTCTACTCGCTGAAGGCCATCAACAGCCAGGGCGACATCGAGACCAAGTGCATCGTCACCGTTAAAAGTAACTACAACCACTTTACTACTAATACTTACTACTACTACTACTTTACTACTAATACTTACTACTACTACTACTTTACTACTAATACTTACTACTACTACTACTTTACTACTAATACTTACTACTACTACTACTTTACTACTAATACTTACTACTACTACTACTTTACTACTAATACTTACTACTACTACTTTACTACTAATACTTACTACTACTACTACTTTACTACTAATACTTACTACTACTACAGTCAAACCTGGATAAGGGAGAGCTCAAGGGACCGCTATCTCTTCTTCTCTCATAGAGGTTTCTCACTAACCCGAGTTTCTAGCTTACAGAGTTACAGGAGGGGTCTATCTCACTTATAGAGGTCTAGCCTGACAAATAAGCTTTTTGAATAGAATATGTAGTTACTTCTAAGTGTATTTTTCTTCTTCTTTATCGACGTCCTCTTTATAGACGTCCACTATTGGACAAAATTCCACAGGCCTCGGTCTTGCCCCGCCTGAATCCCGCGGCTCAGCGCTTTTTTTTTATAGACCACTTTTTTATAAATATCGTTATCTGTATCGTATCATCTGAAATGCGTATCGTTGCATTCCTATCTGCACTTAATATAATAAAGTGGAAGAGTTTGTTTGTTTGAACGCGCTAATCTCTGGAACTATCGGTCGGATTTGAAAAATTCTTTTTGTATCTGATAGCCCAATTCTTGAGGAAAGCTATAGGCTATTCAATATCTCGGTACGACTCTTAGAAGCCGAGCAAAAAGAAAAAATAGCGCGGGCGAACAATGCGTTGCGGTGAGTCGGTGGTCGAGGGCGGTCACCCGACGAGAACCGAACAAGAACCGAACCGAAGGCTATTTATTAATCCGGAAGATAAAAGCGTTCCCACGGGATTATTAAAAACTAAATCCACGCGAACGAAGTCGCGGGCAACAGCTACATAGCTAATTATAACATAATTATATTCATACTTTTGTTCTTGTACTAGGCTTGACAGCAGAAGCCCCGCCGCCGAAGCCCGACAAGCCGCCGAGAATTGTTGACCACGCGGTCTCACAGAATGTCAAAGACGGCGACCCCGTCACGTTATCGTGCAGGTCAGTATAATTTATTCCATATCCTATTTATTTCAGGTTAATATTTTCTTATTTTTAAATTAGCCATTTTTTTTAATTCTCATAATTTTAAGGAATTCTTATAGGTCACGGTAACCTATATGTACATAGGTGTCAGACCCATATACGCACAAATTACAACAATATATGAAATCAACTATAGTTCTTTCAATTCACGAGGGTGCGTGGCTCATGATTGTGTGTGTGTCGTATCTGTATAAGTGTGAGTGAGAGCGTGCTCGCGCCTGACCGCTCCCACCTAAGCTCCTGACAGGTACGCACATTTACGCAATGTGCATGTACACGACGTAGCCACAGGTAAAGCTCGAATGCCATAGACAAAAATGTCCAAACTCTTGGACATTTTTGTTTGAGGGGACCCAAGATGCCACCTTGCGGAACTCCCATCTACGAAATCTTATATTTATCTATTATTATAAGTTTAGTTTGTAAAGGGTATTTTTCTTCACCAGGATTGCCAACGCGGAGAGATTTGACGTGGTGTGGTTACACAACAACAAAGAGATCAAACCTTCGAAGGACTTCCAGTACTCTTCCGAAGCCAACATCCACAAACTGCACATCGCTGAGATATTCCCTGAGGATGCCGGTACGTTTGTTCTACCGATTCTCAATTCAAATGTTCATTTTATTCAAACCTAACGCATGGTCCAAAAAGTCGTACTCAAAGTCAAATATTAGAAGGTAACCTGTGATATTTTTTTTATTTTTTTTTTATTTATTGATCAAGATCTATACACAATACATTTTTAATTATTTTATATGCCATCCTCCAGGAAACTTTGCGTTTATGTTGAGGATGGTGAGTTCGCATTAATACACATCATCAACAATTATACACATTATACTAAAATTAAAAAAATATATATATTTAAATATAAGAACAAGATAAGGAAAAGAGAAAAATATGAAAAAACCAAAAAGAACAAAGATCTATACAACGGCGGTTGATTGCATACCCTTTTTCAATAAATATCCTTTACATTTAGTATTTAGTATAGAGTATAAGTAAAAATCATTGAAGGTAACAATTACACTTTTTGAAAGTCAACAAAGCACTATAAATATTCTTCATTTCATTGAATGTCAAAAAAATACAATGTCTGACAGCAACAATCTCAACAAAAATGAAAATAATGACATAAACAAAATATGGTCAATTTTGCTTCTTGTTTTACGTCATATTAATCATCGTTCATCATTCGAAGACAGTATCAGATCTGTTACGGCAATTATTATAAAGATATTGTGCTATTAAAAAATTGGAATTATCAAATTTCGTCTAATGTGGACCTTAGATCGCAGAATTTCACTATAATGCTATGCTCCATCTGCATTAATGTTAATGGCTGTGCTCAAATGGATTAGCGTTTAGCGTCTAACGTCATTAGTAATGTTTCAACACATTTAACGCGGTAAAATATTGGCCCCATCTGCGTAATACCTTTATTATCGTGCTAATTTACGCGTTACAATGCAGGTGGAGCAGGGGCTTAAGAGATATTTAAGGTGGAATGAACCTTATTTTTCACTAAACAAAAAAAAATCTCTAATGAAATTCAACTAAGCAATCACACAAACACTCCCACCCCCACACACTCATACACACACACAAACACACACACACCACATGCAGGCACAGACGCTATTTATTGTATTAAGTTTATTAGACTTATGGCAGAGCGGAGTCTTCTAACACAGGTATTTCATACTTAAAAGAAGACTCCGGCCACTGTTTTTGTTTGTATCTTTTATGTATTAAATAAATTAATTATTGAAATATTCAAATTTTTTAGGCGTTTACACATGCGAGGCGTTCAACGACGCGGGCGAATCGTTCTCCTCGTGCACGCTGGTAGTGTCGGTGTCGGGAGAGACGCCCGCCACGCCGCAGTATAAGGCGTTCCCGGGATCTGCCACCATCACGAGCGGCGAGCCGGCCGAGTTTATTACTGAACTGGACAAGGTACACTTCAGCACCATCGTTAGCATCATTATCAACATCATTAACTTCATGATCACCATCATTAAATTCATCACCATCACTTTTCTAAATATATAAAAGGAAAAGGTGACTGATTGACTGATCTATCAACGCACAGCTCAAACCACTGGACAGATCGAGCTGAAATTTGACATACAGATAGCTATTATGACTTAGGCATCCGCTAAGAAAAGATTTTTAAAAATTCATTCCCGAAGGGGTTAAAATAGGGGTTTGAAAAATCGAACTTAACGTGAGCAAAGCCGCGAGCAAAAGCTAGTAATTTTATAAGTTGCATTCTAAGATGGAAGCGAAAAGATAGATAGATAGATAAAAACTTTATTGCACACAAGAAAGAAACAAAATTTAATACAACTTAAAACTAAGCATGTAAAGGCGGTTAATTATGGCAGTTAAACCTATACCCCTAACGATTTCTACGCGCCATGGTACATGACAGCAGACAAAGATGTTCCCCAGGTGATTTAACTGGTGCCAGTTAGCCAACCCAATCAAATTATTTAAAAAAACAGGATGCTAATTAGCCAACCCAATCAAATTATTAAAAAAAAATTATGCATCAACTTAATTTTTATTTCGTTGTATTCTTTCGTTACAGCCACCACTCCAGCTTCAATGGCTGAAAGATGGCAAGCCCATCGATGAATCGTCGAGCAGATACAAGTTCATGATGGTAGGCACTTCCGCTTACCGCCTAGAGATCGTCAACACGAACGCTGACGACAGCGGCCAGTACCAAGCCCGCGCCGTCGGCTCCAAGGGAGATTCCTTCGCCGCATTCTACTTGAACGTAGTCGACAATTAAGAAAAAAATAAACGAACAAATCTCAATACAATGACTGACGTATAAGACAAAAAAGAGGGGACCCAAGATGCCACCTTGCGGAACTCCCTTCTACGAAATCTTATATTTATTTACCCACGCGAACATTGATAACGGAAAACGATTTTTTATACGATTCGGAGTCTTTATAGTGTAAAGGAGTTCTTTTTTTACATAAATGATTAATAATATTATTATTTATTAATTTATTAAGTACTCGTTAAGT
Organism: Hipparchia sbordonii; assembly: GCA_038048805.1. Classification (NCBI taxonomy): domain Eukaryota; kingdom Metazoa; phylum Arthropoda; class Insecta; order Lepidoptera; family Nymphalidae; genus Hipparchia; species Hipparchia sbordonii. The sequence continues at coordinate 5,368,094 of JBBIWI010000019.1, forward strand.
GTTATACCCTATCGAAAGCTTATGAGAAGTCGCTTGGAAGATCGAATCCTCGTAACGTTCTCTAGTCACTGTTTAAAGTTTAAATGTTACATTTATTTGTCGATTGTTATCGTTATATATTATTTATTTACACCTAACATATTTATTTGCAGCTTCTGGATATTAAAGCTTGGAATTAATGAATGTTGGCATAGATTTCGGCCCGGTTCTATTGTCTATGACCGTTTCTTTGATACTCTGTACGCCACCACAGAGTAACTAGGCAACGGTAGTGCGCTAAGCCGATTCGAAATCTTTTATTATTTTTTATATAAACTTAACTATTATTATTTAATTGTAAATAATTTAATTTGTATCATGTGACAGCGTAATTTATAAATAAATATGTATACTTAAAAATTATACAAAAGTTTTTTTCTTTCATCAACCCAAGTCGAACTTTTTTTATTTTATTCGATGACAAGATAGTTCTTGACTACGATATCACCTGATGGTAAGTGATGATGCAGTCTAAGATGGTAGCGGGCTATCTTGGAAGGAGTATGACAGTGTAAATTCAACCCATACCTTTAATCTGTTTCTACACGCCATCGTGCCGGAACGCTAAATCGCTCGAAACATTTTTATACTACCATAGAAATAGGACTGTTTAACACCGAACTATATAAAAAAGGTCCGGTAGCCGGTAACATTACAACATAAATCTTTATGGAAATTAGTAGTTATCAATTGTAGAATGAAATTAATTTAAATAGCCGAAAATTTTTGAAAAAAAAAAACATTACTTAATGCAAAATTATCGGGAATATTGATTTTATTTGCAGTGTATTCTACTAATTCTACTTTCTACTAATATTATAAATGCAAAAGTTTAGATGTATGGATGGATGTTTGTTATTCAATCACGCCGCAACAACTGGACCGATTTGGCTAAAATTTTGCGCAGAGACAGGTTATAATCTGGAATAACACATAGGCTACTTTTACTTACTTTAGTCGAGAGAACTGCTATGAAAGCATGCGTACCAATCCTAAAACCTAAAATCCTCTGTATTGAGTTTTACATAAAATAATTCCTTTTTTATGCTGCGTCATTGCGCCGGAAAGATTTCGAATAAAAATGTGAAATAAAATAAAAAGAAGGTACCAATAACTCGTTCTTGAGGATTTGATATTTTAAAATAAGTGCTTGAATACGAAGTTAGTGCTTCGTCACGGCCATACGAGTTAAAGACTTGGACAATCGAAGCGCGACGGTGACCACGCGCGACAAGACTCAGTTTTTTACAAAACTAAAAAAGTAGCGTGAGCGGTTATTCCCAGTAGTTCTGTTGAACAGTTCTGTTGACAGGAGTATCTGCTCTTCATAAGACCTTGCTCAATGGAATTTTGCTATACATTTATTCTGCGTAATTTTTTCACGAATAAACCAATTTTAAACCCATATATATGTCTCAACTATCACCCCATTAGGTATACTTGCAAAGTTTGATTATATCAATCAGACTGTCCGACTATATGTTTGAATACAGCAAACTAGGTTTGCCACAGTTATACTAGTGGAAATGCCTCAATAGCCCAACGATTAAAGGTGTGAACTGAAACCTGAAAGGTCACAGGTTCGAACCTCACCCGTTGCACTACTGTCGTACCCACTCCTAGCACAAGCTATTCGCTTATTTGGAAGGGAGAGGAGAATATAAGTCAAGTTCAGCTTGGCTTCTTTAAATGACCGGGAGACTTACCTATATAAATATTTATGAATTTTTATATAAGAAACTGAATAACTGTATAGACACTTTGTTGTAGCATAGTTAATCCCCGCGTTGGGTACGTACCGTCACGCGTTTTGTTTGCCCAAGTCTTACGTGCGTCGTTGCATTGTTAAATAGGTATATCTGTCTATCTACAAGCGAGAAACATGTAGGTACGATGATTCATGGTAAGTATGTAGAACATTTTAGGAGATGTTCTCACAAACATCCGATGTAATCCTATTTATACCTAATTAGGTATGAATGCGAAAGTTTGTATGTTTGTTACTCAATCATGTCTCAACGACTGATCCGATTAGGCTGAAAGAATATAGTCTGGAATAGCACATTGGCTACTTTTTAACCCGGGAAATAAGAGAGAGGGAATAATTATTAGTTATTTTTTTTTAAATAGTTTTGTACATTAAAAGTTTTTAAAACGGATTGGAAAGAGATAGACAGATTGAGAGTCGAGACGAAGGTATGCGTCATGCGTCAGCGCGTTGTCATAACAGAGATAAGACTTCATTCGATTCGTCTTCGATTTGACTCCACCGGCGCAGTGGAATGAGGTAGAGTATAAAATAACAATTAACGCAAAGTTACTTATTTTTTTTTTTTAGTTTACTACTTTTAATTCGATTAATCGAGATTACATACACTCGCCGACTTCCTGTGAAATAATTCTTTCACAGGAAGTACCACCTACCTAGGCACCTAGCTTAAGGTAGGTACCTACAAAAGTCAGCCGTCAGTCATAAAAAGACTGAAACAGTTAAATCTAGGGATCTTACGATCTTCGTCGTAATCAAAATATCAAGCGTTTAGAAGCAAATACTAGCTTGTGCAAGCGACTTCGTCCGCGTGCATTTAGTTATTTAGTTTTTAAAATCCCGCGGGAACTCTCCGGATTAAAATTCGCGGGGATTTTCCGGGATAAAAAGTAGCCTATATCACTCTCCAGGTCCTCAACTATACCCATGCAAAAAATCACGTCGATCCGTGCTCTGTTGCAGCGTTATTGAAGGACAAACAAACAAACACACTTTCGCATTTATTATATCAGTAAGGAATAAGGAAAGGATTCGAATTTATCGGTGCATCCCCACTAACCCATTGTCAATCCATCTCCCAGAACCGCGTAAGAAATTCAAAAATGGAATGATTTTTAAAAAATGTACGCGAGCGGCCGCGTTCATTTATAATAAGAGAAACCGAAACAAATAAATGAAAAAAAACTTTTACCCTTTTCGAATTTTGATCGGAAACGAACGATCCTGTGATAAATACTGAAATATGGGAGATGTGATACTTATAGTCGAGGAGCTGGTGTTAATGTTAAGCGTTGGAAAAGTTACGGGCATATAAAAAAACTAAAAAAAGGTATTCCGTACATGTACGGACTTTTTTTCTCTTAAAAACTCCTACACTGAGCAACTTAGAACCATAGTTCTAAGTTGCTCAGTGTAGGAGTTTTTGATCCGTCTTTTCGTGACTTTAAATTTTTTTTGAATTTTTCTAATTAATAAGCCTTTTTTAAGCCTCAATAGCCCAACGGTTAAAGGTGTGGACTCAAAACTGAAAGGTTGTAAGTTCGAATCCCACCCGTTGCACCATTGTCGTATGCACTCCTAGCGCAAGCTTTCCGCTTATTGGAAGGGGATAGGAGCATATTAGTTAACTTCAGCGTGGCTAATTTTCTTAGTAAAAAAAAATATATAACATGGAAATTGGAATCATGTGAGTAGGTATGCAACTTAACTTAATTTTAATTGAAAAAATCAAGAAATGACAATATTTAACACAAAATAGCGATGTAATACATACGCGTTCAGCTTTTTATCAAGAGTTCAAAGCGCGTACAAACCACTACTTCGCGCGCGCACTAGTGGCGCGTACTTACAATGCGCCACTTTCACATCAATGAAGTTTCATACTCGATCACAGGGAGATCAAAAAACCACCGCAGTAGGTATTTCCCACCAGCTCTCTGACTATCATAATATGTGAGATGTGATACTTTATTTTGTGTTTGGTTTTTATTGTTTTTGTTTCGGTTTAATTTCATGTTAATGGCTTTCGGGACACGAGTCGATAGTCTGCTCTACGCTACCGTTTAATGAACGATTAATTTTAATGACACTATCAGGGACGTTGCAGACTGACGACTGATGACCGTCTGTCGCTGTCTCGGGGACGTCGTTTGTCTGGTCTACGCTACTGTTTAATGAACCAATAATTTTAGTGACACTTTTTCAGTCAGAGCAGTTTTACAGTTATTATAAAGGTAACCAGTGTTTAGAATCCATAAATCGTCGCTGAAAACACGAATATTGTTGATATTACATAACTTGCAGACTGGTATAGTACGCGTATCTCACGAAGTAGGTATAGAGCGCTTTATTTGTGGTTACGTCGTGTACATGCACATCGCGTAAGTGTGCGTGCCTGTTAGGAGCCTAGGTGGGAGCGGTCAGGTGCGAGCAAGCTCTCGCCCACACATATACAGATACGACACGCACACACAACCATGAGCCACGCACCCTCGTGAATTATACGTCTTGGAGTTCGTCAGCTATTCAGTGACGCTATTATATAGTCGTTGGTCTGCTCTACGCCTAAAAAGTAAAAATTTTTGTCTAGTGTCTACGCAATATTTTATTGGTCTACGGAAATATTTACGTGTTTTTTATTAGAGGAATCTTTATCGAGACTAATTTTTAATTGAACTGTTCTGTCTACAATAATATTATTTTTATAACAGACTCTAGATTTTCCACTAGGTAGACGACGATAGCAGACGAGTCGCTGGCAGCCGCTGGATACAGGCGGCACAAGATCGCATATGGGGCGATCTTTCGTGAGACCTATGTCAAGCAGTGAAAGCGATACCCCCTACGTAAGATGTATCCCCAAAACGCTTACGTGACGCGTTAATTGTTGTGAAGGTAAATAAAATGGTTTAGGCTGTCATTTTAATAACGATACAACTTTATACATCTTGAAAGTATGTTAAAGAATGCTGTTTCTAATTTTTTTTAAACGAACACAACTAAAATAGATAAAAAAAAGACGTGTGGCACTCGGGGACTGCCGCGGTAAAGCTATTGCATAGCATTTTTTATCAACGCCATCTAGCGGCTCACCGTAGAGGAGTCCCGTGTCAGGTTATTTTCGTTACGGAATTTCTGGATTCTAAATGAAATTCTAAATGAAATGGAAATTCTAAATGAAATGGAAGCTATGCAATAGCTTAAAAACAAATGATAAGATCAACAATGCTAAAATGCCAATTTTGTGGGATACCGCAGGTATCGAAGTATTTCGGTTGAAATGATGATACCCATAAACGTAGTATTTCTTACATACACGAAATGATAAAAGGTGGTAACTCGTCAAATGTCGTTTTAATCTTGTTGCAGCGTATTTAAAAATCTCGACTTCATAATTTTTACTTATTTCATTTCGAAGCGCTTTAAATCGGGTATGTCTGAGCATACCTTTGTTAATTTTTCCATATCTTATTCGTTTCTCGGAGTTGGAACAAAAATGGATCAGAGTAGTCTTAATCACTGCATAGTATAAAACAAAGTCGCTTTCTCTGTCCATATGTATGCTTAAATCTTTAAAACTACGCAACGGATTTTGATGCGGTTTTTTTTTAATAGATAGAGTGATTGAAGAGGAAGGTTTATATGTATGATAACATCCATTAACAGTGAATGACATGGGCTATATATTTTATACCCGTGCGAAGCCGGAGCGGGCCGCTAGTATAGGTATATAAAAGCTAAAGATGATTGACTGACTGATCTATCAACGCACAGCTCAAAGCACTGAACAGATCGGGCTATTTTACATACAGAATAAATTAATTATGACGTTATATAGGAAGGAAGGAAGTACCCCTAAGGGGTAGGTATTCCGTATTTAGGAATCCGCTAAGAAAGAATTTTTAAAATTTAATCTCTAAGAGGTAGGTATTCCTCTCTCTCTGCGTCGTGTTCCCCATTACTGAGGGTCGTGACCCCTTCCACCTAGGACTCTCTTGTAGATTATGTCGCGCCATGTGCCTCGATTTTGCGACATGCAAGGCTAGGTATTCCTAAGGGCATTGAAATTTGTATGAAAACAATACCTAAGTATATCTATAAGTACTAATATTATAAAGCTAAAGAGTTTGTTTGTTTCAACGCGCTTATCTCAGGAACTACTGGTTCGAATTGAAAAATTCTTTTTGTGTTGGATAGTCCATTCATCGAGTAAGGCTTTAGGCTATATAACATCACGCTGATCATAATAACAGAAATTAACGCGGACGAAATCGCAGGCAACAGCTAGGCAGAAAATAAGTATAATGTCCTCCCAACCAAATCGGTCAACCTCCTCAGAGATTAGCCATCAGCCGGAGAGAGATGGAAGATATTATAGCGCGCTCTCTATTCCCTCACTCTCATAGTCCGATGGGACGGAAAATCCGACACGACCGGAGAGAGATCCGACGGCTGAGGCACGGGGATGACTCACCGCCAACTTCCTAACTTCTAAACTGAGAATTTAAAATAACCAGGGCCCCAAGTCTGCTATTTTACATGTCATTGTCATTGAACCGCAATACAATTACAATTCAATTATCATTGGTCCAAAATTTCGTAGTCTACTAAATTCACAATGGTCATTCGATTTCTTATAATTGGATTGTAATTCAATGATACCTCGGTATTGCCATTAGCTTAAAAAGCGTTTGCCGAAATGAGTTTAAAAAAAAACTACACATTAAAAACGTTTATTTAAGCTAGATTCAAAGCTAGATGTGTCAGTGGCAAACCATCGGAAAACAATTGTGACGCCATTGAATTAGTAGACTACCAAAATTGCTAAAAGTAGCAATTGGGATGTCATTGATAGACAATTGAATTACAATTGCAATAGCAGACTTGGCCCCAGGCCTACCTACTGCGAATTTCTTGACAGAAAAACCCAATGCATTCTTTTCGCGACTCGGGAATCGAACCCGGTGCTTCGTCAGCCGTATTCGAACATGCTAACCACCAGACCAACGAGGCAGTTTATTTAAAAAATGAGACACTGCACTACTCCATACACGTCCCTGTTATTTTACTCAAACCACTTTGTAAGTGGTCAATTTTCTTTTATTTGCGCGATCGACTTGTGCTGATTTAAGTTCTGTCTCGAGTTCGATTCCCGGCCTATCTACATACACAATTACTTCTATCTCTTTAATTGTTATTATTTGCATTGGTATAAAGGTTGTTTTTGTTCATTTTACTCGTTTTATTAGGTGTACAAGTTGAGACGGATGTGTGGATTTTAATGAATAGTACCTACCTACAAGATCTCAGAAAAACCTTGGGAATGATTTGTTCTAAGGCTGAAATCTATGGACCGCACTCTCACTCTGCTCAGACTCAGCATGAAAACGAGACAGATTTGTCAGAGCATATTTTTTTTTTATATGAATAGCAGGCAAACGAGCTGGCGGGTCACCTGATGTAAAGTGATTAGCCGCCCATGAACGCTTGTAGTACCAGAGGCACCACCTATGCGTTGCCGGCTTTTCAGGAACATATTGGTTTGCCCCTTGAAAACCCCCATATTGTAATTAAGTAGGAACACTGTCGAAGGGAGATGATTCCACAATTTGGTAGTAGGTACGTGGAAAAAAAGACCTGGATATTTGTGTCTCGTTTTAACTCTATCTTAAGTCTGAGCTAAGCCAGAACACGCTCTATAGACCTCAGCATAAATGATAGTGAAAAAAATACTCGATTGAGTTTGTAGTACGTTCTTAGTAGATAAATATCTTCATAGTAGATAGGTAATAACTAGCTTTTGCAAGCGCTTCCGCTCACGTTAAGATCGATTTGTCAAACCCCTATTTCACCCCCTTAGGGGTTGAATTTTCAAAAATCCTTTCTTAGCGGATGCCTACTTCCTAATAGCTGTATGCCTTTCAGCCTGATCCGTTCAGACTTCAGTGGTTTGATTCTCTCAAATTGGTATAGTTATAGTTTTAAATTTAATTAGAGTTAGTTGATTTTGTATATTTTTAATTGAATGTAATATTTTACTTGTACCTACCGATGGGGTTGACAACAAGGTCACCTTTGAAAGTCCCTAAAAATGATAATATCTAAGAAAAAAAATTCAAATGAGTAAAGTCGCTGGCGTAACTTGTCTTGAAAAAAAAAACTCAAGAACAAAAGTAGGAATCGAACAAAAACTTTCTTAAACAAAACAAAAGCGCGTCAAGAAAGCCGAAAACCACAAATACCAGCCGTAACTCCTTCCCGGGCCAAATTCAATTTGGAGCCTTCGGGAGACGCCGGAATTTGTGGGCTTTTTTGAAAAATGATCAATGACAGCTTCACAATGACGGAATGAGGTCTTTTTTGGTATTTCTTTCGTTGTTATAAGGCTTTGGGGATTTTTTTCGTGCTTGAGGTTCCGACAGATACAACGCGCGGCGGAAACGCGAAGAAAGCGGATGCGAGAAAGATTTTCATACGGAGAAATCAAATTCAAAATCGAAATCAAAATTTATTGTGTATCCTTTATATATTTACAGAAACGCACTTAAATAGACAGGTATTTTGCAAAGTTAGCAAAGCCGGTACCAAAATATACAAAATCTAAAAAAGAAAAGTTGATTATATAATTGAAATAAAAGCAATATAAGTAAAGCGTGTCAATAAAATAAGTATTGAGATTGCAGTATATTAATATCAGTTCATAGAAAATATTTCAGTTCGTTAGATTTTTAATTTTTTGCAGCATTGAAATTAAAAAACTTTTTAAAATTTATGAACGCGCCTTACAAGGCGCCTTAGGATTTATATCTTTTTGTCTATTTTTAACTGACTAACTTCCAAAAAGGAGGAGGTTATCAATTCGGCCGGTATCTTTTTTTTTATGCTTTCCATCGAATTATTTTGTTGAAGTGTACTATATTTCTTTATAGTTTATTCTGAAATATACTATAAAATCAGGCCATAGAATGTTTGTAGCCCTAGTTCTGCCGTCTGCCGCTGTTTGCCGCGCGATCGCGTTGTGTATGCCCAGGCCTTTAAACCCGCCCTTTGGGGGCTGGAGCGAGGAGACAATGGGCCAGGGGTCAGTGGCCTTGGATTATAAAATTTGGAGATCTCGCGGCGTTAGTTATTAGTGGTTCACGAGCGTTATGGTTTACGTGGCGTTGCGGAGGAAATTAGGATACGCGAGTTTTATATCCTTACTAATATCCTTACTATTAATATTATAAATGCGAAAGTGTGTTTGTTTGTTGGTTTGTCCTTCAATCCCGCTGCAACAGAGCTACGGATCGACGTGATTTTTTGCATGGGTATAGTTGAGGACCCAGAGAGTGATATAGGCTCCCGAAAAATCAAAGAGTTCCCGCGGGATTTAAACTAAATCCACACGCATGAAGGCGCGGGCATCAGCTAGTATTTTTAACCGACTTCCAAAAAGGAGGACGCTATCGATTCGGCCAATACCTTTTTTTTTTAATAAAAACGCGCGTATCGTAATCGTACCGTGTTAAAGGCTACGTCTGAAAATCAGCGCTGCAGTCTTCTAATACTGCAGCATTATGCTGAGTTTTTTGTAATATAGCTTTTATTACGATATACATAAGTCCCAATATGTATATTTTAGTCATAGATTTAGTGTTAGTCAAGTTTTGTATTTTGTTTATCGTTACATTTATTTACATTTTCGAAAGCGAAAGATTTCGGAATGTATAAATAATATTAGTAAGAGTTTCCGCGGGAATTAAAAACTTCAATCCACGCGTACGAAGTCGCGGGCATCAGCTAACTGCTAGTGTAACATGTGTAATAATGTAATGTTAAGTAATGTACATTAGTATAATCGTGGGTGAAAATTGTGTAAAAAGTTTTCGCATAGGATAATCGCAACTAATAATAACAACCTACGGTTAATAACAACAATAAGGATAATAACAACCTACGGTTCCCAATACGCACCGCAAAAATCTGGAATGCCCTTCCTTTGCTGGGATGGCTTCCGTTTTTCCAACTAACTATAATGTGGGTGTCTTTAAATCAAGAGTGAATAGGCATCTTCTAGGCAAGCGCGCACCATCTTAGGCCGCATTTTCACTTAACATCAGCACTGGTAGCATGGGTAGGAGATAAAAGTTTTATCCCCCGATTTTATCCACTGACAGGGGATAAAATTATCTTTTCCCTATGCTAAAGCATGGCGACAGAGGAGAAGGCGATGTATATTTCTATAAGTATATCCACTGATTGTTATTTCCACCGCTGTGCCCATGCTCGACGGGTGGATAAAGCTAAGCGAGGGGATAAACGTTTTATCCTTTTCCCGGGGATAAAATTTCTCCCGCCCATGCTACCAGGGCAGGTAACTGTTTCTTTCTTTGTTGTTTTCGCATCCGAGAAATTCTTCTTGTGCAACTGACGCCTTACTCTGGCATTTATAATTTTAGTACCTATGGATTATGAAAATCCCCACCAAGGCTCCAGGCTAAGCAGATGAATTAGCTAAGACCGTCCGAGCTACGAGCGGCCGGCAATGACAAAGGGGTATGAACGCACCGAGCGACGCACAACAATGTTCCCTTATTTATAAGTTAAATATATCGTACATCCGCGCGACCGCGATGCCTTCACCCATACATATGAATTTTATGAATCGAATGCAGAGGTGGCGTTGAGTCGATGTGTGCGCTAAAACTATTTTGTTAAATGTTGTTTCTTTGATGAGTTTCTTCCTGGTTCTTCTCTTTTGGTTTCGTACGGCATTCCGAACCAGTGGTAGATTCACTTGACTATTCCAAAACACGTTCAAAAGTTTATTTAAGTACTTAATATACTTTTAAGCTATTGCATAGCTTCTATCGCGGGCCTTGAGCGTGGAGACCGAATCCAGAAATTCCGTAACGAAAATAACCTGACACGGGACTCCTCTCACCGCTAGATGGCGTTGATAAAAAATGCTATGCAATAGCTTTACCGCGGCAGTCCCCGAGTGCCACACGTCTTTTTTATTATTATAACGACAAATCGTCGTAATGTCAAGATTTACCTATTTACACTTAAATCTATCTTTACATATTCTTTAACCGACTGCGATAGATAAAGCTAAAAATTACAAATACATAATATATAAGTAGTATAAAGACACTAAAAACTTCTCAATCGGTCACTCTTGTCAGAGTGGTCGTGGCCGCTAAGATGATGCGACAGTCGTCGTCGTTCTCCTGAGTTTTGGGTAGCACCGCCTCCCGCGCGATGCTCTCCACTTTTGACGGTTTGTAGCACACTATTGTGAAAATCAGACTCTGGATATGTTTACAACTTATATTACTGAATCTTAAAATATATGTAGTGGCCTTTGTGAACTCGTTCTGCGAGCAATTGAATAAGTCCAACAGCTGGACTAGCTAATTATGATCGCCTTGTTCGTGTTTTTTCACCATTGCTATTTACCAATAATATTTACTAAACACAAACATAAAAATTAGATTTTGCTTGCGACTTAGTCTGGTTTTAAAAAAATTGTAATATAGAGCATATAATATGTCACTTTCCAAGCTCTGAAATCTTTCAGAAATATCCCTACCTATCCAAATGCAAAAATCATCAAGTCGACCAGTAACTTTATTACTGCATGATTGTATGACAAACAAACCAATTATAGTAACAGTAGTAGTAGATAAAGTGGATAGTGTTGTACATAATATTACATCTTTCTTCATTCAAAAAAAAACTTTTAGTGCGCATCGACTCCACGGCCGCGCGTGCGCCGCTCCGCGGCGGGCTCGCGGCGACGTGCATCGATTTATGCCGATACTCGATAATTAAAAACAATCCGCCATATTGCTTTTTGTCTCTCCTTTTATTCCCGTTTTTGTGCGTCCCTCATTTGATTGTCTTACTTTTGGTTGTTTTTTGGCTTTTTTTCGAAATGTAACTTAAAGCATCGTCGTTTTTGCATTACGCGGTTGTTCGCTCGTTCGTTTCGCATTGAGACGTTTTAATTTATAATTTTTATCGTTTAGGGGACGATTGTGCTCTGGGCCTCTCTGTTTCTTTGTCCCGAGCCCTCCTCCAACTTAATATTAGCGATCGCGAGTATTTATAGCTTTTTCAACTCACATTCCATTATTTGGTTACACTACCTATATATCTACAAGTAGGTGCTTAGGTACCTAATACCTATTACTGACCAGTGGTTCTATCGAACGTTGCATTTTATTAAAAGTAAAACAATCCATAGGTACTAATTAGGGAATGCAATCTCGATCTCGCGAGATCTCGTTTTCGCGAGATCTCGGCCTTTTTTAGCGAGATTGATCTCGGACGAAAAAAGGGCGAGATCTCGCGAGATTAACGAGATTGCACTCGAGCATAAAAAAGTCTTATTCGAAGCGCGGACTGACACGGACGGAGTTGCGACCTGTCGGTTTCGTTCGGTGCGCGAACTAATTTTTAAATTACTAAAAGATTTTCGTTTGATATTAGAAGAGAAGGCTGGTTGTTTTTTCATTTGTTATTTCAAATTCAAATTCAAAATTTATTTATTTCGTGTAGGCCAACTTGTAGCTCTTATGACACGTCATTAATCTACCATCGGTTCGGAATGCAGATTCTGCTGAGAAGAACCGGCAAGAAACTCAGCAGTTGCTTTTCAAAAAACAAAAAATATTTTTTTTTACAATAGGTAACCAAACTGTGCTATTTATACAGTGCTTCCACAGTGATTTGATAGATACGTACGTCAAAATTTACTACTTAGAAGTTTATTAAAAAATTATAGACAATTTGATGCATAAAAGTCTATTCAAAAAATTCGTAAAAATAAATATTATCTTTTAATACTTATAATGTTTATTTTTTTTTTCTAATTTATTCAAATATTGTGATTATTGGCAAAAACATACATAAAACTGCCAATCTCGCGAGATCTCGAAATTGGCGAGATCTCGCAGTATTGTTATTTACAATCCCGCGAGATCTCGCTTGAGCCCCAATCTCGCGAGATTTGCATTCCCTAGTACTAATATTATGTATGCAATTATTTATGCTTATTTTTGGGATTATTTTTTTTGGATGCATAGGTTAAAAATAATTTATTTCAATTTATTTCTTACCGATTTTATTAAAAAAAGGAGTTCCAAAATAATTAAAAATTTAAATTTTATTTTTAACCATCCAACAACAAATTTCTGTTAAGCCGGCAACGGATTGATGTTGCCTCTGGTATTACAATGTGTTCATGGGCGGCGATAATCACTTAACATCAGGTGACCCGCCTTCTCGTTTGCTCACTATTCATATAAAAAAACCATTGATTAAACTACAAAAAGTGTGTTAAATGTTTATGATGTCACAGTTCAGTATTTCATACAATTTTTGACGTTTGATGAAGAGTTGCTAATTTGATTAGTTGGTAGCATCCCTATACTTTACTACTACTCTACATTTCGTTATTATTTCTATATCAATTTTTTTATTTAACATCCGAATCTATAGTCAATAATAAAGTTCATTTCTATTAGAAATGTGCCATTAACCTCCGACACTAAGAGTAATGGGCTCATTTGAACGGCCAGATAACGAACTCGCATTGTGCCGGGTCTATTTGAACCCAGAAAAATCAATATTGACCCCAAACAAAGCGAAATTTTGCACTTTTTTAAATTTAGACACAAAAAAGGTTGGGTATAAAAAACGCGGTCCAGGTGCGGTAAAGGGTTAACGTAGTGTTCAGTCTCACTTTAACGCTACGGATACATTAATACGCGGCGCGATAAAATATAACTAATCACTTTTCAGCTGCTCACAAAAATGTATAAAAATGTTACTGGAACGTAAGTGAGTAATATTTAATGTTTTTTATTTAGTTAAAGTTTAATGTGTTGCTTAATAAATTATTAAGCCTAAAATTTAAATTATAATTCACATTATTAAAAAAATAATTTAATAGTTTATCCGTCCCGTCGTGACCGCTTTCCATGCAACAGGATCGAAATTTCGACAGTTCCAACCAAAACAATTAACATAGTACTAGTATGTACTCGTATAATTAGGTAACCAGACCATAATAAAATCGTAATTTAAGTAGTTTATGTATTTCTGTATTTCTATGTCTGTTCATTATATTATTGTTATAATTGTAGCCCGAGAAGAATTAGGAAATTGCAATATCTCTGCGGCCATGTCTTCGAAATAAATAAATAAATAATTCAACCAGTGATCGAGACTAGACTAGACTAGACATAAAACATCACTCATTTTCCAACTCGGGTATTCTCGTATATATACAATTATATACGAGAACTTTAACTTTGTCAGGGTGGATTAAGTTTAATTTCTTAAACTCGTGTATTAACATGTCTCCTTTTTGATCAATTTCTACCCAATGGATAATGAGAGCAAACCAAAGTAGAAGTATACGAGTGATATTACGCCGAAATTAGAAACGCTATTGCGAAGCAATAAAGCCGCAGTCTAATTCACAAAAATAATCTTCCTTCCCGCTCTTTCTAACCCTTTTAGTTTAGAAGGGTGTAGTTTTTTGGGTCAAATCTGGTATTTTCTCATTGATTCCTCACAATAATGAGATATTGTATTGTGTTGGAGTCTTTTGTGCGTTTTAAAGTTTAGAATTCTGTGCGCTTTAGATTTCGTGCGCGTGATTTACTTGTGCAAATAAAAAGTAATTTGGTATGTGCAGCTTTCATATTTCGACAGCCCCTACATGTCTAGCGGAAATAGCCTAGCAGTTAGGTCTCCTTTCCGGAGGTCGTAGGTTCAATTCCGGGCCGACCTGATCCTCGCGGATGAAGTTGCGGGCGTCATTTAATTGCCTAATATATCTAATGGTTGCTTGGTAGAGATTGCTCTGTAAGCAATAAGGCCGCCTTTGCATGCGTAGTTTTAAGATGTAGGTATTCAATTTTGTTTCTTTCTTGTGTGCAATAAGGTTTTTATCTATCTAGTTATGTAATAAGATACACACCTAAGATAAGGTCACCTTTTGTGGTACACTGTTTATTTACTTATGTATTTTGTTCTTGTTTTTCATGCAATAAAGTTGTATAAATAAATAAATAAATAAGATAATCCTTATTGTGGTAACTTTAAACAACGAAGAGAACGCGATTAATTAGTAGGTACATCACTCATACATCATGAGCTAGTCTATGCCATAAAACAAAAACCTTTGCCTCCTACGTAAAAAAAAAATAAGTAAACGTCACTTCGAATTACAAAATTAGGAAAGCGAGTAACGGAACGACTTAGCTCAGTGAACATGACATGTTAGAAACCTTCGATTGTTCTTCCACGAACAGTCTGCGAGACACCCACGGATCCTAAATAACAAACGAGAAAAATATAATTAAATAGAATTGTAATTGTTTAATATATATATATGTTATATGCCCCGCCATTTTGTAGTCTGAGAGCTTATGGGAAATACGAACCCATCTCATCTTTCGCGGGGCGTGATGTGTCATCAATTTTACACGATATCTACCGATAATTTTTTTTGCACTTTCTTCGCACTGGACTGATATCCATTCCTTTATCCATTTAACATAAAGATATATTTATTGCAATAATTAAGAAAACTATAACTATTCTTGCAACTACTTCACGACGGCGCGTGGCTCATGGTTGTGTGCGTGTCGTATCTGCATAAGTGTGAGAGAGAGCTTGCTCACGCCTGACCGCTCCCACCTAGGCTCCTGACAAGCACGCAGTAACTTCGTGAGATACACGTACTATACTCGTTTATAATATTATAATTTTCTATCTATTCTCTAACTTTCTGAAAGTGTCTATAGATTAAATGTAAATTCTTAGCACGTCATAACGCACTTAACTAACTGACTTTAACTTCAAATACACTGTTTGTAATTTTCATCTGTTTTAATTAAGAACCTTTAGCACTAATATATTCAAAAATAGGGTCATGCAAATCCCACCATCTCTCGAGCTATCGTAACATCTGTTATTGTCAACACACCTGAAGGCAAAGCATGCTCTGTCTCAGTCACTCGTATTCAAAATGAGTATGAATGAAAGAGACTCATTGTTTGAATCAGTTCGGGCGAGATGTGGAAGTGACAAAAAACTCACGCTTCCTGTGTCTTTGGTATCATTTGAAAAACGAATCATATTTTCATAGTTCATGGAAGACTTTAAGATAAAATCTGGATGAGTAACCCCATATTAGGTCGGCGTCATCATAACTATGAAGTGAAAGAAGTAATTCTTTCCGAATCACTATTTAAACTTTAAACTGAAAAAGAATCAAATAATCATATCCTGTGGTATTTTAATAATGAACTGTAGTTACCATAACTCCACGATCTCGCACTAAGCGCTTTGCTTCCTCGTTCCTAATACGCATCGCAAAAATTTGGAATGCCCTTCCAACTTCCGTTTTTCCAACTAACTGTAATGTCTTTAAATCAATAGGCATCTTCTAGGCAAGCACGCACCATCTTATACTGCATCTTCACTTACCATCAGGTGAGATCGCAGTCAAGCGCTAGTCTATATATTAAAAAACAAAGTTTTGAAATCAATAAAGGTACATTTCACCTAAAATTTCATCTCAAAATTCATTAATTATCATTGATTCATCACAATTTTCAACCCAGTCCACATCTGAACACAGATCTCTTCTCTAATGAGGATATTTTAAATCCATCTAACCTTCCACTATACTTACTACCGTTCATAAAATAGACACGAACGAAACTTTTATTAAAACGCGAGCATAAATCAAAAGGGGCAATTTCAATACACTGAACGAGTTAAAACAAAAAAGGAAGAATTTATAATGATTTATGTAAATATTTCCCACATACATTCTAGCTACGGAGTTTTGACGTATTCCATACAATGTCGACTTTTTAACAATTCGAAAATAGAACGTTTTTAACTTAACCCTTCCATATTTGACAAAAAAGCGTTTTTATATTTAGAACGCGACGCGGACGGAATAAGAATTTTGTTCTTTTGAAATTTTGAATTTAGAAACTGTTCTAAAATGGAACGATGCATTTATGTTCGTAATATGGATAAACGAAAATAACGGAATCTTTTCTTTTATATTTATAGATTCGGTTTTGTTTCTTTTTGTTTAAAGGTGGTCTTTTCTGTTAGAAACTTCGTTGGAAAACGTCTTTTCATCCAAAATCCCTCAATCCCTCGCTCAAGTCTTCGAACAGTGCATGTTACAGTGATGACATGCACATGTACCTACTACGGCTTTAAGATAATAACTTAACTCAGACTCAAGACAGAGTTAAAACGAGACAGATTTATGTCAGAGCGTATTTGTATCTCGTTTTAACCTCTATCTTGAATCTGTCGTTTTAACCTCAGGTGAGATCGCAGTCAAGGACTATCTTAACATCGAATAAAAAAAAGTCTAGAAATCGAACCTGAATTCAATAAAGATTTATAAATATTTACCGCAAAACCATCGGTACGTTCGTTGTTACAATGCAGGAACTGCATTTCTAAGCCATATCATTTTAACAGTATCTAAGATCGGAAAAAAATATCAGATGTCACATAATGATAGACTAACCCTTCTGCGATTCGATTCTTTAAGGAAAAAGGGGTAATTTTGAGAAAAAAATGTCTACAGTGTAATATTTTGACAATACTGCCGAGTCACGTTACCGCCGGGTGCAAGAAAAATGCAAAAAGTGTCATTTTTTTTATCATTTATATGAAACGACATTTTTTTGGAATCCAAAATTCCTGTTTCCATAAAAGTATCACATCACTTTTTGCTAATGACCGTTGTTTTTTTCTCCGGAATAGATTAAAAATGAATTTCAAATAAATTAATTGACATCCGTTCAAAGAATAATATTGTGATTTTTTCAGCTGAGATAATTTTTTTGAAGAGGTTACGAGTTTATACGAGTATATATACTATACTGTTTGTACGTATATACTCGTATAAGTATCTAAGTATGTTTTGTTTTTTCAGTAGGTATTAAAAAGTTTCCCGCCATATTTTTTTATTTAAAAAGTTTCTTGTTAGGCTGATGTCTATTTGAATTTGAAAGAGAAAATGAATAAATAACTACTTACCTTTATTTCGTACAAAAAAATTATAAAGACATTGACAATAAGATAGAAACAGCAATCATTTGATAAAAAGAAAAATGTTTATTAAAAAAAAAAAGACGTGTAGCACTCGGGGACTGCCGCGGTAAAGCTATTGCATAGCATTTTTTATCAACGCCATCTAGCGGTGAGAGGAGTCCCGTGTCAGGTTATTTTCGTTACGGAATTTTTGGATTCGGTCTCCACGCTCAAGGCCCGCGATAGAAGCTATGTAATAGCTTAAAAGTAAAAGAATTCAAAGAATTATTATTAGACTGATGGGGTGACCTCAGCATTCATGCATTACAGCATTCTTGGTATGTATAACTTTATTAAATTGTTACTAAATTCACGACATGTTTGCATTATACAATATTGTGTGAGTGAAGTTAGCGGGAAACGTCAAACCGTGCCTAATAGCATTCGGACAGAAGTCAGAGCTATACCAAGAATGCGAGCCCGTCACTAAAACAGACGAAAAATATTTCAATAGCAAAACCTCCTGCTGTCGAAATATCTAATAAAAAAACAAAATCACGAAATATTTCTAATTAAAGCACCCGAACCGGGGACGAGCAAAAATGCGGCGGCGGCCGTCCGTTTATTAATTTTCAAAATTTAAACAAAACTGACATTTTTCTCCGTTCGACAATGTTATGTCGACAAAAGCGCGGCAAACATTTTTGCGTTCCATTTTTGAAGCCGCTCCGGTTGTGACGCCATTTCTTCTGAATGAACCAGCAGCTGCGTAAGATAATAATGTAAATCACAAAAATGCGGTTTATTAGTTCTTGTACAATATTGAACTGAATTACTGAGTACCTTGTTACAAATACCTTTTTAGTCTTAAGTTGGTCGTAAGTATTGGTTTTTTAATAAAAAGTAAATGTTATACTTACTTAGTCAGTTAAAAATTAAACGTATTTTAAATCTCAAACTAATACAACAGCTTAATGAAATAAGCAAACCTAGTTTAAGAAATAATAAATTATCTATAAAAATATACAAATAATAATTATTCATAGCATTCAAATTAAAATATAAGCAAAATCGTATACAATAATGTAAAAATTAAATTAACACTAAGCTATCGATATTTATACACTACACTGTATCTTCAGATACGGTGTTTTATCGTAACAGTGATAAATGAGTTGTAATGGCATTAAAATATATATAAATGAAGTCTTAAAATACTAAGAAACTTCATATGGAAATACACTGTATCTCGTAAAATATAATGGAAAAAAAAAAAAACAGAAAATCGCGATTTCTGAGCAATGCTTGTTTTTTAGATACAATAGTATATTGTCGGTCATGACGGATATTACATCCTTTCCGAAGTAGAGCTATAGTTTTTAAACTTTTAAGCTATTGCATAGCTTCTATCGCGGGCCTTGAGCGTGGAGACCGAATCCAGAAATTCCGTAACGAAAATAACCTGACACAGGACTCCTCTCACCGCCAGATGGCGTTGATAGAAAATGCTATGCAATAGCTTTACCGCGGCAGTCCCCGAGTGCCACATGTCTTTTTTTTTGTTATACAACTCAATAGTAAAACCTTGAGGCTCTATGAAGCTGAAGCCAACCGATGTGTAGATATTTAATTTACTTACTGTCGGGTACTGAACACGTGAACCCAAAAGCCATACCTACTCAGCTCTTGCCGCTCGCCCGTCAGACAGCCTGGCACTCGCCAGTCTGTGTTTCCAAATACGCGTGGTTTTTGTTGCGCGTAATTTTCTTAAAACCGTGCGCGCCGCCCGCTTAGTCGATGTGTAATTATGCCTATTTTGATGGAGCTCTTTTTCACCGCACCGGTTAAGGCATGGACACACAACGCGTGACGGGTGGGTACTATACAGGGTGTCCCACGGCTATGCCACATGGAGGGGAAGTACCTTAAATATTGTAGATGGAACATTTTACTGAAAGAAGACTTCATTTTAATTTAAAAAACAATATAAACTGCATTCATAGATTTTTAAATAATTGCCTGGTTGAACCGGGACTCGAACCCGCTATACGAGAAAAAAAATTAACCTGTATCTTTATCATACCAATCGGAAGGCTTCATCATAAGGATTATTTTTTGTTAAATAACATAGCATGAGAAATAAAAGGAAGACCATGAATTTTAGCCTTTGATGTAAAATTTTGTTCAGAAAAATGAAAAGCTGACATTGGCGAATCGACATACAACTGACATGAACTATTACTAATCAGTATGCAATTCGTAGCTCTGTTGCAGCGGGATTGAAGGACAAACCAATAAATCAACAAACAAACACACTTTCGCATTTATAGGTAATATAAGTAAGGATAGTAAGGATCGGGAAATGATGCGTACTTCTCAAGTGGTTCTCAATGTCAGCTTTTCATTTTTCTGAACAAAATTTTACATCAAAGGCTAAAATTCATGGTCTTCCTTTTATTTCTGATGCTATGTTATTTAACAAAAAATAATCCTTATGATGTAGCCTTCCGATCGTTATGATAAAGATACAGGTTAATTTTTTTTCTCGTATAGCGGGTTCGAGTCCCGGTTCAACCAGGCAATTATTTAAAAATCTATGAATGCAGTTTAAATTGTTTTTTAAATTAAAATGAAGTCTTCTTTCAGTAAAATGTTCCATCTACAATATTTAAGGTACTTCCCCTCCATGTGGCATAGCCGTGGGACACCCTGTATATTTATATTTATAGCCTTTTATTACAGACACATACAATATAAATTACAACAAAATACATTTAAAAATTGGTTTACAATATACAATTTACATAAAATACTAAGTAACAATATTCATTTTTTTATTCATTTATTTATTTATTTTAAAGAACAACATCAGATCCCGCCTGATTTTCATCTGTTTGCCCTCTGGCAAAGGCCTCCTCTAACCCTTTCCACACAACTCTGTCTCTTGCCTTTCTAGTCCAAATTTTACCTGCTGTCCTTACTATCTCATCTTCCCATCTGATTCTCTGCCGTCCTTTTCTTCGTTTTCCTATTCTAGGTTGCCAAAGTGTTACCATTTTAGTCCAATTTTCTAGACGGGTGGGTACTAGTTACTATCAAACATACTTTTACTATATTAATAATACAGTTACTTACTAGTAATAAAAAGGATAAACTCCTGATTAGCAAGGTCACCATTCTAGTAACTTGGAACTCCAACGTCTATCATTCAATGTGTCTTTGGCATTATCAGTAACTCTGGTTCTTCTGTTTAGATCTTGCAGGGATTCTGCGAACTCTCTCCATTTGATAAAAATAAGTAAGTAAATACGTAGAGCATCTTTGCTTCCGAGTTATTTTTAAATACAAAATGATTTATTATTACAAATTAGTTTCTTTATTGACATTGAATCTTGGACCGATTTTAATTAAACATAGCTAAGAACACTCCCGACTAATTCACCTTTCAAACAAAAAAAAAAAGACGTGTGGCACTCGGGGACTGCCGCGGTAAAGCTTTTGCATAGCATTTTTTATCAACGCCATCTAACGGCTCACCGTAGAGGAGTCCCGTGTCAGGTTATTTTCGTTACGGAATTTCTGGATTCGGTCTCCACGCTCAAGGCCCGCGACAGAAGCTGTGCAATAGCTTAAAAATAACTTTACAAATGCCGTCGCCATTTACTTCTGTAGCGCCGTGCGTCGCTGCAATCCCGCTTTGTGTGTTATAGCCTTAAGTATACAGGCCTTTAATATATCACTGTATATATTTTTATGCCGAATTTCACTGACGATTTGATTGCCCTAAACACAGTGAAAGTTTCGACGTGGTGTGTTTTTTATCGATTCAATTAAACGATTTAGCGAAAATGGTCCGTTGCCGCAAAATGCTGTATGAGAATGGAACTACCTGTTCTGTGGCACTTTAGTTTTTAACGTGCGGGAACGACAATAATAAATACTTACCTACTCTATTTTAGATAGAGTCTTTTTAAAATCTTTTTGAAAATTCAAATGTGAACCGGAATATTCTATTTTTTAAGCTATTGCATAGCTTCTATCGCGGGCCTTGAGCGTGGAGACCGAATCCAGAAATTCCGTAACGAAAATAACCTGACACGGGACTCCTCTCACCGCTAGATGGCGCTGATAAAAAATGCTATGCAATAGCTTTACCGCGGCAGTCCCCGAGTGCCACACGTCTTTTTTTTTCTTTTTTTTTTTTTAAAGAACGTTAGCCAAGCTGAAGTTGGCTACTATCATCCTATCCCCTCCAAATAAGCGGAACGCTTGTGCTAGGAGTGGGTACGACAATAGTGCAACGGGTGGGATTTGAACCTGCGACCTTTCAGTTTTCAATCCGCAGCTCTAACCGTTGGGCTATTGAGTTTTAAATTATTCACAATATTTACTAATGTTATAAACTAGCTTTTGTCCGCGACTTCGTTCGCATCGATTGGGGTTTTTTAATTCCCGTGGGAAGTCTTATTTTCTGAGATAAAAAGTAGCCTATGTGTTATTCCAGACTATAATCTATCTCTGTGCATTTCAGCCAAATCGGTTCAGTAGTTGCGGCGTGATTGAGTAACAAACATCCATCCATACATCCAAACTTTCGCATTTAGTCCTATAATATTAGTAGGAATTAGTAGGATGCAAAAATGTGTTTGTTTGTTGGTTTGTCCTTCAATCACGCAGCAACAGAACAATGGATCGACGTGATTTTTTTCATGAGTATTTAGGACTAGGAGAGAGATATGCTAGTATGGTGGGAGGCTTTGGCCGTGGCTAGTTACCACTCTGCCGTCAAAGACGTACCGCCAAGCGATTTAGCGTTCCGGCGCGATGGCGTGTAGAAACCGATTAGAGGTATGGGTTGAATCTACACTGCCATACCCCTTCCAAGTTAACCCGCTACCATCTTAGACAGCATCGTCACTTACCATCAGGTGAGATCGCAGTCAATAAAAAAAAAAAGATAATATTTCGCACATTTCTAACCTTAATATGATAATTTGCGATCTAACACTGAAATAGCACAGGGGTGCGCATGACCCACCTGCAGTATCTTATCGATACAAAGCCGGGAGCAAGCACAAAGGGCTCGACCCTTCGCCTTTCGTGTCTATGGTTCGCAAAAAACTGACAAAAAACGGGAAAGATGGCAAAGCTGTCTCAATTTTTAACAAAAAAGCCCCGCCAAGGTTAAGACCCATGGGAAAGAGTTAGCGAACTCCCTTTTCCCGAAAGATGATATATTCCGCGTTTTTTTTTTCTTTTCTAACTCGCGTAACTGTTTCGCGAGGGTACCGTTTCAAAGCGTTTTAAGAATCACGAAATTCACCCCTTTTAGGAAGTAACAGATGATACGCCGTGAGATAGTTTTTTTTTTTTCTTCTTAACACTTTGGTGCGCTTGATTTATTACTGTTTGCAGTAATTTGAGACTTTTATAGACATTTTGTGCCGTTGTGGAGGATTTTTAAATCGATTTAATAACGGTTTCGCGCGAAATGTGTGGAATGGTATCTTTTGACGAATTAACGTTAGATGCGTTAGATACAGGCGCCAAAATTATTATTACTTTTACATTATCTTACCTAATGTATCTTATTTGTCGGGTGGGAGGCTTTGGCCGAGGCTAGTTACCACCCTATCGTCAAAGACGTGCCGTCAAGCGATTTAGTGTTTCGGCACGATGGCGAGTAGAAACCCATTAGAGGTATAGGTTGAATCAAGTTGAATGTACACTGCCATACCCCTTCCAAGTTAGCTCGCTAACATCTTAGACTGCATCGTCACCAACCATATGCCTTTCCTATATAATTCCGTCTACAAAAACGCGCTCGAATATTACGTCAGTTTACATCGCGCGGCGACGCGCGGTTCCTTTGACGCGAGTGTCAACCAATCACGTTCGAGGACAAACCACGCCCACATCCAGAACAAAGATGGAATGGAGTGGCGTTAGTACTATTTTCGTATAAAATCTCATCAAAATTTTATTTGGATGGGACGTGTAAACCAGACTTTTGCATTTATATAAAATAATATAATTGCGGTTGAGCGTGTAATGAATATAAATCAAAGAATATTCAATTATTATGCATGTACGCAACGGATACACGTACAAACATATTTTTGCCATAGTTAATTGAATCACTTAAATTAAAAATATAATGTATTTATTTATTAGTTATTTATTACATAACATTGTATATTAATAACTTCCAACTTGACGTTTTATAAAAATAATCACAATTTCTATTTTTATAACTTTTTCAGTGTTTATAATATCTATAGTAGGGATGTTGTGGATGCAGTTTTTTTTTAAAGTTGCGGATGCGGATGCGTATATCCGCAGCATCCCTATCTATCTGTATGTACGTAATACGTACATACAGATTAGGGACGTACGTACGACGTATACATACAAACATACATACATAGTTAAATACATACAAACAAACATAGGTACAGTACACAGTTTTCGCAACTAGCAACATCCACATCCGCATGACCATCCGCATTGATTATTGCGGATGCAGATGCGGATGTCCAACTCAATGCGGAATATCCGCAACTTACCTAATCTATAGGTACGTAATACGTACGACGTATACATACAAACATAGTTATATAGTTAAATACATACAAACACGTATACATAGTAAAATACATACATAATCATAATTCATACGCGGATAAAAAGTTTTACTTCGAAAAAAATAACACGACTCCATTCTTTTTGTAATGCAATTGTACGACATTTTAGTAGCACATTTTTTATCATAGCAAAATTAAAAAATACCCAGCTTATGCTGTAAATTAAATAAGAAAACGATATACTTACAAGTGAAATGTTATTTCATCTCTTTTTTGATGGATTTCCGAACGTTTTTTGCATGATTTGACTGCAAACGACGGCTTTTTTAACGATCAAAAATACGAGCGATACGTTGAAGCGCGTGCGGCCGACTGATAACAAAGACAAGAGACTTTTGCAAATTCTATTGTCTTTTTGAGCGCGTTTTTTTTCTTCTAAGGGCCTATCCTTATATATCGATGATCGTCACTTACCATCAGGTGAGATCTTAGTCATGGGCTATCTTGTTATGAAAAATAATTTACTATTTGTATCTTATACATTTACTAGAATATAGATATTGTAAGATATTGTCACTCCGGGAAAACAAAGACTTCATATGGGACTTCCGAGTAGAATAGAATAATTTTTTATTCAAATAAACTTTAACAAAGTACTTTCGAATGAAAAACCTAAATGTGAATATTGTATGCACTGATGCTTTTATCAATTAATATCTACAAAAATTTTTCACCTAAAGATTTTGTCGGTCAAACGAGAACGAACGTTTCTAATAAGTACAAATTGCTTAACCTTTTGTCCACCTATTACGGGTCCACACGACCGAGCGTTTTTGTAATTTTTTTCACCACATTGTCGCGTTTTTTACGTTTCTCCCAATCAAAAAGCATTGTCCACCTCACAATAGAGGTGTTCTTTTTCGACCGCTTTGCTCTTGGTCAGGGAAGAAAAAAGGTCATTGGGGTCAGAAGTCGCACGATATACCATTGTGTGGACAAATAAATTATTTATTCGCCCACTTTTAAAGACACGAGGGTCATATTTATTCAATATTGCAAATAGTTCGGGTTAAATTCCAGATTTGTGTATTTCTTTGAGGAATATGATATCGGTGTGACCGGGGGTCACTTTTAATTTCAAGAAAGGGTTTAAAAGGTTTGCATTAGGTACCTATTGACAATTATTATTATAGATTAAAATATATTTCAAAAATGTATTCAGTGAAGTTTTACAAGAAATATAATATTTGTGCGACTCTTGCAATAGTCGTGTTTCTTGAAAAATGTAAGATATTTAATAACGAAGAATTTTAATACAGAAGGCAATATTTTTGGATAAAAAATGTCAAACGCGACTTTGTGAATTAATTCAAAAATTCTTATCCTACGGTCGTGGTAAATATAAAAAAAAATATATATTATATTATATTGTTATATCTATGTTAGTATTAATACAACTTGTGTACAAGTGGTAAATTCACTTGACGATTCAAAAGCACTTTTTAAAAGTTTATTTAAATAAAAGCTATTTTATTTTATTCTATTGTAATGTTTTGTAATGTCATGAACTATCTTACAAAAATGCAACCAAACATTCCAAAAATTTTATAATTAACGGTAGGTAACTGTTTTTAAATCTGCATAGAAACTTAAAATGTAGTACTAGATAATGCCCGGAAATTCATCGCCGTGGATTTTGATTCCCGCGGTAATTCTATAATTTTCCGGGATAAAATATAATCTAAATATATAATATAATAAATTGTCAAATTTCATCAAAATCCATCTTCACAAACTTTACGCACAGCCAACAAAAATAAAAATTTAAAACCAAACAGCTGCAAATAAAAAATTGAGTTTTCTCTTGTTTCTTGTTCTCTCAATTTGAATAAAAAAACAAAAGTTTTCTCTTTATATAAAAGATTAATCGCGCATAATTTTATAGAGCCGAAAAAACATATTTAATGTAGTTTAACCTTGGCATCTTCCATTCAGTTCGCGGTCTCAGCCACCCCATTGATCCTAACCAGTACCATTTCCCACGAATCACCCCAATTTTAGGGTTATCTCGAGCATTAAAAAGTTGATACGTTTAAAAGTGCATCTTTTTTAGAATTGAATTTTTTTCGTTTTTTTTTTTGGAAAAAATGATAAAAGTGTGTGACCCCATTTCCTGATGAGGTCTCGACATTGTGAACTAGACTTAACCCCGGGTGTTTGGAAATTCGATCCAGTTTTTTTTGTAAATATTTTTGGGTTATTTTTACGCAGGTATCGGATTAGATATTTTCGCGTGAGAGTATGACCAAGTATTATTTCATCTCTATTTTTTTTTTTATATTTGATTGCAAAAAATTTACCATTAGGTACAATTTAAAATTTTGACGACCTCCCTGGCGCAGTGGTGACCGCTATGGTCTTATAACTGGGAAGGTCTTGGGTTCGATTCCCTGTGGGGGCAATTTGGGAATTGAGAATATTTGAATAGTATTTCGTCTGGTCTGGTGGGAGGCTTTGGCCGTGGCTAAGCACCTTACCGTCAAGGACGTGCCGCCAAGCGATTTAGCGTTCCAGCACGATGGCGTGTAAAAACAGATTAGGGGTATGGGTTAAATGTTCAATGCCACAGAGCTTCGAAGTTAGCCCGCAAAAATATATTGTTCTTTGGTGAAGATCTATTAAATATTATCGGAGATAGAGGACATAACTTCTCGCGGACAGTAGCAAGTCACTCTAACCTTTTTCCACGCGGACGAAGTCGCGGGAATCAGCTAGTCCAGGAATAAAAATAAGCAACTAACTAACTAAAATAAGCCTCGCTATACAACGAGGGAATAGCGCCAGTGTTTTGGGCACCATGCCCATAAACGACCACTTGGACGGCCTGTATTTTTTGTAAATATAAGTAGTGGTAGTTTTAATTTATTTAAGTTATTTATTTAAGTTTTTATTTTGTTATATTTATAGTAAGCAACTAACTGAGAACTTCTACCTTTTTTGAAGTCAGTTAAGAAGCCTGTTACAGCCAAGCGTATTTAAAAAGTTAATTTAACTCGAAACAACGCGAAACATAATCGTCATTTTAAAAAGAAAATCATGTTTTTCTCGAAGACGATGCATCAGAAAATTCCTTTTGGAACGAATTCCATTATCAGTTATTAAGAATCCGATATAATTGCTTCAATATTAAATAACTAGTACCCGTTCGGCGACGCTGCCCTTTTTTCCCCGGCCATATAAAGTATAATAAAGTGCTTTGTAATAAGTACGAGTTATTACATGAAATATGGAAAATATTTTCGTGTAAAAACGTTTGCTTACGACGAAGATAATGATCGATGTTTCTTTGTTTGAAAAATGTTCACTTTTAGGACTTTACTTGTTAGCTGCAGTAAATGTATATGGTAGGTATACAACTTGAAGTCTACGACTTTGTTCGCGGCGATTTAAGTCTTTTTAAACCCGTAAGAAGTTTCTCTTGTAAGTTTCTTGCATTGGAAAGTGCAGTGTAGACAGAGCTCCCACTAGATGAACCGACGACACCAACGGGAATGGGTCTGCTTTGTCTGCCTCCTAACATGTCGCACCTTGAAAACAAAAGTGGCGTTTTACAAAAATGAAATTTTTTAGTAAGTATGACCATTTAAAGTTTTGACGCAGCATTTTTTTCAATATCTTAGCAAATAATTGGAAGAAAAGAATGCAATTAACTTCATTTGTCAGTTTGACTATCTAATTTCAGTAGTGTACTGAAAACATGCCAGTAAATTATGGAGTTAATTTAGAAAACATGGTTTTAAAAAAAAGTTCCACATAGTGCCACTTTTGTTTTCAAGGTGCGATGTATTGAAGTATGTACCTACGTTTGCATTTTTGAAACTTCATTGCGGAAACAATGTATACGTACCTATAGCATAGTTTTGTTACCTATTGTAAAAAAATTTTTTTTTTTAAAGAGCAACTGCTGAGTTTCTTACCGGCTCTTCTCAGCAGAATCTGCATTCCGAACCGGTGGTAGATTTATGACGTGTCATAAGAGCTACAAGTTGGCCTACATGAAATAAATAAATTTTGATTTTAACAGATGATATCCGAAACTAGGTTCACAGCTAAATCTCACATAGCAATACAAAACTATAATATCTACTTAACAAATCATCCATCAGGTAACTCCCATGGGGGAACTGCTATAATTATTAAGAAAAATATAAAGCATTATCTTATACAACCAATATGCACGGATAAAATTCAAGCCAC
This sequence comes from Hipparchia sbordonii, assembly GCA_038048805.1. NCBI lineage: Eukaryota > Metazoa > Arthropoda > Insecta > Lepidoptera > Nymphalidae > Hipparchia > Hipparchia sbordonii. Next base: position 5,396,819 of record JBBIWI010000019.1, read on the forward strand.
TTCGATAAAAATTATAGACAACAAAGTTGAAACTACACTATCGGCAGTGTACTGCCCACCAAGGCACACGATCACATCAAATGATTTTAGTGATTACTTTCTTCACCTTGGCGCTAGATTCATTTGCGGAGGTGACTGGAACGCAAAACATACCAGCTGGGGATCAAGGCTAATAAGTCCCCGAGGCAGACAACTATTCAATGCTATTAACGGCCTTCAGCTACAATACGCATCCCAAGGTGAACCAACCTATTGGCCCACAGATCGAAATAAAATACCTGACTTACTGGACTTCTATATCACAAAAAATGTAAACCACAGCAATATGAGTGTTGAATCATGTATCGACTTAAATTCTGACCATACACCAGTAATATTAAATATTAACAGTAAGCCAGCTCAAGTTGTCTTCCCTAATAGACTATATAATAGAAAAACAAATTGGGAACAGTTTAGTTCCCTCCTAGAAAGAGTCACTGATCTAAAAGTACCTTTGAAATCACCAGAGCAGATTGATATGGCAATAGAAATGTTTTACAAAGTCATCCATAGCACACTACAAGATTCAACTCCAATAACCAGCACTAGACCTACGAAACAGCATTCTTATCCAAAATTCATTAAAGACAAAGTCCAAGAACGACGGCACTTACGAAAAATATGGCATAGTACCAGATACCCATCAGATAAGAAGGAATTCAATAGAGTTTCCAAAGAATTGACAATACTTATAAACAATATGCAAAATTCAAAGCTCCAAAATTATATCTCAAAATTAACGCCTACACAGGACACAAACTATTCTTTATGGAAAGCCACGTCAAAAATGAATAGGCCAAACAGTCATATACCGCCCATAAAAAAGCTAAATAACGAGTGGGCTAGATCTGACAAAGATAAAGCTACAGCGTTTGCATTACATCTAAGTAAAGTATTTCAGCCATTACCTAGTGTAAGAACTGAACAAGATAATGCCGTAAGAGAATATCTGGAGTCAGCTTCACAAATGTGCTTACCATTAAAATGTGTTACACCACAAGAACTCAAAAAAGAAATTAAAAGCTTACAGGAAGGTAAATCAGCTGGTTATGATCTTGTAGACGCCACAATACTCAAACACATTCCTAAAAAGAGCATCTTATTCTTAACATATGTTTTCAATGCATGTTTGAGATTATCCTACTTTCCAAGTCAATTTAAAATAGCACAGGTAGTCATGCTCCCAAAACCTGGAAAACCACCCAACGAAGTTGAGTCGTACAGACCCATTAGTATACTCCCCGTTTTATCAAAGCTACTAGAAAAAATCCTTCTAAGTAGAATGAAACCACACCTCACACAATGCATACCTAGCCATCAGTTTGGTTTCAGAGAAGGTCATGGCACGATTGAACAAGTGCACAGACTAACAGACGTCATAAGCCGTACCTTAGAGAGTAAAAAATATTGTTCAGCTGTGTTCCTCGACATAAGTCAAGCATTCGACAAAGTGTGGCATGAGGGCTTATTGTACAAAGTGAAGAAGACCTTACCACACTCATTCTTTGCCATACTGAAATCGTTTCTGAGCCAAAGATGCTTTGAAGTGAAGTTCAAAGGCGAATATTCGGGATTATACGAAATCTTATCGGGAGTTCCGCAAGGAAGCATACTAGGCCCAATCTTATACCTGATCTTTACTGCAGATCTGCCTGAAAATGATTATACCGTTACTGCTACATATGCTGATGATACCGCACTATTGTCAGTACATGACGATCCTGTCACAGCAACCGCTAACCTGCAAAAACAATTGGTTGATGTTGAAGAGTGGCTGCATACATGGAGAATACGAGCTAACCAGAGTAAATCTTCACATGTAACGTTTACCCTGAGAAAAGAAACATGCCCAACTGTTACTTTGAACAATGAAACGATACCACAAGCTGATTCTGCCAAATACCTAGGGATGCACTTGGACAGACGACTGACCTGGAAAAAGCACATATGGACAAAGCGTAAACAGCTGGATACCAAAGTGAGAAACTTAACATGGCTCATAGGAAAACATTCGCAGCTATCACCAACCAGCAAGATCACTGTGTACAAGGCTATTCTAAAACCGATTTGGACATACGGCATCCAATTGTGGGGTACAGCCAGCAACAGTAATGTCGAAATACTAGAGAGATTTCAAAGTAAGACCTTAAGGAACATGCTAAATATACCATGGTACATTAGCAACAAATACATCCACCAAGATCTACAGATGAAGACGGTAAAACAGGAAATCGTGTACATAAGCAAGCGGTATCAATCCAGACTCTCAGGACATTCAAACATACTAGCTTCGCAACTAAAGGGAACTGGAAGCTTACAGTTCACTAGATTAAAACGAAAAAGTGTGTTTATCTAATTAATTAATGACACCGACAATGTGATGCGAGTGAAACGTCAATGGACAATTTGCTCCAAGCTCAAGCCAATTTCAGATTGTTATCAGCCACCAGAACGGCTTATTGTTTTCAACAAAACAGATCGCCGCGTCGCAGAAATGATAAAAGAAAAAAAAAAAAAAAAAAAAAAACAGATGAGTCGCAGCGCTGGATATAGGCATCACAAGACCGAGACATGTGGAAGGTTTAAGTATGCTATTCTATTATATAAGTGACGATTCAGTCTAAGATGGACGGGGGTTGACTTGCAAGGGGGTCTTGCAAGTAATATTGTATGGATGCTTGATGATTTTTTTTATGTGATGACAAGATAGTTTTTGACTGCGATCTCACCTGATGGTACCTAAGTGAGGATGCAGTCTAACATGGTAGCGGGCTAACTTGGAAGGGGTATGGCAGCGTACATTCAACCAATACCCCTAATCGGTTTCTACTCGCCATCGTGCCGGAACACTAAATCGCTTGGCGGCACGTCTTTGACGGCACGGTAGTAACTAGCTACGGCCAAAGCCTCCCACCAGACAAAAGCACATTCAGAACACAACAAGAACCCTCAGGCATGCAGGTTTCCTCACGCCGCGACATTTTCCTTCAACGTGCAAAAAGTTTTTGCCAAAAACACGTAAAAGCTAGCTATTTAATTTCTTGAAACATATCGTAGGTACATAACTCCAAAACGTTAGAAGACCCCGCTGAAAATATGGCCAAAGTCCTTAACCACTTGATTACTGCTACTCGTAAAATACAAGTAGGTAAGTACCTACTTAAAATTTTTTATCAGCGTGTCTAATTATATACGTACAAGCAACAATTTTATTCTTCAACAGTATTAAAATGATTCAAAACAGTTTCTTAGTAAAAAGCGCCCCGATACACGCCGAGCTAAAAATATAATTTCCATCCGAGTTCCATCGTTTAATACAAAAATCGCAATAATTAACTTCGTTACAGGCCAATAAATTACAATACGAGAAAGAAATGCAACACGGCACGCACACCAGCGCACACAGTACGTGTTTATTGACGCACACAGCGGTATTCGTTGCGAGTGATTAGGGATGTACGCAATGTCTACGAGCAACGATATCGAATTATGATAATTTTTATGCACGATAGTTTATGACTTACCTGCCGACTCTTCTCGTTCTCTTAAAATCTGTCATGCGAATAGCTTAGAAAATTGTATTCATTTGATACATAAGAAACTTATGTTTGACGTATGAAACTAAATGAATAGATTTTATAAACAGTCACTGCTCCACATATCGAATATGTTGTGGGTCTTAACCATGGAATAGAAAAGTCTTGACTTATATGAAATTACTCATTTTAGATTTTATCGGAAATCTTGTACAATGATTGCTTTATTTTAAAGCCCGAAATCGTCATTCTAGGACTTTTAAAGTCAGACCAACTTGCATTGCAAATCGTTTAGCTAAATCAGATGGAGAGTTCATCTACTGATCTTTATGATTTGATCACTCCGAGCATATCTCTCTCAATAGCCCGCTAGGTATGTTTGAAATTAACTCGAATAAGCACATAGAGTTCATATATTAGAAAAATAACATAGAGGTGCAAATGATTCTTCTTTTTTGTTATCAACTAATAGACGTCCTGTTAAACAAGGGTCTCTTGTATGAATTTTCACGGCCTCGGCCTTGCGCCGGCTGCCTCCAGCGGCTTTCTGCGACTCGTTTAATATCGTCGGTTCACCTAGTGAGGGGATCTGCCAACACTGCGCTTCCTGGTACGGGTTCATAAAATGATTAAAATGGTACATTTTCTTTGATTAAACATTAAAAGCATTCTATGCCTGCCCTAATTTAAATCCCAACATGCACGTCACTTTACCGACCTTATTATAATATCTCATATCGATGTCACCGAGCAGAGACATCTCTATAAGGTCTGATCGCAAATACATTGATATTATGATTTATCGCCAACGCTGGCCACAAGTTGTGTGTAATGCACACATACACGTTATTATGTGGACGAATGAAGTGAACTGGTGGCCCGGACAGTGTTCTATAATATTATTTTAATCTGATAACTTGAATACAAAAATTGGTTGCATTATAGATAATATGCAAGTTCTATGCAGATATAGATTAGAGCGCATTGTTGGCACACTCCCCACTCGGTGGACCGACGACATCAAATGAGTCCCACGGAGCCGCTGGCTGGATGCAGACGGCGCAAGACCTATGTCTGTGGAAGTTTTTTTTTTATTCTATGACAAGATAGTTCTTGACTGCAATCTCACCTGGTGGTAACTGACGATGCAGTCTAAGATGATAGCGGGCTAACTTGGAAGGGGTATGGTAGTGTAGATTCAACCCAAACTTAGTTAGTTTAGCGCCGAAACGCTAAATCGCTTGGCGGCACGTCTTAGACGGTAGGGTGGTAACTAGCAACGGCCAAAGCCTCCCACCAGACAAAAAGTTCATGCAAGAGACCTTTGTCCCGATATCTATCGGTTGATAAGGAAGAAGATAAATTGGAGTAGGCAGAAAAGGCATATTCTTCGACTGATGGTCGTTGGGATCCCAAAGTGCTGGAGTGGTGACCCCGCACCGGTAAGCGAAGTATTGGTAGACCTACCACTAGGTGGACCGACGACCAGACTAATTGCAGGGGCCCGCTGGATTCAGGCGGTGCAAGACCGTGACCTGTGGAAGGCAATATCGGTCAATACCCGAACAGTCTAGCAGGAATTACTTCATTGGCATAAGAATTTCATTTCTTCCCTAAAAAATTAAATCTAAATAAAACTAAATAGTCACTATAAATCTAATCTGATTCTAATACTTCATTAGATTCCATCGCATGGTGGCTTGGTACCCAAGATGTTGACAGCATTTGCCCCTTTGAATGGCCAAACTAATTCGTTCGCCATGGTACATTTCAAGGTACAAGGTACAGGTCAGTGCTAGGTTTATTTTAAAAGCTTTTGAAAGCTCTCGAGCCCTATGGCTAGCCCAAGGTCCCTAACCTAGAAAAAAGGCTTTCGTCTGATTTCTACACTTATAAGATTTGTATATAGGTTAATATTGTTTATAATAAAACTAGTAATAAAATAATTTGAGAAAAATATTTATTAAATAGCTACTTAAATAAAATCTAAATTTTTCATTTGTTATTTTTTTCACGATTTTAGTTTTCCATTGATTTCAAATTCTTGATTAGTCGATTTCAACATGGATTGTCCTACCTCTATGAAATTAATTTTTGTTTGTTTAACGCGATTGCCTAGAAGATGCATTCCTCACAATATACTCTATGACGACCTCCCTGGCGCAGTGGTGAGCGCTGTGGTCTTATAACTGGGAGGTCTCGGGTTCGATTCCCGGCGGGGGCAATATAGGAATTTATAACTTCTAAATTGTCTCTGGTCTGGTCTGGTGAGAGGCTTTGGCCGTGGCTAGTTACCACCCTACCGTCAAAGACGTGCCGCCAAGCAATTTAGTGTTCCGGCACGATGGCGTGTAGAAATCGATTAGGGATATGGGTTGAATTTACACTGCTATACTCCTTCCAAGTTAGCCCGCTGTCATCGTCACTGACCATCAGGTGATATCGGAGTCAAGAGCTATCTTGTCATCGAATAAAAAAAAAATGACGAAAAATTGCCGACCGTGCCATGCAAGTTTAGTGTTCCGATGTGCGTTTCTATGTATATCTATTTCGATGGTTACGTAGCTACGCGAGACAATCCGGGACATTGTGCGGCGGGCAAAAATAAACCGGTGACATTTACACGCTAAACAGAATCAAACTACTCTAGTGTATTCTACGAATCCGATATACCTATACAGTAGCTGAGATGAAATGATTTATCTCCAGGAAACATTGTTAAGGAGTGATAGATTATTTTGATAGGGCCAAATAGTTCGTTGGTGCTTTTCTCAGTCTACCTGTAACAGAAGGCTTTCAAATTCAAAAGGAGAATGCCAGATTGTGACCCAGCAATTTACAGAAAATGTAAATTAATTAAAAATGTCCTATGAATATATGATCGTTTTAAAATAAATCATTTGTATCGTAAAAGTAGAGGATAAAAATTCACCAAAAATTGGACAAAATACTATCGGAGACAGAGGACATAACTTCTCGCGGATAGTAGCAAATCACTGTAGAGTTTTTCCACGTGGACGAAGTCACGGGAGTCAGCTAGTTAATTTATAAGTTAGTCTAATCTTAGAAGTTAGGTTACGATGGGGCTGGCGTGTCCTTGTCGGACGAAAGTCCCCTAAAACTCGAGATTAAAAAAAAAATATTCGTAACTTATATACTTAGATACAAATACTAATTAGTAGGTAAGAATTTAATCGACAATCAAGTATTCAATATCGATTTTTTCTCTATCATAATATTTATCTTCATCACCGGCAATCCATAAAAGGCGCAGATTTCTTCTCAGAGAAGGTTTATAATTATGATATACTATATGATACCCGCGACTTCGTTCGCGTGGTTTATGGTTTTTTAATTCCCGCGGGAACTCTTTAATGTCCGTGATAAAAAGTAGCCTATGTGTTACTGCAGAATATAATCTAGCTCTGTGCTAAATTTCAACCAAATCGGTTTAGTCGTTGCTGCGTGATTGAGTAACAAACATACATCCAAACTTTCGCATTTATAATATTATATAATATAGGATAATTTGAAGCATGACGTGATACTTAATTGTAAAAAGAAAAAAGTTTTCTTTATTACCTACTTAAAATAAAACTTAAGAGGAAATGCGGGGCGGTCTTTTCACCATACAAACGCTTTCGCCTTATTCCTCTCTGGTTAATGATCGTAGGGCAATGATTTTTTGCAATTAAATATCTAAATATCAACCTCTTCTGCGCCTCTAGGTTTTCCTTTATGAAGATGCTTTATCATTCTACATTTTATCCCGGAAAATGAAAGAGATAATCCACGCAGATGAAGTCGCGAGCATCATCTAGTAAAAAAAGATACTACCGGCCGAATTGATAACCTCCTCCTTTTTGGAAGTCGGTTAAAAATAAGCCCTAATGTCTTTAACATATTATTATTATTATGCAAATAAAAAGATAACTTCTTTGCGTAGCATTTTAACAGACTCAATAGCTCAACGGTTTTAAGGGTGCTGACTGAAAAATGAAAGGTCGCAGGTTCGAGCCCCACCCGTTGCAATATTGTCGTACCCACTCCTAGCACAAGCTTTCCGCTTATTTTGAGTGGAGAGGAGAATATAAGTCAAATTCAGCTTGGCTAAAATTCTTTATTTAAAAAAAAAACTTTATCTAGTTTTCAGGAAATATAACCTACTTATACAATCCATCAAATTAAATAGGTTGTAGGAATTAGCAACTCTGTGTTAAAACGACGTAACGTTAGTTTTGAAATATTAGTGCCACAAGACTTAAGTTGATAACCGCAAAAAAATATGTACTTATTTTTTATACAAAAGTTTACGCTCATAATCAGGGAGGTAGGTAATTTTCAGGTGATATTCGTAAATTTCCTAATTTTCGTAAAATCTAAGTAAATGAAAATCTAGAAAACAATTATTATCTATAATCTTTCCATTGATATAAGATAAGGAATTAATCCTTACTAATATTAATATTATAAATGGGAAAGTGGGATTGTTGGTTTGTGCTTCAATCACGCTTCAACAGAGCTACGGATTGACGTGATTTTTTATCCCGGAAAGAGAACTCGCGGAATTTTTAAAACTAATTTAGTCGAAGTCGCAGGCATCAACTATTTTATAATAAGTATGGTGATTATATATACATGTAGAGCCATAGGATATATATTTACAGATTATTAGCCTTATATATTAATTTCCTAAAAACTAAGTAATTCATATTAAAAATATTAAAATGGGATTAACTCGAGATTATTCTCGTTCGATCGAAAAAAGAATAATAATTTCTCAGAATTATCAGCATAGATTTACATGCACATTAAAAATACATATCTACGCATTGGATTGTGATCCTCCTTATATGTCGATGTGGATTGTAGGCGTAATATCTTTTATTTATACAGTTTAACAATGATCCTAAAGCTTATAAACATGTAGGAATTCGTCTCGATTGAAAATAAACAAGAAAAATTGCCAATCGAAAACATTGGTCGGTCGAAGGTCGCGGTGTACCATTGCGCCCCAGATTCCGTCTCGTTGTGAACATAAAACATCGTCCGACCTTACAGTTAACCCTACACTAAAACAGCTAAGGACCCTTTCTTACGTTTTTTGGCGGAAAAAAAACGCTCCGAGCGCCTTCTTTACCCGCTTCAGTATTCGTGCCCCAGCGGCTGCAACGAGCGGTCGCTTACGATAACACGTAATTCATATTTCGAACATACAGGAGCGCGGGAAAATTTGACAGCTGTCATGCCCATCATAGATAACATACTAAAGGAATATTCGGAGGACCGAACAGACGATTGAATAGCACCGCGTTTCGAAGAATCGAATATTTTCAATAACACAAGCCACTGTTTATATTATGATTCGATACAATTTAAGCGGCTGGGCATTGTTTTAAAATAATTTCGACATTGTCGGTTGTACGTATTGTGCTAATTGTTTAATAAATCCCTGGGATCGGATAAGTTTACATTTTTGTATGTTATAAACATTTTAATTTCGCGTTGTGATCGTGCGTAGTTTTTATGAATGTTTTTGCGTGCGGCGCGGTGGTGGGGGAAGGGTGGGGCCTGCGCTGACTCGTCCCTCTCCTATCGAGTATTTTGATTTAGTTTCCAAGTCTTACGCGGTTGTGGCAATTTTTTCAGTCGCGTGTGTTAAAGCGCGCGCGGCTGTGTCCTTTTCGTTGAGTTCCGAATTTTATTTCGCGTTCTTTTTTCGAATTTTTCACGCGCTCCTATCGCGGGCGCTTAGAAACTTTTTTTTTCAGTTGTGCAAGTTTTAGTACAAACTTTTTTCGTTACAAAACTGTGTGTGTTCGAATTGTGTGATCTTAATTGGATTTTGTGACAAACGTTTCTGACGCTGTGTGACTCTAATGTTTGTTTGTTCTTTCTTTTCAAATTTGGATGTCATAGATTAAGGTAAGACAAAATTTTTAAATTCTATATTTTTCATCGGAATAATAACATAGAGCTCTCACTTTAATGTAGAGTGCAAAAAGTTTAATGTAGCAGATTACAAAGTTAAAATAATGTAATGTGTAAAAATGAGTTTTTGTCGCAGTCTATTTTTTGTATTACTTATTTAAATATCTATTTAAATATAAATTTAAATGTTTTATTGGAAATGAATATTTAATTGATTTTTAAAACTATTGAATATCTTTTAAACTCTACCTTCTTAAAATAAAAAAATGTAGGTGCGTAGAGACAACAAAATAAAATATACTTTTCTTTAGTAGTTAGTTAACCTGATAAAACAATCAAAAATGCATAAGCATAGGGTCACAGGTTGTTAAAGATCACGCTGACACGGAATTCAATTTCAACTTGAAATGTGTTTCTTAATGTAATTTCAATCTCGTTTTTTCGCTAAAATGATTTGCGGGGAAAAAATATTTACTGAAATCAAAGAAAATTAAGCATAATATATATCTTCAAAACAAGATAATAATTAAAAAACTAAAACTATATCATTCATTACTTAAACTATTTAATGGAATGTTGATTACTTTACTTTGATTTCATTCTAAATTAAAAATAGTTAAATTGATTGATTATAATAGTAACAACGTCATAATATAAGAATAAACTTATATTAATGTAAGTGCATTTTTATTGAGAGACGGGCGGCATACCTACTTATTATTATATCTAATTGTTTACATTTGCTAGTTGTTTAATTAATTATTAATTCAAAAAGTTGAGCGCTTATTCAAATAAGTGCTCAACTTTTTGAATCCACGTCATCCGCTCAAAATTTAACTGAAATCGTGGTAATTATTATGAAATAAAAAAAGGTTAATAGGTATTTAAAAAGTTGTATGAAATAATTAACTCAACAATAATAAATTTCTTAATTTATACAATAGGTAAATGCAATTAATAGGTCGTATCATTTTCAAGCAACTTGTTTTAGTAGTAGTAGCAATAACTAGTTAGGTACGTATATTTTAAAGATACGAGTAGGTACTACTTAACTTATTAGTGTAAAATTTAGAAAACTAATCACAGATTTATTATTATATACTTAGACACTTAATTGTTTCTTTCTCTATTATTATTTATTAGTTATTAATTCATCGGCAAAATTTTCACAAAAGAAATACAATTTTTTACAAAACCATATTTATTTATTTAAACGTTTATACGTTTTTATATTACATTACATTATGTGTGTGTGAATGATTAATTATTAATAATAAGTTCTGATCTATGTAAATATTAAATATCACCTTTAAACAAAACAAACAAAATTAAAAAAAAGATAAAAGTTTTCCAAGGTCTGCTTTTTTTTTTATGTAAAAAATAACAAAATGTTAGACTAGATCCGTTTAAGATACCTTTCTAATGGAAGGCAATCACCGCTTGCCACCATTTTAGGTGGAGTAATTACAGAAAAAGCGTAATTAACACCGCAGGGCAGAAAGCCGAGCCAATAGCGCTAACAAAAAATAGTTTTTTTTTTGTCGTACCCACTTAAGTATATGACTTTTTCTAGCAAGCAATTTAAAAAAATTATGTAAGTACGTATTTACTTCTTTTAGCTCTACCAGTACCATGTTTACATTTTACTGTAATATTATTAGGTAATTTATCAGACAACCATGAAGGTTGTAATTTTAATTTATAATATTATGTTAAACTTCATACGGTTTTTTATCATTAACAAAGTTTCTAGCTCAGCCTCATATTCCTCATTGTTGAAGGTCATGACCATTAATCAAATACTTAATAGTCGAGGTTTTCTTGCAGTGCACTCTCAAGTCTTTCCACATTAGGTAACTAACTTTAGTTTTTGTTTACAACTATACTTAGATATTGATTAAAAACTAATGACAAAAACAAATATAACTGTTAAAAGCAATAAACTTTCCTATGTAGTCAAAATAATACTAAAAAATTAATTGCCGGCTCTTCTCAGCAGAATCTGCATTCCGAACCGGTGGTAGAGTCATGACGTGTTATAAGAGCTACAAGTTGGCCTACATGAAATAAATAATTTTGAATTTGAAATTTAATAAAATACAAGATGCGGACCGAAATTATTTCAAACTTATGTTTTTTGTTAAATAAGATGATTTCATTAGGTTTCCCGTAAACTTATTACCTAAACCACACAATTTTCCTCGTGTTTTTGTAACATTCATAAGGCTCTATTTATATAATTAAAGCGGATTTTTTGCTTCTGCTTTTAACAAAATTAGGGAAAAACCGTGTTAGATAAACTCTGGGCATTACATCATATCTACTTTTTTGTTGTGTTGTTTGCTTTATTTGAAATCCTTTGTGTTGTTAGCGACGGCTATAGTTCATTATAATTATTATTTAGAGTTATTATTTTGTAACATCAAATCTACATTATAATCTTAAAGTTAAAACTGTATGGTATTACATAATATATGCAATACAACAAAAATATTAGGAGATGAAGATTAAAATACATACATTGCAATTATAGGTGGTACCTACTTGTTATAAATAACGATAATGTAACTAGTAATATACCAACACTATTTGTAACTGCTATTGGCAAATCTCTAACATTTGAATTAATTTAACTATCGAAGAAATTAAAAAAACTAAACATGCATCACTAAGTATATTAAATTACACTTTTGTTGTAATATAAAGTTATAAAAATTCAGGAAAACCTTGTTTATATTTTACATCAGCATTTTAATAAATCAAAAAAACAAATGCTAGTGTAATATAAGCGCTGGCATACAATGAAAAAAATGCAAATTCCTAAAATTATGCATGCATGTAAACGCAAGCGCATCGATTGGTCACGCCCCGCCGTTATCAGGAAAAAGAACCCTCCTCGAAACTATCGGACAAGGCCGTTCGTTCAATCATTTCAATCACTTCGATCATCCATTCGGTCATCTATTCGATCAGGATTTCTACGGAAATCGAAATATATCTATGTTGATATAATGACAAATCAAGAAATCGAAATCAATGTTATGAACTTGAAAGTAATAGGTATAATTTATTGAATTTTTTTTGTGTTCTTTTGAATTGTGGTCTAGTGGTGGACTATGGTCTACTCTTCTCATTCTGAGTCTCAGAATGTGAATCTGAAGGGACCTCTGATGGAAACATCTGAGGAAAATAATGCGTTTGTCATACAAGGTAATGAGAAATAAGTAAATAGGTATTACTAAGAGCGCCACCTGGGAAACTAACTGGCTCACCAGTTTGGCGAATAATTAAAATATATTTTAATTATTATGATTAAATAAATTAAAAAAAAAGGTTGTAGAGGGCGATCATCATTATCTTAACAATTATGCTGAGATCTATAGAGCGTGCTCTGACTCAGCTCAGACTCAAGATAGAGTTTAAAACGAGACGCAAATATGCTCTGACATAAATCTGTCTCGTTTTAACTGTCTTGAGTCTGAGTAGGTAGGTACTCTTGAATCGCCAAATGACTCTATCATAGACTGTTAAAATCATAATTATGGATTACTAGCTTTGGCTCGCAGCTTCATTCACGTTATGTTTGATTTTTCAGTCCCCTATTTTACCCCGTTAGGGGTTGAATTTTCAAAAATCCTTTTTTAGTGCACGTCTATGACATAATAGCTATCTGCCAAAAAGCCGGATCCGTCCAGTGGTTTGAGCTGAGCGTTGATAGATCAGTCAGTCAGTCACCTTTTCCGTTTATAAATTTAGATTTCCCGTTATCAGGGAATCAGTCTTTCTCGAATAATCCAATAAGGTCGCGAGCCATTCGTTCACTCGTTCGGTCAGGATTTCGACCGGAAGCCGGCCTTATCAGGCGGGCGGAGGTGACGTCACGGCACCAAACAATCAAAGTGAGTCGAACGTGATTGTTGTATAAATAAAAAAATACTTCTCCGTAAAACAATGCAAACCGGGAAACGTTTATACGCCCCTATGTAAATACTATAGTGAATAATAATACGCTTATGGTCTCCGCGCCGTGTTCCCCATCGCTGAGGGCCGTGACCCCTTTCCATTTATCAAATAACTAGCTTCTGCCTGCGACTTCATCCGGGTGGAGTTAGGTTTCTACAATCTAACTCCACTCCGGAATAAAAGGTTTAAGTTAGTCGACTCCACAATCTCAACTATGTCCATGCAAAAAATCACGTAGATTCGTTGCTCCTTAGCTGCGTGATTGAAGGAAAAACCAACAAACATACACATTTTCGCATTTAAAATACTTATTAGGAAGGATTAAATTCAGGGGACGATAGAATTTCCAAACAAAATGGCGGTAGTTTAACTCGCATCCCTAAGCAGTCTTGCACGTCTCTGCATTTTAAAAATGGAACATAAGTTTGAAAATCCATTGCCAAATATAGTTTAGTACTAATACCGAGGTCGAGGAGTATAGATACTCAATGAATTTCCAAACAAAATGGCGGTAGTTTAACTCGCATCCCTAAGCAGTCTTGCACGTCTCTGCTTTTTAAAAATGGAACATAAGTTTGAAAATCCATTGCCAAATATAGTTTAGTACTAATACCGAGGTCGAGGCGTATAGATACTCAATTGGAACTAGTTCTAGCGTCCACATTTAAACTCTTTACCTATTGATTGCAGACAAACTTGCGCTTTATTGGTAGGTAAGCGGCCTTGGTGTTTAATTAAAAAGTTAGGTGCGTTTTATAGATACAATTTGAAGGTTATTTTGCATGTTTACCTACGTTTTACTTACGTTATAATTATATTATTTTATTAACTTAAATACCTACTGGCTTTTGTCCGCAACTTCGCTTCGAGTTAAGTTTTCAAAATTCCGCGGATATTCCGTTTTCCGGGATAAAAGATGCTTACGTCACTCTCCAAGTCCTTAACAGTAACTACCTATACCCATGCAAAAATCACATAGATCCGGGCTTAGCTCCGTTGCTGCGTGATTAAAAGACAACCCAACAATGACCCAACAAATACACACACACATACATACACACAACAGAAATTATTTTTCAGTGCTTATAAACAAGCAACATAAACCACAAACCCGTGCTTATTAATAATCTCATATTATTTGAACCCGTCCGGGCCGCCATCTTTAAAAACAATGAGCGTTATTGTCTCTTCTTAATTCCATTTTTGAAAAAATAATCCATTTCGCATTTCATAACCAAGAGCCTCATTGATTATTCATAGACGAGCAAATTTGAACTTTAACGCTCTAACCTTATAGTATATTTTGGAATAACTCCGAGTATAGCAGCTGGATTTTGTATACCTTATTTATTCAAGCTAAACTAGATCGTATCAGTAACTGGTAAGAGTGAGAATTGCTTGCTAATTGCTTAATGACAATTGCATGTGTGGGACATGAGATGGCTATAGTATAAGAGCGAGAGGTCGGAAAATGCACGACTCAGCAATGTGTTCGATTATTATGATAATTATGACAACAAAATCGTAATAAATAAAATGTTACCCGCTTTCGAAGACTTTTACCAATTTATTTTTCCATCAATTTTTTTTCGGCACACATTGTTAAATTAATATTAAGTATATTGTTTATGTATATTTTTCAATATATGCATTTTTGAAACTTCGTTGTGGAAACACTGTATACATAGCATAGTTTTGTTACCTATTGTAATTTTTTTTTTAAAGAGCAACCGCCAAGTTTATTGCTGGCTCTTCTCGGCAGGAAGGGCGTTCCGAACCAGTGGTAGATTCATCGACGATTCAAAAGCACTTGTAAAAGTTTATTTGAATAAAAAATATTTCTATTCTTTTCTATTCTATGCTCGTAAAACTAAAACTACATCGCTACTATTTCTAACTTAAAATAAGTAACAACTTACCATTTACATTTAAAATTAAATACATAAATTGTAGCGACCTTACTTTTAGGTAAAACATAATAAAATTCTTGGATAAAAACGCCTACGCTTTTGATCATATATGTAGGTATATTGTTTTTTAATTTTTTTCATTTCTACATAAAAAAAAATTTAAAAAACAATTAGTGAGTGTAAGTGAGCCCATTGAAAAATAAACTCTCTATTCTTATGCTATTAAATAAATTCCTCTGCAGCTCAGGTATAGCTTATAATTTACAACTTGAAGGTATTTTACAATTATCCGCACTAAATTCATTTTGAATTTATTATAATATTTATATGTACCTATTTACTTATTATAATATAAATTATGTAAGTAAGTATCATAAATATTTATAGTAAAGGTATTTTTAATTTTAGTCAATAATGCCATTTCAACACATACTTAAATACGCCTACGCACAAAACAAATTGACTTTAATAACTTCATTAATATTTTAAAAAAAGAACAACGACAAAACGATAATTAACTCCATTTCAAAATAGGAACGCCATAAATATTCCAATTCATCTTACAAAGGTGCGCGCGCATCGTCTATTTATACATTCTTAATATACGGGGCAATAATAAGGAGGAATTAGCATCAAATGTCAAAAATAATAGTTCCCATTCCGGTAATGGAGACATCAGTTGAATAAATTGCCAATCTGCAATTGTAAGTAACAATTAATGATCTCTATATGGTTGCGGGGCTGAGCTGTGACAGACGGACGGACGGCTTATTATGGACGAGTGCTTCTGAGATAGCGTGGCTTCTTATTGTGTAGAGTTGATGCGAGTTGATTAGCTTTTGTGGAATCGAGTTATGTTTAGAGGTTAGATGCTTTTTAAGTCCGGGATAACGCACTGAATATGGTTTGAGTATAATTAATGACTTTACATTATACTTAACTAAGTAGCTTTAGCCCACAACTTTGTCTACGAGGATTACATAAGGCTTTTTTAAAATCCTTTGACAACATGTTGACAATTCTTTTTCTCTCACGGGATTAAAATTTTTAAATGCTCATCCGCTGAATGTGCGAGCTAAATTTTGTTTTTGTCTTTAACATTTTGGTTTACTTAAATATCTTTTTGCATGATAAAAGTGTTCTTATTATAGAGTTACATAACAAGGTTTAAGTTTGATAAAACCCCTTAATTGTAATATTTTTGCGCGTAGCTTTATTAAGAATTAAAAATTTAAACTCGGTAAGTACTATTCGCATTCTTAGACATAACCATTGAGTCATCATAGGCGTTCATAGACTTTATTTAATTTATTCTTTCGGCCGCTAGAAGAGCGACATTTGGATAATTCTATATTGTGCGTCTATCTTTATTAAAATCTAAGTGTACAATATTTCTATTATCCTCCTGTTGTAAAAAAAAATAACGGAAATTTTTGAAATTGGAATTCCCGGACGATAAACTTCTCTTCGTCCATCAAACGTAGAACTTTTAAAAATCGAACACTTACGAGTATCGAAATCATTTTTGTATTTGAATGAGTCACGTGATGTGAGTCAATATTCAATACCATTGTTCTGTTATTATCGAAGATTATTATTTGTTTTATAGGTAGAGTGGATATTAAAACATTTTTTATTTAGGTAGAGCATAGTGCATACCTAAATCTGTGGTGCATATGTACCTTTAGCAAAATAACATAAGTAGGTATCTACTTAATATGTTTTCACTTTATGGGAAAATATATGTGTTTGCCTAAGTGTGTTTCTTTGTTCGTTTGTCCTTCAATCACGCTGCAACAAAGCAACTGATCGACGTTATTTTTTGCATGGGTATAGCTAGAGACAAGTATATATTTTTTGTCCCGGGAAAACAAAGGCATTTTCATATGGGTTGAATGGTTTTAGTTCTGTGTGTGTGTCATAGTGCGAAAACAATTAATTTTGTTTTACTTGGTATGCTAACTCGTTTTCTTCGATTATTATTATTTATTATTAGACCACAAATTGGTCTATAGTTCTCTATAGTGTCCAACTGTGGAATTGGACTCTAGGTGAATCAAAATCAAAAAATCAAAATCAAAATTCATTTATTTCATGTAGGCCAACTTGTAGCTCTTATGACACGTCATAAATCTACCACCGGTTCGGAATGCAGATTCTGCTGTGAAGAGCCGGCAAGAAACTCAGCAGTTGCTCTTTTCAAAAAATTTTTACAATTGTTAACAAAACTATGCTATGCACACAGTGTTTCCACAAAGAAGTTTCAAAAATGCACACCTACCACAACCTAACACACGTTAAGATGGGTAGACACAAAGCAGACCCATTCCCGTTGGTGGCACCCGTTCACGAGTACAACGCATGATCCAGCCATTGTCCTATCTATCGCTAACGTAAAGTTCAAACATCCTCGTTCACAATACCGCGTAGGTACTTACACGGGTCCGAGTAAATTAGGAAATGTGTTTTTTATTGGAAATCCATTTGGAATTACAATTGGGAGATATAATATTATGATACACGTACGTTTCCAGTTAGCACCGTGAGAGTATTTGAATATTATCGATGTCCCTTTAGCGGCGTGAACCTGAGCAAGACCCTGAGCGTGGGGAGACGCTACGTGCAACGGACAAACTTTGCTTTAGTACCGGACCACGAGCTTGAGGTATCACTCCATTGCTCGATTCGATCACTTATTTGATTATAAAATAAAAAGCCTTTTATTCCTTTATTTAAGCAAGAAATAGGCTTTTTATCGTTTTATTTTTTGTTTATTTGATTACCCTGATAATTAGTATAATCTGGGTAAACCTAGGCGGCATGCGTTTCCGACTTTGGAAGTTTTGCGTTTTCATTTCACGTTTAAGTCTGTCTCAAGTCTGAGTCTACATAGATTATCGCCTAATTCAATTTCAATCAAAAGATTGGATTATTATCCCGAGAAAACCACTACTACTTTGTGAATAATGGAGAAATACAACAGTAGTGAGAAATGCAATGCCAGAGACTAGTCATAGACATAGGAACAATATCAGGAATCCTAAAATAAATATTTATTCGTTGTATTTGTTTGCTACTTCCGGTGCAAGAGGGAAGTGGGTTCCGGTTTTCCATTTTTGTTTTGACTTATTTTTTATGGGAATGAAAGTAATTACTGGAATTTTTTCTTACCAGAAATACCAGGACTCTATATCTGGCTGGACTTTTTATGTTTATGTCTACTCTTAAGCGCGTGGCTTGGTAAAATGTTTATGGTCGCATCATAGCGGCTGTATAACAAAGACCTTTGCCTTGGAACACAATAAGCTGAATTTAAAAGAAAAACAATTGTTTATGGTCATAACTTTTTAAATTATGTAAGCCCATAAGTCATTGATGTGTAATAAACAGATACGCAGACATTCATGCAATGAAAAGACTTTTAGTTTGCAATAATGTAAAAATAATATTAATTATGTAGAATAAGTACTTACGAATGTTCAAAAGCTATTTTTGTCTTAATTTAATTCAAGTTCAGATATAAAATATGTATTAGAATAATTATTGTTAAGTCAAGGTGCCTTTGTAATAAAATTATTTATTACTTATTTACTAATTCTGTACCATAATTTAAACTTAAATAAAGGACGTAAAAAAGACCTCAAATGCAAAATTATGATTATTGATTTACAATTTTTGTCATTATCAATCAAGTAGATATAGTTCTTTCAATTCATGAGGGTACGTGGCTTATGTTTGTGTGTGTGTCGTATTTGTATAAGTGTGAGCGAGAGCTTGCTTGCACCTGACCGCTCCCACCTAGGCTCCTGACAGGCACGCACACTTACGCAATGTGCATGTACACGACGTAACCACAAGTAAAGCGCCCCTAATTTCGTGAGATAAACGTACTATAGCTACTTATGAGGTAGTAATTTATTCAGAAAAACTTGAAAAGTTTCATATTACTTATGCATATTTTTGATAGCTCCTCTATTATCATTAATTAATTAATTAAGTTAATTAAAAAATTACGACTGCCCCATTTCAAAACCTAGTAAGTGTGACTGACAAAATTGTACAGGAGACCAAAAAAACACATATTTTTTGGTAGATGGCTTAGCGAAGTAATAAATATATCCAATAACAGCTTTCAAAATTATTTATTCACGAAACTTAATTCATCAACAGATGCTGAAGAGTTCAGAAGGGCCACCACAAATAAGGTTTTTTTGGTCTGCTGTAAAATTTTGTCAATGGCACTTACTAGGTTTTGAAATGGGGCAGCCGATTAGAATGGTACCAAAATATTGAACATTTTTGTTCCATGTTCGAATAATTATGTAGCTACCTCTCAGAGGAAAAAAAATTTTGTGTTTGTGAACAAAAATTCCCGAAATTATTTCTTATACGATTCCGTAGCAACATTTTCGGATCAACAGTATTTTTAAGTTTTCTCCTTAAATAGTGCATTCATTGGATAAAAGAATATATCAGGAGAAAAGTAATGTTATCCTTTCATAAACTGGATATTTTTGGTATTTTTTTTAGAAGGAAAATCACTCATAGTCGGCATATTATACCGGAGCTCATCCTCCGCTCACCATACGTTGTTGACAGGCGCGTGACGCGAGTCAAACAGTTTTATATAACGGGTATGATCGTTGGGCATACCCGTCAAATAAAAACTTACAGAGGGGTACGCATCCTATTGCTACTCCAGGGCTATATACTTCAAGAGCTACCTACATAATACGTCGAATGTTTCTCATGGGCCGCCGAGGGACGAATAGATTAAAGTGACGTGTCAAACTTCCAGAAAGCTGAGTTATAGTACGCTTGGTCGTAATTTAAATAGAGCGATCCCTCAATTGGGGTTAATTCCCGTGTTTAAGGAATATGTGGACTTTAATTACGCTCTGACGTCGCACACTTGACGAATAGAGAGAAAAAACATCCTTGACAATATTATAAATGCGAAAGTGCGTTTGGTTTTCGGTTTGGTGGTTGGTCCTTCAGTCACGCAAGAACGGAGCACGCGACGGGATTTTTTGCATGGGCATAGTCGAAGCTACTTTTTATCCCGGAAAATCAAAGGGTTCCCGAGGGATTTTTAAGAACCTAACGAATGCGGGAAAGTCACAGGCTAAAGCCAGTTTATGTATAAAAAAAAATGTTCTTCCGACCGAATCCGGCCACGGTGGCCAATCTCCACAGAGATTAGCCATCTGCGCGGGAGATGCTATAGTGCACAAGTGTGTGCGCCAAACACAGGTGCACTGTCTATTCCCTCACTCTCATCGATCCGATTCGGTTTTTTAGTTGAATGACACTTTTTGTAATGGATAATGAAAAGTAAAAGGATTAGTGCTTGTTACGATAATTAAAGCTACCTCGAAATTGTTACCGACTTGATTGACGGCGTACCTATCACGTAATTTACATATAGTTTTATTGAGGTAAATTACGTAATAAAAATTCACACGACTTGAGAATAACTCCAAAAGTGTCTCTTTCTATATTTGGTCGTGACTTTTTTACGTTTGAACTTAATATTCTATTACTTAGGCTATTTTTTTTATTCCATTACTTGTACTTACATCTATTATCTTATAATTACTTATAGTAACATTGTGCTACTAAAGATATACTTTTTGTGGAATCAAAAGGGTTCTTTCTCGATTTTTTTACAGTAAGTCATAAAATTCATAATGTAGTATTGTATGAAATTATATCAATGTTGCGGATTGCTCTATCGTGTAAGAGAGTCTATGATATTCTATTTATAAGAGATACTACCTTTTGCCCGCAACTTTATCCGCGTTACTTAGGTTAGGTACTGTTTTTCCTAAAAGGTCACTTTCCTTTTCCATTAAAAAAACCGTTCAGTTTTGTATTGAACGGGTTTTTTGAGACGAGAAATGTACAAGAAAATGAAATTTTTTCATAATTTTTTTTTCGTGAACTTTTCCGATACTTTAATAGTGATTCCGATTATCAGGACGGAGACAAATACAACAAATCAAAAACCATGAAAATCGGTCCAGCCGTTCTGGAGTTCTAAGTGTTCGAACAAACAAAGTTTGTTCGAACACTTAGAACTCCAGACTTTGTTTTAAATATTAAAGATTAGTTTTTTTAAAGATCATTTATATTTAATTCAAATTGGTGTGCTACTTTTAAAAGCCAAAACTATCCGCATAAGATGTAATTACTTAATGTAGTAGGTAGGTAAATTACTACGTAATACCTAAGTTTGATTTTTTTAATGATTACGAAACACATCGAAACAAAAATAAATGGTTTGAAACATTTGATTACGCATTCAAATCTAAGTCTAAGTAAGTCTGTAAACTAAACTTAATAATATAAAAATGGTTAATTCTTACACAAGTCACAACCTCTTCTAAACTAAATTGGAAATTAGTCTAAATATAGTGCTATCTTTTTCCGCGGAGAGCATTGTGAAAGGGACAGCACGAGATTTAGGTCTGTCAATTTAAAAAAAAATCAGAAAAAACAGTTTTATTTACGAAGTAGGTACCTATCTACACTACTATTATAAAGAGGAAAGATTTGTATGTTTGTAATGAATAAACTCAAAAACTATTGTGCCGATTTCAAAAATTCTTTCACCATTGGAAAGCTACATTCACCCTGAGTAACATAGGCTATATTTATTGCAAAGATTTATTGCTATATATAATCTTATGTCCACCCGTGCGAAGCCGGGACGGGCCGCTAGTCTAATATAAAAAAAAATCTACGGCTCAAATGAACTTTGTACTTTCAAAAAAAAATATTTTATTCAAAGCGAATTAGGTTAGAAAGCATTTCCTTCAAATATAGGAATAAAAAAATATACAAATATGTGTGTATTAATAACAATATTTTTAATTATTTATTAATATTCATATGTAGAACAAATCAATATTTGAATAACATCAATTAAGAGAGCCATGACGCGCACCTACTTTCAATTTGAGCCGGAAACTTCAAATTCTAACTACATAAAGAGCACGTTTGCTACTCACTTACTAGTTACTACTTACATCACCAGACCATAGACTAAACGAACTTTATAGACGGTAGCAGTGGGTGCCACAATTTATTGACATGTGACGTTCGTTATACCTAACTATTCCTATTCTTTTCTTAGCCATAAGGTTTATTAAGAGATCGCTCTTTAGTAGATATAACACTGCCTTCTTGTATTTATATAATTTTAAGTTTTCTTGTGTAATCCTTTCGAAGTGTAAAAATTAAATAAAAGCTAACAAGCATTGATGCAGTATGAACGCTATAAATTCTATCAATCATCACAATTAAGAATGTAGCAATAAATAATTGATGCAGCCTTTCCGCAATCGACCAGATGATTGAAAAAAATAAATTGAGTCAACTGTTTTTGAAATCGTTGAACAATTAAATAAATTAAATTTTTGATTTTCAGGAAGAAATACTTAAATACAAGAGTATGAAAAAAATGTGCATCGAAAAGAGTACCTACCTATTTTTCCCTTTTTGAAACATTACGCAGAATTCGGCTATATCTATATGGCTATAAAATGCCATCTATCTGTATGATCTATATCTATCTGTATCAAGAATCTGATCTATGCCAGTCGGACACAGTTGGCAATTGGCATCACTTTATACCACGCTGTACTCCAAACGCTCCGTCTATCATATCACACCAGTCTCTCCACAAAGACCCGTTCCAAAGAACTTTTTACCGAATCGTGATCCGTCTTTTTGTGAAGGAACACATATTCAGATGTGTAATGACCAATCTCCGGGCGTCGAACAAAAAAAAAAAGAAAAAAGAAAGAGATCATTCGAGGCATTAATGCATCAGTTACTAAACCGTCAGGGGCATGCTCTTACGCATCCTTAACCCTCTTTGAATACCGTTATTAAAACTTCCATGTCGTATTACGTGGGGTATGATGTACCCAAAAGCTGTATTATGTACCTACTAGTTGATGACCGCCGCTTCGCTCGCCTGGATTTAATTCTTAAAATCCCGCGGGAACTCTTTAATTTTCTGGGATAAAAAGTTGCCCATGTCACTCTCCCGGTCCTCAGCTATACCCATGCAAAAAATGACGTCGATCCGTTGCTTTGTTGCGATGTGATTGAAGGACAAACTAACAAACAAACACACTTTCGCATCTATAATATTAGTAAAGATAGTAAGGATAGGGATTACTGAAAGTTACGTTAGAAAACGTCCTAAGATAAGAGAGACCGAGTAATTTAAATACCTAAGAATATAACTTCTAGCTACATTATTCACGAGGTATTTCGTCTCAATAAAATTCCTTTGGAACTCTGAATTATTGGGGTAAAAATAACGATTTCGTTCAAATTGCTTGAGCAGTTAAAAATTAAAATTTTATAATCTAGTAGGTAATAAGTTTATACATGATAACCTTTTGCACTCTAGATTTCTTAATTTAAAAGTCGACTAGATAACTTATGTAACTCCTAACTAAACTTTCTCTCCTTATTTTCTTGGCTATAAACTAATTTGACAGCTCCAAAAATGCTTTCGTTTTCTGCAGGGAACTTTGTGAAAAGGATAGCTCTTTTCTTTCACTGAAGTTATTAGATAGAATACTAGAAATAAAAAAGGGACTAAGTGCCAAAAATTTCATTTCGGTTTTAATTACTTCATTATTTAGTATGTTCCCTCGCTAATAACCTAAAATAAGGACTAAACGACTAGCGTTGTAAAGAATTTTATTGTTATAATAACCATGTGAAGTTTAAAGTAAAAGAAATAATGTTGTTAAAATGATTTATTATTTGAAACACAAATTCCTGCTCATTTTTGTTTTGGTACTTAGACCCTTTTTTATTTCTAGTATTATTATTATTTATTTATCAACACATCTTACATGAGCTTTACAGGACAATTCCCAATTCGCTCGTGTACACCTTAAAAACGATTACTATTACAATGTCTAATGTATAAATTAAAAATAACTTAGTCTTATAACCTAATCTAAACCGTAGCATATTTCCCACATTGCGACCCGATTGCGATATTAATGTCGTTTCAATTTATGAAAAGAATACATGAATACTTATAATTTTGTCGCCACTCTTTTTAGTTCACTATTCTATTTTTTGGCGTCTGGATATAAGAAAAACATATTTTACATCTTGGGTATTTCATAACCCGTTCTATACGCTCTGATGGTAATATTCCTTGTCTACGCGAGCATAGGGTTAACGCAATCATAATAAGAGCAAGACGTTCCATTTTCGAATTACAAACGGGGAGCGTTCCATCATCCAGCACGGGGTTCATATTCAAATTTCTGTTTTGAAAATAGAACAGGAACTTTCGGAATTAGAACGCAGTTTTAGAAAACTCACGTTTTGAGCCCTGAGTCATTTGAAACGTTCAGGAAATTAGACAAATGCCAATTCTTTGTTTGAAGATCGTTTTTTAATGGCATCTCTCACTCTTAAATACAGATAGAGTTTATGTCATTGATATTGTAATTGAATTTCAAAAATAGATTCTATGCCTATATTACGAGCATGTAAGTTTTGATAATGGAATAGTCCACGTTTGGGTTAAGTTGGAATGAAGTTTCATAAACTTAAGCCAAGACTTAAGCGTTATAAAAAAAAACATTCTTAGATATCTGAGTCATTAGATGCGTTCAGGATATGAGAGAAATTCCGACCTTTTTTCAAATTAAGCTCGGAATAATCTACTAATCTAGTTATAATTAGATTCTAAGTCCAAATTATTATTGAAATGAAATGAGTACACTTTATTGTACACCACATTACATAATAGGAACAAAAGATAAAATTAACTTAAAGTAAATTAAAGGAATGTCAGCACAAATGGCTATTATTATTTATTATTTCCAAACAGCGCGCATTACAGTTACAAAGTTAAATTTGCAACTTTCATAAGTAGGCACATATTGAATTCTACATTTTTATTGAATTTAAAGACATTTGATTTCATAACTTTATCTTTTTCTACTACCGTAAGAGAAAAAATATTATATCAAATGTCTATAACTACACTCAGAAAACATTAAAAAAGTAGATACTTAAGTCTATTATTTAATAATAATATTTTTTGAAGTCAACAAACTACAACATCTTAACTAAGACATTCAATCAACTAAATAAACTAAACAGATTTGAATAAAATATGAGTGGAACGTAAACCATAATGTTGGACGAGGCTAGTTTCGTTTCGGCAGAGATAGGATCCCATTGATTGATGGGTGACCACGCCGCGGGGATTGTGCAGGGCTGGCAGCTCGCTCACAAAATATAAAACCTATTTAATCTATATATATAAAATTCAAAGTCTTGACTGACTGACTGACTGACTGAGATATCAACGCACAGCCTAAACTACTGAAGTTAGAAACTTGAAATTTTTACATTGGTTCCTTATATGACGTAGGCGCACACTAAGAAAGGATTATTGGAAATTCCACCCCTAAGGGGTTTAAATAGGGGATGGAAGTTTATATGAAACTCCGTTATTTTTCAAGCTGTTTCCATCAAAGTTGGTATTTGAGCTTTCAGTTAAAAATAAAGAAGTACGTGCGTCACAGTTTTTGAAAATTCCACCCCAAAATCTAATTCCACGCGGACGAAGTCGCGGGGGCAAAAGCTAGTATAATTATAATCACACTAATATTATAAAGGCGTAAGTATGTATGTGTGTGTGTGTGTTTTACTCCTTCCCGCCACAACGAATGAACCGATTTGGCTGAAATTTGGAATGGTTAATAGCTCATATCCAGCACTAACGCAAGGCTCCATTTTATCACGGAAAATAAAAGAGTTCTGGCGGGAATTATAGAACCTTAATCCACGCAGACGAAGTCGCGGGCATAGTCTAGTTTTTTAAAAATTCGAAGGTATCTGTCAAAAAAAAAATTACTTTCAGCGCTCCGCCACTGAACCAGTGTTGTCAAAAAGCACATCATACAACGCAAGCAAATCTAAGTGAACAAGAAAAAAGACAACCTAAATCCACTTCGACGTAATTCTACGGTCCTTAGAATTTTTACTATTAAATTTTTCATTCCACTACTTTTCGACAAAAATTAGTAAAATAGGTATCTAATCCTTTTATAAAGATATTAATAGATATTGCTAAATTTAGAATCATTTCCTTAGAAAAACAAGTAGAGGTACTTTCTTTTTATTATGATTTTTTTACCATACTCTTTGGAATTACTCACTGGATTCCTCTGTATCGGTTTTAATTGGTAGTCTTTCAAAAAACTTTCCTTTATAATTTAAATTCGTAAAGCCATAGAGCTGACAACCCTAATAGTACGTCCAACATTGAATGACCTGGGCCTAGTATCACTTTGATGTATCTCAAGGGGTCAAAGTAGAACGGTAATCTCTTGATCTAAGTGTGTTGACCCCGAGATGTGTGGTAGAATGTACCGATGTTTTAGACTTAATTAAAAATGTATAAAGAGTATTAGAGTTTACTTTTCTATACACATGCCAACAGTTACCAACACAAGTTGGCTGCCAACTTGTTGTCACGTTAGATAGGTTAGGTGGTTGACCCGACTTACGGCTTAAATTCATTGTTACTAAGTACGTATACATTATTTATTATTCTTTTTTCTGATTTGAACTTGGAAATAAATGATTATACCGCTCATTCCAATTTTCTTTTCTGATCTTTTTAATTAAATACTACATCTCGCCACATGAGCATAACCGTGCACGTGAAAATTCTACCAAAATATAGGGTTAAGCAAGTTTATAATTAGGGGTTTACATACTGCCATATCTCTTTCAAGTTAGCCTACTACCAGCTTAAACTGCATCGTCACTTACCATGCGCTGAGATCGCAGTTTTTTTTAAAGAATATTAGCCAAGCTGAACCTGAATTAGGTATATTCTCCTCTCCGCCCCAAAAAAGCGGAAAGCTTGCGCTAGAAGTGGGTACGACAATAGTGCAACGGGTGAGGCTCGAACCTGCGACGTTTCAGTTTTCAGCCCGCACCTTTAAACCCGTCGAGCTAGTTAAGTCTTGTCATTGAATTTAAAAAAATATACGCCTGTTTCCGCAGCCGTACGCGATGTAGATTAACGGTGCTGGCTTAGAAACTCAGCCAGTGGACAAGCATAGGTGCGATGTAGAACAAAACAGCCGACAAGTCGGCACATCTATAGACGGCATAAAAGAATGTATTGCGTGTCACGACCGCCCCCGTGTTTGTAAGAATATTTAATTTCCAATCAATGCGGGATTGATTGGTGATAAACTATCGATCGATGTAAAATTAGATTCTAATTCCGTGTACAGTTTTTCGTGATCTTACAGCGATCGAAGTGTGCTATAGGTAATTAGAACGTTATTACATTGTTTGTCTTTAGTCTACTAGCTTTTGCCCGCGGCTTCGCCCGCGTGACTTAGGTCCTTAGGGTAAAAGGTCACTTTCCTTGCCATCAAAAAACCAGTTCAATACAAAACCTATGAGGAAATGAAATTTTTTCGTTATTTTTTTTTTGTCGTGAATTTTTCCGATATTATAATAGTTATTCTGCTATTCGGGACGGAGACAAATACAACAAATCAAAAAACATGAAAATCGGCCCAGCCGTTCTAGAGTTATAAGTTTTCGAACAAACCCGACATATTACACTATACTATTTATATTATAGGATCCTATTTCGTACCATAGATTATAATCCTAGAAATATATATAATGATCGGTATAGAATATAGGTAATATGAAATGATAATGTATGGTACGAAAGAGGATCCTATAAATAGTATAGTGCAATATGGGCCTTAAAAATATTAATGACACACTTCATAATCTGTCTTTCTTCCAACGTTCGATATTTGAATACACTTAAATTTGGAACGCGCTTGTAATATGAAGTTGGTTCGTTTCGTTTTACAATCGCTCACTCTTCTCGTATTATTTTGAATTTGGAACGACGGGTTTTTAAGAATTGTTTTCTTTTTTCAAAGATTCGTGTCTTCCACGGATGATGTTCGAATTCTGAAATAGACTAATAGAGTATCATATTATTTAAGATTTTTATAAAACCATCTCTACATTAGGTAGAGTCGCGCGCTTTTATTGCGTTTGTCTGTTTGAAAGCTCTAATCTGTAAAAGAACTGACTTGTTATTGTCAACGATCCCGTCTGATGGTAAGTGACAATAACTAGTACAGCTGAAACCTCTTACCAGACCACGACACTGCCGGGAATTGAACCAGAGACCATCCAGAGTCAGAATCTATGCTTTTTTTCTTGCCAAGCAATGACGCCAGCGGCTTAGGCGTGAAAAGGTAACAAACAGACAGACAAACAACGTTACGCCCGCGCACTAAGTAAGAGTCTTATCACTTAGATTGCACTCAACAGTAGGTACCTACCTAATGTCATTTTAATTCAAAATTCAAAATTTATTTATTTCATATAGGCTAACTTGTAGCTCTTATGATAAGTCACAAATCTACCACCGGTTCGGAATGCAGATTTTGCTGAGAAGAGCCGGCAAGAAACTCAGCAGTTGCTCTTTTCAAAAAAAAATTTTTTTTTTTACAAAGCTATGCTATGTATACAGTGCTTCCACAATAAAGCTTCAAAAATGCAAAAATGCATATGAAGGTACACCAATCCAACGCATGTCAAGACGGGCAGTCAAAGCAGACCCATTCCCGTTGGTGGCACCCGTTCACGAGCATGACGCATGATCCAGCCATTGGATCATGCGTCATGGATCCATAATCTTTGGATCATCCCTCAAACTTGGTGAAAACCAAATTGTCAGTAGGTAAGGTTTGCCTAACTTAGCTTAGGTAGTCCTTTAAATGAAAACGTTGTTGAAAGCAGGCATTCATTACTTTTAAGTATGGATTAAGTTATTGATTGTATAAAAATCGTCCATTTATAATTTCGTACGATACGATCGTCACGTCAGTTATGCTAGCGTACAATGGCGGGCGTGGCGTGGTGGGGGGTAATTACCCTTCCCCCTTTCATTGAGCATTGTCTTAGCCTGACCTCTGATGCGGAGTCGCCACACTGAGAGTGGTTCTAACGCGCCTATTTTATCGTGCGCTCCAGCTATACTTACTCGTTCTTACTTCATTATGTTACTGAACTGCTAAATAACTTAGGAGATAATTTTCTAAATTATAAGACTATAGTAGGTAAAGTCATTTGTAATATTTGTATTTTATACCTAGTACAAATTATATTTTAAAATAAAGTCATGGTAATATTACTATTCGAAATTGTCTCACATGATGTTTTGTATAGTTATAGTTTTAGAGCTCCTATTTATCATCCCGGAAATAAAGATTTTCTCCGGATTTAAAAAATAACCTAACTACTCGTGACGTACATCGCAGGAAAAAGTCAACATAGTGAAAAAGTCAAAATAGTACATAGCTACCTAATCATACCATAACTTATTTATTACTCTCACGAAAAATGAAAAACGTTATAATTAAATCAAGAAAAAGTTACGTTGCCCTCCAGACTCCAATTTTAGATCTCTTTAAGACGGTAAATAAAAATTGATACCTTTTTATTAAACCTATAAAAAACGCGGCTGTTTAATAACGCTCGTGTGATGGCGCCTTTGTAACAGGCCGTGCATTAAACTTTCTAGCGCGCGTCGCTCATACGTAAAATTATTTTTGATTATTTGGTGTCGATATATTTAAATGCTTCAGAATTTAGATTTGACTTTAAAATTTATTTTTCTTAAAAAAGAATATCAGCCAAGCTGAACTTGATTTATATTCTCCTCTCCCCTCCAAATAAGCGAAAAGCTTGTGGAAGTAAGTCAGGAGTTGGTACCTACGACAATAGTGCAATGGCTCGAACCTGCGACCTTTCAATTTTAACCGTTGGGCTATTGAGGCTATTATATACTAGCTTTTACCCGCAGCTTCTCTCACGTTAAGTTGGATGTTTCCAAACCCGATTTTATTCCCTTAGGGGTTGAATTTTTAAAAATTCTTAGCGGACATTTACGTCATAAGAAGGTTATTTTTAAGCTATTGCATAGCTTCTATCGCGGGCCTTGAGCGTGGAGACCGAATTCAGAAATTCCGTAATGAAAATAACCTGACACGGGACTCCTCTACTGTGAGCCGCTAGATGGCGTTGATAAAAAATGCTATGCAATAGCTTTACCGCGGTGCCACACGTCTTTTTTTACTTTACAAGTAGCTTAAATGGCCAATAACAACACAGTTTCCTCTATTACACAAAAAAAAAAATTATAGACGCAAAAATTCGTACCGATAACTTACCTACAATAATAAATGTGTGTCTAGACAATTTTTATAACCAATAAATCGCATTGTACTGTCGACCGGCGACGACAATCGACGACGAAAGGTGAGAGAAATCGCGTCGGGTGAATTCTGGTCGCGTGTGGTTGCGTAACCAGGCATTGTGTACGCCGGCGCGTGCCACGGGCGGCGGAGCCGGGGTGGCACGCATTCTTGCGCGTACCGGAGCGTGGCTGCCGATAATGCGATGCATCGATGTGAGTAGGTACCTATGTATCGATGTCACTGTCACATCACTATTCAGAATGGCGATTTGCATTATTTTAATGTTTTTTTTTTTTTTGAGTTTCTAGCAAATATATTCGACCTACTGGATAGATTATATTAGATTTGAAAGCACTTTGTAAAAGTTTATTTGAATAAAAAATTATTTTATTCTATTCTATTCAAGATGATACCCGCGATTTCGTCCGCGTGGATTTTAATCCCCGCGGAAACTCTTTAATTTTCCGGGATAAAATGTACCCTTCCAAACAGCCAAATTGTTTTGTTCATTGTAGCGTGAAGGAGTAACAAACATACACACACACATAAAAACTTACGCCAGTACTCGAACTCAAAAAAAAAAACATTTTTTTAGCCTCAATAGCCCAACGGTTAAAGGACTAAAAACTGAAAGATCCAAGGTTCAAACAACACCCGTTGCACTATTGTCGTACCCACTCCTAGCACAAGCTTTCCGCTTATTTATTAGGCGCGGATAGAAAGATATTTAGTCAACTTCAGCTTGGCTAATATTCTTTAAAAAAAAATCGATTAGAATTCCTCACCTAAACGTTTCATGAGGATTTTTTTCATTCGTTGACAAGATAGTCCTTGACTGCGTTCTCAATTGATGGTAAGTGACGATAGGATGGCTAAAATTGTTTGGTAGTTTGTTTTTGTAAATGTCTTGAACAATAAAAAAAACGTAATGCGTGTATTTCTGTAGTTCTTTATGTACGCATTTAAACATGATTCGATTGATTGATCGATATTGAAGCTCACTAATCTTAGCACGAGTAACTTTCGAATACGCAACAAAAAACGTAAAGCGTCTTAAAAGTTAAAACCACTCTTCAAGTGTTTTCAAAATAATTACATGCTCTATGAATTTCTTGGTGAGCACACTTGCGACTTTTTGTCTCATCGCCGTAGTACGACATGATAAAACTATCTTTTTTATATTACGGAAGGCTTATTTATTTAATTACTAGCTTAGCTATTTACTTTTAGTTTTATCTAGCTTTAGCTTTTGATTTCATACCATTTTACTGGACAGTCTAAGATATAAAAATTATGGCAGTTTATTAAAACTCTACCAAAGTAATAGAAACATTCAATTGTAAAAAAATATTTTATCAACACTTTTAGAAGCTAACTTACCGTATTGTAATAAATATTTCTGAAAACTTAAAACTAAAGCTTCCAAGTTTAAGAGTTCTTAGATTTTAGAGTTTTGGAATAACTTTGAGTAGTTAAATTAATATGGTTCCAAACGCGACCTGGTCTAAAAATAACTCGAAACAAACTCAGGTCGGTAGTATCATAGTACAGATAGATTGAATATAGATCGAATAGAATATCGGACATAATTAACCTTATCATACGACAATTCTGTCGCTACTGTGTATTGAGATCTTACGGCAAGGTAAAAAGCACGTCCATCTATCTAACTTATCGCGCGCACTCAGAATTCTATTTTTAAAAGAAAACGCGCGTTCGATATTCGAAACGTAAAAATGATACATGATGGATTTTATTGCCTTTCCGAAATGATGTTTTGAAATCGGCCGGGTTTTTGTGTTTCCAATGCGTTATTCCGGGAATGATCCGGTCGGCTCGCGTTGCGCTTTTTGGGTTATCGGGATTGGAAATGATGACAGATTTTACTGTCGACGATATTTAGTGTTTTTGTCGTGGAATCGTTTTGGCGGAGTTTCACGGGTTTCACCAACGTAAAATAAGTCGTATCCGAGCATAAAAATATCGTCGTTGGAAATTTTATATCTCCTATGTGATAAAAGCATCTATCATTATCATAGAAAAACAAATATTCTGAAAAAAATATGTACATACCTACTTGTAAATCTTTGAAAATACTTTTCATCTACATATTTACAAAACACCTTTCGACCAAAACACAAACGCAGTAGTGAGCGCTGTGGTCTTATAACTGGGAAGGCTCGGGTTCGATTCCCGGTGGGGGCAATTTGGGAATTTATAATTTCTAAATTGTCTCTGGTGGGTGGCTTTCGCCGTGACTAGATACCACCCTACCGTCAAAGACGTGCCGCCAAGCGATTTAGCGTTCCGGCACGATGGCGTGTAGAAACCGATTACTGGGTATGGGTTGAATCTACACTGCGATACCCGTTAGCCCGCTACCATCTTAGACTACATCGTCACTTACCATCAGGTGAAACCTTGTCAACGAATTAAAAAAAATTAGGTTAAACGTCTTCTGAGTAGCAAAAGTTTTATCGACACTAGTTTATAAAGCAATTAGGTAATTAATCTATACATATAAGGAGGTCTTTTTTTACTTGCACTTAATATAACTTTACCGATATCAGGTTGTTAATTAACTTACGGTGCTCGTTTTGGAACATTAATTAATACCAACTAATAGTAGATGAACTTGAATGTCAGGGTATAGGGTTCGACGCCCGGATGAGTCGATCTTGAATCCCTTCCAGCGAATTTTTCCACGCGGATTAAGGTTTTTAAAAATTCTGCGGGAACTCTTTGATTTTCCGGGATAAATGTAACCTATATCACTCTTATGCTGTGATCTATAGAGCGTGCTATGACTAAGCTCAGACTCAAGATTAAGTTAAAACGAGACACAAAATATAAAAAACTTGAGAGGTGTCAAGGGACACCCGGATGGAACGAAGTTCAATGCGAAATAGAAATGAAAATATCTGGCTTGCTTTCTATAAGAGAGAGAGAGACAGACAGAGAAACATGCGACGCCGATAGCAAAAAGTGTCGTGACAACTTTTCGTAAGAATTTTTTCCGTCTAGCCCCCTTTCACAACGCGCGATAAGGAACTTCGTTCCAAAAAAAAAATATCTCCCATAGTAAATTAATCAGCTGATTGTCAATTTTGTATGGGAGGTCCACATTTTTGACATAATATGTTCCTTGGGGAAAGTTGTTCAGTTTCTTGAGCACATTCACCTCCTTCAGGGTTAACTCATACTTTTGTTACACCTTGTATATTCTTACATAAAGCTGTCTCGTTTTAACTCAGTCTTGAGTCTGAGCAGAGTGAAAGTGCGGTCTATAGATTTCAGCCTAATAGCCAAGATAGGTATTAGCCAAGTTTATCTGGGCTAATAGTCCAGTCAATTTAGTCCTTAAAATAGGCGTAAGGTTACATTTATTTCCATGGAGTTAAAATAGATATAAATGTTCAGAATACTATTTATAAATGAATTGTGAAAAATCCCCATCGATCCCCTTTGTGCAAAAAAAGTTATCGATTGTTTTTCGCGTTTTCCAGCTAAACGGTGAGTTTCACACCAAAAATAGTTCAGACAAAAATTGTAGATCATTCGATTCTCTACAAAAAATGTCTCTACACTTTTTTCGCAAGTATCGCCATTTTCGTGACATTGCGGTTCAAGCGATTGAAAAAATTATTTATTTTATTCTTAACATGCATGTTAATGAACTTTTATATACATTCTTGAAACGTTATAAGCCGCGGGCAAAAGCTAGTTAATTAATAAAAGTCATTGTACATCTGTAAAATATTCCCAGATTCCTGATACTTCATTCGATATAGACGTTTTTATTAGATGGCGTGTCCAGACTGACATAATTTACTTATAAGCGTTCAAGAAAACAAATAAAAAACGCACACAACCCGCTCGTCTGGCTACTCAATAACGCATCTGGATTATTTCTACATCGTAAACTGTGCGTCATTTTATATAACCAACTATAAATATACAGGCGTCTATTCCACAACCGACGGTCTAGAGTTCTACACGTAGCGTTCAGTAGAATGGTTTTTAAGCTATTGCATAGCTTCTATCGCGGGCCAGCGTGGAGACCGAATCCAGAAATTCCGTAACGAAAATAACCTGACACGGGACTCCTCTACGGTGAGCCGCTAGATGGCGTTGATAAAAAATGCTATGCAGTAGCTTTACCGCGGCAGTCCCCGAGTGCCACACGCCTTTTTTTATTACAATCTGATGCCCGCGACTTCGTCCTCGATGTCGGGGATTTTTAATGGATAAAATGCAGCCTATCTCATTCGAAGTTATCAAGTTTTCTCGTGCAGAAAATGACGTAGATCAACGGAGGACGTCCCTCAATGCTGCGTGATTCCATCTACTATCAACTACTACTAACTACTATCAAACAAATACATTTTCGCATTTATTATTTAGTTTTAGATATCACAAATAAATCAAAACTGAAATGTCTGTCTGTGCAATGCTATCTGCCTCCTACTTGAATGGAGACCACGCAATTGAAAAACAAACGTTAGAGAGAGAAGAATGGCATGCACATGAGAAAGCCTATTCTTATTTGGATTTGTCCAACAATGGACAAGAAAAGGCTATTAAAGACGCTTTTAAAAGCATTATTAGTTCAATTTTGTTGTGAGATGTCATATAGACAACCTTAAAAAATAATTACTTTTATGATATCTTAAAACAAAATTTAAAAATACATAATAAATTGGTAGTATCCAGAACTCTAGAACGTTGACAGTGGAATCGGCGACTAAAACTTGCGGGAAATGCTTTATTGATGTGTCCATTTTTTTTAAAACTTTTTAGTGCTTTTGCGAAAACACGGCAATCCAGTTGTATTTGTTAATCGAGAGTTTAAAGTACAGTGGTTTTTTTTTTGTAAATAAATATTTTAACAGAATAGAATAGAAAAGTTTTTCATTTATATAAACTTTTACAAAGTGCTTTGGAATCGTCAAGTGAATCCACTTAAATATACCTACCGCTAGTTTGGATACTTACTTACTTTTTAGATTTAATTAAGTTTATTTTATTAGTTATTAGTTAGCTGCTATTTAGGTTAAAGTTATTTTATTGCAATAAATATTAATATTTACTTACTTCGCTAGCTCAGTGACCTAAAGAGGATCTTGGCCTCCGACACCAGAAGCTGCCACTCATGCCTGTCCTGCGCCGCTTCATACCAATCGGGTGGATTGAGGGCTTGCAGTTCTTCTGACACTTCGTCCACCCAGCGATACCTGGGTCGTCCAAAGGGGCGTTTTTCTACTGGGCGACCCAGATATGCTCTCCACAATAATACTGATTAAGTCCACTTGTTTGCCACAGTGCTGGCTTTACCTATGGTGCAGGGTGTGCAACGCACACGGGCGCAGGGTTTTAGGGGGCGCCGCGCCGAGCCGCGCTTGCTTGCTTCCCGACATCATTTAAAATTGCACCATTTTTTGCACCTGAATTTCCTTTCACTGGTGAAAATATAACTGTAAGCCAAACGGTATTCTTGTATTGTAAGTATTCCATTTTAGCCGCGTGTCTTCTATAGGGCGCCAAGATATTGATTGCACGCGGGCGCTACATGGGCTAGAGCCGCCTCTGTACAGTCTACATCCTTTGTACATAATATCATAATCGTAAAGGGGCCTTATTATCCTAATATCTAGGACCTCCAATAGGTTAAAGGTGGCCCCACATGAAGCCCCTATCTATATATATAAAATTCAAAGTCCTGACTGACTGACTGACTGAGATATCAACGCACAGCCTAAACTACTGAAGTTAGAAACTTGAAATTTTTACAGTTGGTTCCTTTTATGACGTAGGCGCACACTAAGAAAGGATTATTGGAAATTCCACCCCTAAGGGGTTTAAATAAGGGATGGAAGTTTATATGAAAGTCCGTCATTTTTCAAGCTGTTTCCATCAAAGTTGGTATTAGAGCTTTCAGTTAAAAATAAAGAAGTACGTGTGTCACAGTTTTTGAAAATTCCACCCCAAAATCTAATTCCACGCGGACGAAGTCGCGGGGGCAAAAGCTAGTATTATAATAAGACTTTTATGGCTAGAGTATCTGTCATTATTTTTTAAATTCCCCGTCATTCCGAAACTAACAATCATTGCATCGAATAATAAAGTATTCAGCTCGATAAGAACAAAAATACTTTCCCAATCTCCGAATCTGCAAGGGCGGACTGAACAAAATAAAAATGAATATTTAATTCACTTAGTTAAAATCGACGGGGCTCAATCAGCGTCGCGGACTTGGCTTATGAATCAGGAATTTGTCCGTTTTTAGAGACATTCCGGGGCCGCGGCCGCAAATTAAAAATGTAAGAATTCTCGCTTCCGAAAGGAATTTATATTTTATTTCATTTCATTAAAATCCGCCATCTTTTGTTTCCCCGCCCGTTCCGATCGGAATTCATATTTTTCTGTGTTTTGTTGCGGGCTTGCGGGCGTATTGTTTTATTGCTGTGCGCGGTCTAATGCCGAGCTCGCACTAGCGGGGCGCGGTTCGCGATGTTGCGAATTTTTAGGATAATACCTACTTTGTCACATCACACTATCCTTACCGTCAAAGGCGTGCTGCCAAGTAATCGTTATCCTTACCATCCTTACTAATATTATAAATGCGAATGTGTGTTTCTTCGTTGGTTTGTTGGTTTGTCGGCTTGTCCTTCAATGACGTCGCAACAAAGCAACGGAATGTGGTGATTTTTTGCATGGGTAGGTATAGTTGAGGACGTGGAGAGTGACATAGGCTACTTTTTATCCAGAAAAATCAAAGAGTTCCCACGGGATTTTAAAACTAAATCCACGCGGACGAAGTCGCGGGCATCAACACTAATTGATGCCCGCGTTGAAGTAAATAAAAAAAATAGTTTGTTTCGATCAATTTAAATGTCAAGCAATGAAAAATATTTCAAAAACCGCTCGACGAATATCCAACAATGTGGCCGTAGCACTAAGCGCACCGGCT
This sequence comes from Hipparchia sbordonii, assembly GCA_038048805.1. Lineage (NCBI taxonomy): Eukaryota > Metazoa > Arthropoda > Insecta > Lepidoptera > Nymphalidae > Hipparchia > Hipparchia sbordonii. Next base: position 5,434,485 of record JBBIWI010000019.1, read on the forward strand.
CGCGATCCGGACGCGGGTATTAATTATTTTCTTATTTTTGACGAATGCGACCGACGAATTTTAAGACGTCTTTTAGTGGCGATTAAACGGACCGATTATGACTTCGGTTTGAGAGCTTTAATCACGATTTTCATTTGAATTCTGCAGGTGCTAAATCCGCTAATGGCGATTCGAAGTTTTTTCATCTCACACGATGTCCGATTTCTAAGTATGCCTGCGTACTACTGAGCAAAGGTTTTCTCTATGTATGAGAATGGTTTAAGCCACACTCACACACTTTTTTTTTAAAGATATTAGCCACAATAAACTTGACTTAAATATTCTCCTCTTCCCTCCAAATAAGTACAAAGCTTGCGTTAGGTAATTATGGGTACGACAATAGTACAACGGGTGCGGATTGAACCTACGACTTTTCAGTTTTCAGTCCGCACCTTTAACCGTTGGGCTATAGAGGCTTTGAGAACATTATGGAGAACTCTCGCACATTCTGGTTTCCTCAAAATGTTTTCCTTCACCATTAAAGCAAAACTGTGATATTTAATAACTTTTTATGACGTACATACATAAACTAGCTTTTGCCCCCGCGACTTCGTCCGCGTGGAATTAGATTTTGGGGTGGAATTTTCAAAAACTGTGACACACGTACTTTTTTATTTTTAACTGAAAGCTCAAATACCAACTTTGATATAAACAGCTTGAAAAATGACGGAGTTTCATATAAACTTCCATCCCCTATTTAAACCCCTTAGGGGTGGAATTTCCAATAATCCTTTCTTAGTGTGCGCCTACGTCATAAAAGGAACCAACTGTAAAAATTTCAAGTTTCTAACTTCAGTAGTTTAGGCTGTGCGTTGATATCTCAGTCAGTCAGTCAGGACTTTGAATTTTATATATATAGATAGACTGCTAAAATCATAAACAAGTGATGTGTTTATATAAAATGTAATTTATGCCATAATAATTAACCGACTGACGTCTCATTCACCAAAATCGGCTCACTAGTTCGAGCGCTACCATGGAACATACGTAAATATATAGACTGCTAAAATCATAACCCTTCCTTTTGGCTTTGCGAAGTCGGGTAAATAATACCTTTTTACATGATCTAATTAATACAATCGCCTTTGCCAGTCAAGATTAGTTTTTTGTACCACAACACTTCGTGTAGGTATACGGTCTATTTAACGGTACGTGGTCTCGGAATGCGTACATAGTTAGATACGTATCATTTACCGAAAATAATACGCATGCACCATCGATATACGTACGTACAGCAGCCAAGATACACACACAGTCGTGGAAGACGTGAAGTCAATAAAGAGGAAGCTGTTAGTTAGAATGGCAGTTAGTCATCCTGGAGAGAGGCAGGAGATTCTTTTTATTCTGAATGATCAAATTGGTGTTACGAGATTTTTGAAAAATCTAAATCCACGGCATGTAGTAGGGATAAGTACATGTAATATTTTGTGATCGTTTTTTATTTAAAATCAAGTTGTGATAGATTACATAGACAATTCCATGTTACAATAAAATTAATTAAAATCATGTACTGAATCGATTTTAATTTTTGTTAACATGTCAATCCTATTTTTTTTTTATAAAATAATAATAATGTATAAACATAAACATGCTGTTAGAAACAGATTAGGGGTATGGGTTGAATTTACACTGCTTTGCCCCTTCGAAGTTAGCCCGCTACCATCTTAAACTGCATCGTTACTTACCATCATATGAGATCGCAGTCAAGGGCTATCTTGTTATCGAATAAAAAAAAGTATTGTTTTTTAAAAACAAATTTTTAGTAACTGCTTATCTTTGGTAAATTATATCGATGGCACATAATCCGACGTTCATCATGGGTACGATCCGGTTGCGCAACACTTACCGCCTTCCGACAACATCGGGATTATTTGTTAGTCATCGATCTCGCGCGACACCGCAGCCATTGTTCCCGTGACATTTAGACGAATTTATAAATAACACACTATAAATTTTACTATCACCTATGCCTGCTTATATAAATATAAGTTTTATTACTTTGCCAGACTTTGGCCGCGATTTTGTTCGCAAGGAGTTATATTGTTAAAAATCCCGCTGAATACCTGTTTTCCGGGACAAAAGGTGGTACATAGTCAATGTCACTCTCCAAGTTCTCAGTTATTCATATTCATTTATTGCATTCCAATATGTTACAACTAGCTTTTGTCCCCGCGACTTCGTCCGTGTGGAATTAGGTTTCGGGGGTGGAATTTTCAAAAACTGTGACACACGTACTTCTTTATTTTTAACTGAAAGCTCAAATACCAACTTTGATGGAAACAGCTTGAAAAATGACGGAGTTTCATATAAACTTCCATCCCCTATTTAAACCCCTTAGGGGTGGAATTTCCAATAATCCTTTGTTAGTGTGCGCCTACGTCATAAAAGGAACCAACTGTAAAAATTTCAAGTTTCTCACTTCAGTAGTTTAGGATGTGCGTTGATATCTCAGTCAGTCAGTCAGTCAGTCAGGACTTTGAATTTTATATATATAGATGATTCTTAGAACTAGGTCTCTAGAGATCATTTTACATTGGAAGCCCTTTGGGGCACTACAAATATTGGCTTATTAGAGAGACGGGCGCCGAGTTATTCATTAAGAAAGTCATTAATCCGGGAACTAGTAACACCAAACTTGGCGCACTTTGCAGTAAACTGCGGAGCTACAAGTACATGGCGTACCTCTTCCAAGGGCCTTAATTCGGGCAGTGCGAAGGGATAAGAGTTACGTGATAGAAAGAAAAGTCTAGGTAAATAAAACGGTAAGTAAGCAGCGCTTTGTCAACCTGAAATGCACTTTGTTATTGGTAACAAGAGTCACTATTTACTTAAATCATTTTGCGTAGTGAATCTACTGTACCTTTAGGTATAGTTCTCGTGGCTTATGGTTGTGTGTGTGTGTCGTATCTATATAAATGGGAGCGAGAGCTTGCTAGCGCCTGACCGCTCCCACCTAGGCTCCATACAGGCACGCATACTTACGCAATGTGCATGTACACGACGTAACCACAAGTAAAGCTCACGCGCCCTCATGAGTTGAAAGAACTATACACCCAATTTTCCGTGGGCGGGTTACAATCATAAACTTTTATTAATTTATTTCAATTTACTATTCTTGTTTTAGTTTGCAATCGAACGCATTGTTAATTGTTTGCTTCGTCTGGCGTTTTGGCAAGCACTCTAACTGTTAGTTCAAGAGCTCGTGGAAAATATATTTAACGTGTCTAACGGTCCTTCTGTTACATTTTTCCCCAGCTCAATCTCTGAACAAAACTTAGCACGGAGAAAATGAATAAGTTGTAATAATTATGTGGAAAAATATTCCAAACTATTATATTTTTTAAAGAAAGGGATCCACAAATTAAGAAAACACGTTCTTTTACAACACGCGAAGGAAGCTTACATCCCTGCGATGTTCCAGGCTATCCAGAGAGTTTGTTAATTTGGGATTGTTCACAAGCCGAACTTCCCTCTTTTGAATTCGGTCAAATGGAAGGAGTTGGAAGTCAAATATAAGCCTCAATAGCCCAACGGTTAAAGGTGCGGATGAAAACTGAAAGGTCGCAGGTTCGACTCCCACCTATTGCACTATTGTCGTACCCACTCCTAGCAAAAACTTTCTGCTTATTTGGAGGCGAGAGGAGAATATTAGTCAACTTACGCTTGTCTAATATTCTTTTTTTAAAGACAAAAAAGATAAAATGGAGGAAATAGATGTCCTAAAACTTCCTACGAGCTCTCTATCTATAGGTGTGTTTTCGTGTTTCGGCCGTTGCTTCGCTTTGTATACGAATTTAGAAGAGCTTACAGTGCTTTCTTTCTGTTGCACTTCATTGTGTGCTAATGTAATTGTTGCCGGTCCGCTTGTTGCTGCTAAGACGCGTTTACACGCCGGAGAGTACTGGCTTATTTGATATTTTAACTTCAGCAGCGCTGTCCTCCTCAAGCTTTAACGTCGTTAACCAACATTTGGCCAAATATGATTTTTAATGCTATCTTAGAAAAAAAATCTCTATCGATCCATCTAATCAGTAACCATTCTCCTTACTGCTGTAATTTTTGATATAGCAATATGAAAAACGTCGTTTATTAGTGATCAAATGACAGCTCACAATCGCCTGTCCCGTATTAATCATAGTTTAATTATAAAAGTCAGTGTGCAAGTCCCAATAACTGTGAATATTCCTACATCTAGCTAAGTTTAGCTGTGTTTATTGTCGTAATCGTTTTATTGTGATTTAAAATAATAGAGTTTAAACGTTGCATTTAAAATAAATTACATTTTTCTTATCTACTTGAAAGTGGATTTCGGCTAATTGTAAGATAATCATAGAGCGGATACTATTATCTAAAAGCAATCACCTAAGTATAAAAATAAAATAAAAAATACCTAAGTTATCATTAGATGCTTACAGCGTAAAGAATCTGCTGTGTAAATCTTAATATCATAGTTTTATTAGTTATAAATAAAATAAAACTGTATTAAAAAGTATTTTAGATTAGATCCGCATCAAGCTGTCAAATTCAATTCAAATTCGTAGATCAAAGTATATTTTTTGCCTTGCATTGTAGCACACGTTTTTACTGTAATATGTAGTAAGAGTAACTAATAATACTTTGTAACAAAAACAAAATAGTTCTTGTAACTTTGTTGCCAATACCAAGTTGATCATCGAAAGCTCGATAAATAAAGCGATTCCAGTTACGGGCGAGTGGAGAGTTTACTGGAATCATGTAAAGCCGCCATAAATATAAGAGATTGTTTCACGACCTCGTTGCGATCATAAAGATTATGTTCGATGTGCTATGACGTGTAGATGGATTTCCATTTCCATAACTAATATGATGTACCTACTTGTTGATGCCTGCGACTTCGTTCGCGGTCCGCGTGGTTTTAGGTTTTGGGAATGTAATGACAAATCTTCGATTTATAATTTTTTTTGTTTTTGTTTTTTTTTTTTTTTTAAATCTGAAATAGGCTTGCGCTTGACGACGATAGTAATGATAAGGTCTAGGTTGGAGCGCGCTTGCCTAGAAGATGCCTATTCACTCTTGCCTTGAAAGGACTCAAATTATAGGTGGCAGGAAACACGGATGCTGGAAGAGTGTTTCACACCTTAGCGGTTCTTATCAGAAACGTTGATTTGATTTCAGCCTTAGCCACTTAGCCTATCACTGCTCTTTAATACTACTTTGGTAATAATATTATCTTATTAAAATGGCGACGAATAATAAAGTTGATGTGGTTTTGGCAGTATATTGTTGGCACAGATGCAAAGATCTCAGAAAACTGTTTACGTGCATATTCCGTGATGCTGGTTGATTGTGCATTTTTGCGACGATAATATTTTTGCCAAACTACGGCTAGCTGAATCGAATCTATGTGAATATATCTTTGTTTATATGCTACTTGTATGACTTTATAATTGTGCATTGTGGAGTCAACATCTTCTGATGATGCTGCGGTGTCGGAGCGTACGTCGAGTGTGTTTTGTAGGAGTTTGTGTCGCGCTGCGTGTTGGCGTTGTGTTGTTTGTGTTTCTTCTATTCTGGAGAAATGAAGGTGTACGGTGCGGGCGGTGCGTGTTGCCAAACAGATTTTTTCTGGTTCGCGGATAACAGCGAAATATTACTTTTTCTTTTAGTAGAATTCCTTAATACATGTATTGTTTAATTATTAAACAAAAAATAGTTATTTTATAACTTTTATTATCACCATTATAATTTACTACTCTTCTGACAATGACCTCGCGATGGAATAGACGTGTACAATATCTCAGTTAATTAAACGTTCCAATAAAAGCTTGTGTTTTACCTCGATCTACATGAACCACCAACAGCACACATGGTCCTTCGAACCGGATAACCGGAAAAATAAATTAATAGCAATAGGTAGTGTGTCCTATACGAATTATACTCTTAATTACGAATGCACAATGAAATGAAATGACATAAAGATCAGCCATTAGGAATTCCTCAGCACGCCGCGCCGGGACGTGAAATAGACGGATGCATTTTAAATATATCCGACCACGTATCAAAAGTTATTTATCACTGGTGATAATTGCGAAGATAGATTTCGCGATTTGTCGTCTGATGTGTGTTATATAGGACATTGTTTTTGGCTTCCAACGCCAATTGTTCGTTATCGGAATGTATTCGTCTAATATTGGATAGAATCAGAGATGCAATCGTTACTTTGTACAGTTGTATGATATCTGTTATACATTTTTGAAACTTCATTACGGAAACACTGTATACATGGCATAGTTTTGTAAAATTGTAAATTTTTTTTTAAAGAGCAACCGCCGAGTTTATTGCTGGCTCTTCTCGGTAGGGCATTCCGAACCAGTGGTAGATTCATCGACGATTCAAAAGATTTTATAAAAGTTTAATTGAATAAAAAATATTTCTATTCTATTCAAGGAAAAACAGAATTCTTTTGCTGTAATCTGTCTTTTGCCTTAATCTAGCTTTTGCTTTAATTTTCAATTTTTCATTTTTGGTGGATCACTGGATGGATCGGGCTGAAAGTACCTAGCTATTATGACGTATGCATCCGTTAAAAAAGAAGTTTTGATTTAACCCCTAAGCGTGTAAAATTGTAGTTTAAAAAACAAGCGAAGCCGCGATAGAAGATAGTTCAGTATAAATTTCATATTAGTACCAACCTCAAAACATTTTTGAGAAAAAAGCTTTTGACACTAAAATTGTCTATGGTGATATAGGGCCCAAATGACTGATTACGCAGTCGAAGATCTTGAAGATTGGACGCTAGAGCCTCAGAACGTCAGAACCGAGGAAGTATAGTAATAGAAAGAAGTTAAATTAGAAGAAGGTACTTTGCAGTTGACTCACGTTATAAGAATGATTCGATCACAACTAGAATTAAATCTATCTAAACAGTGTCGGCGGCTCGAAATAGGGCGCCTTTGCAATTATTTTAGTTCTGTCTTTCTGAAAATTGGCAGCGAGTTCATCTTACAGAAAGGCATTCGGTTGAGAAACTAGCGACCAGTGTAGGGAAACCCATCATTTGTATGCATTAGAACTGATGGATATCCCACGATAAAGTGGACGGTTCGAAATCTACGGACCGCTCTAACTAGACCCTTGATACGACCCCGTGGTTGAACAATTTTGTATCGGATGCAATTGAGGGATAGGCCAACGTTGGCTGGACGGTTGTATAAATAAAACCCTGTAATGTGAATAATAGACGAGTACGTGTGAAGTATTTGTGATTTATTTTTATTTTCCTATTTGGTTTGATGCTGAAGGATTTATAACGATGCAGTTAAAGGTTAGAGGTTTAGACGAGTAAGTACCTTCAAAGGCCGTTATTTTGGCTGATTTTCGAAAAGTTAAACAATAATAGGTTAGATGGTATCTGAAATAGTAATGTTATCAAGATGTTACCTCATTAACAATTAGTCAGCCAAGGCGTCTTTTGTAGATAATTAAGCTATTAATTGTTGCCTTTCATTATAATTATAATTATCTAAAATATCTAGAACAGTTGCGGTCGCCAAAATGATAATCTCTATTTGACACAATAACGCATTATGTTTAATGGGGACACTGAAAATAGTTACGCTCGAACGCCATTTTGTAATTCCTATTACGAATCGTAAACAATTGAAAGCAAAAAGTAAAACGCACGTAATAAGTTAATACAATTCCACAATTTAATACCATATTGAGCTCGCAGCGAAAAAAAGCCGACCAACGCCCGACGCGGGCTAAAAATTTACATTTGTAATCAGAGCCATTAACGTCCACAATAAACTGCATTGACATGTGACCGAGAGGGACGAAGCTATCGCGAATACAAGAGATAGAGAGCTTTCTGACAATCGCGACGGATACAATAGCCTCCGTGACTAAAGTGAAGACGTTTATACACGTGGACCGTTTAGTGAAATCGAACTGTAACATAACGGAATAGAATCCAATATTCTAATTACAATAAAAAGTTGATAAGATGAATTGTGCTAAGCTGTGCTGTCGGCGCGTGCACTGCTAGATAGAGATGCGTGTACATGAATGGAAAGAGATGAAACGTTTTCGTCAGTGTTTTTCATTTCAATTACAGTGCGTCGGATTTTATGCGTTTGCGAAAAATGTGCGGAGATTTATCGTTTCGCTTTCTGCGTAGTCTATTATCGCGTATGCATATTATCTTGCGAGTAGGTAGGTACATGTATATGCATGCAAGTTACATGTTGCGATGATATGCAAATGATTGTAATTTATTGATCCGTTGGTAATAACTAGGGCTTCCAATACCGGGATCCCGGTATTGGCCAATACCGGGATCCCGGATTTTTTTCAATACCGGTATTCAGGCCTTCCAATACCGGGATCCCGGTATTAGCTTATACCTGGGTCCTAGACTTTTTCTTCTTATTTCAATACCAGTAATGGAATTGAAAATGTCTACTGTACAAAGACTATAATCGTTAACGCGCAGAACGTGAATATAGCTCAGAATATCAGCTTCGTGGCGGCAAGTTGTGATTTTAGTTTAGCGGATTTGGTCTGACCAACGCATCGGGCTACGTTCCCGAGGTCTCTTTCTGTCCACTTTGCCAGTAATCACGAACTTTTCTAAATTGTGTCCCTTCCTTCTGGCAATGTGGCCGAAGTAATCGAGTATCTTCTGGAGACAGGTGGTCTCGGTGTACTCGTGATTTTTAGCTGTTTCAGTACCTATCAATGCGTTGGTTCTACAGAATCAGGATACATGCTGTCCACGGAATTCCCAGCATTCTCCTCCCGCACCACATCTTGAAAGCGTCAATGCGATGTCGGTCAGCAGCTTTTATTGTCCATGTCTCAGCTGCATACATGAATATCGGGAAGATGAGTGTGCGGACGAGACGCATTTTTGTACTGATGGAAATGTTCTTATCCCTCCAAATCTTGTGCAACTGAGACATGGCACTTTCGCCATTCCAATCCGCCTCCTAATTTCCGGTTTGAATGTTATGTTGGTACCCAGGTAAATAAAGTTCTCCACGATCTCCAGGTTCAGTGAGCCAGTGAGTTCTGTTTGGCGCGATCTATCACCATTATTTTCGTTTTGGACCTATTTATAGAAAGGCCCATTTCTTCGCTGATTTGTTCCATCCTGTTCAATAGAGTTATCATTTCGGCTTCAGACGCTGCTAAAAGAGTTGTGTCATCAGCGTATCGTAGGTTGGTTAGCTTTACTCCACCGATGCTGACGCTGCCTTCCCATTCATCGAGAGTCCGCCTCATGATATATTCGCCGTAGATATTGAACAGGACGGGAGAGAGCACACAACCCTGTCTAACTCCCTTGCGAAATTTGAAGGGCCGCGAGTTAACCTCATCTACCCTTACAGCTCCTTCACTGCTGTAATATAGATTCTTGAGCAGTTCTACTAGATGTTTTGGCACTCCTAATTCAGTGAGGACTTTCCATAAACAGTTCCAGTTAACGCAGTCGAAGGCTTTACTGTAATCAACAAAACATATGATAATTGGATTCATAGGATTTTTCTATTATTTGCCGTACACTTAAGATTTGTTCACGGGTACCTTTGCCTTTAACGAAACCCGCCTGCTTTTGCGGGATTTGCCAGTCCAGGTAGTATCGGATGCGGTTGTTAATGATGTAGATGATGTATTTTGCTGGCATATGAGATAAGCGCTAGTGTGCGATAGTTGTCGCACTTTCTAGTAGAGCCTTTTTTATGTAGAGGGACCACGATGGACAGGGCCCATTCTCTCGGCCATTCACCGTTACGCCAGATTAGGTCACAGATCATGTGTAACATATCGATGCCAGTATCTCCCAGAGCTGTCAGTATTTCGGATGTTATTTGATCTGGTCCTGGAGCTTTTCTAGTTTTAAGAGATTTCATGGCAGTGAGAATTTCTGATCGAAGTATACTTGGCTCCAGTTGCACTCCGCTACAATTAGCATGTGACGTTCCCAAATCATTGCAATTTTTATATAGCTCTTCGCAATAGTTGCGCCACCTTTCGGCTATTGCGTCGAGTTCATTTATGAGATGGCCTTCGGAATCTTCTATCACCCACGTTTTTGGTTTAAATTGTCTAGACAGGAGGCGGACCTTCTTGAAAAGATCTGAAATCTCAAATTTTTGAGAGTGGTGTTCGATCTCGCTGCATATGTTCTGAATGAATTGGTTCTTATGCTTTCGACATTTTCTAAGGACGTCTTTATATACCTACTTATAGTATCGATCTATAGAAATCGTAAAGAAACTGATTTATTGAATGTAGAGTAACTAATTATTTATTAAAAGTGTTGATTATTTAATTTAAACTTTACAGTGAAATATTTGTAGTGTAAATAAAAATAATTTTAATGAAAAATCTGCTCGTTATTTTGCCATTTTTTTCCAAAATAAATACGTATTCATTTACGGATTTAGCACTAAAATATACCACAATAAACACCATAGGATTTTGTTCCGTACAGGATTTTTTTTTCAATACCGGGATCCCGGGATCCCGGTATTGAAAAAAAAATTTCCGGTATCAATACCGGTATTGAAAAAGTCCGGTATTCGAAAGCCCTAGTAATAACGCACGGCTCGGCTGTGTTTTTGAAAATTAATGAGCCTCTTTCTTTGTTAAACTGTTTATGATTTCCTTGTAAGCTAAAAAGCCGGCGCGATTCGTTACTGTTAAGTAAATTATGATACTGCTTAAGAATTGGGAGGATCGGTGATCAATTAATTTTTTTTAAATAAATAACGTAGGGACTAGGGATGACAACATTTCAAGCAGATTTAATAAAAAAAAATTTTAATTTTGTTCTTCCGTAAATCTAACTTATTTGAGTTTCTTTATTCTTGACATCATTTAGAACAAAATGTTTATTTTTGTTCTTCCATAAACATTACAGTTACTTGAGTTTACATTTTTTTCAACTTTATTTTTTCATTTCATTAGGGAAAAAAATGTATTTATTACATTCAGCCTGCATTATTTTCCGCGAATTTTTAGGTTTTTAATATCAAAAAATGTTAATGACAAATATTCCCAATTAATACGTTAAATCAAACTGCGATTTATATTTACTAAAATACCAACGTAATATAACAATAATTAATCTAATTGGTAAAAAATAATAATAATTATGTAGACCAAAATTAAGTGCCGATTTCACAAACGTCAAGTGACGTTTAAACGAAGAATAAATTGGCCGTTCTGACTTCTGACAGTTTTGTATTGAAAATCTGCCAAAATATCCACTTTACGCTCAGATAAGACTTATTTCACGCTGATGAAATCGGCCCTTCGTCCAATAAACTAAAAACGTAATACACTGCCGAACAGGTGCATGTAAGAATACGAACACAAATGAACACAAACGAACATAAACGAACATGTAAACCGAACACACCCGCCGCATAATATGAAATACGGGGCCACCACGCTCAGGTTAATTAATATTACTATTCTAAGTTGCGACGAAATATTGTTGTTATTTATGCGTCTGCGGCCAATATGTGGAACAAAACGAGGAATGTCCAGACGGTATTTACGTAGGACATCTGTGTATTGTAGAGAATTGTACTGTAAGTTTGTTATAATCTAAATATATAAAAGGCAAAGGTGACTGACTGACTGACTGACTGACTGATCTATCAACGCACAGCTCTAACCACTGGACCGATCGAGCTGAAATTTGGTATACAGGTAGCTGTTAGGACGTAGACATCCGCTAAGAAAGGATTTTGGAAAATTTCAACCTCAAGAGGGTTAAATAGGGGGTTAAAAAATCGAACCTAACGTGAGCGAAGCCGCGGGTTAAAGCTAGTTTTATCTATATTGTCCTTCTTCGTCTTCATTTTCTTCTTTATCTGCCTCTAGACTTTCACTATTGAACCAAGGTCTCTTGCACGGATTTCCACAGGTCTCGGTCTTGCGCCGCTTGTAGCCAGCGGCCCCGTGCGACTCGTCTGATGTCATCTCTCCAGCTAGTGGGTAGTCTGAAAATACTGCCATTCCCGATGCGGGGTCGCCACTTCAGAACCTAGGGATCCTAAACGACCATCAACCATCCTACTATCCTTACTCATATCTTCTAAGTATATAAAAGGGAAAGGAAACTGACTGACTAACTGACTGATCTATCAACGCACAGCTCAAACCACTGGACGGATCGGGCTGAAATTCGGCATACAGATTGCTATTATGACGTAGGCATCCGCCATCCGCTAAAGATTTTTTAAAATTCAACTCCTAAGGGGGTAAAATAGGGAATTGAAAAATCAAACTTAACGTGAGCAAAAAGCGGGCTATAGCTAGATATATTATAAGTGTGAGTGTTTTTATATTTTGGTCCTTCAATCACGCGGCATATAATTTACGGAACAACGTGTTTCTATAAGGGTATAGTTGAGGACTTGGGGAGTGACGTCGGCTATCTTTTATGCCGCAAAAAAACAGAGTTCCCCTGGGATTTGTAAAAAACTAAATCCACGCGTGTACATATTAGGTGTTTTTTTTTTCATTATTAGATAGGCTTGCGCTTGACGACAACCAATGATGGAAAGCATTGAAGAGGTCTAGGTTGAGGTGTACGTCTAGTCTGATTATTTAATTAAAAGCTAAAGTCAGGTATAGAACTAGTATGAAACCACGTTATTTCTAACATCGCAAACACTCTAGACTGGTGTCTAGCTATTTCCAGGCCACGTTTTGTTGTTGCACAAAATAATTCGCAATACTACAACTCGCAAACTCTTCAATGTATTGGAATAGTTTAGTAATTTAGTACTGTTTTTTATTCGATGACAAGATAGCCCTTGACTGCGATCTCACCTGATGGTAAGTGACGATGCAGTCTAAGATGGTAGCGGGCTAACTTGTAAGGGGTATAGCAGTGTAAATTCAACCCATACCCCTAATGTAAAAAGTTGTTACGGTACCCCTGGTGTAAAAAGTCGTTACGGTATCATCGTGACTCGAGACGTTTGTGACACAGTAGATCTTTTTGGTATCTCGTGACATTATCAAACATGTATGGGAATAGTTTACTCTACAGTTTAGACTGTAATGAAATAATAAATAGTTCTCTCGATTTTCTGCCTATAAAATTTGAAGAGTTCTCTCCATTTCTCCAGGATCCTATCATTAAATCCTGACCTGATGACAATGTGACCACCTGGGAAGTATACCCTTTCAAACAGAAAAAAGAATCTTCCAAATCGGTCCAGGCGTCTTCGAGTAATCGGTGAACATACATTTAAAAAAAAAGATTTCGACGAATTGGGGGCCTCCTCCTTTTTTGGAAGTTGGTTAAAAAGTCTGAAATCTATAACCTGCCTATAGAAAAATAGATATAACTAGATATCGACTTTGTTCATTTATAAAATCAAAATTCAGTGAGGGTAATTTTTCCAAAAATCGTTTTTTTCCATGATTTTTTGTAAGTCGGCTAAGCTTCATTGTGGAAGCATTGTACCTATACATAGCATAGTTTTGTTACCTATTGTAAAAAAAATTGTTTTTGAAAAGAGCAACTGCTGAGTTTCTTGCCGGCTCTTCTCAGCAGAATCAGCAATCCGAACCGCGGTGGTAGATTTGACGTGTCATAAGAGCTACAAGTTGGCCTACATGAAATAAACAAATTTTGAATTTGAATCATATTCCTTACTTTTACTTGCCGTAGTAGCATAAAAATTCGGATCCTGGAATTAGCTCGATCTGTCGTGCGATACCCACTGTCGGTAGAAGTGTCGGTAGGTACTGTCACAGTGACGTTATTCGTGACACAGGCGCTGCAGACGTCTGGCTATTTGCAGCGTACGTTTTGTTGTTCCGAGACATAATTCGCGTGTGTTACATGTTCCCGCGCGTTATTTTTATATCCCGTTACGTCATAATCCGGAATGCGTTTTAAGTGACGATACAAACGTAGAGTTTGCAATTTATTTATTTTCAAACAACAGAACTATTGTTTGAGATATTTTGAAGTACTTATTTATTTATTTTTTAACCTATTTTCTTTCAAATAAACTTTTTTCTAACAATAACCAAATCGGTAGAGTCGTTCTCAAGCGATGGTCTTTCATATATGCAGCAAATAAATAAGGGAGGAGGAGGGGAGAGGAGAATATAAGTCAAGCTCAGCTTGGCTAATATTCTTTATTAAAAAAAAAATGTATTTATACAGACATGTATATTATGGCATATGAAAAAAACGGGTACAGAGCTTGTTATTTGTATAAGATTTGAAGTATTTCTTACACCATAATCCACACACAAATGCCAATTGCCAAGTTGTTCACACAAGTTCATAGTCACCGTGAAAGGTTTACGAGCTACCATGGCGTTAACAATAAACAAGTGGGTAGTTATGTTGCTGTAAGTATTAGTAATGGTGGAAATGTTATTACTTATTAGCTGAAGCTTTTTGTCCGCGGTTACGCATTTCTATTAGGGTTGCCAGATCGGTGGGGATCGGTGGGATTCGGCGGGATTCGTCGGGACACTCCCGACAATTTTTTTAAAATATTTTTAGCGAGCAGGCAGGTCACCTGATGTTAAGTGATTACTGCCGCCCATGAACATTTGTAGCACCTAAGGCACCACCAATGCTTTTTGGGAATTTGTTGGTCCGCCCCTCGAATAACCCCATTTATTTATTTATTTGTTTATATGTATTAAGGTGCGCCAATAGCGAGTACACAAAACTACGCTGTATACAACAATTGCCAAAAAAAAACATATTTAAACATATTTTATAGAACATAATTAATATGATTTGAAACAAATTCGAAATCATTCCTAAAAGATTATTTGGAGGAGAACATAAACCTAACACTTTTTTTGTCTGTACTCTGTAGGGCCAAATCTTTCGACAGTATATTTTCACAATGTGATAGGTGCATTTTCACTTGGCAACGCTTCCCGCCATAGCTGAGTTTTCTTCTCCTCCTCTTCTCCTCTCCTTATCACTCCTCATCTCTCCTCATCTCTCCTCATCTCTATGTTGATAACTCTCTTCGCTTCTCGCTGAGCTGTTTGAAAAAAAAAAACTTTATTCAGTAGGTACCTAAAAATTGAAACTGAAAACCATTTATAATTTTACTCAAATATTGTTTCAAGAAAAGTTTCAAAACTTTATTTTGATTTTGTTATTTTTTTTTTTTATTAATAAAGAGACAAGGAATTTCAGATAAATAATATTCTAAAGCAATAAAAGATGTCGCTGCGATAGTTTTAGTTCAGAGCAATGCATAAATTAAATGCCATACTAAGAAAAATCTTCTTGAAAAATTCAATTACGTCTTCTGTTATGCAATAACGCGCTCAATGTGAAATAACTTTAGAAGTTATATTTGTTTGGACGTGTGTGACAGCTGTGCGCTTTCCTTAGCTTTTTTACTGACGTGATCTAATACGTAATATTCTTATAGGCTAGGAGATGGCGTCATAAGTAATTTGTTAACGCTATTTATTAGACAGATGCTGAAATCTATAGATACTTACTCAGCTCAGTCTCAAGACAGAATTAAAACGAGACAGATTTATGTCAGGGCATATTTTTGTCTCATTTTGACCTCTATCTTGAGTCAGAGCTGAGTCTTAGCACGCTCTTTAGATGATGATGCATGAGTCTTACTAATGCTTACTTATTTTTAATGAGTACAGCAGGTCCAAATTTTGTAACCCGTTCTTTAATGTTTTTGTCAGGTTGAAAGTATGTATGCTTTTTTTTAAGTATAATAATAAAATACGCTTCACTAAGATAAATAATTTGCCCAAAATACATGAACTTTTCCCACTCAGAAGTCTAAACTATTAACTAGAGCTGAAATCTATAGACAGCACTGTCATTCAGCTCAGACTCAATACAGAGTTAAAACGAGACAGATTTGTGTCAGAGCATATTTATGTCTTGTTTTAACCTCTATCTTGAGTCTGAGCTGAGTCAGAGACGCTCTATAGATCTCAGCATAAGATATTTCTTGTGCGTGGATTTAGTTTTAATGTTTATCACAGGAAACTGTTATATTTTCCGGAATAAAATGTATCCATGTTAAGGTTTAAGCTACGTGGTTCCAATTCATTTTCATTAAAATCGATTGGACCCTGAATTGGTAATAGACACACTTTCGCATCTACGACATTTATAACTGCTACAAAACATTCAACCACCGTCTCCTGCACTACAATCATAACGAGACTCTTGAAGTGAACATCCTGTAACATAACACATTCCAACATTCCAAACATTTCCTTATACATCGCCGCATTACAACCGATCCATTGAAAACGAGGCAGCCACAACAAGCGATGTATAACTACATCATCGATAGCATTTGGACGTAAGACGTTTCAGCCCTTAAGGACGTTAACCCTGGCCTTTTTTTCCACGAAACATATAGCTTCCTTTTTATCCCCGTTCGGTTTTTATACGATTTTAATTGTGATCGTTTTTTGTGCGCCTACGTCACTGTTGACAGCCGTTTTGATTAATCTCTCGGCGATTCGGAGGTTTTTGGGCTGTAATCGTAATAAATTGAAACAATTTGGAAATTTCATGTTTTGTGGTGGGTATAAACCTTACACGAACCTTAATGGGTGTCCTTTACTAATCCTTACTAATATTATAAATGCGAAAGTGCGTCTGTATGGAAGTTTGTTACTCAATCACGCCGCAACGACTGATCCGATTTAGCTGAAATTTTCCACAGAAATAGACAGATTATGGTCGGAAATAACACATAAGCAACTTTTTATCCCGGAAAAAAGAGAGTTCCCGCGGGAAATAAAAACCTCTACGCGAACGAAGTCGCGGGCATCAACTAGTAACAAATATTCCTAAACCTATTTGGGATCTATGAACACATCCAGGCTTTGGTGCTGGGCAATCAGCTCGTTTAGCATAGAATTTATATAACAACAATATCCTATGTATTTACCTATTGCTATCGCCGTCCCTCACTTACATTAAGTTCTCTCGTAGGTACAGGTTGCCTGGAAGAGATCACTAACTAATAGTGACCTTATCACTAGATAAGGTCACCTTTTGTGTTACACTGTTTATTTACTTAAGTATGTATTTTGTTCTTGTTTTTCATGCAATAAAGTTGTATATAAATATAAACAATAGTATGCAAACAATACGCAAGTAATGTAACCAACAAATTAAAATTCGTTCCAACAATCATATCCAATCCAGCTCTAAATTTTTGTGATAAAATCAATTCGATATAATAAGAGCTTACGTTTAAAAACCATAACTAAAAGAATAAAAACCCATTGAGAGTACAGACGGCACGATTCGATCAATTTAAAAAAATAAAATTAGACGACGCCCGCATATAGAAATTGTAACCCTTTGTGTACAAAAACACCTCCCCCTCATAGGGTTGCCAACCTAACCATTATTAAAAACATTACAAAAAGAAGTAAAACATTTTCAACTTAGATATTTTTGATTTTACATGTAACTTTAGACTTATTTAGACATTGTTAATTTATATTTTTCCTGTATTTATGTATGTTGCACGCCCGAAGAGGCAATGTATAATGCAATAAATGACTTTTGACTTTGACTTTGACTTTGACATTTATTTTTCATTCTACAATAGCAATTTTAATAACTTATACAGTAAGTTACCTATTTACCTACTTAGTTCATCTTTATAAGGGTTTTTATAGTTTCATTGTACTTTAGTACATAATAATTCAATGGTTTCATTATAATATATTAAAACAGTGCACAATAAAACTGATTGTTGTTTTTGTGGCACTAAATGTAGCAAAAATAATGTCATGTAGGTACAGTCTGTAAGAATTATTTAAAAAAAAGTAAAAGTAAAGTTTGTAGTAAGTATGTGTGCAGATGTGGATTTGTCTAAAAATGATTGTTACATTGTGACAATCGCAATCAACTTTGAATCACGCTTAACCGGGGAATGCGACCGCTTCCCGCTCGGTTCTACAAGTATCCTGCAGGAGCTATCCTGCCCGTTACGGATGTAAAACACGCCGTGAAATATGCTACTTAATTTTATAGATCGTTTGCCGCTTTTGCCGTGCTACTTAATCTATATATATAAAATTCAAAGTCCTGACTGACTGACTGACTGAGATATCAACGAACAGCCTAAACTACTGAAGTTAGAAACTTGAAATTTTTACAGTTGGTTCCTTTTATGACCTAGGCGCACACTAAGAAAGGATTATTGGAAATTCCACCCCTAAGAACTTCCATCCCCTATTTAAATAGGGGATGGAAGTTTATATGAAACTCCGTCATTTTTCAAGCTGTTTCCATCAAAGTTGGTATTTGAGCTTTCAGTTAAAAATAAAAAAGTACGTGTGTCACAGTTTTTGAAAATTCCACCCCAAAATCTAATTCCACGCGGACGAAGTCGCGGGGGCAAAAGCTAGTTTGACAGTATAAATATAATTAGTAGAGCTAATAGAGTAGGCACGAGTGACAACCCTAGCATCGCCCCAACTGAAAAATGTTCCAGAAATATTAAAATAGTCAAAAGAGTTAAAATTAAAAACGGGGGGTAGTCACAAAAAGCGTAATCCGTAAACTAACACAGCTGAGCGGATCCCATCGTATAACAAGTAGTTTTATATTTCAAGCGATGTAGCGTTCTAAATCGCTTGGTTATACAATAAAAGCCTCAATAGCCCAACGGTTAAAGGCGCGGGCTGAAAACTGAAAGGTCGACTTTGACGACCTCCGTGGCGCAGTGGTGAGCGCTGTGGACTTATAACTGGGAGGTCTCGGATTCGATTCCCGGCGGGGGCAATTTAGTAATTTATTATTTCTAAATTGTCTCTGGTCTGGTCTGGTGGGAGGCTTTGGCCGTGGCTAGTTACCACCCTACCGTCAAAAACGTTCCGCCAAGCGATTTAGAGTTCCGGCACGATGGCGTGTAGAAACCGATTAAGGGTATGGGTTTAATTTACACTGCTATACTCCTTCCAAGTTAGCCCGCTACCATCTTAGACTGCATCGTCACTTACCATCAGGTGAGATCGAAGTCAAGGGCTATCTTGTCATAGAATATAAAAAAAAAGGTCGCAGGTTCGAACCCTACCCACTGCACTATTGTCGTATTGTTGAAGGACAAACCAACAAACAAACACACTTTCGCATTTATAATATTAGTAAAGATAAGGATTATACAATTGCATTACAATTAGTTCAAAACATAATTGGTTTCTTGTTAGATTGATTGCTATCTCTTTTAAAATAATGTAAGTTGTTTTGTCGAAATTAAAAGGCGAACAAAGAAAACAAGACCTTGTTAATTTATTTTTTTAAACATATTCTTTTTCAAGGACTATAGAGTAGGATATAATTTCAGAACTCGAAAAACATCACTCATTGCAGATAAGTTTTTATTAAAAACTAATCTTAATTAAGTTAGTCTTAATAAATGATTTACGAGTAATAAAGTGATATTTGTTGTTAGTTTTAATAAGTGATTTAATAATGACTTGAAAATAGGAATCTTCACAAAGCTAATTAAAAGTAGACTTTACATTTTTGATAAAAAAAGGTTTTCAATGTGAAATTAATTTCAATAAATATGCAATATTTATTGAAATTAGTTAGTAAAAATTTCAATTTTGATATACCTACATAATACACCTATTATTATAAAACTGGATCCAAAATTTATTAACATAAGAAACGCGAACGCACAAAGAATTTTTTACGAATTCCAAATTCAAATTTCTTTGTGTCCAGTCGTTACATTGATAACTCTTTGTATAGAAAAGGGCAAGGGAGCCAGCATGACGAACGCAATTTCAAAATGGTAGGGTTTCGCTTTACGTTCCAATTCCACAAAAATGAACTCGCGACGAGTGATTTGACGACTCGAACGGATTGTAAAATGGATGCGGTATGCAGTAACGTGCTAGCAACATACCTACTCCTTTTTTATTCGTTTTTTACTATTAATCCTTACTAATATTGTAAATGCGAAAATGGGTTTGTTTGTTGGTTTATCGGCTCGTTGGTTTGTTCTTCAATCACGCTGCAACAGAGCTACGGATCGACGAGATTTTTTGTATGGATATAAGTTGAGGACATTGAGAGTGAAATACAAAAATCTAAATATATAAAAGGCAAAGGTGACTGACTGACTGACTGACTGACTGACTGACTGACTGACTGACTGACTGACTGACTGACTGACTGACTGACTGACTGACTGACTGACTGACTGACTGACTGACTGACTGACTGACTGACTGACTGACTGACTGACTGATCTATCAACGCACAGCTCTAACTACTGGACCGATCTAGCTGAAATTTGGCATACAGGTAGCTGTTAAGACGTAGGCATCCGCTAAGAAAGGATTTTGGAAAATTTCAACCCCAAGAGGGTTAAATAGGGGTTTAAACTTTGTATGAAAGTCCGTCATTTCTCAACTTATCTCCATGAAACTTTGTATTTAGGCTTTCGAATAAAAATAAAGAAATAAGTTTTTCGCAGATTTTGAAAAATCCACCCCCAAAGGCATCAAAATGGGTGATGAAATGTTGTATGAATGTTTTTCATTTTTAAAATTGTATAAACTTTGTATTTGGGCTTTCGATTAAAAATAAAGAAGTACATGTTTCACAGATTTTGAAAAATCCACCCCCAAAGGCATCAAATAGGGGATGAATGTTAGTATGAAAGTTTTTCATTTTAAAAGTTGTATAAACTTTATATTTGGGCTTCCGTTTAAATATAAAGAAATACATGTTTCACAGATTTTGAAAATCTACCGCAAAAGGCATTATCTAAATCTAAATATACAAAAGGCAAAGGTGAATGTCTGACTGACTGATTGATTTATCAGTCAGTCTAACGTGAGTGAAGCTGCGGGTTACAGCTAGTAAATAATAAAGGAATACGAATTTGAAAAAAAATATATTGAAATCGGTTAAAAAACGGACTTATGGAGTAACAAAAGATCCTCCTTTTTCGAAGTTTGTTAAAAAAGAAACCGATTTCCGGAAAATTAAAGATTTCCCGCGGGAATTAAAAAAAACTTTAGCGGGCATCGTTTAGTATCTTCAATGTATTTGACTAGCTTCCGGTGAATTCGACCACCGTAGCCGATATTCTGGAGAACACTTTTAAATGCATCGTTTGTAAACGATCGTCCCAACAGCAATAACACGAACTACGGTTATACCTACACTCGACACCGCGCAATAAAGAATTCTTTACTCAACCTAATCTTTACAAATGAACATTTCAAGTACCTATTGCACACACACATACACAAACAAAATATTTTTATAATGAAAGAAGCACTCAAATCTAAAATTAACATGAGTGAAAACAGAGTTTGAAATGTTCCCATCCACTTGAAAGTGTTTTACTTTTAAGTAATTTCACTTGTGTACAATACATAAAGGCATAAACCCCTCCGCACGCACACATCGCCGCGGCCGCAGATGTTGATTCCATAAAATAATATTTCATGTAAAGCACTAACCGCCCGGCCGAGGGCGGAAGGATTGAGTTCTATTTTTAAATTTTTATATTTCAACAATCCACGGCGACCAGACTCTTTGTACCAGAACGATTTATTTATTTCAATTTCAATAATAAAAACCGTTTTTCATTCCTCGTATGTAATACATTTTTGATTTATCGTACATCGCGAGTTCGACGTTTGAAATTGGAACTAATATTGTGAAATCGTATTTAACATTTCCATTTCAAAATTGAAATGTTTCTAGTTGAACTTATCTATTTACCCAATGCAACCGATAACGTTACAATTTTGATGCTAGGGTGGTAACTAGCTACGGCCAAAGCCTCCCACCAGACCAGAGACAATTTAGAAATTATAAATTCCCAAATTGCCACCTCCGGGAATCGAACCCGAGACTTCCCAGTTATAAAACTATAGCGCTGACCACTGCGCCAGGGAGGTCGTTTATTAGGAAATAAATGATACAAAATATTAATATTCATTTATGGGAAACATGATTATTGTTTATTAAATATTGCTTATTTGCTTGTTTAATGCATAATTTAAATAAAATTGATTAGTCTTCATGAATTTCAACCCCTTGCGCGCTAGTCCACTAATGGGCAAAGCTCAGAATGAGAAAGGTTTAGGGCATAGTGCCCAAGTATAGGTATGGATTGGCAGACTTCATACACCTTTGAGAACGTTGTAGATAACTTTTTTTTTTAATTGAAATATATATAAGAGTAGGAAATGAAAATGCAGCTTACGATGGTGCGCGCTTGCCTAGAAGATGCCTATTCACTCTTGATTTAAAGACACGCACACTCAGAAATCCAGGTTTCCTCACGAGGTTTGACTTCACTAATTTACGGCAACTGCAACCTCTTTGTGCGAGAAGGATTTATTCATTTCCATTTCAATAAAAAAGCTTGTCGCATATTTTCGCTTTATCGCGTAGGATCGCGAAGTTCGACGTTCGAAATTGGAAGTAATTTCAATTTCAATTAGTTACGACAGATTTTTGGCATAATATTTTTATGAGACTCTCAATCTTTACTAATATTATAAACTAGCTTAAACCCGCGTGTTCGTCCGCGCGGATTTAGTTTTTAAAAATTCCGAGGGAACTCTTTGATTTTCCGAGATAAAAAGTAGCCTATCCCGGTTCTCAGCTATACCCATCCCGTCCATCCGTTTCTTTGTTGCGTCGTGATTGAAGGACAAACCAACAAACAAACCACACTTTCGCATTTATAATAGGATGCGAAAGTGTATTTGTTTGGTACGGATGGGCCCCGTACCAAACAAATACACTTTCGCATCCTACCTACAAAATTAGAAGTCATTGGCATTGATTTTTATGCTTTGTATTTTTAATTATCACGGAATTCCTAATTCTATATTAATTCAAGTTTAAAAGTGCATTAATAATAAAACGCAGCTTACAACTTGTTTTTTTATTTATTAAATTACTAATCAATTTGAAAGTAGTTCGGTAGCCATTATACTTTATAAAATGTCAAATAACGATTTGACCTCCAAAAACTATTCAGCTTTAATATTCCTCGAGATCATTCATCAATTAAAATGGAAGGGGACTCGTTATTAAAGAGAACAAAAAAGGTTTAAGGGCCTGAGCACACATAATACTTCTAGCACGCGGCGATCAGCTTTCGCGGTGAATTGACATCACCGATGTTGTAGCAGCAATGATCTTGTATCGTTTTTTGACCACTTGCTCCGTAAAATAGTACTTTTATTTGTTTTTTATTCAATTTATTCAATTAGCTTTCGACGTAGCTAGCGAGCTAATCCGGAAGTGTAGTAATATGAAAACTAATAACTCTAACCTCTTTGCGTTCGTCTTTGTCAGTGAAATGTTGACAGAATTAACTACGGTTGAAGTCACTCATATAATCGCGTTTACTTTTTTTTTTTTTTTTTTAATTTATTGATTAAGATTTGTACACAATACATTTGATTATTTTATATGCCATCCTCAGGAAACTTTGCGTTTATGTTGAGGATGGCGAGTTCGCATTACTACACATCATCAATAATCATACACATTATACTAAAAATTAAAAAAGAAAAATATTTAAATATAAAAACAACATAAAATAAAGAGAAAAATATGAAAAAACAAAAGAACAAAGATCTATCCAACAGCGGTTGATTGCAAACCCTTTTTCAATAAGTATCCTTTACATTTGTTTATAAACTTACGCCTTCCGCCTTCGCCTTACTTCAATGATGCATCGTATTTTAGTAAATCGTTGCTTGTTAGTATTTTACCAAAGTGCTCCTAACTAATTAATACAATAATGCACAATTTCACAAGTACTGATAAATAACTTATATCATGTCAATTTCTTCTATAATTATATGTCTTAAGATCAAAACCATCGCGATAACCAACCCCATTGACCGTTCAATGGCAAATTCGAGCTTCCGGAAACGTATGAAATCGCCGATCGGCGATACTAAAAGTATGTAGCGTGCGTTAGCCCTAAGTCTCGGGCACAGGTCTCGGGTTTAAAAAGCCTCGTTCGAAGTAAAGAATGTTGTGTACAATCTCGGTTCAGACAAAAAAGTGACAACAGATAAAAAATAAAACACAACACAACACGGCCGGGAACAGATTATCAGCGCTAAAAGGGTTGCTCCCGCGCTCTCCTTCTTTTGTTGCTTCCAAATTCAAACTTCAAGCCCGTACAAGGAGCGTTCGAATGCGAATTCTATTTTTGAATATTCTACCGAGAATTTTTAATTAATGCCGCTCGACTGTGCCCGTATTTTTTAAAATCGGTATTCTGTTTTAAATCGACTCCGATATATTCAATTTTTTTCGCGTTCGATTCCCCCGTTCTTATTTTTTTATTTATGTTGTGCGATAATGACGTTTCGGTTTAAGTGGTTTATTTCGATTGCCGATTTTATTCCGATGTTCTCCTTGAAGGTCGGTAGTTTTAGTGATTAATGGGCGAGATATGTGGAGTGCTTTTTAAACGAAATATTGAATTTAATGATGTTTTGTGGAACTCTCCGCGGATTCGAGTTTATTTTATTAATTCCTGTGCCCCTTCGACGTTTTCAATCTAGAATGTCGAGTCTAACAGACGGTATATTATATAGCTCTCACTCACATTCGATAAGAGCCCAAAGGACGTGGAATTACATTACTACTGACTTGCCCGCTCCTTCATGGTTATTAAAAATCCCGCAAGAACTTTTCATTTTTCCGGGTTTAAAGGTAGCCATATTCACTGACATAGTCACTGACATAGATATAGTCACTCTCCAGGTCCTCAACTATAATACAAAACTCCCTTGCAAAAATCACGTCAACAATAAGCCCTTATAATAGCCCTAAAAATCAGCGCTGCAACTTGCTGCAGCATGATGCTGATAGGGGACCTTATTTAATTAAGTGCGATTTTTTTTATTCTAGTTGATTAACAATTGTATTGATCAAATAAAATGGTTTTCTTTCTTTCTTATATAAATAGGATTCCAATAAGACCTGTGATATCATAGTGTAGAATATTCTCTATGTTGAGTGGTTATTTTAACAATGCAGTATGTCTGCTAAATGTGTATGAAACGTCATTATGCTAAAATAATTCTTGTTAAATACTAGTTTCTGAACGCGGTATTGAGTTTTGCAGAGATAAAAGTAGCCAGTCACTCAACTATATCGATGCAAAAAATCACGATTTGCTCCGTTGCTACGTGATTAAAGGACAAATCAACAAACAAACTCATATTCGCATTTATAATATTTAGGAAGGATAGTAAGGATTTTACAGATTTTGTTTTTCCAGACTATATTATAATTTATCTTTGTACCTACCAAATTTTTGCAAATCGGTTCAGTCGTGATTGAGTAACAAACATCCATCCATGCATCTAAACTTTCGCATTTATACGAGTAATTAGTAGGAAGACCTCCCTGGCGCAGTGGTGAGCGCTGTGGTCTTAGAACTGGGAGGTCTCGGGTTCGATTCCCGGCGGGGGCAGTTTAGGAATTTATAATTTCTAAATTATCTCTGGTCTGGTCTGGTGGGAGGCTTTGGCCGTGGCTAGTTACCACCCTATCGTCAAAGACGTTCCGCCAAGCGATAGCGTTCCGGCATGATGGCGTGTAGAAACCGATAAGGGGTATGGGTTGAATTTACACTGCTATACCCCTTCCAAGTTAGCCCGCTACCATCTTAGACTGCATCGTCACTTACCACCAAGTGAGATCGCAGTCAAGGGCTATCTTGTCATCGAATAAAAAAAAAAAAACTTTCCAGGAAAAGTCCTACGAAACAGTTTTAGAGTCAATTCGAACGCTTGTTAAAATTAGTAGGTAAATATCTAAATCACGTACCCAGTAGCGTTCATTGATGCTCTTAGCAGCTAGAGAGTCGATTATATAGGTGTCATAATAAGTTCCCATTCGTAAGGGGGTCAACGACTTGCTATGCCGGCGGCGTGCGATGCGTCAAGTGACCCCTTAATACGACTTATTGGTTACTCATAAGAGCGAATTGACACAGTATAGTGACGTTGCATACATAGCGTGCGTGTTTTTTTTTTATTCGATGACTTCGTCTTCGTCTTCGTACTTAGACCAGTCATGGTTTGTTGTGTGTGATGCACCAATCCTTCCAATGTTTTCACTCCAACCATCCCAGCTCTCTCCAGAAGTCTAGCAGGCCGCCCAGGTTGCCAAGGACTTCTCGAAGTGAAGCTGGGGATCCGAGATGGTTATTGCGTTGCTCTGCTACGCCCGTGCATCCTAGGAGCACGTGCGACGGTGTTTCATCTGCCTCCATGCAGGCCCTGCATAAAGGTCTGTCGGTGACACCTATGATGAAGAGGTGTTTGTTTAGTGGGCTGTGCCCCGTTATAATTCCCACCACCTTCCTGAGCTTACCTCTATCCAGGCAGAGTAGTCTGTTAGTTAGATGTTTGTCTGGATGAGGAAAGGCTTCCCTGGTCTGTCTGCAGTCTGTTGCATTCGACCATAATAGGGACTGTTCTTTGAATGTTAGTTCATGCAACCAAGTTTTATACTCACTGAAGGGGATTGGAACAATAGTTTCCGGCTCTGATACCTTCAGCGTTGTGGCCTTACGTGCTAGATCATCTTTATTCGATGACAAGATAGTCCTTAACTGCGATCTCACCTGATGGTAAGTAACGATGCAGTCTGAGATGGTAGCGGGCTAAATTGGAAGGGTTATGGCAGTGTAGATTCAACACATACCCCTAATCGATTTTTACATCCGTCATCGTGCCGGAACGCTGAATCGCTTGGCGGCACGTCTTTGATGGTAGGGTGGTAACTAGCCACGACCAAAGCCTCCCACCAGACCAAATGTACTGGGCTATACGCAAAATTATATATATTGTACGCACGGAGTGAGGTTTTGCCGCGGAAACTCTCTTATTATCCGGGATAAAAAGCAGCCTATCTGTTTTTACAGACTATAATCTATCTCTGTGTCAAATTTCATCCAAACCGGTTAAGTCGTTGCGGCGTGATTGAATAACAAACATCAATCCATACATCCTTTCAACTTTCGCATTTATAATATTAATTTGATTTTCCGAGTATTTCTATGTTGGTTTGTCCCTGAATCACGCAGAACGAAGTAAATGATCGACGTGTTTTTTTACATGAAAATAGTTGAGTGACTGTGGCTACTTTTATCCTGGTAAAACTCAACAAACGAAGTCGCGTTCTAAAACTAGTATAACAAGAACTGTTTTTAAGCTATTGCATAGCTTCTATCGCGGGCCTTGAGCGTGGAGACCGAATCCAGAAATTCCGTAACGAAAATAACCTGACACGGGACTCCTCTCACCGCTAGATGGTGTTGATAAAAAATGCTATGCAATAGCTTTACCGCGGCGGTCCCCGAGTGCCACACGTCTTTTTTTTCATAATGACGTTTCATACACACTTAGCTGACATAAATATTGGAACCACTTATATTAACATAGATAATATTCTGCACTGTGATCTCACAAGTCATATTGGAATCCCATTATAAGGGCTCATTGTTACAGAACGGACGCAATAAACGCCAAATTGCCAGTTAATCGAATGCTGTATATAAAATTTTATCACATAATGTATCTACTCTCTTATTAGTGCCGATAAATTTTAAACTACAACGCATAATGGCGTAGTCTCTCGATCTAGGTGCAATACATCTTTATCTAGACGTGGAATTACTCGCCAAAAAGCGAAGCGTCTGCCCTTAAGAGCTTTTTTTTTATTCGATGACAAGTTAGTCCTTGACTGCGATCTCACCTGATGCTAAGTGACGATGCGATGTCTAAGATGATGAGTACGGCAGTGTCCATTCAACCCATAGCATAGCCCTAATCGGTTTCTACACGCTATCGTGCCGGAACGCTAAATCGCTTGGCGGCACGTCTTTGACGGTAAGGTGGTAACTGGCCATGGCCAAAGCCTCCCACCAGACCAAAACAGGGACAATTTAGAAATTATAAATTTTCACATTGCCCCCGCCGGAAATCGAACCTGAGACCTCCAAGTTATAAGACCACAGCGCTCACCACTGCGCCAGGGAGGTCGTCAAAAAGCTGTAATGCTGAAAAGTAGAGTTACTTACTTTGTTAAACTTAACGCATTAAAGGCGTGTAATCGTGTGTCACAGCCTTTTTATTAAAAACTCTCTTCGTGTCATTGTTTTGGTAATAAATAAATAATTATTATTGATATTACATTACATTTTTGAGTAATCGAGAAATCAAAAGTTGGTAAGCAAATAAATATAAGCAAATATAGAGGAATGTTTTTTTTTAAATTTAAGTAACACATCTCTGTAGCAGTAATATTTTTCTGTAACTGTTCGTTTCAATTTTACAGCTAATATAGTTTTAAAATAAAATGACAGACGGAGAAAGCTATAATTAAGGGTTCCTTGTTTTATAAGGGAACCTTAAAAAGTAAAAAAAAAACTAACGAGTCTATTCATCTCGTAGGTATAGTTATTGTCTATGTCTTTATCGATTGAAACATCGTAAAATCGTAATGGCCGGCAGATATTACAAATAATTTATATGTTTCGTACACAAAAGTAGATATTAATAATAGAGTAACGTGTTTAATGCCCCTAGAACGAGTTTGTATTTCTCGAAAACTTTCATGGTCATGGTGAGATTCGATGCTATGACGTTAGGTATGTGCGTGAGAATGAAACGAGCCTTATGGGGAATCAAGCTTTTAAATATTCCGCGGAAAATCATTGTTTTCTCGCATTTTAAAAGTATTCTGTACTCATGTCTATCTGTTACTCCGTTATTACGTGGTTGAAGAAAGAACAAAGACACCTTCGCATTTACAGTATTAATATTACGATTGTACTATTCTATTATTTACTATAAAATTTTACCTAACAATTGGGAGAGGTACAGAAAATCCGACATCGAATTACGTTTTCGAAAGCCATCGAAAACTTGTGCTAAGGTCACAGTACGCTTCCTAAAAAGCAATAGTAATCATTCGATCGTATAATAGCTTCACTTAATATTCCATTTTCAAAAATATTTGAAACGTCATGCTCGTTCCATTCCTTTGTATCGGCAATACGGCTGCTGTTGCGTCTATCAGATTTTAAATTTGGAATCGATTCCGATTGGCTTCGAATTTGAACTTAGAATGTACCTATTACAAAGAGATTTTACTAAAAGATAGAGTGGGAATTGGGAACAGTTTGTCACAATGACGTAATGCTTCAATAAAGCTATCATCTAAGCGTTCTGTACATACGAATACTTAAAGATAAGGAAATCCTGACTGACGGATCAATGGAAAATCTCAAAGAAGAGTAAACAACTGTGCAGGAGATAATAAAGTGCAAGTGTGTCTGCACTTTATTCGCTCGTTCTCATTATCGATGTTAATTCAATCGAGGCACAGGGTAACCGCCAATTTCCCCATTCTAAACTGATTTTTTTTATCTGAATTGGAAAAGAAACCCATGATTCGCAATTAGGTACTAATCTTACCACTAAACCTTCATTTTAATCCTATTTGTAAAAAAAATATACATAATCTATATATATAAAATTCAAAGTCCTGACTGACTGATTGACTGACTGAGATATCAACGCACAGCCTAAACTACTGAAGTTAGAAACTTGAAATTTGTACAGTTGGTTCTTTTATGACGTAGGCGCACACTAAGAAAGGATTATTGGAAATTCCACCCCTAAGGGGTTTAAATAGGGGATGGAAGTTTATATGAAACTCCGTCATTTTTCAAGCTGTTTCCATCAAAGTTGGTATTAGAGCTTTCAGTTAAAAATAAAGAAGTACGTGTGTCACAGTTATTGAAAATTCCACCCCAATACATAATTCCACGCGGACGAAGTCGCGGGGGCAAAAGCTAGTATAATATAAACTTTTAAAAATATTACCTATATAAAAGTAATATATATAATTGTATGGGAATTCGATTTTCAAAGTATGTTTTTTTTATTTCCAGGTAACAAAATCCTAATCTCGTTTAGAAATTGGCGCTGGTCGAATCGAAGGTGCAGCGGAAAGAAGCGAATTGTCACGAACTTTTCCGAGAAGACGTGAGTGATTACATCCTAATTGGAATAAAAGTTTTTGGACGGATATTGAAAAAAGAAAATCTCTTGTTTGAAATTCGAACTGTCCGATATGACTTTCGTTTGAATGCTTGTTCGAAATAAAATCAACGTTAACTTTTGTGTCTTTTGCAGTTGTTTCTCGGATTGCTTTATGATGCAATGTATTTTTTAATTAAATAAATTCTTTTTTATTAAAACAAGCTTGGATTTATAGTCGTTAATGCCCTAAGTTGCTGGAATATCGAATTTGCATAGGAAAACGCAGTTTTGGCAGAATGCCCATGTTCTTTGCACTTTAGTTCGAAAGGGAACCAATGGATACTTGCGGCGTAAGACAGCGACGTGTGGGAGTCCACATAGGTAACTAAGTGCAGCTGTGAATTGCCTATCGGTTGTGGAAATTTTTTTGAACAAACACAAAAATTATCATAAGCGACGTATAATAATATTTTTTATTCTACATTGTCTATACCCAGCCGGTCCCCACATGTAATTTTGTTAGAGTCCCCTTTGGAGTTTATTTTAAAAATGGAAAGCTTCGCATTCAAGTAATAATTGATGATGGAACCGGACCACCCCTTTTCATAATCCCGTGCTCTGAGGGATACCCACACATACATAAAAATGAATTATTTACATATACGTATGATCATATTTTGATAGGTATAAAAATCCACCAACTTACTTCTTCAGCCCCCTGATTCTGTCAGTGCCTATCAAAAAATGAAAGCAACTGAGATATATTTTTTATCCATTGAAGGTTTACTATGAAATATTAAATTCAACATTTCTCTTCAAACCTTCAATGGATAAAAAATGCCTATCGTCGATAATAGGCACTGAGTTACAAAATCAGGGGGCAGGTGACGAGGTGGCTAGTAGAGAGTTTAGTATTATAGTTCTTGCAATTCACGAGGGCGCGTGGCTCATGATTGTGTGTGTCGTATCTATATAAGTGGAAGCGAGAGCTTGCTCGCGCCTGACCGCTCCCACCTAGGCTCCGGACAGGCACGCATACTTACGCAATGTGCATGTACACGACGTAACCACAAGTAAAGCTCACGCGGCTTCGTGAGTTGAAAGACCTATACCATCACATATTTCTCTGCACAGAAACGCAACACACACACAACCATGAGCCACGCACCCTCGTGAGTTGCAAGAAATATTATAATAAAAACCGAAAAAATCATACACTTAAAACAACTTCACACTGAAATAAGAAAAAGACGCGGTTATCTGTAAATCGGAATGTCGAAATAATCGAGCCTGGAATTAATAAGTTGCGAATACAGAAATATTTACTCGATCCGCGATACAATGGTACCGTGTATTTTTCTACGAAAAACTTCGGGATTTTATGAATACCATATTTAGTTCGGGTTAAAAAGTTCTGAACTCGCATTCGTACGAGATGATTGCTCCGTGAGATACTTGGTAACAATGTTGTTATTGCCTCTTCTTAATGAAAATATGCGGATTCCGTTTACGTACTAAGAAACGGAATAATCCAGAGGCGTTTAGTAAAAAAGTGTTATTGCACTGCGAATTCAATTTAATTATGCTGAGGAATTGCCTAAAACTACTTGTCACTATATGACAATCGCAATCAGCCCCCTTATTCTGTAACTCAGTGCCTATCAAAAAATGAAAGCTGCACTGACATATATTTTTTATCCATTGAAGGTTTATTATGAAATAGTAAATGACATTTTCTCTTCAAACCTTCAATGGATAAAAAATGTCTATCGTCGTTGACAGGCACTGAGTTACAGAATCAGCCCCCAGATTTGTCTGGATCTGTCCGTTTGGTAGTCTGCCGCTATTGATCAAACTGCATGGATACAGCAACAGCGCCATGAATTCAACCAATCAGAGGTGATTGCAAAAATCACAGCATATTAGTTACATAGTTACACAGTTCATAGACAATTCCACAGGGGCATTACTTCATTTTTAACTGACTTCACAAAAGGAGGAGGTTCTCACTTCGTTGGGATCTTTGTTTTTATGTATGTTCCACGATTTCTCGAAGACGCCTGGACCCATTTGGAAAATTATTTTTTTGTTTGAAAGAGTTATTATATGTGGTCTGGTCCCGTTAAACTCTGTCTACATGTTTGCTAAATTTTATTTCATTTTATACTATAAAATATAAAAAAATCTTTCACAATCGCCATATTATATTCGCCATCCCGTTCAACATAAATAATGTTAATGCGTGTATAAAAGGCGTTTTTCGAATGAATTTATATCCAAAAACGTTACCAAAAGCCCCCAGAAAGTGAGTTGTTCATAAATAATTCAACACATAAAGTCGCCGATTCCAGAAAAATAAAAGTTTTCGACATAAAACTTTTTGGAACATCGAAAAATCGTTTTGAAATTTTTCGTTCCGTATATGGCCGTCATTATAATCGAGTGACGAATCGATTTTCAAATTAAACCTACTATTACTGGTGTAAAACATCTATATAATTATGAAACTGTTGCGTTACTGACAGACTGATAGACATCGTATAATGAAACTTAAAATTCGGAGGAAAACGTTCGTGATAATGATCCTATTGTTATTTTTAGAGCAAAGAAGATACAATTTTTTTTTTGAATTTTTAAGCTATTGCATAGCTTCTATCGCGGGCCAGCGTGGAGACCTAATCCAGAAATTCCGTAACGAAAATAACATGACACGGGACTCCTCTACGGTGAGCCGCTAGATGGCGTTGATAAAAAATGCTATGCAATAGCTTTACCGCGGCAGTCCCCGAGTGCCACACGTCTTTTTTTCATATATCTTGCATCTACGAAGGTGCAGTTTAAGTGAAACTTAAACTTTTTGAAAATAATACTGGTACGTAATAAAATCTCGATTTATATTGATTATATATGCTTTTGCCCGCAACTTCGTCTGCGTGCAGTTTTTAATGGGTATAGTTGAGACCGGGAGTGGCATTGGCTAGTTCTTATCCCGGAAAATAATATAGTTCCCGCGGGATTTTTAAAAACTAAATCCACGCAAAGCCGTGGGCATCAACTAGTTACTTCATATTTTAGTATTATTTTTAGTAAGATAGTCTAACGGCTAGACTCTAGCCGTTAGGTACCAAGCATAATCAACTTAATTTTTTAAATGTGCTGATATCAGCACGTTAAAGTACATATGTAAGTACTTAATTAGGCACAAGTACAGTTACAATAACAATCAAATTTTTACAGCCTACACAATTCAATACACCATGAATCAATTTATCAAGCAATTATCAACATTATTTCGTAATGGTAAGGGCTAAAATTGTACGCATGTATTTTTTGTATCGGCAGCTAATGTCATGCACTATTACGGATGAAAATCGATTATACAGGATGGTACTCGTCTTTTGGGAGTGGTTAGTGAAGTGAAATACATTATCAATAGAAATATAGCGTCGATGCATTAAATTTTAAAAATCTCGACCATTTGGTTCGGAAATCAACATCGTGGTTACATTATTTTCTGTACAAGATGTCTGGTTATCTTGGGGTTAATTGTGCTAAATCTGTCATTTAGTTTGGAAATGTCAAATATTTTTCGATTAATTAAGTTGCAGTTAAACTGCAAAAGATATCCTGGGCTATAATAAATATTTAGTTTTTCTTTCCTGTTTCTAATACATCTGGATCTATTGCGGAAATTCTGCAATCTTAAATGTGATGATTTGTTATTAATGTGTTGTTACTACAACAGCACATTTAACACAGTAAATAATATCATTTTACCGTAATCACAGATGCTGTGGATTGTCCAAAAATGATTGCATCAGTGTAACGATTGCAATCATCTCTGATTGGATGGTACTCTCTCTCTATTGGTCAAAATGCATTAATGCATTAATGAACACCACAAATAAACCAATCGAAAGTAATTGCGCTCATCACATTGTAGCCACCATTATTAAACAATCCCACAGCCGATTTAATTTTTTTATCCCACTGACCGCTTCAAATACGACCACCCTGTATAATGGATATCGATACCAAATGAATAGAATGTATTGATATTAAAAATCGTGTTTTTGTCCGTACCGAAGTTGAAACAAAGCGTCGGTAACTAATTCGTATGGAGTGACTTGCATTTCGCAGGCATTGTCCGTTGGTATTCATAAAAACGTATCTACTTTTTTTTTCTAATCATAGATAATTGTCGTTAATAATTGTGTTCGGGATTGGGTGTTGCTATCGACTGTGTAGGGTTTTGTAATACGAGTATCGCCGTTATTAAAAATAAAAAAATCTAAATGATTTATTTGATACTAGCCGATTCCCGCAACTTCGTCCGCGTGGAAAAAGTTTAGAATGACTTGCTACTGTCCGCGAGAAGATAAAAAAAGAATGATCAAATTCAGTTTAGATTTGACGAAGTTATGGAGCAAAATCAACAAAAAATTTCATCCCCTATCCCGGATAAACCTTATTGTTTATCAGGATAAAAAGTATTCTATATACTGACCGAGAGTATCAGCTACTACTATACAAAATTTTAATCAAACCCGTTCTGTAGTTTTCGCGTGATACGCACACAGACAGACAGACAAAAAATTCAAAAAAAGAGTTGTTTTGAGCTCAGTATCGATAATAAAGCATCCACATTTTACGTCGCTACGAAATTTTCAAAAATTTTTTTTTAAACGAACATTAGCCAAGCTGATATTGACTAATATCCTCCTATCCCCTCCAAATAAGCGGAACGCTTGTACTAGGAGTGGGTATGACAACGGATGGGATTCGAATCTGCGACCTTTCAGTTTTCAATCCGCACCCTTAACCGTTGGGCTATTGAGGCTTTTAAAAAATATATTTAATGTACAGAATTCGTCCCGTTACAGTTTATTACAAGTAAAGAAGACAAGCTTCTGCAGGCGACTTCAAGTCCATTTGCCGGTAAATGAACACTTAGACGATTGAAACAACAGTGGCCCACATTTGCCCATTTAATATTCAATGGCCACCGCCCAACAACAATGGGCACCATAACGTCGGATTATGCAAAAGCGACAAAATACATTTTTCGACCTATAACGACACTTGATACGCCGAAAACGGTGTAGAAAGTCGTAATAACGCATTATATGTGCAGTATACTTAATTTCTACGGGACGTGAGCGGGAATCGAACCTCGGTGCTGAATACTGATTTGCTTTGAATTTTTCCGATTACGTTTGTATTGGTCGTTAAAACAATAATTTAATTTACATTAAAGAAAAAAGAAACAAAATTATGCTAATTAAATTTAACATATCTATTATTTCATAATATTTTAAAAGTTTCTTGAATCTAAGTATTGTATAATTTTCAAAAAAAACCACAATCTATTTTGCAAGCTAAGCTGTTGAGTGTTACCCAATTACCCATACAATTTTCCGTTTGCCTCTATGAGCACCCCCTCGAACAAAGTTATTGTATATTTCATAATTTTATATGTTGTATTTTAAGCCTCAGTGCCATCATATTATACCACTGTTTTTACAGGGTAAAAGGTCACTTTCCTTGCCATCAAAAAACCCGTTCGATACAAAATGTATGAGAAAATGAAACTTTTAAGCTATTGCATAGCTTCTATCGCGTTTCGTTACGGGATACGTAACGAAAATAACCTGACACAGGACTCCTCTCACCGCTAGATGGTGTTGATAAAACATTTTTTATCATTCTATATATTTTATAGCATTCTATGCAATAGCTTTACCGCGACAGTCCCCGAGTGCCACACGTCTTTTTTTCATATTTTTTTTTTTTGTCAATTTTCCGATGTTTTTAATACTTATTCTGCTATTAAAAACGAACAAACCCCACTTTGTTTTATATATAAATAAGAAGTAAGAGTATTATTTGTGGATTTGAAATAATTATGTTAATTTCATAAAACCAATGAAACCATTCTGTATAAGTAAGTACCTACTTACCTTATTCTAATAAATAAAAATGAATAATTTGAATTCGTTAGTGAAGTTGATATTTCACCTTGAAAATAGGTTATATAAAGTAAATCAATGTTTACAAAGGCTAAACTCCGTTGCGCAAGGGCGTCTATGACAAATTTTAAATTCTTCTGACATTTCCATTGAGATCACGCGTGCAAAATGTCAGTGACTAATGCCACATACAGTAAATACATTATATTACTATTAATTACCAGCTAAACTAGAGCAAAACCTTCAACCTACATACAAAATGCTAAATATTGGTAGTAGGTACAAAAAACTCGTATCTACCTAATACCTACTATTTTTTTATTTTATGCTGAAGTAAAACCTAATCTAATATATATTTATACATATACTGCAGATAAATAATAATATACATATAATAAATTATAGCTTTTGCCCGCGGCTTCGCTCACGTTAAGTTCGATTTTCCAACCCCCTATTTTACACGCTTAGGGGTTGAAGTCGGACGGGCTTAAATTGAAACGATGAAACGCCTTCTGATGGCACATAGAGACATGTTTGTTAAAGTTGGGCGAGCATCGCGTATCGGTTTCATCGTTTCTTTTTAAGCCGTTTTTTTAACGTGTACAAACTTTGTGGTGGCGTAAGAAGGTTTTTTGAAAAGTTTTTTTTTAAACAATGACTGTAATATTAATTGACATAAGTAGGTACCTACCTAGTATTTTAATTCAATTTAATACTGATCTGTGTCATTTTTTTATTGCAATTAATTATTGTGACATTTTTATTATATCACCAGATGTTTTGACTGCAATTTTGCACGCCATACTTTATATTATGGTCAAATGTAGAGACTATATTTTAATATTTACTATCCTCCATTATTGTACCTACTATTCTTACTCACATTAGGGGCCTATTTCACCACCTTCAAGTAAACTTTAATTGACGAATTTTGATGTTTTCACACATTGCCCATACAAAATCTGTCAAAAAGTCAACGTTATTCGTCGGTTAGAGTTTACTTGGAGGTGGTAAAAGAGGCACTTAGTCACATAAACACATTACATTTCATTTCAAAAGTATAATACAAGAAATAATCACTTAACACTTGGTGGAAAGGAAAGGCCCAACAATTATATATACCCAGTAATTCTAGTAGCCATATTGCCCCATTGTGAAACTTCAATAAATGCGTAGCCCGCATATTAAAAACCATCGCTCGGACTAAACCGCGCCGGCGAAAACGGGATACAATCGCCCAGCCATATTTGAAATCGGCGTTTGAATATGGAACTATTTAAAATTTCGAATCCGTTGCGTTATCGCTGCGACGTGCTGGCGTTTTCCGATTGTTCTTTTTTTTTTTTTATTCGTAATTGGAACGCTATGACAATATCCGTTTATTGAGTAAAACTTGTGGATGATGGAACGTGAAGTTCGATATTTGAAAACGACGTGATATATAAAGCGGTAGCCGGTTAACTATGCGCTTTGAATAATAAGCTGATTTTCCTTGGAAGCAGAAATTGTATATAAGAACTATAAAATTATTTAAGTACAGCAATTTATTAACTTTTAAGACGTGCCGCTAAGCGATTCAGCGTTCCGTCACGATGGCGTGTAGAAACCGATTAGGGGTATGAGTGCACTGCCGTACCCCTTCCAAGTTAGCCCGTTACCATCTTAGACTGCATCGTCAATTACTATCAGTTGGCATCGCAGTCAAGGAATATCTTGCCATCGAATTAAAAAAATACTTTACTCAAATTCTAGACATAATACGACTCGCAGTGGGATTGACGTTACTTCAAAAGTTCGTAAATGACGATCTTCCTGTATAGGAAACAATAAGTATCAAAACCGTGGTCATGACAGTATCGTCGTCAACCACGATATCTATGACTGGACATAGGTCTTTTCACGGATCGCTACGAAACACGATCTTTTACCTCTTGTACGTAGGTCACTACGAAAGTTTTGAGACTTGTGCATTACATACGCAGTACATAAATAATATTGTTAACACGTAGAGTACTACTCTTTAGTAACGTATCGTAGTGGACAAAAATAAGATATCTACCCTCAGTTATTTTTAATTAATTTTAGAAACCAATACTATGGCAGAGTTGACGCGTCGTGATTATCGTGCAATTACGTATTTTGTATAATTTCAAGCGAGGTTTAAGTGCCGATGTTTGTGTGAATGAAATAAAATCCGTATTCTATGAGAAAGCACCTAGCCGTAGCAGTGTTTATCGATGGTACAAACAATTCGAAAGAGGAAATTTTGCCTTATCTGATGACCTTCGTCCTGGAAGGCCACTTGAAGCAGTTACTCCAGAAAATATCGCGGCAGTTCGAAATCTACTGGAAATAGACAGGCGAATTACATATAAGCAAATTGAAGAGATTCTAAAAATTGGTGCACCTGCAGTTCACTGCATTTTACACAATCATCTTCGAGTAAAAAAAGTTTGTGCGCTCTGGGTGCCCCATAATTTAACTGATGCTCAAAGGGAGTGCCGCGTTAAGTGGTGTAAAAAAATGCTGAAAATGTTCGATAATGGCAAATCACCAAAAGTTAATTCAATAGTAACAGGTGATGAATCCTGGATATATCATTTTGATGTAAGATCTAAATCGAAGAATAAGTTATGGGTGTTTGAAGAAGAAGAAATTCCAACAATGGTCAAACAGTCAAGATCAGTTAAGAAGAAAATGATTGTAGTTTTTTTTTGGAAAACGAGGTATCATTAAAAGAATTTCTTTAGATGATCAGAAGACTATAAATGCTAAATGGTACACTCAAGTTTGCTTGCCTCAGCTTATCTTAAAGTTACAAAACCTTCGTCCGAATTCCCGCCTAGACACTTGGTTGTTACATCACGACAATGCGCCGGCACATCGAGCAGGTCTGACACAAGAGTTTCTCAGTGAAACTGGCCTGGGTTTGATTGATCATCCACCCTACAGTCCAGACCTTGCACCCTGTGACTTTGGATTGTTTCCTATGACAAAGTTAAAAGGTCAACGTTTTCCTAACGATACTGAATTAATTCACGCATGGGATGCAGCTTGTGAAAAAGTGCAATTAGAAACATGGGAGGCAATCTTTAATGACTGGTTTCGACGCATGGAGAAGTGTATTGCCTGTGATGGAAAATATTTTGAAAAGATGTAAAGCGAAGGTATAAAATCTCAAAACTTTCGTAGTGACCTACGTATTTATGTATGGTTGCTCGCGATTCGCTTGAGTTCATCTGTTTACGCAGTAAGGGATGCTGACGCTGCATTTCCACAGTTTCACACTATGAAGTACTTTGGGAGCTCAAAGTCTATCGATTCTTCGAACCCTGTGCCCCGCTCAATACTTCAGCTTTGCGACTCTATGTTGATCTGGATCTCCTCATGTTTGACTTGATACCGCAAGGATACTACGCGTTACTCTTTCCATCGCCCGTTAAGTGATCCTGAATCTTCTTAATAAGAAACCCATAATTTTATCAAGACAAACTAGGATTTTGTGACTAACAATATTCTATCATTTATTTTTAAACACATTTATCTTATTATTTTTAAAAATGATTACAAATATACATTATACAAATATAAATATAAAAACATCATTAAAAACAATAAAATAAATGGGTCCCACTTGCTGCGGGATAGGGACCCAAGCAGCCAGTGGTCAGGGCTCCAGAGTGAGGAACCTCCTCACAATGCGTGCCGTCTCAAGGAGTACCGCCTTCTGTATCTTGCTCTTGATCCAAGTATTAAGCGAAAGTTTCTTAAGATGTTGATCGAAACTTTTCGCTATGAGACCATTGACCGAAACGACCATCGGCACTACAATCGTTGAATCAACATTCCACATGGCGGTAATCTCGTGGGCAAGGTCTAAATATTTTGATAATTTTTCTTTTTCCGCCTTCACCAGATTATCATCATGTGGAATTGTGATATCGACAATTATCGCTCGACGCGCTGATCGGTCAACAAGCACTATATCAGGTCTATTGGCTACAATATACCTATCAGTGATAATTAACCGATCCCAGTAGAGCAGGGCACTACTATTCTCGAGAACTGACACTGGGTCATACCTATAGTATGGCATTTCATCTTCTACAAGACCGTATTGAAGAGCAAGTTGTTGATGGATTATCCTGGCTACTTGGTTATGTCTGTGCAAGTACTCGCCGTTAGCAAGATAAGAACAACCGGAGACGATATGCCTGAGGGACTCCCCAGGACGATGGCACGCTCGACATATGTCAAGAGTACCATCTTTCATAATGTGTCTCCGGTAGTTATTAGTCTTGATAACTTCATCCATAATTGCACATACAAAACCCTCAGTTTCCCCAAATAGGTCACCGAATTGTAACCAGGATACAGAGGCATTTTGATCTACATCCGGCCTAGTTAACGCCTTGTAGAACCTGCCATGTAACTCCTTACTCTCCCACACAGCCCTGCGATCCGAAATGCTCAATACTATGGGCTTGCGCCAGTTCTCTTTGCCTAAGGCAAGCGGGGTAAGACCCTTATCAACTGCGACAACATCCCTATGCATACTCACACTCATCTTGAGAAAGTAATCTCTAAGATTGCACACCTCACGATTGTGGAGGTTCTTGGCATTCAGAAAACCACGTCCCCCACACTTGCGTGGGATGTATAATCTCATAACAGATGAACGCGGGTGATGCATACGGTATGTTGTCAACAGTTTTCGGACCTTTCGATCCAAGGCGTCCAGTTCAGTTTGAGTCCACTTTAGAATGCCAAAGGTATATATGAGTAAGGGCATGACCCATCCATTAAAGGCACGTACCTTGTTACCCCCTGATAAAAGACTATTAAGGACTTTTTTCAAGCGGCCAAAGAAGCGCTCCTCCACTGCCTGTTTCACAGTCCCTGCCTCAATACCAAGAGCCTCTGACATTCCAAGGTATTTATATGTCTCACCTTCACATAGAGATCTGAGAATTACTGTATCTGAAAGTACTAAATTCTCAGAGTTCACAACTCTGCCTCGCTCTATATTGACAACCGCACACTTATCAACACCAAACTCCATTCCTATGCTATTGCTAAAGTTCTGAGTGATCTTCAGCAATTTCACAAGGTCTGATCGTTTTGATGCAAAGAGTTTGAGATCGTCCATATAAAGCAAGTGAGATATGACCTCACCCCCTCTGCGAAGGCGAAAGCCTAACCCTGAATCCATCAATAGTGTACTGAGTGGATTAAGGGCTAAGCAAAACCATAGAGGGCTCAAACTATCTCCCTGGAAGATACCCCGTTTAATCCTTATCGGTTCAGCTGATTCAGAAGATTCAGTGTTTCCTGGTTGACGAAGAACTGTCATCCACTGTCTCATGCATGAGTCGAGAAAAGAACATAAAGTTGCATCGACCTTATACAACTTCATGATCTCCAAGAGCCACGTGTGAGGCACCGAATCATATGCCTTCTTGTAGTCAATCCAAGCAGCCACTAAATTTTTTCTGTTTCGCCGTACCTGTTGACATATAGCAGTGTCAATGAGAAGGAGTTCCTTTGTACCGCGGGCATTTGCCCTACATCCATTCTGAACCTGGGCCAAGATATTATTTGCATTTATATGCATAGTTACTTTTGTGGTCAGAATGGCTGTAAGTAGCTTATAGATAGTAGGTAAGCAGGTAATTGGTCTATAATTTTTTGGGTCCGCGGTACTTCCGGACTTATGTAATAGGAACGTGACACCCGTTGTCATGAATGTCGGTAGCGATCCAGAGTCAATGGCGCTCTGAAATTGTGTTGCCAAAACAGAATGCGCACTACGAAACCATTTCAGCCAGAAGTTGTGCAGTCCATCCGGCCCCGGACATTTCCAGTTCGAGGTCGAACGGACCGCGCAACCTACATCCTCGGAACTAATGGTTACGGGAACCATTTGTTCCACCGCAGCACATTCCGCCTTCACAACATTCATCCACTCACCATCGGTATGACCTCTGGATGCCGACCAAATATTACGCCAAAAATCTGACATAACATCAGGCTCCGGCAACACTCCATCAGTACTACAATCTCTAGGTCGCTCCCAGTTCCTATACACCTTCCGTTGGTCACTTTGAAACATGCGATTCTGTGAGTATCGATCTACACGAGTTCTATATCGCCTAATCCGTTTTGCCCAGGCATAGACTTTCTGCTTCAAGAAGTCAATGCGATCTGTGACCATAGACAAATACTCTGAGGGACTAGTATTAGTCCCAGCAAAAGCTTGGTGCACAAATCGCATTACTCTCGGGCGACTATTACCCTCCTTGAAACAGATTAGCTTAGCAATGAGAGTTCTAGTCAAAGTGATACGCCTTTCAATCCTAGTCTGCCAAGCCGGAGCTATGTTTGGTCTTTGCATAGCCCTCGGTTCCGGAAATTTGATACGGGCTATACGACATGCTGCAACGGCTCCACAGTATAGGATCGAATGCGTATCATTTAGGTCACACGAAGATGTTAAATATGTGTCCAAAATTTGATCTAGAGCTCCCACCAACGCCATATTTCGTCTATGCACAGGCAAACGAAGTAATCTTGGTCTTAGGTCGACAGGCATGTACCTATACTCCAAAATCACATCGTCCAAAGTCCCTCTCATTTGCTCATAATTCTGGTTACTTTCCGATAAATCTAAATCATCACATAACTCCTCTTGGGTGTTATTAGTCTCTACATTACGTACTTGCAAAGACTGATGAGTCGAGTTACTGATAGTCTCTATTTGCGGGAAAGCTAAGCGTAGCCGCTCAAGTATAGACTCATCCAACATACGACGACGTTGGATAAGTCTCACCTGATCCGATAGTCGCTGTGCGGTCACGGTCACCGTTGGTTCAAGCGCCTGAAACAGAGACAACATCCTTGAACGATACCCAGTGAGGTTAGTTCCCCCATCTGTTGCCCCAAAGTACGCTCGCATGACACTCTCATTCATTTTTTGAGACCATCTCATGCGGCGCACTGCACCACCGGCGGCGGAAGCAGTCTCGGGGGCACGCGGCCCCTAACAATATTATTATTATAATAATATGTTGAGGTATATTGAAAAATTTCCTCTAAAAACTTATGATACAGACATAAATTTGAATTACCATCATCCTAAAAGGGAATCAATATCAAAACCGTGCTCATGACAGCATAAACAATAATAATTGTCCCCATAAAACAGTGCACAATTGAAATTGAACTTTGCGCTTCTAGTAATAGGACTGCTATTAGTGTCGAGCCCGCCCTATGGTACTTGGTGCTCCTCTAAATTGGTGACTTCCTCAAGGATTTTTATTTTTATTGATAAAGCGACGGGACAACAATTGGTACAGATTTGGTCTTGAATTGACTCGAATCGAGAACGCCATTGTGAAATGTCTTTTACGTACTATACTCGTATGATATTGGTACGTATACGTGCTCTATTAACATGACTTTTATAGCAGTTAACAAGAACTAAAAGAATAGTTCGAATTTAAACTTTCTTGCTGATCTTTTCCTTGTTTAGAAGAAATTGAGTATATTAAATATAATTGGTCATTCAAACTGAAAAGTTCTAGTTGCACTCCTATTACCAGTTTTATTTTCTTATTAGAATTTAAAACTGTAATTTGGAAAGCAGATAGCTCACAATCAGGATTAACATATAGGTGATATAGGCTATCCCAGAAAATTAAAGAAAAATCTAAAAAAACTTAATCCACGTGATGAGATCGCGGACATTAGTCTAGTCACACTAGACTAGATAATGTTATAAATGCGAAAGTTTG
This sequence comes from Hipparchia sbordonii, assembly GCA_038048805.1. Lineage (NCBI taxonomy): Eukaryota > Metazoa > Arthropoda > Insecta > Lepidoptera > Nymphalidae > Hipparchia > Hipparchia sbordonii. Next base: position 5,478,370 of record JBBIWI010000019.1, read on the forward strand.
TGTGTTTGTGTATGTTTGTTACTCCTTAAGGCCACAACAAAAGAACTGATTTGACGGAAATTTGGAGTTTGTTACTCATTCACGCCACAACAAATGAACCGATTTGGCTGAAAATTGCAATGGGAGATAGCTCATACTCAGGATTAATACATACAGGCTACTTTTTGTCCCGGAAAATTAAACAGTTCCCGTGGGAATCAAAAAAAGCTTAATCCACGCGGACGAAGTCGCGGGCATCGTCCAGTAATAAATATATTTCACGTAAATATCCAAAATAGAGTCACCAAATTTAGATACGCGTCAGATTCACCCCATTTTAAAAAGCCAGCATCCACACATCCACCGGACCGTGCGTCCACTTACGCAACCCTACCGAAAAATACTAAAAATAAAAAAAAAACGCGGAGGGGACTTTAAAATCGTTATTATAATCTCGGACGCCATTTTTGCCTACTGAACTGGGGACGCGCCCTTCAATTTTAAATCTTTTTTGAAAAAACCCCTTTGATGTTTATATGCATTTCGGCAATATCTCCCGCCCGGATAGATACGCGACATTTGGCCGTTTCGAGGATTTTACTGATGCATATTTCAGATTAAAACTTTAATGCCATTCGGTGTTCGCCCGTGCTTAAATACGCCGCCGACAATATAAGTACCTACTCGCAGTACCTCTATGTATAAAACGATCACAATAAATCATTTTCGCTTTTGTTACACGCTCCGACAACTTTGCGTCTCGATTGTACGTTGACTTAACCGTATTGAGTGTATTTAAATTATTTATTAAGTTAGTTACTCACGTTAAGTTCGATTTTTCAAACCCTTATTTTAACCCCCTAGGGGTTGAATTTTCAAAAATCCTTTCTTAGAAAATGCCTACGTTATAATAACTATCTATATGCCAAACTATAAGCTGTCTCCATTCCTAGTCAAATCGGTACATTCGTTGGCGTGAAAGAGAAACAAACATACACACACACACACACACACACACACACACACAAGCTATCGCCTTTATAATATTAGTGTGATATTAATAGGATTGTACCTTACAAATCGTATGAGTTAAGAAACTAGAATCAGATTTTAAGTTTCTGGATTTAGAATCTGTAGCTTAGGCTAACACGAACATTTTAACTTTCGAATAGTAATGGTAAACGCTGGTTAGAAATTTTGTATGAAATTGACAGGAGCGCTCCTGTCATTTTCATACATTGACGCTAACACTTTTACTATTCGAAAGTTAAAATGTTCTTGCTTAGGCTGCTGATTGCGATATTTGATGGCCTTACGAGTGATGAGCTTACTCCAGATATTACTCTAAAGTCTAAGCCGAGATATAAAGAGGCCGCAACAATCGGCACTCACGCAACATCCTATTAATCAATTCATTTAAAAGACAAACAGTACGCTCAGTGCAAGTTTGCAAATCTCGAAAACGTTAATCGTTTTCGAGTATCGAAACGCAATAACGTCAGAATAAATTGGTATCAAACAACCCCAGCTTTAAAGTTCATACAGTATTACTAAACTTTATCTATACCTACTTATAAAAAGACATGTCCGATTGATCTATCTACACATACTTGTAAGTAAGTAGTTGTAAGTAACTTGAAATTTTGACAGTAAGTTCCTTTTATAACGTAGGCAGCTATTAAGAAAGGATTTTTTGAAATTCTACCCCCAGGGGGCTTAAGTAGGGGGTAAAAGTTTGTATGAAAGTTATTTCCAATATTTGTACTGGAAGAATTGCCAGGAGATTTAAGGGCGAACTTGCCTCGCAGTTTCAATCACTTATTTTGGAGCTTACAAGCAGTTGGACAGTGGTCGTAGCGATAGATGGTCAAAATAATCGGCACGACGTTTTAGTGTTTTGAAACTCGAAATGTTTCATCGTCGTCTCGATGTACAAACTTGTACTAACCCCACAGCTACATAAAGACGTGTGGGAAAACGTATCCAACGCAACACATTCCAAATTCGAATGAATCTGAAAGGCGGGCGAGATTTGAAAAGAGAATGAGATTTGAAAATAGAACACGCCATTAGGAGCGAATACAATGGTCTCATTGGTCGATTTGAAAAAGGAACAATTTGTTAAACGTCAAATATGAACTTTTTTATTTCCGTTGTAATGAAACGGCCCAGTGTGATGTCTAAGAGCACATCTACGGGGTTTTTGTTGGATCGCGGCGATCGTTTTTCATTTGTTTTGTCCGTCAGTCCGCTGTACTTATTAATGTCAAAATTAAAATAAGAATCCGAGCAACGCGAACGGCTCGAAATGCCAAAGGCGACAAGATTATTATGCTATTAAGCATAGTATCTTCCTGGAGCGCACCATACAAACGAAGTCAAATTTTTATTAAATAGCTATTAATTAGCTTTGCGAGTAACCAACCAAAAATTTAGTGACTTATATTGAGTACTATAATTTTATGGACCTACCTATTGTTCCAAAAAAATCATCAAATGGCGAAACATAATAATAACATTTACAAAAAATTGACGATAGAAGCAACTAAAAAGTACCTATATCAATTGTGCCTATAAAATTTGAAGAGTTCCCTCGATTTCTCCAGGATCCCATCATCACCTTGACCCGATGACAATGGGACCGCTTGGGAAGTATACCCTTTCAAACAAGAAATAATTTTCCAAATCGGTTCAGGCGTCTTCGAGTAGGTAATCGGGGAACATACATAAAAAACATCCTATGAATTGAAAACCTCCTCCTTTTTTGGAACTCGTTTAATAATAATAGATTATATTATATTAAATAGTCCGAAACATGGTCGCTAACTATGAACCTCATAAGAAGGCTCAGGATCACTCAGCGGGCGATGGAGAGAGCTATGCTCGGAGTATCCCTGCGAGATCAAATCAGAAATGAGGAGATCCGTAGGAGAACCAAAGTCACCGACATAGCTCAACGAGTCGCGAAACTGAAGTGGAAATGGGCGGGGCACATAGTTCGAAGAACTGATGGTCGATGGAGTCCCAAGGTGCTGGAGTGGCGACCCCGCACCGGGAAGCGCAGTGTTGGCAGACCCCCCACTAGGTGGACAGACGACATCAAACGAGTTGCAGGGAGCCGCTGGATTCAAGACCGAGGCCTGTGGATGTCCATGGAAGAGACTTATGTCCAGCAGTGGACGTCCATTAGTTGATAAAGAAGAAGAAGAAGATATTAAAAAAGACGTGTGGCACTCGGGGACTGCCGCAGTAAAGCTATTGCATAGCATTTTTTATCAACGCCATCTAGCGGCTCACCGTAGAGGAGTCCCGTGTCAGGTTATTTTCGTTACGGAATTTCTGGATTCGGTCTCCACGCTGGCCCGCGATAGAGGCTATGCAATAGCTTAATAGCTATACATAGTCGAGCTGCCTGCGGGGAGACTCCTTTGAAATCACTCGTCCGCATGAAACGTCCTAATTACGAAACGTTGTACGTCTACGTGCAAAATGCTGGGTGATCTGATATGACTACAATAAAAATTAACTGCAGGTCTAGTGCGAGTCTGACTCGTGCACTAAGGGTTTCGTAACGTAACTAGTAAAGTAGTTTGTATATTTATATTTTGTAATACAATACAGTAAAAGCTCCTTATTCGCGCTTCCTTTATTCGCGTTTTCACTATTCGCGGATTAAAAAAATGCGACCCAATTCCTATATTCGCGGCTAGATTTCTCTATTCGCGGATCTAATCGGTACATCGGTAAACATAACAAGGATTCCAATAGGTATCAAGCCCAATATCCTTTGTAAACGCGTCGTCAAATGGACTAATATTTGTAAAATCTCAGTGAAGGTTTAAGAATGGCAAATGAGCTTTGTGATTTTTTTATGAAAACTGATGATCCGTCTATGGAACAAAGTCTTATTTTTAACCGACTTCCAAAAAGGAGGAGGTTATTAAGAGGCAAATTGCTAATGCCACTGCTGAATATCAGTCTGAAGTGAAGGAGCTTTTAAAAAGCGTCAAGCAAGAAAAAATTGCAAAATTCTTTAAACCATTGCCTAAACCTGAAAATAATAATTAATCAAATATGGTCAAAAACTTAAGTTAATGTTTTTTATTTTGTCACCTAGGAACGTATCCCCTATAATCCCATATAAATTACCATTCCATATTCACGGTTTCTGTATTCGCGGCATATTTGCGGAACGTATCCCCCGCGAATAAAGAGCTTTTACTGTAATTAAAAATATGATAATTATTATTATTTATTTGGCACAAAAGAATGTACTTACATGATTACTTAAAAGTTAAATTGAGACCCTGGTAACTAAATTGAGTATATACTCGTATGATAGTTGCCAGTACCCTCCCAGATATAACATAAGTACAAACAAAAGTACGTACATTGTATACGTTTAACATTGGTTTTTTCTATATAATTAACATGCTACTGCATGTTAATTATATAGGAGTTAGTGTTTGTAAATATTTAAGTAAACGACTGTTGCATTTTTCTAAAATAAACTGTGCTAGTCAAAAAGAACTTCATGTTTCCTTTATAACCCACATAAATCTCTATCGACCATAATTAAATTACTATTTCACATTTAAGTATTTAAACTTTTAATTCAAGAATGGGAATGGTATTTTTTTTAAATGACTTTTTGGCTCTCCTCTTATTCATCTCTGATTGGTCGATCAGAGGTAATTGTGACCGCCATATTGCAGCAATTATTTTAAGAAAATCACGAAGCAGATTTCGTTTTAAAACTATTATTTTGGTAAGTATAGAGAACCCTAAAAAGGTTGAAACAAATATTAATAATTTAGACATTTATAACTACTTAAGATACAGAGATAGTGGGCTTCAAATTATGTTTTTGCGTTCGCTGCCTACATATTATTGTCTATTCTCTCATGCATTCAATTCTCTACTCGACAGACTTTCTATCTTCGAATCGTTTATCGCTCGATCGCAAACACGAGCAATGACATGAAACTATCAATATTTCTAATAACGTTTAAAAACAAAGTAAGTATACGTTTCGTATACGCAAGCAGCGGCCATATTAATCATTGAAACTTTTGAACGAATTAGGGATGATCGATATTCACGAAGATGTAGAGCGTGAAAATATCGATGTTCTATCATCGACACGAGGCCCTCTAAAATAATGATCATTCGATTATGAGTACAAAGATACGAATATTTAGAAATCGATATTTTCAATTTTTTTTTTGTAATAGTCAAATAATTGAGCATGCAAACTTTAGTCATGACATAAAGTATCTAACAATAATTTTTTACTATTAAAATTCCTAAGATTACTAAATTGACAGCCTATCAATAGATACATTTCAAACTTTGTGAAGTAGGTAATTCATATTTTTTATGCTTAAATTCATTGCACGAATGTAAAAGAAAATATTTTTAGTTTGTACGGTTTTTTATGTCAATAAATATCATAACCAGGTAAAGAATATTGATTTTTATTTTAATGTTTACCAAATATCGATATTTACTTACCTATCGATTTAAAAATCGATATTTTCTAATATCGCTCATCCCTAGAACAAATTTCCGTGCGCCATGTCATATGGAGTTCGTTTATTAAAAATGTGACGTATCAAGATCAACATCTCACAGAACGAGATAACATTATACAGAGGCTCGAAGAGAGAACGAGACGGATGTGTGCTGACATTTCAACGGGTCATCAACCCTACAAGCGTCCTTCTCTAACAAGAATTCGAATTTGATTTGAATTGTTCCTAATTTTTTTAATATTGACCCGTTCGCTCCGGACTCCAGTCTTTTGTAATCGTTTCTTTTTTTTTCGATTCACATCGCATGGTTTATTAAAATTTATTTCGTCTGCATATTGGGCTTCCGTTTTATGTTCTTAATGGTTCTGGTAATCCATAAAAGAGGAATAAATGATTGTAAAATATCTTTAAGTAATTTTATATCTTTACAAAGATTGATAATAGCTCACTTCCCAAGTAAAATCGCGCCGCTCAATCGCGTTTTGAGAATTGAACGTTTTTTTTTAAGTCGGACTGGTTTTGTATTACTGGTATAACTTTGAATATATTTGTAAAGTGGAAGATTATGATAAATTGGTACGCTCTATGAATAGTTTTTTTTGTTTTCGTAATTTATGTTAGTCATTGCTCTAGTCATGGTATTCATGGTATTACGTGATTAACGTTTTTGTTTGTTTTTTATTACCATCGGCTTATAAGACTGCAATAATTGTTAACGAAGAATTTTCATAGTCCAATGTAAAGCTAAGATAGATAGATAAACCTTTGTTAAGCTATTGCATAGCTGCTATCGCGGGCCAGAGTGGAGACCGAATCCAGAAATTCCGTAACGAAAATAACCTGACACGGGACTCCTCTACGGTGAGCCGCTAGATGGCGCATTTTTTATCAACGACATCTAGCGGTGAGCCGCTAGATGGCGTTGATAAAAAATGCTATGCAATAGCTTTACCGCGGCAATCCCCGAGTGCCACACGTCTTTTTTTTAAAGCAAATAAATATATGCGTAGCCTCTATGTCTGTATGGAGACATAAACAAACATAAAATACTATTTCGTAAAGCATAAAGCCGAGCGCGCATTGACACAAAATGAGAATAAGTCTTACGTCGCATGCATTTAATTTCATAGCCCCCTAAGCCCAAATTAAAATGCAAGAACACAAGCTCTATTCGAAACAAAAGGTACAAAAATGTTAAGCATCGTATAGGAGAATCATAAGCAGTCATAACTGGTTATTCCGATCCATTTATGGCGATGTAATCCTATTGTAGAATACTGACTATAATATCTACGTGTGCGTATGCCGCTGGGAGATATTGAATTCAGTTATTTTAATTGTGAGCCAGGTTTCGTAAGAAATGTGGACGCAATTAGTTACTATATCTACTTATAGAGGAAAGCGCATCATTGTTTAATCTAAACAGAGCAAACATGTTGGTCAACCTTAAAAGTATAAAAAAAAACAGAGCACTATTAAATTTAGATAGAGGTATTAGCATAAAAGTATGTATCACACCAAGGGTCGAATTTCACCAACGAATGGCATTTAATTGAGGGATAAAATTGATATTTTAGCAAATTTTCAATACAAAAACTGTCAGATCGTCGAACTTATTCTTCGGTTAAACGTTATTTGGCGTTGGTGAAATCAAGACTAAGTGGCAAATTTTCCGGAAACATCCTGCTACTGTCCTGCATTTCCCCAGATACGAAAGACTAAGGGGCAAATTTTCTGGAAATATCCTGCTACTGTCCTTAAACTTCCCCGGATACGATAGTGAAAGCATAAAAACTTTGGATTTTAGGATTGAAATAATAAATTAAGCTTTACATTTCGATAATTACTGCCACTTAAGTGCAGCACGGGGATATTCATGAGGCGGACCAACAAATTCCTGAAAAGCCGGCAAAGCATTGGTCGTGCCTCTGATGCTATACCACTTAACATCAGGTGACCCTCCTGCGCATCTGTTCGCTATATGTATAATATAAAAATAAAAAAAAATAAAAAAATCTCAACAACGAAAAATCAGCTAGTTAGTTTCTCAAATCGATGAATCAAACGTGTAGGCTACAACATATCCACATAAGTATAAAATGTGTTCAATCGTTAATTTTGTCTGTAATTGAACGAGTTGAGATCTTTGGCAGCAAAAAGCCGATGTTTCTTCGAAACTGCGCCAAGTACCAAAGTACACCGATCGGTTGACGGACCGACATGTTGAATTTATACGTTAATAAAATTCTTTTGTCAAATTTACGCCGGAGTTCCCAATAAAGTGGGCACGGCGGCGGCGGATTCTTTACCGAAATCATCGTCTACTGCCGTTTTTCTGCCGGTTATTATCTTACGTGTATACGCATGGAAACATTTCACTTCTGCCCATTAGAGGCTATACGGCTTCGAAATTCCCGAAATTTGTGCTAACTGCTAACATCGTCCCATGCATCGTCTTACTTTTCATTTTCTAATTTGTATGGCTAAACATTGATTGCTGATTGTTCGTCTTTATTACTTCTGTCACGGCGGGTAGCTATGCTACATATAAGCGAAAAGGCACCGCCCACTCTTTCTTTTTATACTCTCCTGTCCTTAACCGATATTTCGTTTTCAGGTTTAATCAGTGTCGGTGCTTCTCTGTTACTTATTAATTTATTATCTTACTTGTCTATACATGGAAACATTAACTTGTTTATATTCGAGGCTATACCGCTTTTAAATTCCTGAAATTTGTGTTCGTCCCCTGTATACTGTTACTTTTCATTTTCTAATTTGTATGGCTAAACATTGATTGCTGATTGTTTGTCTTTATTACTTCTGTCATGGTGGGCAGCTATATTGCATATAAGCAAAACGGCACTGCCTACCTTTTCTTTTTATACTCTACTGTCCCTAACCGATATTTCGGTCGGTTCTTTTATGTTACTTATTAATTAATTTGTTCCCATTAGAGGTTATACCGCTTTTAAATTCCTATTTGTGCTCGTCCCTTGTATACAGTTACTTTTCATTTTCTAATTTGTACCTATAGCTAAGTATTTTACTTGTCCTCATTAGATCCGTATAGCCATACGGTTTCGAAATTCTCGAAAATTAGGGGAAATTATTTCGAACCTTAGGGGTTGAATTTTCAAAAATCCTTTCATACCGGATGTCTACGTCATAATAGCTATCTATGTGGAAAACTGCCCAATCCGTCCAGTGGTTTGAGGTGTGAATTGATAAATCAGTCAGTCAGTCTGTTCCTTTCATGTATATTTCCCTCGAAAAAAAAAATATAAGGCATTTCAATTAATCTATCAATATCAGAATCCCGTCAGTGTGACGCCGCCTTAAAGAGAGTACGTAACACACAATCGATAATTACTCAAAAAGAAAAATCTCCACCGGAGACCCCATTCATCATTTATCAGCGGCCAATATCGGCTACTTGGACAGTCGCTTTTCTATTATTCATTAGCTCATTGTCCCCCCCTCCCCCCCTGGCCCCATCTCCCGATCGACCTGAAATTCGGTAACCGCCAGTACATTAATAATTACTTCTCAAAATAATGCTAACAGCGATGCACGACCGTGATAAGGCCTGGTACGGTCCGCAGCTACCACGATACGGCCGCCACAGCGTATAACTAACAGTAGCTCTGATGTAGGTATTGTGGTGGATTCTTTATTGAACTATACCGACGCGACTTCATCCGCGTAGATTTCGATGCTTAGGGTTCCGTACCCGAAGGATAACCAATGGAACCCTATTACTACGGCTGAAATCTATGGATAGCTTTCTCACTCAGCTCTAGGGTTGCCAGATTTTTTTTCACCATATAAGGGACAAATGGTCAAATGGGCAAAAAAATACGGGATTTCAGTTTTTTACCCGGGACAAAATTATTTAGTGTAATTTTTTTTTTTTTGATATTTTTCCGAGGATTGAGTCAGTTTTAACATATTTTTATTATTCGTATTAACGTATCTGTAAAAATCAATACAATATTATAATCGTAATTAAAAACCATCAACTCGCTTTTTTACAAACGTTGCGTGTGTGAATAGGTACTTGGATCGATTTCTTAATGAAAAACGAAATACGGTTCAAATACGGGACAGAGTCAGTCCCGCCGGGACAATCTAAACTATGCCTTAAATACGGGATATCCCGGGAAATACGGGACGTCTGGCAACGCTACTCTGCTCAGACTCAAGACAGAGTCAAAAACGAGACAGATTTATCTCAGAGCATATTTGTGTCTCGTTTTAACCTCTATCTTGAGTCTGAGCTGAGTCAGAGAACGCTCTACAGATCTCAGCATAAGGTTGCGCTATCCGTCCGTCCATCTGTCTGTCTCATGAACTGTAATAGGTAGATATCTGAAATTTTCACAAAATGTGTATATGTATTGCCGCTATAACAACAAATAATAAAAACAAAATAATATCCTACTACTATATTTTAATATTATAAACGTGAAAGTGTGGATGTTTGGATGTTTGTTACTCAATCACGTCGCAACGACTGAACCGATTTGGCTGAAAGGAGGTGGGTTGATAAGGCCCAAAATCCGCCCCTCATACACTCGAAAAAAAAAGTTTCAGATTCCGACAAATTGTAAATGTATTTATATACTTGAAGATATAAACTTTATATTAATATAAAGTTTAGGTGATAAAAAAAATAGTAAGTTACAGAAAATATTACCCAAAAAGAGAGTGTTTCTTTTACTTTTCTTACATTTTAGTCGTTTTTTAAGCTTTGATTTAATATTTTAGAATGAGGCGCTCCTTGAACCATGGTAAACGTAACTGATAATGATGCTCCTTTTTATAAGCTTTTATATGAGTATTAATTTATTTTGGTTCATGGAGCGCCTCATTCTAAAATATTAAATCAAAGCTTAAAAAACGACTAAAATGTATGAAAATGTAAGAAAAGTAAAAGAAACACTCTCGTTTTGGGTAATATTTTCTGTAACTTACTATTTTTTTTATCACCTAAACTTTATATTAAAATAAAGTTTATATCTTCAAGTATATAAATACATTTACAATTTGTCGAAATCTGGAACTTTTTTTTTCGAGTGTCTGAGGGGCGGATTTTGTTGCCTTATCAACCCACCTCCTTTGGCACAGAGTTCAGGAGAGAGGGATCAGCTAGTAAATAATAAAGGGGGGATTTTTTCGGCGTTTTTTGCTCGATAATAATCGCTGCTACGATGGTACGGAACCCTTCGTGTGCGAGCTTGTCCATGCGTCCGTCCGTCCGTCCGTCCGATTTTCAAATTCAAATTCAAAATTATTTGTTTCACGTAGGCAAACAAAGCTCGTAACCGACGAGCGTAACGCTATTCTTATAGGGTCGCTTACGCCCTTCTGAGAGAAAACTTGTTGACACCTAAGGAAAAACAGATTATAATTATAATATTTAGTTTAGCATTCCACCTATCTTGTTTAAAATTTCATTAATATCGGTTCAGCTGTTGGATCGTGATAAGTTAGCCACAGACAAACTAATAAACTTATAAGCCTCAATAGCCCACCGGTTAAAGGTGCGGACTGAAAACTGAAAGGTCGCAGGTTCGAACCCCACCCGTTGCACTATTGTCGTACCCACTCCTAGCACAAGCTTTCGCTTATTTGGAAGGGATAGGAGACTCTCTTGGCTCAACTTCAGTTTGGCTAATATTCTTCTTTTTTAAAAAAAAAAAGATAATTTTAAGACGGACACGCTTTCGCATTAAAATTACGCATGTACCTAATTCCAATTATATTAATTCGCATAATTTATTACAGGAGTTAATTTTATAGCTGTATATAATTGCTAATTGATTTCAAATAAATTGTTGCAATTAATTAAACTGTAAATAAATTATTGATCTCTTTTAAAATCAAATTCTAAAATTAATCCGATCACATTCTTATATTAATTTATTAACTTTTATTTAATGAATGAACCAATTTCATTTTCAAATTTTTTAATTGTTATTTACACATTAGCACAGTGGTGAGCGCTGTGGTCTTCTGACTGGGAGGTCTCGGGTTCGATTCCCGGCGGGGGTAATTTGGGAATTTATAATTTCTAAATTGTCTCTGGTCTTGTCTGGTGGAAGACTTTGGCCGTGACTAGTTACCACCCTACCGTCAAAGACGTGTCGCCAAGCGATTTAGCGTTCCGGCACGATGGCGTGTACAAACCGATTAGGGGTATGATGACATTGCCATACCCCTTCCAAGTTAGCCCATTACCATCTTAAACTGCATCGGCACTTACCGTCAGGTGAGATTGCAGACAAGAATTATCTTAAAAAGAAAAAATGAAAAAAAAAAAAAAAATGCTGTAAGTAAATTCATTTGTTAAAAAGTTAGTGACCGCTGTTTTGATACGAAAACCACCAAACTAGCTATTGATCAATCAAAATCTTCTATGGGCGTAGAGAAATAATTATTAAGACAATTCTAACAAATCCTACGCGCCAATTTTAAGTACCTTTACGTGTTATTTTTATAAAAAAAACTAGAAAATCTTTTTGGCACATTTTTATCAATAAATCAAATCCGTGATTGTAAAAAAAAAATCCGTGTGGGCAGAAAAAAAGGGACAGCCAGTATGATAATTTCTATCCGGTATTAAGGCTGTGTTTTGTAACATTGTTTCTTCTAATGCTAATTACCGATAGATTATTTATACAACGGGATTTGGGTCCAATTTTGCGTCTTATCTCGCCCATTGTTTCGCTGTTTCATATATAAATTAGATCACTTATCTGTCACAGTAAAAATCCAAAGCCGATGGATTGTCGGACTGGTTTTTTTAAGCTGGCTTGCGCAACTGGTTGCATCAGTTAATTAATTTTATGCCCTGCCCGGATCGATCACATGGGTTTAGCGTGTGATTAGATGTTTGTTTGTTTGTTGACGTGACAAGTAACGTTACTCCGAAATCGTGATCTTGTAAATATAATGGTGCCACGCTCTAATGGTGTATTTGCATTATTTCGAAAGCGTAAATTTCAAGGGCAATTAATTATATTTATCTCGATTCATTGTCGAATGAGAACGAATTTTCGTTGTTTCTAATTGATCATACAATTCGGGGAACTAATTTATTTCTTGACTAGCCGACTAGCCTTTGCCCGTGGCTACGCTCAAGTTTTAAGTTCGATTTTTCGAACCCCTACTTTATCGTCTTAGGGGTTAAATTTTCAAAAATCCTTTCTAAGGGATGCCTACGTATGCCAAACTGCAGCCTGATCCATCTAGTGGTTTGCGCTGAACGTTGATAGATCAGTCAGTCAGTTAGTCAGTCAGTATTACAACTGTCTACATTTAAGATAGTATTATGCAAATAATTCTACTTAACAAAACTATTTACCACCTACCTAATAGAAATAAATCTTGAAAGAGTTGTCACTCATTTTAGATAACCTATTCCTACTTATAAAGAAAACATTATTAGAAGAAGTGAACATATAGTATATTTATTATTTATTTAATAAAAATCAACTTATACTTATATTCTTAAAAATTAAATGAATATTTTGTAACTCAACAAATAAAGTAGGTAATTCACAATCCGATTGTATGAATTATATAACAGGAGATATCACACTATCACACTAATATTATAAAAGCGAAAGTTTGTATGTGTGTGTGTGTGTGTGTGTGTGTGTGTGTGTATGTTTGTTACTCCTTCACGCCACAACGAATGAACCGATTTGGCTGAAATTTGGTATGGAGATAGCTCATGCCCAGAATTAAAACATAGGCTATATTTTATCCCGGAAAATTACAGAGTTCCCATGGGAATTGAAAATCCTTGATCGACGCGGACGAAGTCGCGGGCATCGTCTAGTTAAAAATAAAACCAGGACGTCAGTTAATTTATTAAGATTAATATTTACTAGTGAAAAATATTATTACATTTATAAAACGAAGTACAATATCCGAAAATAGAATCTGTCAATTAAAAATGAATAAAAATGAATCAGATATTAAAATATTCATTCATTTCATTTAATATAAACACAATGGCAATAAATATAAAACTGCCGTCAAAAATGACTTTTATATCAACAGACTTACGAACTACCTCCACTAATATATGCAAATGAGCAGATTAACGCCGTTCACAGACGCAGTGGTTATTCGGTTATCTTTATTACTTAGAAGCGTTTAAGTTAATATTTATTTTTGGACTCCATATTTCTGTTTCGATAATTTATTGGATGTGTACAAATTAGTTTACCAGAAGGAAATTTTATATAAGAACTAGCTTTATCCCGCGGCTTCGCTCACGTTAAGTTCGATTCTTCCAACCCCTATTTTATCCCCTTAGGGGCTGAATTTTCAAAAATCCTTTCTTAGCGGATGCATACATCATAATAGCTAATACATCATAATGCTAAATTTCAGCCCGATCCGTCCAGCGGTTTGAGCTGTGCGTTGATAGATCAGTCAGTCAGTCAGTCACCTTTGCCTTGTATATATTTAGATATCTTTTCAATTAAATTACAATTTTTCTTAAGTAAGTAAGTTCCTAAGTTAGTCTATCAGAATCTTATCCCTACTGTCCACATTTAAGCCTCCATAGCCCAACGGTTAAAGGTCTGAAAACTGAAAGGTCGCAGGTTCGAATCCTACCCATTGCACTATTGTCGTACCCACTCCTAGCACAAGCTTTTCGCTTATTTGGAGGGAAGAGGAGAATATAACTTAAGTTCAGCTTGGCTAATCCTACTATAATATTATAATTAATGTGAAAGTGTGGATGTTTGGATGTTTGTTACTCAGTCACGTCGCAACGACTGAACCGATTTGGCTGAAATTTGACACAGAGATAATAGTCTGGACTAGCACGTAGGCTACTTTTTATCCTGGGATATAGGAGAGTTCTAGCGGGAATCAAGAAATCTCAATCCACGCGAACGAAGTCGCGGGCATCAACTAGTATTCTTAATAAAATAAAAGGGACTGCCGCGGTAAAGCTATTGCATAGCATTTTTTATCAACGCCATCTAGCGGCTCACCGTAGAGGAGTCCCGTGTCAGGTTACTTTAGTTACGGAATTTCTGGATTCGGTCTCCACGCTGGTCCGCGATAGAAGCTCATATTCATATTCATATTCATATTCATTTATTTTTTGCATTCCAATGTCATAGGTACAATGATTCTTAAAAACTAGAGACCACCCTTTACATCAGAACCCCGTTGGGGCACAGCAAAATATTGGCTTAGTAGAGAGACGGAACCATCATTTTTTAAGCTATGCAATAGCTTAAAAAATGATGCTATGCAATAGCTTAAAAAATGATGGTTACCGCAATAATAAAATTACAAAGAAAACACAAAACTTTCCACCAAACAAGCGGCGCAACACAAAACGCAATTTCTATATTATCCACTTAAATTACAATCTAATACCCGACTTGGTAAAAAGTTAAGTAAGTGTAAACACATTGCGCCGACCGCCCGCGGCCATTACGGTACCAACTACAAAACTTCGCTCCAAATTCTTATGTCAGAATCCGATTAGAAATTTCGGTTTGATGGAAAACTGTGGCTCGTTCACCGCATGTATGTACTTAAGTGTTAGAAAAAAGATCGATGGGCGATTTGCTTTTAACTGTATCAAATTTTTGTTGAATGTTAAATTATACCACGCTTATACTATATCGTGGGGAGGAATAGCACTGATTCACACGACTTCGTTCGCGCGGAAAAAGTTTAGAGTGACTTGCTACTATCCGCGAGAAGTTATGTCCTCTATCTCCGACAATATTTAGTAGATCTTCAGCAAAATTGGATAAAATATTTCTTATAGTACACAACTTATAATAAAAAAGAATTATTAAATTCGGTTTAGATTTGACGAAGTTATGGAGCAAAATCAACAAAAACTTTCATCCCCTATCCCGAATAAACCTTATTGTTTATCAGGATAAAAAGTATTCTATATACTGACCCAGACCCACTATCACTATATCAAATTACATTCAAATCCGTTCTGTAGTTTTCGCGTGATGCGCACACAGACAGATACACAGACAGACAGACATACAGACAAAAATTCAAAAATAAAATTGTTTTAGGCTCAGTATCTCAGTAGCTAGTTGGTAAGACTTTATCACATAAAATATACTACATATTACCGTTCCGAGATGATGTAAACGTGGTTCAAATCAACGATTTCTATCAGAGTTCTCAGATAACACATTCCGTGTGAAACGATTCATAATTACCGACATTTACGCATTTTTATTGTGTGTGAGAGATAATAACTTTTTTTTAGTGTTGGTTGAGATGGAAAATGATTTTTTTGGTACATTTCTTTGGTTTGTTAGAATTTAAGATTTCTATGATAGAATAGAAAGAATATTTTTTATTCAAATAAACTTTTATTAAAAAAAAAAATTAAATTGTTTTCGATCTGTCAACTGAGACTGCCGAAGAACCAGCAAGAAACTCGGCGGTTGCTCTAAGAAAAAAAAAATAATTTAATGACAATAAGTTAATTTTTAATTTAATTTTATTATTCACTAGGTGATGCCCGTGGCTCCGCTCGCGTTGATTTAGTTTTTAAAAGTCCCGCGGAAACTCTTTGATTTTCCGGCCTATGTCACTAATCACTCTCCCGGTTCTCAACTGTACCCATGCAAAAAATCACGTCGATCCGTTGCTTTGTTGCGGCGTGATTGAAGGACAAACCAACAAACAAACACACTGTCGCATTTATAATATTAGTAAGGATTGTTAGAGCGGCAACAGAAATACACATTCTTGACATGCGTTGGATTGGTGTACCTACCTACCTACGTATGCATTTTTGCATTTTTGAAGCTTTATTGTGGAAGCACTGTATACATAGCATAGCTTTCATTAACTATTGTAAATTTTTTATTTTTTTGAAAAGAGCAACCGCCGAGTTTCTTGCTGGCTCTTCTAGGCAGGAAAGGCATTCCGAACCAGTGGTAGATTCATTGACGATTCAAAAGTGCTTGTAAAAGTTTATTTGAATAAAAAAAAATATTTCTATTCTATTCTGAAAATTTCAACTCTCCCTATTACTTACTGATCATGAGATACAAGCCCGCTGATAGACAGACGGACACATTGACAGCAGAGGCTTAGTATAGTGTCCCGTTGATTACTCTTCGCGTACGGAACCCTAAAAAACTAGCTACATCGATATCTAACAGTACATTTCCATTTAATTTTTTACGCATTGCGTGTTTATTTTCAAAACTCAGCCGTAAAATAAATAAAAAAGTTCAAAAAGGCGTCATTCGGTGTGTTTGCATTTCTCCCAAATCTTTGTGTCAATACTCAGAAAACGAGAAAAATGTACATTTTTTGTCGAGTGTTTGATTCCGCACTTGTGTATAGGTACGGGCTTCGAATTGAAACAACATCATTAAGGGCCCTCGAGGGCGTGTTGTTTTGAACTCGAAAATATTATGTTTAAGAGTCTACAGTAAGCTTAAGTCCATACAAATGTACGAGTAGTTTGCGTCAAGTTAGAAACTAATGCTGAGATCTATATAGAGCGTGCACTCAGCTCAGACTTAAGATAAAAGTTAAAACGAGACACAAATATGCTCTGACATAAATCTGTCTCGTTTTATCTCTGTCTTGAGTCTGAGCTAAGTGAGAGTGCGGCCTATAGATTTCAGCTTAAGTGTCTTCATCAGCAACCCATCAACGGTTCGCAGATTTCCTCTCAGAGAAGGGTTAAGTTTACGTTTATCATTCCTTCTCTCTCGCACATTCTAATATTTTGAATGATTTTAAAAATCTCAGTATACTTTTGATCTAAGTGGTTCATTGCTATTGACAATAAAATTACGGATATTTTAGATGTATTTTTTAGCCCATACCCTCAGCCTATACGTACCTACGTTTTAATAGAGAAAAATGGCGACATTTACTAGTTGCTTTCGCCATTTTTTGAAATAGGTATACTTATGCTAATCTGTATCCTTATCCGTAATTTTATTGTCAAGTATAGTAACGAACCACTTTGTGAAAAATATGATGAGACTTTTGCGATTATATTTGAAAATATTAGAATGTGCGAGGAAGAGGGATGCAAAAGGTAAACTGGCGCTTAGGGCCTTTGCACACTACGTTTTTTAAACGCGCCGTTGACGCGCTTTTTAGAAACGTGCGTCGACGGCGCGCTTTTTATCCTACAGAGCAGTTTGTTGTCCTTTGTATCGATACACACGCGTTGAAGCACGTGATATTTAATTGCTTAAACGCACATAACCCCGAAAAGTCAGAGGTCCCGGGATCGAACCCGCGAACCCTCGAGAAGGAGAAAGCAGTCCTAACAACTGGGCTATCACTGCTTAAAAAAAAGAGAGCTCATTACTTTTCTGAAAACTTTATTCAGGTAAAGTATTCGAAAATCGATTGTCTCTAAACGAGAACCAAACCCGGTAGGTACTGTAAACGCTTGCGAGGCAAATAACCACTGCGCTACCGAGTTCATCAAACTCTTTAAGAACCCGTTAACATTAACATAAAACACATTTCATTAAACAAAAAAACATGTTGCTATACTATAATTATAATAGGTAGGTACAAGCAGTATGTACGTTCAAATTGATCGAATCAAACGCGAAGGAATTCGAATTTCAAAAAACTATAATGATTGATTGTCAACCAATGACAATCGCGTATTCAAATTCCTAACCAATTTAAATGTCGAACGAGTTTTTTTTTCCTGTCGGTGGCGCGTGTTGCCAGTAACGTTTCCATAGATAATACAATAAGCAATTAGATAGGTATGTACCTACCTACTTTATTTTGTTTCTATTCATCGGAAAGCTATTGTTTAAAAGTAATAAGGTTTTTATCACGTTCATTAGGATTAGGATATGAGATGAAAAGATAGCCTTCTGTAGATAAAATAGTGTAGGATTCAAAGTTCATTTCTTGATAAATAATTTTTTGATTTTTACGAATATTTTATTCGGAAAAATGTTTATTTATTTCATTTCATACACGTGTCATTCCATAGACTTAATTTCAATAAACTATATAAAAAATATCATCTCACTTCGAATTATTTTTTTGTGACAAACTTCATAGACAATCTTAATTTCGTGCTTTATTTATTCGTTTATTTATTTAGGCAATCCAAACAGATTAGAATAATTAATAAACATAAAGTCTTAATTAAAATACATTTCAATCTTATTGTAATCCGACTGGGTCGCACAGCATGACTAAGATTTTACTTTAGATTTTTTTGATTTCAGCTTTAGTAGGTACCTACTACTTCCATGACAGATATTCCCAGGTATCTCAAGCAGGTGTCCACAGGATATTTTCAGAACAACGAAGTTATAACTAGGCTGTCACGCTACACCTCTTAAGACAAATTAAAAAAAACGATTCCCTTCTTAATGTTATCTTAACCTTAATTATACCTTTTTAGAAACAGATGCTAGCCCTACGCTAGTGTGCGTGCTAAGTACGCGTATCATATCAACGTGGGTGCGTATGTAATTAAAGTATGGAAATAGTTATATGTGTTTTGAAGTGTTTTCTTCATAAAACTCGAGTG
Organism: Hipparchia sbordonii; assembly: GCA_038048805.1. NCBI lineage: Eukaryota > Metazoa > Arthropoda > Insecta > Lepidoptera > Nymphalidae > Hipparchia > Hipparchia sbordonii. Next base: position 5,497,447 of record JBBIWI010000019.1, read on the forward strand.
GCTGGGAACACTCTCGGGTCGATGACCCCGTTTTTTTTTTCTCCTACTGTTTACTAGCGTAGCTTGGCCTTATTTGAAATGTTTGGAATCGTTTATTTTCATTATAAATATATCGGTTGGTGCGATTGACAGCATCATTATACGCATTAAACATTTTTGAACGGAATATTCGAATTTCGAATTTTAGTTTACGAATCAACCGTTTTCATCTGAAAAGATTTTTAACTGATTAAAATTTCTAGACTACACTGTCTTATCTGTTATGTGTTATTGTTACGTACAGTCCGATTCAAACTTTATGACTTCTCGGAACATCGTCAGTTTCGATGCGCAGAATACAATATTAGGTATCAGCGGGATGATTTCAGTTGACTGTACCTGCGCGAAACTACACTCGCGGCTAACTTCAGAAATATCATAAATAAATAAATAAATAAAAGTTTGAATCGGACTGTAGTACCTAATTCCTAATACAAACTATTTTGGAAATCGAATTTTAATCTACAAAAAATTAAAATAAAGATATTAAAAAAATTTACATTTAAGTATTACTAATAATTAAAAAAGTGCACACATAATGGTATTTCAAAATTATTAAACTTTTGAGTAGGATTGTACGAGTAGGTACATGTGTTTTTCTAATGATAGAAATTAAATGGTACACATACAAAAAATTGTTTATTACCAAGAACTTGCTAACCGGTTGGTACCTATTTAAAATGAGAATGTTGCTAAATTCAAACGGTTAGCGGGGGTCATTAATCTGCCGTGATCCGAAACTGTCTGTCCGTTTATTAGAAAAACCTCTATGAAACTGGATTGAGTGACGTCATTTTTGTATGAAAAAAAACTGCCTCTTTGGTCTAGTGGTTAGCTAGTTCGACTACGGGTGACAAGGTCCCGGGTTCGCTTCCTGGGTCGGGCCAAAAATGTATTGGGTTTAAGTTTAGTTTCTGTTAAGTTTTCAGTACTAGCCCGGAGTTAGGAAGTCGGTGGTGAGTCACCCCCGTGCCTCGGAGAGCACGTAAAGCCGTCGCGCGTCGGCCCCGCGCCTGATCTCCTTCGAGAGATCGAGAGAGGGAATAGAGAGTGCACCTGTGTTTGCGCATACACTTGTGCACTATAATATCTCTCGCGCAGATGGCTGATCTCTGTGGAGATTGGCCGCCGTGGCCGGATTAGGTCGGGAGGACATTATTGTTTTATGCAAAAAAAACTAAGGTAGTAGGTACTTAGAGGAAAATATTTTGGTAGATCTTAAATTTTGTTTTAATTGAGTCCTCTTTCCCATAGAAAGTATTTTAATTGATACATGGAGAGAATCACTTGCTCATAGATTTTTTGATCGAGTTATTTAGTAACCTGAGCCCTGACACCAATATAGTAGAAGGTGCTCTATAGACTAGAGTTACACACCCACGACACGTGGGCAAACCCTGGAACAAAAGTTAGTTTATTTCTGTTTTACTTAAGTTAACTAAAAATTAGTGAAATTATTTAAAAGTAAACACGAAACACGTAAAAAAATCAATAGTAAAGAACAAAAATTTCTCAGAATATGTCTGCATGATTTTTAATTTTAATTTTACTCGATGACAAGATAGTCCTTTACTGCGATCTCACCTAAGTGACGATGCGGTTTAAGCTGGTAGCGGGCTAACTTGGAAGGGGTATGGCAGTGTACATTCACCCCATACCCCGCATTGGTTTCTACACATCATCGTGCCGGAACGCTAAATCGCTTGGTGGCACCTCTTTGACGGTAGGGTGGTAACTAGCCACGGCCAAAGCCTCCCACCAGACAATAAAGAGTTATTTGTTTACAATGTGTTATATAAAACTAGATCTAAACATTACATAAAATCTTAGTTAAAAACTTTCTAAAACAGCCGCTTTTGAAACACAAAAGCATACATCACTTCAAAATCAGACGTCATACAAAAGTTATTATAATCATATTATCAATCTCTCTCGAAATCTTATTACAATATAATGTAATTTTTACCATAAATACAAGATCATTGTTTCATAAAGAACAAATAAAAAAAATGTAGGACAATAGTACATGCCTCGACTCACGACCAAACCAACCCACCGTAGGTAGGTAATTGAAAATAATAATTGAATTCGAATTAAGAATACGAAATCAGAATAGAATGCGTTCCATAATGGTTCCATATTTGAAATTCGCGTGGCCGCGTATTGTAGGTTCCTACGCTCGGTTCTTTTTTTAAAAAGTTTTTTTGAATTTGGAATCGTGTGTGCTCTATTGTGTGGCAAATGAGATTCTAGTTGCGTATATCTGTTACTCCAACTTTGTAGTTTGTAACCACTTTAAGTTGACCCGTATATAACAGTGTAAGAGATAGTGTATTATTTGTTCGTAGAGATGATTCGGTCATAAAAACATTAGTGCACGGGACTTAATTACATTGAAATATTAACCATATCGAACAACAACTAAAATCATTAACAGCTAATTAATAACAAGAGCATAAAAAGTTTTATTTTTATTACGACTCAACAAAACTTGCTTAAATACATCATTCATTATTCATTCATTCAATTCAATTCATTGTTCATTTGAACCAAGAGACATCCACATCCATCCATAAGTCATTAACTCAACTTAAGTTTGCAATTGGGAGTTAAATAATAATATATTTTAAGTTAAAGTTATAAGTATGTAATTAAGATTTGTTTAAGAATTTATTAGCCTCGCTGAACACGACTAATTTTTCCATTTCCTCTCCAAAAACAATAGCGCAAAGGGTAAAGGTTTGAGCGAATGACTTTCCGTTTACATATTTCAGTCCACGATTTAACTGTAGCACTATTGAGACTTAAGCTTCATCGAAACTGTAATTTTGCAGCCGACTTGCAGTTCTTTCCAGACAATACACAATCCTTACTAATATTATAAATGCGAAAGTGTGTTGGTTTATTGGTTTGTCCTTCAATTACGCCGCAACAAAGCAACCGATCGACTTAATTTTTTGCATAGGTACCGTTGAGGACTGGGAGAGTGACATAGACTACTTTTTATATTGGAAAATAAAAGAGTTCCCGTGGGATTTCAAAAACTAATTCCACGCGAGCGAAGCCGCGGGTATCAACTAGTGACAAATAAATAACAACACCAGTGTTTTGCTGCTTTCAACTAGTTATAAATAAATAAAAACAGCAATTTTAAAGCTTACAACAAATCATCCACCAGCTCTCGGCCCAACTCAAAAGATCTCGGTAAAATGGTTATCGGCTAACAAAACGATAGTTTTGCAAAAAATGTACCAATACAGATCGGTGCAGATAAAAATGTACGCGCTCTGTTGCGTAAGCCGAATTTACGTAAATTGTTTTCGTTTATTTCTCAACTTTGGCCTAGAAATAATGTACTAAGCAAGATAGCCAATTAATTTCTGTTTGCCTCCCATTTAATTGAATATAAGCAAACCAAAAACCTTTAGATAAGTCTAAGACAGAAATCTATATAAAGACCGCAGTCTCACTCTGTTCAGACTAAAGACTGAGTTAAAACGAGACAGATGTATGTCAGAGCATGCATCAGCATTTGTGACTCGTTTTAACTCTATCTTAAGTCCGAGTTAAGTCAGAGCACGGTCTATAGATCTCAGCATAAGACTCTCGAATTAATATTATTGTTTAGTTTGTGCTTCTAAAGAGTTTACTAGCAAATACTTTTTTATTTTAATGTCAAATGTATAAGAAAAACAAATATGTCAATTTGAAAATGTAATAGAAGAAAATATATAGATATAAGGAGTGATTACATTCTCTTTGGATATAAGTATTATTTTTTTGGTGCAGAAAAAATGTCGTATTATTTAAAATTAAATTATATTTCAATTTATCTAACAATTATTCACAGAATTTTATTAAAAACAAAAAACAACAACAATTAATTCATCCTTTTAAGGAAAGCCACATTTTTTTAACATAAACGCTATATTTGTATCGCTTTAAATAAACATTGTAAACTCAATCCAACTTTATTTGATGTCGAAAACGAAGTCGCGGGCATCATCTAGCAAGACATCTAAATATATAAAAGGCAAACGTGACTGACTGATTGACTGACTGACTGACTGACTGACTGATCTATCAACGCACAGCTCTAACCACTGGACCGATCGAGCTGAAAGGCTGAAGATATTAGTACGGAGGCATCCGCTAAGAAAGGATTTTTCAAAATTCAACCCCGAAGAAGATAAAATAGGGGTTTAAACAATCGAACCTAACGTGCGCGATGCCGCGGGTAAAAGCTAGTAAATGATAAATCAAAGCGTTAACTTAAAAGCCCTTGAAAAAATTAGGTACTTAGACCTAACCTACTTTAATCAAGTCAGAATGTCCTATAACTTATCTGTCTTTTATACCTACATATAGACAAAATTGTACGTGCCTAGGAGTGTGTCAGTGTGTGTGTGTGTGTGCAATCGGTCGGACGTGGCCTGCGTCACAAACACAATGCCACTTTACACCGGAAATTTATGAATTTAAATGAGAAAAGTGTTAGGAATTTAATGGCAGAGTTCTATGTAAACCGCGCGCTGTCTTCCTGGTGAACTATAACATAAATATTGAATAGTTTCATTGTTTATGGTCGCGTTACGACGCATAGACAATTTTCTACACTTAACTGTCTACGTTTCCTTTTAGCCGTTGTCAACCGATGGCATTCCACCGTAAAGACTTCCACACGCTGCGATTTTGCGCCTCTTATATCCAACGGCTTGTAGAAATCTTACTTCCTATCCTTTTATCCTACTATATTATTATAAATGCGCGTGAGAGGATAAGTGGATGGATATTTTTTTTTAAAGAATATAAGCCAAACTTGACTTTTATTCTCCTCTCCCCTCCAAATAAGCGAAAAGCTTATGATAGGAGTGGGTACGAGAATAGTGTAACGGGTGGGGCTCGAACCTGCAACTTTTCAGTTTTTCAGTCCTTTAATCGTTGGGCTATTGAGACTTAATTGTTATTTACTTAATTTTCTTTTTTTTGTTTCAGGCACCCCATATCACATGTCCGCCAAAAGACGTAAGTTTCAACAGGCACTGAACCGTTTCTAAGTTGCTAAGCGATGACTGTCATTGAATTGTTAGTAGAACCGTGCACATTTTGGTTCGGACGGGTTTTTCTATTGCTATTTACTTCAATGGTTATCCCAAGTAAATAGCAATAGAAGAGACAGGTTTACCATTGAAGTAAATACCAATAAAAGAGTCAGGTTTACCATTGAAGCAAATAGCAATAGAAGAAACAGTTTTACCATTGAAGTAAATAGCAATAGAAGAGACAGGTTTACCATTGAAGTAAATAACAATAGAAGAGACAGAATAGCCTTGAGGAAACCTAAATTTTCCATATCCTCTTATTCACGGAAAGCCCGATCAAAGCGTTGAACCGATGAAGAAATTCCAAGCGAGTTTGTTGCGAGATTACAATTTGGAGGGGCTAGATAATTCACTATTAGCATACAAAGGAGAATTACTCGCGGCCGTGTGTCGCGGCTTACGAGTCTTACGACCAACATTACGAATATGCGCCACGCCTTGTAACTGTCATATGTAGCCCAATTAGGAATGCGTTGGACTGTACTGCGTTGGCGCTGGCTGCTGTCGCCAGTGTGCTGTGCCCCTATTGTTGTTCAAATAACGAACAATTATAAACGTTAATTCAACAAAATACATAAAATAAAGCCGGCAACGCATTGGTGGTGCCTCAGGTGCACAAATGTTCATAGGCGGCGGTAATCACTTAACATCAAATGACCCGCCTGCGCGTTAGCTCGCTAAAAAAAAAGTTATATTTATCGTAAAATTCAGTGACAGATAACTGTAAACTTTAATTTACGCTTTACGAGAAGTATGTTGATAAATAAAGTACTTATAGAATACAAAAAAGGAAGTTTTGCCTAATTATTAGTATTACAAATGCGAAAATATGTTCGTTTGTTGGTTTGTCTTTCAATCACGCAACAACGGAACAACAGACCGACGTAATTTTTTGCATGGGTATAGTATGCGCAACGCCTTGTAACTGTCATATGTACCCCAATTAGGATTGCGTTGGACTGTACTGTACCTACTGGCGCTGGCTGCTGTCGCCAGTGTGCTGGGCACCTATTGTTTTTCGAATTACAAAATATTCAAGTTTGGATTTGCCGTGTTCGGGTAAAAAAGAAATAGAATAGAATAATTTTTTATCCATATAAACTTTTACAAAGTGCTTTCGAATCATGGTAGGGATGTTACCAACTAATCAAATCAGAAACTCTTTATCAACCGTCAATACGCGCATAGTACTGTAGCTTGTGTCAAATAGTGAACTGTGACCTTATAAATTTTTGACGCACTTTACCATGTGGAGGAAGCCACAATCAAAATGACATTTATAAGATAGAGTATCTTGTAATGATAAAAAAAAGGTCCGACAAAGTCCTTGTCACTTTTTTACAGACCTAAGGCCTATTTACAATTTGATACAAATATACATAGAATAGTCTGTTAGTAAAACTCCGATATCCGGTTATAAAAAGCTGTCGAACTACTGGTTCATTGCCAGAGCACATCCGGTTTACGAAATCTGAATTTGTATGGAGCTTTTTATTCTAATACTAGGCTATTGCGCGAGCTTACGCGACCAGTGCTGCCCTCGTAATTGAAAACACAGTAACTTAAATGTAAGTTCTATTTATTACTGTGTTTTCAATTACGAGGGCAGAGTGGTACGTTTCATACAATGGAATAAAATCTGAAAGGTCATGGGTTCAAAGTATCGTACAATTCTTTTATCACTGTTCCCAATATATCTAACCTCCCTGGTTGACTGGTTGGTGAGCGCTGAAGTATTAAAAATGGCAGTTCTCGGGGTCGATGCCTGGCAGGGTTAATTGGTAATTGATATAATTTCTTATTACTAAATCGGAATACTAGATTTACTAGGTTTAATAGATTTATAAATACATATCAAAAATTCCGAGGCCGGCTGGATTCGAACCCACATCTCTCTTAATAAATCTATAAATCTATTAGGATATTTCCTTTAAGTGTATGTTAACAAATGTTTAAGTGTATGTTAATAAAACTATGGGTTTAATAAATACTACTATAACCCCCCTCCCAAGTTAACCTGCTAACATCTTAAACTATTATATTATACTGAATCATAATCACTTACTATCAAGTGAAATCGTAGTCATATGTCATCGAATAGAAAAAATTGTGTGACAAAATATTGTATATCAGACAATACGTATAAATATTATGAAGTTTAGAAGAGTTTTACGTCTTTGATTCAGCCTATGACCTTTCTTTAAAATTTTGTTATTATTAAAATAATATTCGAAATACAAAACATTAATTAATATATAAGAGACAAAAGTCATTTAAATAAACGATTGGTCAAGGATTTTCTAAGGTAAATGCTTTCTATTGCCTATTTTGTATTTCTACTTAGTCCAAGACAGGTTAAAATCAGGTGACCTTTCCTGCATTTATATTGAATTTATGTTGTAATATATTTAATTATGTAAGTTATTATATGTGTAATAGGTATAATCTAGCATTTCTACTAATATTGTATACACGAAAGTGTGTTTGTTTGTTGGAGCAAAGCAAAAAACATTAAATTAATCTAGCCTTTTATCATAATAAAAGGCTAGATTAATTTAATGTTTTTAAGAAAAATTCGCACATAGTTCGAAGAGCTGTTGGTCGATGGGGTCCCAAGGTGCTGGAGTGGCGACCCCGCACCGGGAAGCGCAGTTTTGGCAGACCCCCCACTAGGTGGACCGACGACATCAAACGAGTCGCAGGGAGCCGTTGGATTCAGGCGGCGCAAGGCCGAAGCCTGTGGAGGTCCATGCAAGAGACCTATGCCCAGCAGTAAACGTCTATCAGTTGATAAAGAAGAAAAGAAGAAGAAAACTTCTATTTCATCATAATATGTTTTATCAAGCAGTAACGACGTAATTTTCTGTTTACTCGGCATCATGTCGATCCGTCGCTCTATTGTTGCGTGATTGAAGAACAAACCAACTAACAAACACTTATATTTATAATATTAATAAGAATAGTTAATTCTAATAAGTCATAGGATGATTAGCACAATATATTACAATGTATCAATGATTTGTTCTCATGAGTCAACATATCAATTGAAGGGATCATAACACTACTATAAACAATGATGTCACGGAATAACTATTTTGTATAATTTTTGAGAGCTAACGCCTTGCGTCTATTGTTTATGTCAAGTACTGAGTTTCTTGCCTACTTCTCATACTTGGTAGAAACGGCGACCTCCTATGCAAAGTGGTGAAAAATGTGGTTTAAATGGGAAATTAACGGGTTTGGTGCTCAGTCAGTGGTGGTGGATCCAGGTGGTTTGGAAGGTGTTTGAGCCAGCTGAACCCTAATCTGTCTCTACCCCTAATCTGTTTCTACGCATCGGAACGCTAAATCGTTTGGCGGTACGTGTTTGACGGTAGGGTTGTAACTAGCCACGGCCAAAGCCTCCCACCAGACCAGACCAGAGACAATTAAGAAATTATTCAGAAAGGGGCCGTTCTCGTATTACGTAAGCACTATGGGAGGGTGGGGGGGTCTTTGTTTTGCTTATTTTGGATGACATGGGGGGTAGGGAGTCTAGATGATGATTACGTTATCGGTAGGTACTTATTTACTTTTTTAGACGAATGGCAACCCTCACATTGTCTATGCTTGAAAACGAAATGCATTTTCGGGGATTCCCGCAAATAATGATATACTTAAATAAATTATAACATTATAAAAAAATACATTTATGATTGAAATTCAAAATTTATTTATTTCATGTAGGCTAACTTGTAGCTCTTATGACACGTCATAAATCTACCACCGGTTCGGAATGCAGATTCTGCTGAGAAGAGCCGGTAAGAAACTCAGAAAAATGTTTACGTAAGCATGGGGGAAGGGGGTAAGAGCTTTGCTTACTTTTGCTGACAAGGGGGATGGGGGGGTAAATAATTGTAATAAATCTGCTTAGGTAATATTTGAATGGCCCCTAAACCAAATTAGATCAACTTGGCGAACTAGCTTTCTTCGAGACGGATGATCCGTCAGAACCTCAAATATGGTTGAGCGAAGCAATGGCTGGATCATGCGTCGTGCTCGTGAACGGGTGCCACCAACGGAAATGGGTCTGCTTTGTGTCTACCCATCTTAACATGTGTTAAGTTGTGGTAGGTGTGCATTTTTGAAACTTCTTTGTGGAAACACTGTGTGCATAGCCAGCATAGCATAGTTTTGTTAACCATTGTAAAAAAATTTTTTTTTGAAAAGAGCAACTGTTGAGTTTCTTGCCGGCTTTTCTCAGCCTTCTCAGCAGAATCTGCATTCCGAACCGGTGGTAGATTTATGACGTGTCATAAGAGCTACAAGTTGGCCTACATGAAATAAATAAATTTTGATTTTGATGTTGGTCTTTAAGCACGCGTAAGTAGTAGGTACATAAAAATAATAAAATGTTAATTTTCCATCAAAACGATCGCCATTTTCCTGGCATGGGAGGCCGTGACGGACGCGCGACGCTTAGAATGCGCTCGTCTACGCGCCTGTGTCCGGAATGCATAATAATTGTTGACATCACAATGAGTTATTGCAATATCGACTAAAACCGGGCACTCACCGGCGGATTCACCGCTGCGTATGAACAACTGATGCCCGCTACTTTATAGGTAGTTAGGTTTTAAAATCCCTCGGGGACCTTTTCTATTTCAGGGATAAAAAGTAGCTTATGTTACTTTTCAGATCCTCAATAATACCCATGCAAAAAATTACGTCGATCCGTTGCTCCGTTACTGCGTGAATGAAGGACAAATCAGCAAACAAACACACTTAAATACATTTATAATATTAATAAGGATATTAGTAAGAATATTTTGCTAAGAAACTAGTCTAACTCGGACAGTACGTACCTTTCTTTTCCACGTGACTGACTATACTTTAATAAAGATTTTTTTTTATTATTGCAATATAAACTTGCACCGGACGACAATCAATAATGGGAAGCACTGATAATATATTTTTTCACTCGATTTTTGACTTTAGATGTTAAGATAGAGTTTCGAAATACTCGTATTTACAAAAATATGGCTCGATAGTGTTTTATTTCTGGCGAGACGAGCTTAGATGTCAACTAGATTTGATTAACTCAAAATACTTGTGCAAAAAGTGTTCCTGACTATCTAATGACTAAACCAAAAATACGATGATTCGTTCCTGTGCTATCTAAATTTAACTGTCGGAAAACTGAAGAAAACAACAGCGACAGTTATTCTGCGCAGTGAGGTACTCGAGTGATCGTTGCGACAAATTCCACATTGTACATTACCCATTATTGCAATAAAGGTTCGCAAGGTGTTATATGTATAATAATAAGCAGAAATTGTGCCACCGCGCACACATATCTATTTTTAATTAATACTCCTGTCGTTTTGTACTTTATTATGAGTATGAGTGATGCCGTACATTTTAAAAGCCGCCAGTTATTGTGCACTATTAATATAAATGCGAAACTGTGTGTCTGTCAGTTACCATGTCAGTTGTCACAGCTATGGCCACAGATTAATAAAATTTTCATTCCTTTACTATAATAAGGAAGAGTTAGATAGATATTATATAGAAAATTCTTTATTGCTACACACAAGAAATGATGTTTACAATTGAATCTTATAATTAATGTAAACATTTCTGTGGTGGTGTCTTGTGGTGATGGTTGTTACGTTCCCTCAAATATGGTTGAGCGAAGCAATGGCTGGATCATGCGTCATGCTGGTGAACGGGTGCCACCAACGGGAATGGGTCTGCTTTGACTGCCCATCTTGACATGCGTTGGATTGGTGTACCTGCGTATGCATTTTTGCATTTTTGAAGCTTTATTGTGGAAGTACTGTATACATAGCATAGCTTTGTAAAAAAAAATATTTTTTGTTTTGAAAAGAGCAACTGCTGAGTTTCTTACCGGCTCTTCTCAGCAGAATCTGCATTCCTGCATAGATTTATGACGTGTCATAAGAGCTACAAGTTAGCCTACATAAAATAAATAAATTTTGAATTTGAATTTCTACTTACATAAGTGTGCAAAGGCTGTCTTATCGTTTCTTAACTTTAACAGAATCTTACTGAGGGATATGGGAAAGTGCAACGACTTTGATATAAATTACATAAAAAGTACATACTGAATATATACACATAATTATATCATACTTGAACAATAATAATAATTATTATGTTATTACATACATTTGTAAAATATTTAGAAAAAATTCACAAACATACATAATATGCAAAAATTAAAAACTTGTACGTATTTCGACTGTGGAAAATGGCAAATAAATATATAATACAGACGGACAAAATTGAGAGAAATAGCTAGTGTTCATTTAATAGCCCTATCTTTTTGTACTTTATGACCGATACAATACATTTTAAGTCTTGAGTTATATACGTATTTCATTGGGTTGTCCAATTACTCGTTATTTGTGATATTGTTTTTATATCGAGCTATTAACTAGTGTTTAACTCGGAATGCCATGCAGTTTTTGTGGTGTTATACCTACTTAGTGTTTTATTTAGTCCTTTTACATTTAGTAGGTGATAATCGTTTGCACCGACGTTCCCTTTTTTATTTTATTCGATAACAAGAAAGTCTTTGACTACGATCTCACCTGATGGTAAGTGACAATGCAGTCTTGACACGCTAAACGTGTTCTAGATATAGCGACACGAACACTCACTTTGTTCCATTGAACTACACTACAGTCCGTACACACGTAAAATATAATTATTTAATTAATTATTCAGTAAATCAACTATAGTTATTTGTTGCTTTAAAAAGTAAAGTATAAACAACGACCATCAGTACATCGCGAATGCCTAAGCCAAACTATAAGGTGCAGGGACGGCAGTGCAGTTCAGTGGAACAAAGTGAGTGTTTGGACTAGGATTGCCAGATTTTTTTTCAGCCTATAAGGAACAAATGGTAAAATAGGCAAAAAATACGGGATTTCAGTTTTTTACCCGGGACAAATAAAAAACAAAATTATTTAGTGTCTTTTTTTTTGATATTTTTTCGAGGATCAAGTCATTTTTAATATATTTTTATTCTTTTTAACCTATCTGTAAAAATCAATACAATTGTAATCGTAATAAAAAACGGTGATCAACTCGCTTTTTTACGAACGTTGCGAGTGTGAATACTTGGATCGATATCATAAAGAAAAACGAAGTATCACACTTCACACTATCACACTAATATTATAAAGGCGAAAGTTTGTATGTGTGTGTGTGTGTGTGTGTGTGTGTGTGTATGTTTGTTACTCCTTTACGTCACAACGCATGAACCGATTTGGCTGAAATTTGGAATGGAGATAGCTTATTCCCAGGATTAAAACATAGGCTACTTTTTATCCCGGAAAATTAAGGAGTTCCCGCGGGAATCAAAAAACCTTTATCCACGCGGACGAAGTCGCGGGCATCATCTAGTGGTTCAAATACGGGACAGAGAGGGTCCCGCTGGGACATTTTAAACTATGTCTAAAATACGGGATGTCCCGGGAAATACGGGACGTCTGGCAACGCTAGTTTGGACCGCCGTATCTAGTAGGTAAGTAGTACTAAGTAGTACCTAGTACATAATATATATCGATGCGTTAAATGCTTAAACAAGCTATCTACGTGTCATCGTTCCAAAACTTTTAACCACTTAGCGGTATGGCTTTTTCATTTAGATTTTCATTTTTCATTTAGATTTCGAGTCATATTTGGAAAAGTCACATCGGAATGGATACAATAAATTGATACGAGCTGTTAATTCAATAATGTGGCTCATTAATTATTTTCGGTAATATAGTCAAGCCATATTGTAACTAATTTCTTCTGCCTACCTACATGGCCCATCTACATAATTAATGTACAAGATATTATGTATTGTGAATTTTTGGGAAATTTCTGTCCATTGCATTGGGTGCCACCAACGGGAATGGGTCTACTTTCTGTCTGATTGGATTGTATGTAGGTATGCATTTTTGAAACTTCATTGTGGAAATACCGTATACATAGCATAGTTTTGTTACCTATTGTAAAAAAATATTTTTTGAAAAGAGTAACCGCCGAGTTTATTGCTGGCTCTTCTCGGCAGGAAGGGCATTCCGAACCAGTGGTAGATTCATCGACGATTCAAAAGCACTTGTAAAAGTTTATTTGAATAAAAAATATTTCTATTCTATTCTATTCATTTCATTAAAAATTAGTTTGGATACAATATAAGAGTAGTTATCCCATCCTAGTTTTACTCGTAGTTTTGATACTATCCTAATAATACAAATACCTCGTTGGTCTAATGGTTAGCATGTTCGACTGTAGATGACGAGGTCCCAAGTTCGGTTCCCGGATCGCGCTAAAAATGTATCGGGTTTTTCTGTCAAGAAATTCTCAGTAGGTAGGTACTAGCCCGGAGTTAGGAAGTTGGCGGTGAGACACCCCCTTCCCTCAAAGAGCACGTAAAACCGACGATCTTGCGTCTGGTCGTGTCGGATATCCATCCCATTGGACTATGGGAGTGAGGGAATAGAGATGTGCACATTCAAGTTCTCAAATGTCAAATCGAAACAGATTAGCTTCTTTGTGTTTTAACTATTATAAGTAAAAGCTTGTATCCGTGACTAGGTACCAACCTTCCGTCAAAGACGTGCTGCCAAGCGATTTAGCGTTCCGGTACGATGATGTGTAGAAACCGATAAGGAATATGGATTTAATAAAAACTTATGGTTATTTTTACTTAACCCTTTCCAACTTAACCTACTACCACCTTAGACTGTATCGTCAATTACCAACAGGCTAATTGAGGCGCAGGCTATCTTGTCATGAAATTAAAAAAAAAAAAGTAAAAGCAAAGTAAACCCGAATGTGTCTCGAAGCGAATAGTTTACAAGATACCGCCGATGGCGAGTAATAAATTACGACCAAAAATCCAACGTTTTAAAATTAATATCAAAATGGAAAATAAGCACAACCTAACGCGGCCTGCCTACGCGCGGCCGACTAATTAAATTACATAGTCATTGATTACAAATCAGTACAGATTATATTAGGTTGTGTTATATTATGTGCGACGTTGATTACTCCCATTACTCGTGAACATGATTATTTTACTTTAGAAAGTCATGTTACCCGTAATACAAGTATACTTTACTTGTATTTATATAGTTTTTGTTTAAAAATACATTAACCACGCTAATATTAGGTATAATTAAAAGCTTGTTTACACAGTACGAGCTGCTGCCTAGCCAGTAGACAGTTACTCGGTTTGTCTACTCGTACGCCAGTAGCTCGGCTCGCCTTAGTTGTCTACACGATACAAGTAGATGCTGCCAAGTCTTGCGAGTTGTCGCGATGTCGGTTGAATGTGTTTTAATTAAAAGAAACGTGATAAGGTCTATGACAACAATATTATGTCAAGAATTGGAATTTGCCTATAGAAACTTCAAAAAAAAGAGAGAAAGAAAAAAGTTTGGATTAGAAATTGCTTAAGGTACTGGCGAGCTACTGCCGAATGCGTTCAAACGATGCGAGTGAAGACCAAGCTGCTGCCATCTGCGAGCTGCTGCCGGGAGATCAGGCGAGTGAAAACAAAAAATGTTGAAGTAACTCGGATGCGAGCTACTGTCCAACTCGCATGTACGAGTTACTCGTAAGTTACGTCCAAACAGTACGAGTTACTGCAGTGCACCTACTCGGCAGGCTCACTCGCATGCTAGCTCGCACTGTGTAAACTAGCCATTATACGCAGTGATAGTTATTAAGAATCTCTCTTTCCGTGTTTGAATACACATGTATAGGTACCGTCGAGGTATAAATTGACAGTCGCAATATAAGGGCCCCTTTTCACCATTCAGGTACAGAACCTTAAAAATAAGAACGTCGCGTCGTATTAATTCTGTTATAACTTACCTATAACTTCTCAAGTCGTTGGTCGTTCCACAAGTGATCATTATAGGCCGTAAAGTCGCCGATAAAATAGATTAGCGCTGTTTGAATATTCAAACGCGAGAATATTTTAATGCCGACATGTTGTGTGTGGACGTATTAACTGTTGATGTGTTCATTTAGGGCCGACCAATTTGATAGCGATCGATTTTTGTTAATTAATTTACAGATTAATTTATTGCTTAGTGAATAACTGATAGGGCCTATCAGATAGGCGGAAGGAAGACATCGTGAGAAATTCTGAATTATTTTTTTACTAGCTTATGCGTGGATTTAGTTTTTAAAATCCTGCGGGAACTCTTTGATCTTAGGGGGTATGGGTGAATCTACACTGCCATACCCGTTCCAAGTTAGCCCGCTACCATCTTAGTCTACATCGTCACTTACCATCAGGTGAGATCGCAGTCAATGAATATCTTGTCAAGGAAAAAAGAGCACGTCGATCCGTAGCTCTGCTGCAGCGTTATTGAAGGACAAACCAACAAACTAACAAAGAAACACTTTCGCACATATAATATTAGTAAGGATTGTGAGGTAGTCTTGCATTGGACTGCACTCTCACCTGATGCTAAGTGAACGCGCTTGCTTAGAAGATAGTTTTAATATGTTGTCGTAGCGTCTACGAGGTTCGTAGCTCTACGTTATCAGTAACCGGAAGCGGATGTTAAGACTAGCTTCCAAGTACTACAAGGCACTGTATGCAGAAACTTTTCTGCGAATTTTGTACCAGTACATAATAACGGACCTTGTTATTAGAATTTAGTTTATTACTAGCTGATACCCGCGACTTCGCTCGCGTGGTTTTGTTTTTAAAAATCCCGCGGGAACTCTTTGATTTTCCGGGATAATAAGTGGCATGTAGCATGTATGTCACTCTCCCGGTCCTCAACTATACCCATGCAAAAAATCACGTCGATTATTTGCTTTGTTGCAGCGATTTAGCTCACACTTAAGATCTCTGACATAAATCTGTCTCGTTTTAACTCAGTCTTGAGTCTGAGCATATTGAGAGTGTGGTCTATAGATCTCAGTATTACATGTTAGCAACGGCAATTTGCAGCTACATAATTGCGTCTATAAATTGTAACGAGTCTAGCTTTAACGATAAATTAGTAAACTAGATATGATTTGATAGTTGGAAATTAGTTTTGATCGTGAAATATTTATTATCTTAACCATAGTTAAGATGATTCACGATTACGTAATTTGGAACTAAAGCGATTAAAATTGGTAGCCCAATTAAACGTGCGAGAGTAATAATAGATATTACATACTACTTCGAATGCCAAGCACCGACTTATGAAAAAACGTAGATGGAACCAAATAATGTGTAACGTGAAGCCACTTTATATTTAAAGGGATAAACTAGATCAAATTTCTATAAAAAGAAGAAAGAAATCTTTATTAGAGAAGCTTGGTAAAGAATATTACATTGAGATCCGGATATCTAAACTAGGAAAGCCTGTGTCTTAGGTAGGAGTCACTCAAATCATTAATATTGCATTGCGTACTATACAGTTTAGTGTTGTATTTGGCTGTACTTATGGTACTCTCGGGTAAGTAGTTTTCTGTTATTGAATTACAAGATCAGGACCAGACTCAGTTCAGGCGAGTACAAAAAATATAAACTTAAACATTATATAAATAAAAATTTAAATTATGAATTATTATGAAACATTATTGTTAGAGAGTTTAGGACACCATGCCGACCAAATCCGGAATGGCAGACTTCGTACCTACACCTTTGAGATTGTTATGGAGAACTATCAAACATAAAGCTTTCCTTGCTTTCCTTCAATATTAAGGCAAGTGATATTTCATTGCATAAAACGCACAGCTACTAAAATCCAGAGATGCTTGCCTGGGATCGAATCTCGCACCCGCCGAAAAAGAGATCGAAGTCCTAACTAATAACCTGTCACCGCTTTTTTTATTCTGTTTAGTGGAATAATATCGTTTAGCTTGCCTGAAACCAGTTTCAATCGACACCTACAAAAAATTTGGCATAACCATTTACCGTCTATTTTCCTTTAATCTATGCTTCTAAGTAGTTAACTGTCCGTGCCGAATAGCGAAGCTAATCTATTAAACGCTGTCAACTCAAAGCGTTGAACTAAAAGTTATATTCCTTTGCCTATAATTTAAAAAAAAAAACGATCACAGACAAAAAACGCCGACGACTTTAGATTTTTTTTTATACTCGTGCTTGCTCAGTTACGCTTCGATAAATATTTAAGCTGTATTACTTGGTTAATATAGTCTAATATAGTTTGGAAAATATGATGAAAAAAGCTTTCTATGGGTTACTTATATATGTTTATATTTACATACTATATGAACATAAAACGTATACCTAAGTACCTTATTCTGGTAAACTTTTCAATGATGATTGAAACTAAGATAGAGCAATACTAAAACCAACAATTAAACATGTTTTAATGTTTATTTGTTGGTTTTAGTATTGCTCTATCTTAGTTAAAATAGTCCTTGACTGCAATCTCACCTGATGGTAAATTACAACGCAGTCTAAGGTGATAACGGGCTAACTTGGAAGGGGTATGGTAGTGTACTCATACCCCTAATCGGTTTCTACTCGGCATCGTGCCGGAACGCTAAATAGCTTTGCGGCACGTCTTTGACGGAAGGGTGGTAACTAGCCACGGCCAAAGCCTCCCACCATAATTATTTACTTGAGCTATTCTCTATCAGTTCAATACCTACTTAAATAACATTCATCGATATCTGTTCATACATATCGAATCATAAAATCGATTTTCTGTATTTAAAAAAAAAAAGGTTACCTACTCAAACATGTTAGAGGCCAAAGATTACAGAATAAGATTTAAAAAGTCAACGTTCTAATTCAAAAATGGCGTTCGAATTATGATTTAAAACGTGTTCCGGAGAAACTCGACGTTTCTAAAAACGAACATCTAGCGGCGACGACCGCCGTCGATATACATACGGGTAATGAGAGACTTGCTTTAGAGCAATTCGGACTTGGAGCCGGCAAAAAAAAAATGTTGAAAAGGAAAATTTTTACTTCCTTACTCATATACCTACTAAATATATGTATGTCACGCAGTAACTGAGCAACGCTTACTTACACACTAAATATACACGGTGAAATTTTATTTCCCGTAAATCCTGAAGGAGGTGAATGTGCTCATGAAACTGAACAACTTTCCCCAAGGAACATAGGTCGAAATATGAAAAAAAATTTTGGACCTCCCATAGTAAATCAATCAGCTAATCGTCAATTTTGTATGGAGGGTCCAATTTTTTTTTTTCATATTTCGACCTATGTTCCTTGGGGAAAGTTGTTCAGTTTCATGAGCACATTCACCTCCTTCAGCGTTTACGGGGAATAAAATTTCACCGTGTATATGTATGCCACGCAGTAACGGAGTAACGGATCGACGTGGTTTTGGTATGTGTAAAATCTTTATGTAGAAGTTATCTCGAAAAACCAACTGGATCTCTAAATGTTTTTAAAGAAGATTTACTATAAAATGACGGTAATATATGTGAGTAGGCATATACTTCAAAGTTTTAGTACTTTTTCAAGTATACAGCACAGAAATTACTTAATACCTGTAAAGCTGGGAGGTGTCGTGAAACACTCGACAGAAACAAAGTAGGTATAGGAGGGTCGCGCTTACAGTTGTTGACCTATAGTCTCTCGTAAACACGTGTAGTTAAATGAGCAACAATACGCGCTGCCTAATGCGCTGCTTTTGTAATTTTTTGAAATAAAGAGGCATTGCTTCCAAAACCATTTATGTTGAAAGATGGATACTCAAAATATTGTTTTTTATTACTTAGTGTTGGTATAAACAAAGTGTAGCAATAAAAAAATCAAAGATAAAATGTACCCAGATGCTAGCAATAAAAAGCTCGTTATCGAGCTTTTACTTCAAATAAACAAATGGCCGTTCTGCTCGTGTGTTCACCGAAGATAGTGTACTTCATAATAATATAATGTTTCAAATATTTCAAGGCTAACCGTTCTCAACTGTCAATCATAACACGTCGTCTGTCCCGCTCTATCACAGCGCTTGTCGTATTTCCATCTCGCTCGGTCGCGCTCGATCGGCCGCCGCGCCTTTATTTGAAAATTTGATTTTAAATGTGGAATGAATAAGCATTATCTTAAAGAATCCATTCTTTTATTTGAATTTTTAATTCCTTTTTTATGGCCGACTACCGCTTTTGAATTTTTTCTGTTCTTTTCTTTTTAATCATTTTTCGGGCAGGATTCGGTTTTTTAAGATTTATTAGATGTGAATGTGTCCGGGCGTGGACTCTTAAAATCGATTTTAACTTTTTGGTATCGATGATTATTCATTACAAGAGGTTTTTTTTTTTTTTTCAAACAAACTTAGATAAAATAGGCAGGTAACTGTTTGTCAAAAAATACAAACAACTCAAGATTAACACATAGGCTACATTTTATCCCGGCAAATTAAAAAACGGGGAGAATTAAAAATTTTTTACTTCACCATTGTTCTTAGTTTGAATTTAGATATATTTTTATGTGGATCGTGTGGATTTATTATTGTGTTGAACCTAAATATCCCATTTCATATTCTTCCTAAATACATAAAAAGAAAAGGTGACTGATTGACTGACTGACTGATCTATCAACACATAGCTCAAATCACTGGACGCAGAAGGCTAAATTTAAAAAAGGCAAAGGTGACTGACTGACTGACTGATCTATCAACGCACAGCTCTAACCACTAGACCGATCGAGCTGAAAGGCATACGGGTAGCTATTAGGACGTAGTCCACTAAGAAAGGATTTTTCAAAATTCAACCCCGAAAGAGGTAAAATAGGGGTTTAAAAAATCGAACCTAACGTGAGCGAAGCCGCGGGTAAAAGCTAGTTTGACATAAAGATAGCTATAGTGACGTAGGCATCCGCTAAGAAAAGATTTTTGAAACTTCAACCCCTAAAGGGGTAAAATAGGGGCTTGAAAAATCTAACTTAACGTGAGCGAAGTCGCGGGCAAAGGCTAGTTTGTTTATAATATGATAAAACATCGCTCAGTAATTAAGATTTTAAGTTTCATACTGTCATCATTGTTTATGTAACACTATACTACAATAATTTTGTGATGATGCATATCGCGGAATTCGTCCGAGCGGAATTTGTCGAGTTTGTTATTGTGAAATAATACGCTGCGTTCGTAAATATTATATCTAACCAGAACAAGCGTCTATTAACGCCCACCATTATTTTAAGGGACCTCTTAAGTATTTCTTAAAATTACTACTTTGCTATTTCTTTTGAAGACAATCTCTACACCTTAGCTAAATTGACAGCTCCAAAGTTATGCAAGATAGCTTAGTGGCTAGGACTGTGACCTCATTCGGGAGGCCGCAGGTTCGGTCCCGGGCCCGCACCTCTAACTTTTCGGAGTTTTGTGTTATAAGTTGACGTGTCTGTGTGTGTGCGTGCGTGTGTGTGTGTGTCTGTGGCATTGTAGCAACCGAACGAATGAACCGATTTTGATTTTGTTTTTGAAGGTGAATTATTCGGGAGTGTTCTTGGCTATGTTTGATGAAAATCGATCCAAGATGGCCGCCACAAAATGGCGGATTACATATTCTTTCACAACTCCCGTCTCCCTCAATATGGGTGTCAAATGAAAGGGCTTGACTAGTAGAATACTATACACTATGATAAATTTCAAATCCAAGATGGCCGCCACAAAATGGCGAATTACATATTTTTTTTTAATTTCGAATGCCACATGGGGGTGTTTTAAATTTTCAATTTCCTTACACTTGTTACAAAATAAACAATCTTATTTTAGGCTCCCGTCTTGTACCTAAATATTCTTATCACATGTTAAGCATGCTTAACGAGAAAACTCCACCCACCTACAGATTTTAATGACATAGGTTACTGCAAGCTGCCAACGGTTAAAGTTAGACCCACCACGAATGCCAAGCAGAGAAAAAAAAACAAACCTACGCACAAATCCGCGAATCGAGACTAATCAAACGTAACTTAACACCCGACATATAAACAAAACTGTTATTGTTATAGAGAGGACCTCAGTTTCTTCTCAGAACCTCCATCCGTATCAAAACATAAGTACAACAAACTTGACACTTATAAAAGAATTGCCAAAGTAAATTAAACTCTAAAGTTGAAATCATAAACACGTGGAAAAGTTTTAGAAGATGCAAATGTACTTTTGTCGTAACAAAGATTTGAATTTAAGTGGAAATATTAGAAATTGGAACGCGTGCGTTTACAGACATATCTTTTGCGCTTCTTAAAATAAGGCATAGACTTTAAAGTGTAAACAATTAGCGTTAAATTACATTAGCGATAGTTTTGAGCGCTGTAGGTTTAATGCAAGCTAACTATATTTCAAGTTTTCATTTTCATGTTGCAATTAGCTTAACTTTTGGTGAAATGATTACAGTACTTGTAAAACTTGAAATGAGATCATACAGTCTACTTCTTAAGCTGATAAGTAAAGAGAACTTATCGATTAGTTAAGATAACAAACCGGTAAGTTTAAGTTTAAGAGAAACTTATCAGTTTAGGAAAAAGCATTTTGACGACCTCCCTGGCGCAGTGGTGAGCGCTGTGGTCTTATAACTGGGAGGTCTCGGGTTCGATTCCCGGCGGGGGCAATTTAGGAATTTATAATTTCTAAATTGTCTCTGGTCTGGTCTGGTGGGAGGCTATGGCCGTGGCTAGTTACCACCCTACCGTCAAAGACGTGCCGCCAAGCGATTTAGCGTTTCGGGACGATGACGTGTAGAAACCGATTGGGGGTATGGGTTGAATTTACACTGCTTTACCCCTTCCAAGTTAGCCCGCTACCATCTTAGACTGCATCGTCACTTACCATCAGGTGAGATCGCAGTCAAGGGCTATCTTGTCATCGAATAAAAAAAAAAAAGCATCGATATATTATGTACTAGGGAAACAGGAATTTTAAGGGTCTAATCTGAGGTCCGAATAAGCTGATGCTGAATAGTGCACATGTGTGTGCACAAACACAGGTTCACTCTCTATTCCCTCACTCTCTTAGCCCGATGGGACGGAAAATCCACGGCTTTACGTGCTCTCCGAGGCACGGGGGTGACTCACCACCGACTGCCTAACTCCGGGCTAGTACTGAAAATTTCTTAACAGAAAACTCAATACATTTTTGGGCCGACCCGGGAATTGAACCCGGACCTCGTCATCCGTAGTCGAACTTGCTAACCACTAGACCAAAGAGGCAGTTGGCCTAACACTACCATCGACATTAATAAAGCCACCCACTATAAATAAAGACAATACTAATAAAATCATGGATTTGAAAACTCATCACACGAACCCAATAGCCAATACCAAGGGCCGCATTATCCTCAGCACGTCCAAACTAAATCCATAAAAGTGTTAACCGTCACCCATAAATGTTGGGCATGCATGGACAAGCCTTTTTTGCGCCAACCTTGGTCCAAACAATATCCAATAATAACAATAAAACAGTCACAATTACGCGCGCGCGCATTATTAATATTGATCGGGACAAACATGGCCGACATGCGCACACGCACATACCTTATTATTGTAAAGTTTTGTGTAAAGACGATTGTTTCTATTCGATACCAAGTTAGTCCTCGATTGCGATATAATCTGCAGGGTTAGTACAAGTTTGTATTACTAGACAACGTTGAAGGATTTCGAGTGTCGAAATACTGAAAACTTTGGTAGTTTGCATCCTGAAGACAAACATAGGCTACTTTTTATCCCGAGAAATCAAAGAATTCCCACAATTTTTTTAATTATTTATCTAAAATCCACGCGAACAAAGTTTTTTTTTATTTTTTTTTTAATGTTACGAAAGTCAACTACATTATAGTCGTATTATGATATAATTCTTGTAAGGTGCGTGAGCTTTACTAGTGGATACGTCGTCTACATGCACATTGCGTAAGTGTGCGTGCCTATCAGGAGCTTAGGTGGGAGCGGTCAAGCGCGAGCAAGCTCTTGCTCACACTTATATAGGATACGACACACACACACACACAACCATGAGTCACGTGCCCTCGTGAATTGAAAGAACTATACTATATGAATATCATAATAATAAAATTATTACAATAATAATATTATAGTCTTTGTAATCTGTATACTTATTAATTTCAAGATGGCCAACTTTGAAGGACAACGGAAGTTGCTTGATACTTTAAAATTTCGTAAGAATTTCGGTTACACAAATTTATTGTTCCGTTCGGTAATAAAGGCTTTTTACGATTTAATAAAATCATCGACCACACTCCATTATTGTCTTCCTGTCTTATTTAATCGCACTTGTTTTTGTTTTCGGGTACGCTCGGGTTCTTGTGAAATGTAATATTGGTATAGTTCTTACAATTCACGAGGGCGCGTGACTCATGGTTGTGTGTGTCGTATCTGTATAGGTGTAAGCAAGAGCTTGCTCGCGTCTGACCGCTCCCACCTAGCCTCCTTACAGGCCACACACTAATGTGCATGTACATGACATAACCACAAATAAAGCGCACCCGCCTTCGTGAATTGCATGAACTTCGCTGCGATTTTATAACTATGAGGTCTCGAGTTCGATTCCCGGCGAGGGCAATTTGGGAATTTATAATTTCTGAATTGTCTCTGGTCTGGTCTGGTGGGAGGCTTTGGCCATGGCTAGTTACCACCCTACCGTCAAAGACGTGCCGCCAAGCGATATAGCGTTCCGGCACGATGGCGTGTAGAAACCGACTAGGGGTATGCGTTGAATGTACACTGCCATACCCCTTTCAAGTTAACCCGCTACCATCTTAGATTGCATCGTCACTTACCATCGGGTGAGATCGCAGTCTTGTTATCGAATAAAAAACAAGCTAAATGTGACACGACTGCGAAGTAGGTACTCGAGTAGATAACTGTAACACCCACTGTACAGTTCATTTTTACATAACACCCCGTCACCTTTTCCCGATTTTCAAAATGATAAGCTCAAATCTGTCAGTCGCGGGTCATCACGATATTGTGATAACAATCGTACTGGTCACTTGGTAGGTGATTAATACAATCTAATGTGTTACGCCCTGTATATAAGTGTCTACAGACGTGCCAACTTACAACTTTTATCGTAGACTCTACAAATGAGACCAATTCACGTTATATGCTAGTCTTTATGTTTACAAAATTACATTTTTAAATATTATATATCTGTTTTAGCTTTAATATTTTTACAACACTGTATGTTTCCTCAAAATAAATAAATAAATAATATTGATTAAATAAATAATTTTTAATGTAACGAACTTTTTTTAATGTAACGATGAGCTAGACCTTCTAAATAATATCCGTTGTTGGGTGCACCTGGTCGGTTTTAAACAGAAATCTGCAAATAGATAGGTATTAAAAAATCGTATATAGTAATTGTATCCATATGATAATGTTTGAGGACATTCATCCCAAATTGTTCCCGATCACTGCTCATAAGCCTCCTTGAATAAATTGATACGCGCAATAACAAATCGGCTGCCCCATTTCAAAATTTTGTCAATCGCACTTACTAGGTTTTGAAATGGGGCAGCCGAAAGATTGGAACGTGTCAGCAGCCGACCTGTTGGCATATCTGTAGACGCTTTAATCGTGTTACGCCCTGTCTAAGTAGCAGACACTAGACATTAAGCTAGCAGAGGTCAGATGGCAATCGCTTGTAAAAGAACTGGTAACCCAACAATATGGGTTACGAAACACGAAATATCTTTTTGACCAACAGTAGAAAGGTATTTCTGTTTAATATCGTAAGCGTACGGAAAGTATTGCGAATTAAAAATAATATCCTCCTACTAATATTATAAACTAGCTGATGCCCGCGACTTCGTCCGCGTGAATTTAGTTTTTAAAATCCCGCGGGAACTCTTTGATTTTCCGGGATAAAAAGTAGCTTATGTTTTAATCCAAGGTATAATCTATCTCCATTTTAAATTTCAGCCAAATCGGTCCAGTAGTTTTTGCATAAAAGAGTAACAAACATACACACACACACACATACAAACTTTCAGCTTTATAATATTAGTGTGATGTGATGTGATGTGATTGATAGTGATAGCTGTTTGTAATTCCTTCAAGCAACAGTGAATGAACCGATTTGGCTGTGGAATGGAGATAGCTCTAATACAAGATTAACACATAGGCTTCATTTTTTCCGGAAAATTATAGAGTTCTCGCGGAAATTAAAAAAATCTTAATCCACGTGAACGAAATCGCGGGGATCAGCTAGGTGGTAATAATGTCGTCTTGACCGAATCCGGCCATGGCGGCCAATCTCCATAGAGATCAGGCATCAGATCGGGAGATATTATAGTGCACAAGTGTGTGCGCAAACATAGATACACTCTCTATTCCCTTAATCTCATAGTCGGATGGGACGGAAATCCGACACAACCGGCGCAGAACTGACAGCTTTACGTGCTCTCCGAGGCAAGGGGGTGACTCACCGCCAACTTTCTAACTTCGGGCTAGTACTGAGAATTTCTTGACAGAAAAACGCAATAGTTACATTTTGTGGCCCGATCCGGGAATCAAACCCAGGACTTCGTTATCTGCAGTAGAACTTGCTAACCACTAGATCAACGAGGCAGTCTTAACTGCTCTATCTAACTATCTAGACCAGGGTAGATAATTTTTAAAACCAAAAAAAATAGTAGTAGGATGAAACCCATTAGAAAAGGAGGGGAATATTATAAGAATGAAAGGAAAAATAATTTACGGGCGATCTGAGGTCGGGAAGGGGTGGGGGTGAGTTTTTAAGGAAAAAACGGTTTTTCTCGATTTCCGGCAAAACTAAAAGTCCTATCGAAAAAAGTCAAATGGCAAAGTTGTAGGTAATAATTAATAATTTAAATTTTAATTAGTAATTTTTTTCACCATCGGAAAGTAGAAATTTCAACGAACAGAATACATACCAACTTTTTGAAAAAAGCTGATATTTTGACGGGTGACTTTTCGATTCAAAATTAGGGTGTTTTTTCGATATTAATTCAAAATAAGGTGAAAAAATAAATATTTTTAATCAAATAAATCACAGCGTATTTGGGACATAAAAAGGTAAGTTTTCACCAAATTTCGTTTAAAAAAAAATTTTTGTAAAAGATAAAAATAAAAAACCAAAAACTTGGTTTTTTGAATTTTTCACATAAATTTTGAGGTTATGTGAAAAAAGTGTAAATACAAAAGTTTTAGATCTTTTTATTACCTACAACTTTGCAATTTGACTTTTTTCGATAGGACTTTTAGTTTTGCCGGAAATCGAGAAAAACCGTTTTTTCCCCTTAAAAACTCACCCCCACCCCTTCCCGACCTCAGATCGCCCGTAAATTATTTTTCCTTTCATTCTTATAATATTCCCCTCCTTTTCTAATGGGTTTCATCCTACTACTATTTTTTTTTCACTTTTTATTGTTTTTAGAGGCTTCTACACTGGTCTAATCGATTTACGAATAGGTACAAAGCCCTACGAAAGTCAATACAAAATAAATTCGAAACAAATCATCTATTGTTTAACTTAAACTAGTGACGTGCCATGTCGACATTGGATGTCGACGTCAAGCCTCGTGATGTGACAACTAGAGACGGGATTTTATCGATATGTGTCAATCGGCATTTTTTGGAACCCGTTTCGATAAGATTTAGCCTTAGAAGTAAAATGTGAGGCAACCCGCCACATACATACTGATTTATAAACTTACTAATGAGTATTTGTTTAGTTACTTATCTGTGATTCAGTTCAAAAGCTATCGATGTTAATATTTTAACTGACGTCTAATTTTAATGTTTCATTAGCTTAATAGAACAAAAAATGGTTGACTTTTTAACGATTAGAACAGCTCTATTCTTTCTTTTAAATGAATTTGTTTTTTCTTAATTCTAATCTATTATTTTCGTTTTGGAGAATTGCTTTAGAATAAATACTATTTCAAATAATTAAAAAAAATACCTTGAAGAGAGTGAAGATTCATTAAAAAAAGACGTGTGGCACTAGGGGACTGCCGCGGTAAAGCTATTGCATAGCATTTTTTATCAACGCCATCTAGCGGTGAGAGGAGTCCCGTGTCAGGTTATTTTCGTTACGGAATTTCTGGATTCGGTCTCCACGCTCAAGGCCCGCGATAGAAGCTATGCAATAGTTTAAAAATAGGAAGTTCCAAATTTAAATATCGTATGCTCAAAATAAACCGAAAATTTTTGATCGTGATACTTATCTATGCCGTTAGCTAATGTTAATGTTCAAAAAAACATACATTTACAAAGTTTTTCTAACAATAAAACATGAAACACTCATCAAATCACCGGAGCGAGCAATTTTTTCCGCTATCAATTTAATTCTTTACTCGGAAAAATGATTTATTAAATGTTTAACGAACTGCCTCAGAATACACAATAGGAATTGCCGACAAAAACCTGAAGAATAAGATCGTGTTTGCTGTTTTTTAAGTGATATGTAGATGGCAAAGAGTACTTAAATATAGAGCGGCTTACGACGTACTTTTCATACTGCACTGGTACAATGATTTTTAAGCTATTGCATAGCTTCTATCGCGGGCCTTGAGCGTGGAGACCGAATCCAGAAATTCCGTAACGAAAATAACCTGACACGGGACACCTCTACGGTGAGCCGCTAGATGGCGCATTTTTTGCGCAAAAAAATGCTATGCAATAGCTTTACCGCGGCAGTCCACGAGTGCCACACGTCTTTTTTTTTATTCAATGACAAGATAGTCCTTGACTGCGGTCTCACCTTATGGTAAGTCACGATGCAGTTTAAGATGGTAGCGGGCTAACTTGGAAGGGGTATGGTAGTGCAGATTCAACCCATACCCCTAATCAGTTTCTACACGCCATCGTGTCGGAACGCTCAATTTCTTGGCGGCACGTCTTTGACGGTAGGGTGGTAACAAGCCACGGCCAAAGCCTCCCACCAGACCAGACCAGAGACAATTCAGAAATTATAAATTCCCAAATTGCCCCCGTCGGGTGTCGAGCCCGAGACCTCCCAGTTATAAGACCACAGCGCTCACCACTGCACCAGGGAGGTCGTCAAAAATAGTAGGCTACATGGCATATTAATAATAATAAAGTGGACAGATTACTCAAATCAAAGTTAAAAGTTGCCAGTTAACTTCTTATGTCTTCAGCATTTGTCCATCTATGCTTAATATAACGTTTAAATATCTTCTATACCTATATTGTTTGAATTTGAATGATAACATATTTCTGAGTAAAAAATCATGAATTTGCATAAATAAAATTTGCATTCAATGAAATACTTATTACCCATTTATTATCCTACGCGGGTATTGCTAATATAAAATTTGGAAGACGTGAGTGTATGTACGGGATTACTTGTGTCGAACTTAAGAGAGCATGGCGTTAAAATATTTGCAAAAATATGACAAAATAGCCAATGAATCTCACTAGATGTGCCCTATTTTTTTATTATTAAAAAAAAAATAGGGGAATAAAACAACTGAAAAAAAATGCGTAAAGACACATTTGTTAAGTCGTGGTTAGGTATTACAACGTTAGTGACTTTCTTAATGACTAAGTTGCATGGAATCAATCGGCATCCAGCTACCCACAAGATAGTATATTAAGTTATTACATTGTAATATTATGTAACTATACAATAATATTGTAATACAGTGCAACCTTAATATAACGTACCTCAATGTAACGACTTCCTCGATTTAACAAATTCTTCGTAATCCCCTTGAATTGTCCATAAGAGTCAATATAAAATATACCTTTACATTGCGAACATTCTTTGCGTACAACCTCTTAATAACGAATTTTCAACTATCAAGAAAAAGTATTCATACCTCTAATTAACGAATTTTGCCAACCCAAAACCTTTATATAAAGTTTCCACCAATAATATAACTCTTAATCTTATAATGTGATTCATGTCTCGACATGTTTCGACACGCAAATACATATAGTAATTTGATAAAAATGTGTTATCATTTATTAGTAGAAGTTGTTCGCTATAACAAGATAAGTACGTAATATTGAGGTGAATAAAACTATTCTTTTACCTCTTTATAACGAATTTTAGACCAATCTAACCTCAACATAACAAACCTCATTTCAACGAATTACTTGATATTACGAATATTTTCTTGTTCCCCTCCGATTTGTTATATCGAGGTTGCACTGTATTTTGTTTTGAAAAGAGCAACTGCTGAGTTTCTTGCCTGCTCTTCTCAGCAGAATCTGCATTCCGAACCGGTGGTAGAGTTATAACGTGTCATAAGAGCTACAAGTTGGCCTACATGATATAAATAATTTTGATTTTTTTTTGAAAATCGAAAAAAACAAAATTGGCGATGAATTACAACTTTTCTTTCTTTCTTTCTTCGTACTGGGCTGGTTTCCACACTTAGACCAGTCAATGGTTTGGAATTACAACTTAATTATTACTTTAATAAATAGCGAGAGAGAAGCCGCGGGTAATAGCTTGTAAATAGCTTCTTTTTTTTAATTTCGTGCTCTATTTTGATCATCTGACGTAAATCCGCCTTTAAGTAGTAACTATCTCTGATAAGTAAGACAGTTTAGTGAACTGCAAACCTGTCAAAGATTTAAAAAAAAAGTACACCTAAAATATGTTACCAATTTCAACATGAATATTGAATATGTTATTTTTTCTCGCGCTCCGCTTAAAAGCAATCTCGTTTTCTCGAGAATAGATCTAATATGTTGAATATAATTAATTTCATAGCGAGTTGATCGATGCGTGATACTCGAAATACTTGCCGGGGCCGTTTTTTTGTATCATTATCTTTAAATTACGGGCGAATTACGTCAATTCGCCTAGAAAACGGAACGGTGTATTTAAGAGCCGGCTCAGACGAATGACTTTCATCGAGCGGACGAAACCTTAATAAGCCTCAATTTAAACCTCAAAGACCTAATAGGTACGGACGGAAAACTGAAAGGTTGACAGTTCCCCATCCGTTGCACTATTGTCGTACCCACACACACACACACACAACACAAGCTTGTGTCGTACACAAGCTTTCTATAGCAGATAAGAACTACGTAAGATGTAATAAAAAAAATTAACGCTACAACTTACAAGTAAGAAAATACGTAAACCTATATTATATGAGATAATATATTCCTATACATATGATATAAATATTGTTTTCAAGCATAATTATGAATGACGCACTAAAAAAACATTCTGCTCATTCTCGTCCAAGGCCAAAAAAAAAGAAAGAAAAAATAGCAAGCCATGTCAACTATAAGAGGTCTCCGATCATCATGTCGTAGGACAAATACCTAAAGGACATACATATAAAAAACACAATCTTTCCGCTTATTTGGAGAGGAGAGGAAAATATTAAAAAAACACGACGTTTTTTTGCGAGAAAGGCAATCATGGAAAGTTTTGATGAGGTCTAGGTTGAAGCATCTAAAAGATGCCTATTCACTTTTGCTTTTACGAGTATTAGTGGCAGGAAACATGGACGCCGGAAGAGCGTTCCACATCGTAGCGATTTGTTTTTGAAATGTCAAACTAAGGCATTTCGGCGAGTAGGTTGGATTTCAACTACATACATAAGATATTTTTTTGTGGTAGTGATCTAATATATTTATGTATCTATTATGTATTCCTTAATTCAATGAACTAATTATTATCATTTCATTAAAAATCTACGATATAATAATATGCAAATAATATAAAAAATAAACACAAACATCTCAATTTGAGTGGGTTTTATGGTATAGTCCGCAATTGATGTGTGAAGTGTTGGTCGTATATTATAGGATGTGACATGTATGTTAATACGTATTCAAAAAATGTACATAGTACTAACTTAAAATAAAGAACTTGGCCTGTCCTTAGCCGTTTGGAGTACAACGGATAATGACATGAAGTTTCTTTTATCTGGCTGAAAATTTTAAAATCGATCATCTGCGTTATACCTTATAAGGTATCGGTTTACGCGATTTTGGCATGTTAGTCGATTCTGTTTATAGCACTTAATTCCGTGGCCACTTCTAAACATTTAATCATAGCCGCAATCTCGTTCTATAATAATATACTATTACCGAACTAGAGTAATTATCTACCTACACGATTTTTCTTTATTACTATAGATTACGGAATTATTAAGTTTTTTGAGAAATAGGTATTTCTTTGTACCGTTAGGTTCTTTATGAGTTCGTTAGGTCGTATGTCGAGTGCAAGAATCTTTCTGATATTATCTCTGTTATCTTTTCACTACACATCTGAATAACAATAAGGTTTAACTTTTAGAACGAGCTTATACTAGTTTTTTATACCTCAAGAATATTAAATTGTATAGAAAAGATTTCAATTTTATTTCTTGTGAAAAAAACTTGTTCTTTTAATGAGCTTTTGAAATATATATTTTTATTTTATTATTTGAGTCATATCTTTTTCCATTTTGATCTTACATGGATAAGTTTACAAGACTGAAATTTTGTACGTTTGTTTCAGGTTACAACGTTGGCTGATTTGAAGACTGAACAATTATTTACTAAGCCAACTAGGATGTAACTTTCAACAAACTAATTCCTCGGTAAGTTTGTTTATACCAAACTAGCTTTTGCTCGCGGCTTTGCTCACATTAAGTTCGATGTTTCAAACCCCTATTAGACCCTTAGGTGTTGAATTTTCAAAAATCCTTCCTTAGTGTGCGCCTACGTCATAAAAGGAACCAACTGTAAAAATTTCAAGTTTCTAACTTCAGTAGTTTAGTCTGTGCGTTGATATCTCAGTCAGTCAGTCAGTCAGTCAGGACTTTGAATTTTATATATATAGATAGATTAAGGTCAAAGGTGAACGACCACAGGTCGAAGCTGCAATCAAATGGAAAATCGATACAGTTTTATTATTTTGCAAACAGCATTGAGAAAACTTTAAATTAAATTCAAAACATTCTACAGTATTCAGCTAATCTCATTGTCAACAAAGGGCTATTGTCTCCTCTCGACACATTGTCTCCATTTAAAACGGACGAAAATGAATCACTGTTATTATTGGACGCTAAAATGTGTTGAATTCAAATTTGATTGTTTGTAATCTTATTAAAGTAGCTGACTTTGTATTGTTGCAGGTTGGGTTTGCTTTGAGTCGCGGTGAACAGAGTCCAGAGATGACTACGGCGATGGCAGCGCACCAGGAATCTATTCACGAAAGACTTCAAGCCGGCCCGGAGGAACCGCTCTACCTTCACCATGCGGCGACGTGGAACACGGACGCTCCTGACCACCAAGAAGAGCACAGCAACGACCTGTCCTCATACTACAACATGCCAAAAAGAAACAAGAGGAAGAACTTCAAGCCACGATGTGCTCCTAATGCCACGACATTCAGTGACGAATCAAACGGTCCGAATTGTGAACAACCGAGTCCTCTCAACGGAAACGATAGAACAACTCCAGAGCAAGCGGATGAAGAAACCGAAGGAAACTACGCTAAAATAGGTGTTAAAAACTTTAGTCTATTAAAAAGCGGTGCCGTCGACCTGAGCCGGAGACTAAGCACCGATTCAAATGAAAACATAGAAACGAATTACCAAAACAACTTGTCTGAAGACAAGAAAGTTGACTCCTTTCAGCGTTCATACATACACAGCTTGCAAATAAGCCAGGAAGCTGAGCGGGAACGTACTGTATTAAATTTTAGTAATTTACAAAACAAATCTTTTTGTGCCAAAAATCCTTTTGCTATATCTCAGTTAATTAAAACCAACTCTCCGCCTAGAAGAAGGGATTCAGACTCTGATGATGAAGGGAAAGACCAGGACGTGAATGCAAATGCGAGATTAGAAAATCCCCAAGCTTTAGAGAGCAGTGAACCGCAACAGAACGGTGATGCATCTAACGCTACGAATAGAATTTTAAGGGACTATGCAATGAATACGATGAAGGAGTTATTAGGTATCTATGGTTTATCGTCGAATGAAGTTGCCGACGCTATAAGTGGACAAATATTGGCATTGCAGGCACTTCAAGGTAAGTGTGAGACTCATTATAATGAGTGTCAGTATATTAATAAACTTTTATTGTTTAAATAGAGCTAAAATAGGCAAAGTGTCTTGAGAGTTAAGAGGATACAGTATCGTTTATTTGTTTTTGTCAATATTTTTTCCCCATAATTTCAGTGTAGGATTTTCAAAGTTTTATCATTATAATATTCTAGAGTCTAGAAGCGAATAAGGCAAAAGTTCAAATACTCTAGAATCTAGACTTTTTAGCTTTTGTCTTATTCTTTTGCACCCTCTCTCTGACTGCCACAGTGGACAAGGAATTATTATTCTTTATATCTCTACTAATGTAGAGATATAAAGAATTTTTTTTATCCTTCTTACATTGTTTGATTGGTATAAAAATATTGTATTCGTATCGTGTTCACTGAAAAAAAAAAACATGTTTTTGCTTGAAATTTGACACTTTTTTTGAAAATTTAAACTGCTTTTAACCCCTCAACTTCTCTGCAACAGTACCTAAACCATTCACTGAACTACCTCGAAACCTGAAGCGACGGCATGATTCAGGGGATGGAACTGAGAGGAGCCTCCGAAGATCCTCATCAGCTACAGAGGATGAAGGCTCCACCAATATCACCCCACCGAAAACGCCTGACAACTATATTAAATCTACAATGTAAGTACTTATCGCCCGTTCCGTCTGCCAATCTGCATTCAACCAACTGTATACTATGGCCTAAACGCTTCTCATTGGTAAGGAGATCCGCGCCCAGCTGTCTAAAATCAATGAGCAAAAGTCGTTTTTTCTCACTTAGTGAGAAAAAGAGTCGAAGTTTTCTTGAGACAACACTTTTTCTGTAACAAGTGAGGTGAAAAGTGGTATGTATCACATGATAGTAAAGTTTTTGTTACTTGTGCCTGTGAATCCCTCGCTACACTCAGGATTTTAACTTAGAATCACTCGCCTGCTCGGGGTTCAAACTGGGCGCTCGCAACAAAAATGAACTTTGCTATCTTGTTGAATAATAGTTATTTGTTCAACAAGATAGCAAAGTTCATTTGTGTTGCGAGTGCCTAGTTTGAATCCCGAGCGAACGAAGGATTCTAATATAGAATCACGAGCGTAGCGAGTGATTCTAAGTTAGAATCCTGAGAGTAGTGAGGGATTCAAAGGCACAAGAAGCAAAAACTTTGCTATCGTGTGATACATACAATTTTTCACCTCAATAGCGAAAAAGTACAAGATGTAAGAGAAATATTTATTAAAACATAAAGGATATTTTAAAATTTTAAAAATTAGGTTTATTTATTTAAAAACTTTTCAATATCATGAGCGGTGAAAACTTTAGATTTTTTGGATTTGTGCCCCTCCGACTGTCTTTTCAAAAATACAATAAGTTTAGGATAAGTTTCAATGTGAACGTCGCATTTCGATTTGATTGTAGCTTTTAACATGGAGTAAATACTCCATAATGTAGATGGTTACCTTGTTTTAGACAATTCCATGAAATATGATAAAATCACAGTCTCTGAATAGGACTTCACATCCTTAGAAAGTCTCCAATCATTAAATAATTCATAGGCTTTCAAGTATTTTTCACGAGACTATTCCGGAAGAAAGTTTAATTCGCGTTAGACACTAATTCTTTTAATTCTGAATTATAAGTAGATTCACTCATTTTGTTATTTTAAAATTCTTACAACAAATAACTACTAATAAATTAGTACCTAATTAAGATATAGAATAGAGTTAATTATTTTTTTTTTTGCCGCCATTTTATATTACTCTTTTGTCTGCGTTCGGAATTGTGTCATTCATAAAATAAAATATATTAATTAATTAATTTTAATTTTCTTTTATGTTTCATGTGTGTTACAGAATTATAAAGTCTAAAACACATTTACGAAAAGTAAATAGTTTAAATAATAAAATAGAGAGTTAAAGAATTTTGTCGAAACAAAATGTATGGGGTATGCAATATTATATACAAAATTTCTGAACGTTTCTTGAGACGGTGAGTTGAAGAAACGCCAATCCAATGCGTTCTATATTCAAAACACTTTTTCTCACTGAGTGAGCAAAAACGACTTTTGCTCACTGGTTTTGGGCAGCAAAGGCGCCCTTTTTGAGCTAGAGAGGTGAAAATAACTATTTCGCTACGCACTGGAGAGCGCAGTGTAGGCAGATCCTACTAGGTGGTCCGACGACAACAGAAGAGTCGCAAGAAGCTGTATACAAGCGGTGCCATATCATGTGAAAGTCTATACAAGAGAACTATGTCCAGTAATTAGCGTCTATCGGTTAATCAGTAGAAGCTTCAGCAAAGAGGAATGATGAATTATGATGTCATTTGTATTTGGCAGGCAAAGAACGTTGAATTTAATGAGGCTGCTCGGCAAAGAGGAAGAAGGGAGCTCAGACGATGGAGAACAGACCCTGGACCTCAGCGTCTCGAAGGATAATGATGGACAGGTTCGTTTAATTTTTTTTTTGTTAAAGAGAAAACTGAAAGATTCTTTATTTTTATTAAATAAAGAATATTAACCAAGTTTGGATTCTTTTCTTGAATAGAACATCCACTTTTAATACGAAAAAGGTAAGGTTTAAGGTATATGAAAAAGTCGATTTCGAGTTTTTGCTGTTGTTAGTTGTTGCGTTCCCTCAAATACGGTTGAGCGAAGCAACGGCTGGATCATGTGTCATGCTCGTGAACGGGTGCCACTAACGGGAATGGGTCTGCTTTGTCTGGCCGTCTTGACATGTATTGGATTGTATGTAGGTATGCATTTTTGAAACTTCATTGCGGAAATACTGCATACATAGCATGGTTTTGTTACCTATTATAATTTTTTTTTTGAAAAGAGCAACTGCTGAGTTTCTTGCCGGCTCTTCTCAGCAGAATCTGCATTTCAAACCGGTAGTAGATTTATGACGTGTCATAAGAGCTACAAGTTGGCTTACATGAAATAAATAAAAAAAAAAAATTTTTTCTTTTACGCAATTACGTCTTTGTTCTATTCGATGAGCGACGAGGTGATACATTTTCTATTTGAATTTATATCTCGCATATCTTGTACATTGCTGATCAAATACTGATACAGATCATTTGTACAGGAACAATCGACGACCTCGAGTGCAGGCAATAGTGTTTCCGAGTTCGACCAGAACATGATGATGAGGAAGAATCTGGAAGACTTATCCAATCTACAAATGCAGGTACTCCACTCCACGTATTAAAACGCCTCGAGGACTTATTTTTTAGCTTTCCTCAAATTAAGCCGATTTAGTTTTACGCCATTTAAATTTGAATTTAATAAAATTCTTTAAAAAAGTTAAATGGCGTAATTTTTTAAAGATTTTTTTTAATTGCAATGGCGTAAAAATTAATTGACATTTGAAATTTTGGTTTTTTTTATCTTTTATTAGAAGGCTACCTAACGTGTGTCAGCCTTATCGTACCCTAAACACTATTTAGAAAGTATTAAACTAAAATTCTATTTACACAGTAATAGATTGAAAAAACTGTACGCTTCGTCAGAATTTGGGTTTGCCAATAAATTGTGAAAGACACTAAAGTGCGATTAAAATCTAAATTAAAACATAATCTTAAATATCATTTTTTTTTTTTTGGAAATTCCACCCACAACTGACTTTAATATATTCCACACGACCGAAGTCGAGGCAGGTCAGCTAGTAGATAATAATTATAATGCATAAATTAAAAAGAAAATGTTTTCCTTACACAGAATTTCTTCCAAAAACAATCAATGATGGACGCTGAAGATTCTCAAGAAAGGAAACTGCAAGCTGGCGGTAAGTTTACTCAGTTTAAATCGCTTTTTGTAACTTTTTTCAGCTTAAATATCAAACACCTTCATCACTGATATAGTATTACAGTTTTTTACACGAACTTTACACTAAAGTTATTTATTTATTAGTTTTATTTTTATTTTTCATGTACATATAAAAATATTAGAAGAAGTAGACATAGGTGAAGCTTACCTCTAAAAAAAAGAAATTTCTAGTGAGTATTAGAGGTATTTAGAGTTACGTGAGTTCCAAAGGTTTGAGAAGAACCCTGAACAAACTAAATCTCTTTCTTTTTATTATCGTCAATATCTCACAAAATTTGAAGAAATAAATAAAATAAAAATCGTTTATTTCGTTGTGTCATAGTGTCGTAGTTTCGTAGTGGCCTTTTTAAATAAAATTAAACCTTAGTCCAAGATTCGTGATTAAAACTTTTAATGTTGATTTCACCAACGACTAGTGACTTAATTGGGCACTTTTTCTCCAAGAAACGTATGAAAATCTATCTAAGTACCAATATATCAAAACGCTCGCACAAGATTCATTTTAGTTGGTGAAATCGGTCCTATATTATAAACCTATTAGCACAAATCATCGTCTTTTACGTTGCATCTAATATACTTAATTTTTAAATTATTAAAAAATTATGCGTGGTCAAACATAAAAAAAAATATACACGCGACGAATTGCGAATCTTTTTTTTATTCAATGGCAAGATAGTCCTTGACTGCGATCTCACCTGATGGCAAGTGACGATGCAGTCTAAGATGGTAGCGAGCTAACTTGGAAGGGGTATGGCTGTGTAAATTCAATCCATACTCCTAATCTGTTTCTACACGCCATCGTACCGGAACGCTAAATCGCTTGGTGGCACGTCTTTGACTATTGGTAGTGTGGTAACTAGCTACGGCAAAATCCCACCAGACCAGACCAGAGACAATACAGAAATTATAATATTTTTTTTTTCGTTGGTTATAAAGTTCGTTTCTTTCTTCTATTGTGTATACCTAATCTACGGAACAAACTTTCCACAACAAAGTAAAGCAGCTGCTAATTCGTGTCCTTTACACCAATTATGCGTCCGACGTGAATTGACTTAATTAACACAAAAATATGTCACCGCACACGACACTCAACGACAGACTCTCGTGATTGCACAATAATAGAGTTTCCTATTGTTAGAGCATTGGTTTCACTTTTTAGTACTACTAGAAAACTAGCTACAGTACCTACTAACACTTTTAAAAGGCCATCAATTCCTATTATCTTAACCACCCGATAGCATAGCGATTTAGCTTTCCGGCACGATGACGTGTAGAAATCGATTAGGGGTATGGGTTGAATTTACACTGCTATACCCCTTCCAAGTTAGCCCGCTACCATCTTAAACTGCATCGTCACTTACCATCAGGTGAAATCGCAGTCAAGGGCTATCTTGTCATAGAATAAAAAAAAATCCCCAGCCACTAAGCATGGTTCTCCTCTCAGATTTTTGACGACCTCAAGGGGTATAGTAATCGGTTTCTACATGCGATCGTGCCGGAACGCTAAATCACTTGGCGCTACGTCTTTAACGGTAGGGTGGTAACTAGCCACGGCTGAAGCCTCCCATCAGACCAGACCAGAGACAATATAGAAATTATTAGTTCCCAAATTGCCTCCGCCGAGAATCGAACCCGAGATCTCCAGTTATAAGACCACAGCGCTCACCATTGCGCCAGGGAGGTCGTATTTGCTCTAAACTAATCCTTTTTTGAGCATCTTATTGTGCTATCGATGCAAAAAGAGGAAAAATAGATATTGTCAGCCCTGCGGTTACATAGTGTGGATTTAATACAATGTGAACTAAAAATGTGTTTACTTGATAGTTTTTAAGGACGATTTATAAACCTATTACCTATTAAAAAAGTAGAGCAATAAACAACTCGAACATAGCTTGTTCGAGTTGTCTATTGCTCTACTATTACTACGTGTAATTAAAAATATTATTATAATTATTACTACGTGTAATTAAAAATTTTAAAAAATACGACTGCCCAGCCAAAAAACGAACTAAAAAAAATTAAATGATATTTTTTGTGAATCACTGGATATTGAACTATACTCGTAATGTTATATATTTTTGGAATCTACTCATCATTTTCTAGATGATGATTATATACTTAATCTTATTTTCGAAATTTTTTTTCAACTTTAGTCTTAGCGGGTCCATAGTCACATCAACAGTTTCTTTTTAAATTTTACTAGCTTATGTCATAAGCTAAGGATTCTAATGATAGCTCATTCATCAAAATCGGTCCAGGCGTATAGAAGTTATGGTGGCATATAGGAACTCACATACATACATACATACATACATGAACCCTGAAAACAATATATTCCTTTTTTCAGGCAGTCGTATAAAAAAATATCATCGATTCCTAAAAATCTTTAGGTGCAAACGGTAGTTACAAGAAAAAACTACAAATCTATCACAAATAGTCAGTTTCTCACCTTACCACACTAAAACATAACTGTCCCAATAATCATATGCAATACAAACAAAATTATAATATCCTAGAGACCGACACGTATTATACTTATGACATTTTTGAAAAACCTTTGGATTTTTTACACACGGCCGTGAAAAGTGGCATCTCTCTAATTTATTCGGTGGTCGGAACTTTTTGTTTTAATTATCGATACCGCATCGCCGAGCATAAATATTTAGTTTTGTGTGCGTTGAACTTTAGAAAAAGTAAGTGAGATTTTTGAGTAGAAAGAAAATTTTACTGATAAAATCCTATTTTTTTTTTTTTTTTTTTCATGCGAATGTGTAGATGTGTGGATGGATGTTTGTTACTAAATCACGCCCCAACGACTGAACCGAATTGGTTGAACACATAGATAGATTATAGTCTGAAATAACACATAGGCTACTTTTTATCCCGGAAAATAAGAGAGTTCCCGCGGGATAAAAAAACCTCAATCCACGAGTACGAAGTCGCGGGATTAAGGTTAAGGATAAGGATGGCGTGTAGAAACCGATTAAGAGTATGAACCCTGCCAAAGCCCTTCCAAGTTAGCCCGCTACCATCTTAGTCATTATAGCCATTGTCACTTACCATCAGGTGAGATCGCAGTCAAGGCCTATCTTGCCATCGAATAAAAAAAACTTTTCCGTAGTCGGATAAAAATAGTACGTCGGCTTCATAAATAATAATAAATCTGGTTGGGCAATGAAAAAAGGAGCAATTGAGTTGTTTTAGCTCCTTCCTCTACGGCCCCTGCCAGTAATTGTGGAAACCTCAGCTAATCTCGTCAATGGAGCGAATTCACTCAATTGAGTGTGCGCTGGGAGCGACCTAATACACTGTGTCGTAATGCTTGTATGTCACACACTATTATCACATGAGTAAATAGGTGAATAGAGACCAAGTGTTCTTTAACCTTGCTGTGATACGTACGTCACTATTAGTACCTACGCGATGCGTGTGTTTTGTCCACTCGCGGCGAATCACGTACCTAACAAGCCTCAATAGCCCAACGGTTAAAGGTGCGGACTGAAAACTGAAAGGTCGCAGGTTCGAACCCCACCCGTTGCAATAGTGCAACGGGTACGGGCAAGTGGGTACGACAATAGTGTCGTAACCACTCCTAACACAAGTGTTCACTTATTTGGAGGGGAGAACAGAACATCAGTCAAGTTCAGCTTGGCTGATATTTAAAAAAAAACGCTAAATAATTCCTTTTTTACTAATCTCTGACGCAATGTGGGCACATAGTTCTAATAATCGATGTTAGGAATAGGGACCTCGCACCGGAAAGCGCAGTATTGGCAGAACCCCCATTAGGTGGATCAACGACATGAGAGATTCGCAGATAACCGCTGGATAAAGAAGAAGAATTTTGGACGCTAAAGAAAAATCCATTTTAAGTCAAGCCAGCTGACAAGCTCAGGGTCTGTGCGTTACGAGACGTATTTGTTTTTGTTCTACGTTTTTTTTTTTTAGGTTTAAAAAATATTTCTTTAACTCTTTATAAAGGTTAGTTTTAAAAGGGGTTTGTTCTAGTTAGTATAATATCATAAAGGAAGACACAGAAAAACAAATATTTTGCTTTATCTATATTAATTATCCTCCAGTAAACCCTACGGAAATAGGTATTAATGCACGGTATTATCTACAAGTGTTACTTCTGTACGGTTATTATTTACTCATATGCTATTATGTTAGATCATTAAATCTATTCGTTTAGGTAGGTATGTGTATTTTTGGCAGCTCAAATGGATCTAATGATTTTGTTTGTTCGTAAATTGGCAAATGAGTTCTTATATGCGTTGATAGATCACTCAGTCAGTCAGTCAACTTTTTCTTTTTTACCGACTTCCAAAAAGGAGGAGGTTCTCAATTCGCCGGAATCTTTTTTTTACCCTGGAGAAATCGAGGGAACTCTTCAAATTTTATAGGCACAATTGATATAATTTGTAGTGGCGTTTGAAGTCGGTTTTGTAAAAAGAATTTTTAATTTTTATGTCTTCTGTTTGTTAGGAATATGGGACATATACCTTACATTATAATAATACGATAGATTGTCGTTAGTTTTGTTAGCGTGTATTACAAACCCGGGATTGAAC
Organism: Hipparchia sbordonii; assembly: GCA_038048805.1. Classification (NCBI taxonomy): domain Eukaryota; kingdom Metazoa; phylum Arthropoda; class Insecta; order Lepidoptera; family Nymphalidae; genus Hipparchia; species Hipparchia sbordonii. Next base: position 5,538,947 of record JBBIWI010000019.1, read on the forward strand.
CCGTGACCCTCCGAATAGTAGACCGAATAGGGAACCGCCTACAACTCCGAATAATTAGTGCGGGCGTAGAAATCGAACCTTGGATCCACTTACTCAACCTACTACTGGGCTACCTACTGCACGGCTCTCTTTAAGGTATTGCAAGACAAAATGGCAGTAGTAAAATGAGTGGTAAACATCGTAATGAACATGTTCAGGTGGCCCGCTGCCCGCGCGACTCGCAGTCGCACGACAATAAAGCAAATCGCCGCGCACCGGACGCGGTGCCACTATTACATTAAATGGGAAACTATTTGCCTATTGCGTGCCCCACCGTCCTCGGAAACTTTGGATTAGGCTGCTTATACACGTACGATTGTCTTTTAATTTTAAACAAGTTGAATGACATCGGAAACTTTGGATTAAGCTGCTTATACACGTGCGATTGTCTTTTAATTTCAAACAAGTTGAATGACATGTACTAAGTTAGTCATCAGCTCAATTGCCACTAGTGCGCTCAAGTCTTCTCTCAGAGAAGGGCTATTTAGGTCATATAGTCACGGCCCACGGGTAGACTTCACATAACTTTTAGAACATTATAAAGAATTGTCAAGCATGCAGGTTTCTTCAAGATATTTATACCGTTTTAATATATAGTATTTTCTCATTTAATGTCATATATAATATATGACATTAAATGAGAAAATGAGTGAAACAATTTGCACACACAACCAGACAGGTTTTCGGAATCTTTGAATTAGGCTGCTCATACACGGGCGACTGTCTTTTAATTTCAAATAAGTCTGACACGTACGCACCGTTATTATGGCTAGAATCCTACACCGCTACTGTGGCTACTTCTGCTATTAAATTGCTCGTTTGCTATAACAATTTTATTTTATCTCAAAAACTAATGATTTTAACATTAGAGCCTATGTGAAACCTTTAGATTTTTTAAATTATCTAGATTTTTGTGATTTACCGTAATACAAGGAAATTGTTAATGTTGATCCGTTGCTTTGTTGCGGCGTGTTTGAAGGAATAACCAACAAACCAACAAACAAACACACTTTTGCATTTTGAATAGTATTAAGGAAGGAAGTAAGGATAAATGTCTTTTAAATTAAAAAAAAGAAATTACTTCATGGTGACATTGTAACTTGACATTAATTTCTGAACGTAGAACGGGTTAGGTCTAGGCTGCAAACCGGCTCTTACATGCAAATAAGCTTTCGACTGAATATTCAGTGCCGTTGCGACATAAGCACGCTATGAATTCAAAGCTTGTTGTTCGAAGTGCATTATCTAGATTATAATTTAGGTGTAAATTCTTCATAATGTTCCCATTGTTAACACTTCCTGTTCCTGTAAAGTACTTTTTTTTTTTTAACTTCTATTATTATTATTATTTATTGCATAGCTTCTATCGCGGGCCAGCGTGGAGACCGAATCCAGAAATTCCGTAACAAAAATAACCTGACACGGGACTCCTCTACGGTAAGCCGCTAGATGGCGCATTTTTTATCAACGCGCGCGGTGAGCCGCTAGATGGCGTTGATAAAAAATGCTATGCAATAGCTTTACCGCGGCAGTCCCCGAGTGCCACACGTCTTTTTTTTTATTCTATGACAAGATAGTCTTTGACTGCTATCGGTAGTTGCGGTAGCGGGCTAACTTGGAAGGGGTATGGCAGTGTAGATTCAATCTATACCTCTAATTGGTTTCTACACGCCATCGTACCGGAACGCTGAATCGCTTGGCGGCACGTCTTTGACGGTAGGGTGGTAACGGGCCACGGCCAAAGCCTCCCACCAGATCAGACCAGAGACAATTTAGAAATTGTAAATTCCTAAATTGAAATTAGGAATACAGATAGCCTGTAAAAACAGCTTTGACATACAATCAAGTTCCGTTTTTCCATTTTATACGGAATCCAAAAAATAGAAGTAATGAAACAAATAAATACAAATTCGTCCGATCTCACCAAATTCCCACATTCATCTTTCTCTCTCTGATATTGCTGTCCTTCTCTAACGTGTTTTAGACCAATCCCCAGGCGATGAAGCCATAAGTCATTGGTTAAAATTGTTAATTACGGTTATTAAGACACTGTTTTTATCACATAGTGATCATTAACTCTATTTCTTTTTTAAAATTTCATAAAATATTAGTTTCCTTAATAAACATGGATTTGTATTTGGCATTACGTGGGATGTTTGGAAAACGGTAAAATTGTAAAAATAAATAATATTTAAGCCTCAATAGCCCAACGGTTAAAGGCGGACTGAAAACTGAAAGGTCAAAAGTTCGAATCCCACCTGTCGCACTATTGTTGCACCCACTCCTAGCACAAGCTTTCCGCTTATTTGGAGGGGATAGGAGGATATTAGTCAACTTCAGCTTGGCTAATGTTCTTTAAAAATAAATTGGGCTTCTATATTTTATTATAATAATAATTGTAGGTGTTATGATAAGTTAAGACTCTACCATCGATTCTACGAGTAAACCCTGCTGAAAAGAGTCGCAATAAACTAAGTAAATGTCATAAAATCACAATTGTAATACACAATACTATATTATGTATTTAAAATACATTTTAAGTACTTAATCTCTTAAAATTTATTAAACTATATTAAATACTTTATACGTATATTAACTCAAAAATCCTTGAATTTCAGCATGATGTAGTATAAGTTAAAAACATTCTAAATGGACATACAAAATGTTTTTTATCTCTAAAGAACATTTCCAAAACACTTTGAAAAAGTTTATTTGAATAAAAAATTATTCTATTCTATTCTATTTGTAGATACGGAACACTGCTTCCAAAAAGAAATGACACTACAAATCCAGTTTTTAAAAGAAACCAAATACCTACTTAACATTTTTTTCTAATTTAGGCTCGTAATCGAAATCCGTTCTTAATAATCGATTATTTAATCGATTAAACTCTTTATTAGTTCCACACACATCCACGTCGATGTACCGAATAATAAAATCTCAATTATAAGCTGGATCTAAAGATCTGCTGTTGTAAATCTCGCAAATAAGCTATAAAAGCTTTAAAACAGCTTGAAATCGTTAGAAGCTGTTGCTTTATTGGTTTATTATCTTTGACCAAACGTCTAACATAATAGCTATAAATCCCGGGATACGGTCTTTTGTTATTCGTTGACAAGATAGTCCATGACTGCGATCTCAGCTGATGGTAAGTGACGATGCAATATAAGATGGTAGCGGGCCAACTTGGCATGGGTATGGCAGTGTAGATTCAACCCATACCTCCTAATCGGTTTCTACACACCATCGTGCCGGAACGCTAAACCGCTTGGCGGCACGTCTTTGACGGTAGGGTGGTAACTAGCCACGACCAAAGCCTCCCACCAGACAAAATAAGTCTAAGATAATAAAAAACTATAAATCCCGGGATACGGTTGCAAAATAATTATACTTAATTAGATTGCATTTAAGTGTAACTAAAAACATTTTATTCCACAAAAACTAAATTATGTACCTACATAACTTCGAGTGGGTTGCATGTGTGGTGATTAACGTAAGGTTACGATTAAGGTTAAATTTAACCACCCAAAAAACTTAATGGATTGTAAGCAATACTTAGTGAAATCATAATGTAACAAGATGACAGTGATATTGTATGGCTGGCAAAAATCCGTGCAATTATAATAGCAGTTTGTGACGACCTCCCTGGCGCAGTGGTGAGCGCTGTGGTCTTATAACTGGGAGGTCTCGGGTTCGATTCCCGGCGGGGGTGGACTTTATAATTTCTGAATTTTCTCTGGTCTAATGGCTAGTTACCCCTACCGTCAAAGACGTGCCGGCAAGCGATTTAGCGTTCCGGCACGATAGCGTGTAGAAACAAGGTTGAATATACACTGCCATACCCCTTCCAAGTTAGTCAGCTACCATCTTAGACTGCATCGTCACTTACCATCAGGTGAGATCGCAATCAAGAACTATCTTGTCATTAAATAAAAAAGCATTACTAATGAAATTACAATACTAAAGTTTTTAGGCTTGATTCGTGGTTTAATGACATAATTGTTATAAAATAATATGAGTACGTACCACGGTAATTATTTTAGTTGGGTTTGCCGATATTTCGATCCAATTGCATGGACCGTGGTCACGACGGGACTGCGGTGTTGCGAGACGTCAAGTTGAAGCTGTCATGGGTAGAATCTATCCCGTCGTGACCACGGTCCATGCAATTGGATCGGAATATCGACAATCCCAACTAAAATAATTACCGTGGTACGTACTCGTATTATTTTATAACAATTATGAAATTACAATATCAAATATGGTTGAGCGAAGCAATGGCTGGATCATGCGTCATGCTCGTGAACGGGTGCCACCAACGGGAATGGGTCTGCTTTGACTGCCCGTCTTGACATGCGTTGGATTGATGTATCTACGTAGGCATTTTTGCATTTTTGAAGCTTTATTGTGGAAGCACTGTATACATAGCATAAAAAATATTTTTTTTGAAAAGAGCAACTGCTCAATTTCTTACCGGCCCTTCTCAGCAGAATCTGCATTCCGAACTGGTGGTAGATTTATGACGTGTCATAAGAGCTATAAGTTAGCCTACATGAAATAAATTAATTTTGAATTTGAATTTGAACAGCATTATAATAACCCTGCGACATCAACATAATATTACAAGTTAACAACTAAATTCCTCTATTAATTGAGTCAATATCGTTCGAACGGCGATAGTTACTTTAATTCTCATCACCGTGGGCGATTCAAAACAAATTTTATTATTCGATTCAATAAATAAATTTATTCGTTTTATTACTGTGTAACAACATAATCGATGTAATCGAGCGATTCGATTTCCTAAGCTTCCTAACATCTCGGAGCGTTAGAGGAAACGGGGTCCATGCAGTAACATGTGTCAGCCTTTGTTAATTAACGTCGTATCCTCTCTTTGTAGGAATACGAAATGTGTGGAGTCGATAATACTTAAAAATATATGAACTTTAACAGTCGTTAAAATTCATTAATGAAAAGTATTTATTCATAGGAATGTCTGTTATTTGCCTGATGAGAGACTTTGGGCGTGGCTAGTTTGCACCCTAGCGTCAAAGACGTGGGTTTAATTGAAACTGCCATACCCTCTTCCAAGTTGTCCCGCTACCATTTTAGACTGCATCGTCACTTACGCGCGTGTGACTTTTAAGCTATTGCATAGCTTCTATCGCGGGCCTTGAACGTGGAGACCGAATCCAGAAATTCCGTAACGAAAATAACCTGTCACGGGACTCCTCTCACCGCTAGATGGCGTTGATAAAAAATGCTATGCAATAGCTTTACCGCGGCAGTCCCCGAGTGCCACACGTCTTTTTTTATGGTTTATGTATGTGTAGATAAAAAAATTATTGTAAGTAAGTTAATGTTGTACCTATGTGGTGTATTACTTTAAAATTTGGCAGAAAATATTTCTCGCGCATCCATACATCTAATGGCGAAACGGTTGCCATAGATGTAGAACACTATGGATAATAAAACTAATAAACTACTTGTCGTATTAGGAAACGAAAATCATTGCTTTAACCTTAATCTTTAAATATATAATAGGAAAAGTTGACTGACTGACTGACTAATCTACCAAGGCACAGCTCAAACTACTGGATGGGTTGGACTGTTTGGTATACTTTATATTTTTGGTTAGGGTTGAATTTTTGAAAATTCAACCTCTAAAAAGGCAAAATAGGGGTTTGAAAAATCGAACCGAATGTGAGCGAAACCGCGTGCAGAACCTAGTAATAATATAATCTTCATTAGAATTTAAAGAGAAACGTAAAAAACTAAAAGAATGTGCATCTTTTGAGGTCCAATCCATCACAAGCAATTTCGTTCGCATTTCCACAGCATCTAGTCATTTACATGTAATGTTTCGCTTATCCTTACCTACATAAAAAAAAAAAAAAAAAACAAAAAAAAAAAACAACCCTTGCTCTCTTTGAATACCAGAATAAATCGTCCTCGCAGTGATATCGAAGCAAATCCAGGATACACTAGTTATTGTATACGTGTAGGCATGATAAAAAGATAATAAAAGAACATAACACCTCCACGGATTTAATGTGCGTATAATTTCTTTGTGGCACCGCGAGAATGTGCGCAGACATCATAAACTTTGCATTTCTTCCTATATATCCATGTGTGCGTTTTGTAAACACATACAAACATAACGTATTCTTCCCATGTGTCTGTGTGTGTGTAACGTACACTCATTCTACTATTCGTTTATCATGAATTGCACACACGCGTAGTCTTTTTAGTTACGCGTGGCACACTCATGCGCATAATTATAGGGCTGGTACCTAAATATTCTGGGATTGTGATGTATATTATTTTTTTTTTTACTTTTGAAACAAGAAACTTTAACAATGGGTATAATGTAAGAGAATATTTCTTTTATTTCTTTAAGAATTTGTCAATAATCGTGACAAAAATCAATTATTATATTTATCTGTAATTTTCTCCTAGTCTGATTAGTTAATCAGTGATTAACTTTAAACAATTATTACATCCTAAAATATTTATTTATTTATAACCAAGTTCTATTTAGTATAGTTTTTGGAAAAAGTTGTAGTTTTTTTATGTTTACGCAGCTTTTATTTACTCAAAAAAGTTGGAATGACTTCAATTATTTATTATAGGTATGATATAGGCTGAATGTTGAAATTTTACTCTTACTTAAGAGGGTACTCTAGTGGGCCTTTCTCCATACAAACGTATTCTGCTGTTTTCTTCGTGGATAATGCCTCTAGAGCATTGATTTTTTTTCCAAAAAATCTAGGTCTAATTAATACGTGCCTCTATGTTTTTCTTTTTTCCAAAACATTATCATTAAAAAAAATATGACAATCCAAAAACCCGAAAAAACCCTCGATTTTACCGCCATGTTCAAACGATTATCAGACAAATTTGATAAGTTTTTAACAAAAAAGAAAAACATAGAAGCATAGATATACTCTTCCTCTAAATTTTGATATAAGAATATTTGAGATTTGTCCAGTTTTGAAGAAGGAAACAGCAGAATACGAAACGTCTTTTGGTCAAGGTTTTTGTAGGTAAAAATCAGCCCGAGCTGCAGTTGTCCCTTTCGTACTTTACGGGGGTAGGGTGGAGGTGAGGGAGGGTAAGGCTTACATGTACACTAATAGGGAAGTGACAATTGTCGATATTTTTATCGATACTCTAGTGATGTCGATATTTACACTATACAATGATTATTTTATTTATTACTAGCGGACACCCGTGACTTCATACGCGTTCCTAAATCACCACAGTTTAGGTTGGCAGAACCCTTCAGTATCAGGATTAAGGAGTTGGATCCTGGAATTTAACGATGTCTTTACTTGGTCCCTACAATAACTATTCATAATAATCAACAATTCCTAAATCCCCACAGTTTAGGGAAGCAGTACCCCTGCGGCATCAGGATTGAAAAGTTGGAACCCGAAGTTCTTATGGGACCATCTCGCAAAGTTTTTGTGTCGATTAAAAAAAGATTCACGCAAATCGGTTAAGAAATCACGGAGATATCGACATACAGAGGTAGAAAAACACAACTCCTCCTCCTCTTTCGAAAGTCGGTTAAAAAAGTAGCCTATACGATGCCCGATAATATCAGCTATCTACCAGTGAAAGTCCCGTCAAAATCGGTTCAGCCAGTCCCGAGATTAGTGGCAACAAACAGACAGACAGACAACAATTTTAAAAATGGTTGTCTTGGTATAAGTACCGTATTTACTTTCGTATGCAGTTAGTAAAAAGCGGCCAAGTACGAGTCGGACTCGCCCATGAAGGGTTCCGTAGCAGCAATTGCGGTTTACGATTTATGACGTATTAAAAAAACTACTTACTAGATCTCGTTCAAACTACGAGTAATTTTCGGTGGAAGTTTGCATGGTAATGTACATCATATATTTTTTTTACTTTTATCATTCTCTTATTTTAGAAGTTACAGGGGGGGGGGGGGGGGGGGACACACATTTTACCATTTTGGAAGTGTCTCTCGCGCAAACTATTCAGTTCAGAAAAAAATGATATCACCCTACAGGATTGAGGAGGATGACCTGGAGCTCTATGATCTAGTAGCAAGCATACCAATTCGTAAACGACAGTTCCTAAAGCTTTTAGGGAGAAAGTACCCCTGCAGCATCAGGTTTGAGGAGTTGAAGGTTAAAATTTTTAAGGGCCCATTAAAAAAAAATCGCGTGAATCGATCCAGAAACCCCGGAGTAATCGGTGGACGTACCTACATAGAAAAAAAAAAGATACCGACCGAATTGATAACCTCCTCCTTTTTGAAGGTCGGTTCAAAATAGGGCTATCCATTATGGTTTACGATAGTGTATTATGCCAGCTTAAAATGAGCCGTACATTCAAAGTTTCCTGTACGTAACGGGGTTCAAGTTATTTGGACCTATTACTGAGCATTGTGAAGTCTATAATTTCTGAACTACTAAACTGATGACCTTGAAATAATTACAGAACAATTATTGCAGTATGTTCTTTCTAATAAAAAATGAATGAATGAAATCGGAGTAGGTTAATGAATTACAATGAAATACACATTTTCACTTTCATCCCCTCTCCCAAGGGAACCGTGCTGAATTTCGGGATAAAAAGTATCCTATATTTTACCTCGTAGTATGAACTTAAATCATGTTACGTTTAGGGAATGCAAATCTCGCGAGATTGGGGCTCAAGCGAGATCTTGCGAGATTGTAAATAACAATACCGCGAGATCTCGCCAATTTCGAGATCTCGCGAGATTGGCGGTTTTGTGTGTTTTTTTTTGCAAATAATCACAATATTTGAATAAATTAGAAAAAAATAATAAAAATTATAACTATTATAAGATAATATTTATTTTCACGAATTTTTCAATAGACTTTTATGCATCAAATTGTCTATAATTTTGTAATAAACTTCTAAGTAGTAAGACTTTGACGTACGTATCTATCAAATCACTGTGAAAGCACTGTATACATAGCACAGTTTGGTTACCTATTGAAAAAATTTTTATTTTTTATTTTTTGAAAAGCAACTGCTGAGTTTCTTGCCCGTTCTTCAAATTAATTCGCGCACCGAACGAAACCGACAGGTCGCAACTCCGTCCGTGTCAGTCCGCGCTTCGAATAAGACTTTTTTATGCTCGAGTGCAATCTCGTTAATCTCGCGAGATCTCGCCCTTTTTTCGTACGAGATTAATCTCGCTAAAAAAGGCCGAGATCTCGCGAGAACGAGATCTCGCGAGATCGAGATTGCATTCCCTAGTTACGTTTCATTTAAATCCGTCCAGTAGTTTCAGTGTGATGCGCGGCCAAGATACAGACAGACGAAAAATTAAAAAAAAATGTTTTGGGCTCAGTATCAATAGTAAAGCATCATCCGATTCAAAGTTTCAAAATATATTTATTCACCCGCGGGCGGCCGGCGGGTGAATGTTACGGGCATGGGAGGGGCGAGGGCTCGCGCACACAAATACACTACTCGTACACATGGATAACTCCTGTTGGTCGGGCGCAGCGCGACGGCGATATTTTCTTCAAATACCTATTTTTCAAATTCCTTGGGACTAGAGTACCGTCTTAAGAGAGTTCCAAACGTTAAGTGCTGTCATTAAAAATGAAACAGGATTATATAGTATTTTTCTTAATTTAATATTAGACGAATATTTATAACTATACCTGTAGCAGCAAATAAATAGATTGGATTGATTGATTGACGTTTCAGAATTCATTTATTTATTCATTTATTTGTTGCATTCCAATTACATGCAATGATTCTTAAAACTAGAGACCACCCTTTACATTGGAACCCCGTTGGGGCACAGCAAAATATTGGCTTAGTAGAGAGACGGACGCCAAGTTACTCATTTAGGAAGTCATTTATTTTATAGTATGCTTTATCTATAAGAAATTTTTTTAGGGAATTGATAAACGCCGTATCATTCTTTTTTCATTCAACTCTTAAGCATAACAATAACCTTATAATTATAGTATTTGACATTGACAGCCCTACATTAGGTTCTTTTTAGTGTACACTACACATTCATACGAAGCAAAAGGTCCTTTAACATCGCCCGGAGGTTGTGCTTTTTGTACTTTTATTAATGCATTCATTATAACTGACCTTTTATATAGTTAAATGGAAATAAAGAAATTATGCTCGAATGAAAAGCAAATAATTGAAACGATTACAATTTATTAATATGGGTCTGTCTAGTTCTCAATGCGAGCAGTTTTCAACGTACGAACATTGTTTTTTTTATCTACTTACTTAATAAGTTATTTTTACCCGCGACTCTACCTCATTTAAAGCATTAACTTAAAACCGAATAGGTAGAAGACTACTAAAATAAGTTACATAGAAATCATTTGTTAGTGCTTAAAGGTGTAGTACCTAAATACGAAGACAAACGGACCTATTAGAATTTGAATTGATATTAATTTAATGCAGTCGGGTTTGTTTTTTCTTTTTTTTTAATAGTTTGCACTTGCTTGTTTATTTTCCATATCATTTCTGTCAATGCCGTCCTAGAGAATATTAAAATTGCATTAAGATGAATATCATTATTTTTTTTGTATTTGCGACTTTACGTTGTTGACGTAAACTATTTTTGATTTATAATCATTAAGTATATACTTTTTCTATTAGAACTTATAAAGGACTTCATATTACGGGTATATTGTACATAAGTACTATACGATTGCAGATGCCAGCACCTCATTTTGCTCGACCGGTAATAGAACCTGGGACTTTTCTCTCACAAACAAGCCCACAACAATGTGGCCGAGAGGTCGCCAAGTCATCCTCTTTAATGTGAAAAGTGCACGTCAACATAAAGGCGTACGCACACTACACCAACCTCCACAATAACTCAATCGTAGCTATACTTCTTTTGCATATTCATTTGAGTCGCGGTCGTATCGCAGTATAAAATTATAATGCATTATGTGACCCGGCGATGCGTCGCTCTTTTTGTTAATAAAAAGCCTAGTAACGTCTGGGCGCGTTCAGAAATTTATGATTGTTATAATGCAAGGTTGAGGTTTTAATGCTTAGTTTGATTGTAACTTGAATTTTTAACCAACGTTTGCTTAAATGTACGAAATACTAGTTTATGTCCGCGACTTCGTTCGCGTGGCTTGAATTTTTTTTTCCGGAGGAACTCTCTTCTTTTCCGGGATAAAAAGTAGCCTATGTGCTATTCCAGTCTATAATCTGTCTCTGTAACAAGTCGATTCAATCGTTGCAGCATGATTGAGTAAGAAACATCCATACATCCATCCAAACTTTCCCATTTATAAGATTATAAATAGGAAAACAGGATAATAGAATTGACTGTCCGATTAACCCACGATTAAAAACGATGGAATTAAATTAAATTAAATTCATAACCGGTCAAATGCGAGTCAAAAAAAAGTTAGGTGAAAAGTTAAGTCTAATTTTTAAACAATTTGCATTTATTTTCAATGTGTTTCTTACTACAAAGCCAAAGTTTTTGAATAAAATTCCTATACATATTACTAAAAGATGATACAGCCATTTAAAAAAAAGACGTCTGGCACTCGGGGACTGCCGCGGTAAAGCTTTTGCATAGCATTTTTTATCAACGCCATCTAGCGGCTCACCGTAGAGGAGTCCCGTGTCAGGTTATTTTCGTTACGGAATTTCTGGATTCGGTCTCCACGCTCAAGGCCCGCGATAGAAGCTATGCAATAGCTTAAAAATGACAATATAATGAATATCTTACGAGTTATTAGAATAAATGACGTATTTGGCGCTTACTGCAGTCCCACACACTAGCAAAAGTCGCGTTTCACACGAGGTTTCGGGTAGATATGTTTTATTTCATCTATTGCGGATATTTTCTCTGCGCACTGTTAAATTTGAGTAAAATACTGATTTAAAAGTCGCGAAAAGGCCTTTTAGGCCCAATCTTCATTATCCTCTCATATCAAAAAGCATCCATCTTTAACCCCGCTAACTTGACTTAAGGTGATAGTAAAAAGACTTTTCTCTCTTTAAATCTCCGTGTTACAACTAGCGTTGCCAGGCGTCCCGTATTTCCCGGGACATCTCGTATTTTAGGCATATTTTAAAATGTCCCGGCGGGACTGACTGTCCCGTATTTGAACAGTACTTCGTTTTTCTCTATGAGATCGATCAAAGCATTCACAGACACAATGTTCGAAAACGTACGGTTTAATTGTGTGACTCACCTCGGCTCAAGCGACTGTGTAGTGTGAATAGTAACTTGCACTTACCGCCCGCGTTAGTGTCAAAATGACAATGTGAAACTGACTCGAACCTCGGAAATATATAAAAATAATATAAAAAATGACACTAAATAATTTCGTTTTTTGTTTGTCCCGGGAAAAAACCTGAAATCCCGTATTTTTTGCCCATTTAACCATTTGTCCCTAATAGGCTGAAAATCTGGCAACCCTAGTTACAACACCAAAGAAACTTGGTCGAGATAAAAAGCTGTAAAATCGAGTCAAGTATTTTCGATTAAGTTTTCGGGCGGCGCAATAACTTTAGGTTTCTTCGAATAAGTTAAACTTTGTGTGTAATATTTCGTTTATTTATAACCTTGTGGATAAGACGGGTTCACGCTAAATGTGGAGATTCTTTCGTGGTAGTCGTACTTAATGCTTTTTTAATGTCGGATTGGTTTTGTTCGAGTGATTTTGTTTTATTGCTGTCGATCCTTTTTTAATTATTTAGGTATTCATTTATTTTAATGTTAACTCTGTGCGGACAAAGTTGCAAGTATTTGCAGACAAAAACATTTATATATTTATATATATGCCTAGTTATACACGGTGAAATTTTATTCCCCGTAAACCCTGAAGGAGGTGAATGTGCTCATGAAACTGAACAACCTTCCCCAAGGAACATAGGTCAAAATATGAAAAAAAATTTTGGACCTCCCATAGTAAATCAATCAGCTAATCGTCAATTTTGTATGAAGCCACTTTTTTACGTAGCGTTTGGTAGCCACGGCCAATGCCTCCCACCAGACCAGACCAGAACCAATTCAGAAAATATAAATTCCCAAATTGCCCCCGCCAAATCAAACCCGAGACCTTCCAGTTATAAGACCACAGTAGTAAATTCCATTTCGTTAAAGCAACTTTGGAAATTTTCGTGTAATAAATGGTACCTACACTGCCTACAACAAATCCTTTCGGAATTAAGCTATATAAGCATATAGTACGGTACTTTAGTACCTACCTTCTCGATCCCACAAGTAAAATAATTAACGCAGCCTAAACAGAATGTGAAAGGAAGAAATATTCCTTGACTAATAAAATTAAGAGCTTCTTTCCATTTTCTAACCATACAATAATAACTAATAACTATGCAATAATTCGCAACTCAATATTCAAGGTGCGTGAAATAAATTGAAAACGAGTAAAATTAATTTCTCAGTAAAATGAAATTTGCATTCCATATTTCACGATTTGAAATAATGGTGTCAAATGATTCTCACGTAAAAACACGAACCCGCGTTTGAATGTTAATAGTTTATTATGTTAATTTTATATCACGAACGTGGTGCGCGTTTTACTTGGCCGTTTGTGGATTTATTAGAAACTAGCTTTTTTCCGCGGCTTTGCTCACGTTAAGATCGATTTTTTTAAACTATTTTATCCTCTTAGGGGTTGAATGTTCAAAAATCCTTTCTTAGCGGATGCATACGTCATATTAGCTATATGCTAAATTTCAGCCCAATCCGTCCAGTGGTTTGAGCTGTGCGTTGATAAATCAGTCAGTCAGTCACCTTTGCCTTTTATGTATTAAGATAGATTAGATTGTCAACGTCTCAAACAAAGAAATACAAGGAAGACGTTCTTATTATATTTTTATTTTTAATCTGTAGGCTTGTTTTAAAAAAAGTACCCTTTGGTCTAGTTCTATGTTGGAAGGAAATTACAATTACTTTATAATAATTCGTATCCGGAGAAATCTTTGTTCAAAAATAATCTATACATAGGTATATAAATTGAAAATTTTTAGATAAGTAGTACCTGATTATTCTATTTAAATAAAGCTGAACGTAGCGGTTTTTAGGCTATAAAAAATTTTGATAATATAATTGATTCGTGTTATGCGGAAATTATAATCGACGGATTAAATTAAATCGTTCGATTTTATAGGTTTACCTTCGGTGAAATTATCTCGATCAAATTATGAGTTATCTCGATCGGATCGAAGACATGGCTCGATTATCACCTGCTTGGGAATCGATTATAATGATAACCCATCGAATGATGGTAATAAGCTTCTATGAGCTACCTATCGATTCATTACCTTTTGTACTACTAGTGTAATTGAATATGCAATGTCAAAACGGGTTCATTTCGTAGATTTTAACGAAACCGTTTTTTATCACAAATTAAAAAAAAGACGTGTGGTACTCGGGGACTGCCGCGGTAAAGCTATTGCATAGCATTTTTTATCAACGCCATCTAGCGGCTCACCGTAGAGGAGTCCCGTGTCAGGTTATTTTCGTTACGGAATTTCTGGATACGGTCTCCACGCTGGCCATTTAAAAAAAAATGTTCTGTGAAATTGTTATGTTAGAATTTTTAAGCTATTGCATAGCTTCTATCGCGGGCAATTTGAGAATTTAAAATTTCTAAATTGTCTCTGGTCTGATCTGGTGGAAGGCTTTGGCCGTGGTTAGTTACCACCCTACCGTCAAAGACGTGCCGCCAAGCGATTTAGCGTTCCGGCACGATGACGTGTAGAAATCGATTCGGGGTATGGGTTGAATGTACACTGCCATACTCCTTCCAAGTTAGCCTGCTACCATCTTAGACTGTATCGTCACTTACCATCAGATGAGATCGCAGTCAAGGACTACCTTGTCACCGAATAAAAACATTTTTCTTGCAAAAAACTATGTATGCCATAACTCTACAATAGATACTAGGTAGGTACTATAACTACTATTCTAGGTACCTAACTATGAACTTCATAGACATTGATTGTCCTTTGTATGACCAGTAGTTATATAATGTAGTTACTACATAATATAATAAGTTGCAACCACGGTCAGAAGCATCTCACAATTGGAAATAAATCTATAGTCTATACGCCAATTAGCCATAGTTGTAAAACGTCTGAGAGAAAAGATCTAAGAACATTGATCGATAGGGCCGAGATCGAATCGATGGGTAATCGATTTTACATTAACCAAACAATATACTATTCAATTCTTGTATCCATAAAGTGTTGGGTTGGCAGTCAGGGTAGTAGTAGCACCTAGTAGTAGTAGTAGTAAGGCCAATTTACATTGGCCCATAATCCTTTTTTTTATTAGGTTCGATTTTTTCAAACCCCCGTTGTTTATCCCTTTAGGGGTTGAATTTTCAAAAATCCTTTGTTAGCTTATTACTTCATAATAGCTAACTGTATAGCATATTTCAGCCCGATAGATCAGTCAGTCAGTTACCTTATCCTTTTATATATAATTTAGATTACGCTTATTTCGAAAGCTGTAATTTTTGACGACCTCCCAGGCGCAGTAGTGAGCGCTGTGGTTTTATAACTGGGAGTTCTCGGATTCGATTCCCGGCGGGAGCAATTTGGGAATTTATAATTTCTAAATTGCCTCTGGTCTGGTCTGGTGGGAGGCTTTGGCCGTGGCTAGTTACCACCCTACCGTCAAGGACGTGCCGCCAAGCGATTTAGCGTTCCGACACGATGGCGTGTAGAAACCGATTAGGGGTATGAGTATACTGCCATACCCCGTTAAGTTAGCCCGCTAACAACTTAGACTGCATCGTCACTTACCATCAGGTGAGATCGCAGTCAAAGACTATCTTGTCATCAAATAAAAAAAATTGATCAAAATTGGAGTACTTAAGTACAACTTGACCTGAATTTGGTCAGAAGCTGAAAAAAGTTCTTCAAATAAAGTAGTAAACATCTTTTTGCCTGTAGCGGGCCCATTACTCCACATTAGGCCTGCTCTCTCCATTCTGGAATCCAAATCACTTATTGTCAAGGGTGGTCGAAGCCAAATTCCAAGATCGATTAACCGAATCATCAATGAAAAAGACGTATTCTTCTTGCGATCCGTTTCTTACAAAGTAAGTAAGTAGGTAGGTACATATCGACATAAATACTGAAAACAATTTTGAAGTAATTACACAAGATAACAATTTGAAATAACACACAAACAAAAACGGGAGTAAACGCTCGAACAATTATCTTAAAAGCTGACATTGCATCGGTTCATCACCAATTAAAACACTTACGTCGTTCCGAGATTCCGATACATATCGGGCGGTATTAGACAAAAAAGGATGGTATCAAGTTCTAAGGCTGGCCACATCTATAACATACTTAATATTATAAAGCTGAAGAGTTTGTTTGTTTGAACGCGCTAATCTCAGGAACTACTGGTTCGAATTGAAAAATTCTTTTTGTGTTGAATAGTCCATTTATCGAGGAAGGCTTTAGGCTATATAACATCACGCTGCAATAATCTGTTACGGCTTTTACCAAACACGAAATTACGAGTTAGATCTTATACTAACCCTACTGTCCCTCAAATATGGTTGAGCGAAGCAACGGCTGGATCATGCGTCATGCTCGTGAACGGGTGCCACCAACGGGAATGGGTCTGCTTTTGTGTCTACTCGTCTTAACATACCTACATTGGATTGTATTTATTTGTATTTGTATTGTATTGGACTTAGGAAACTTCATCGTGGAAGCACTGTATACATAGCATAGTTTCATTAACCATTGTAAACATTTTTTTTTTGAAAAGAGCAACCGCTGATTTTCTTGCTGGCTCTTCTCGGCAGGAAAGGCATTCCGAACCAGTGGTAGATTCATTGACGATTCAAAAGTGCTTGTAAAAGTTTATTTGAATAAGAAATATTTCTATTTCTATTTCTATTACTGGTGTTCGATGCACATCCATTGCTTTCAAGTTAAGTCGGCGCCACACGTTAGTTACGTTGTATACCTACGGCCAGCCTTAGACAAAAAAGACAGGTTTCAAACCTCTAATTGACTACCATTCCGATAGAGAGCGTAAAAACGAAAAACTCTCAGTAGACGACAAGTAAGAGGGCAAAAACCGAACACGATGATGCGGGGTCATTTACGCCAATCACGGCGCGAGATGGGGCGGACATGACCGAACATGACCGAAGAATGACCGCTCTGGGCTTCTGGGAGTCTAAAAATGTTTTCTTTTTGAAAAAAAAAAAAATAAGAAGTGATTGCAATCGTCACACTGTAGCACCCTGCATAGCTAGTATGGACGGGAGAAATTTTATCCCCGGGGAAAGGATAAAATGTTTATCCCCTCGCTCAGTTTTATCCACCTGTCGAGCATGAGCAAAATGGTGGAAATAATATCCACAGTGGATATTCTTATAGGAATATACTTTTCCTTTCCCATGTTGCCATGCTTTAGCATAGGGACAAGATAATTTTATCCCTTATCAGTGGATAAAATCGGGGGATAAAACTTTTATCTCCTTCCCATGCTTACTCTGCTGATTGGCTGAATTTACGACTACCGCTAGATGACGCCCGCGACTTCATCGGATTAAGGTTTTTAAATTCCCGCGGGAACTTTTCCATTTTCCGGGATAAAATGTAGCCTACATAATAAACCGGGGTATGAGCTATCTTCATTCCAAATTTCAGCCAAATCGGTTCATTCGTTACAGCATGAAAGAGTAACAAACATACACACACACAAACTTTCGCTTTTATATTATTGGTGTGATGTGATGTGATATCGCCTGCGCCAAAAAGGTCGTCAAACTCTATCCCTTCTCTATATTTCTATCCGAGTTGTATTAAATGCAACAAGGAATCGATCTCAACATTATCTAGATCCTTTATCGGCCATCGTATCCCGCATTTGTTCTACACATCGCGGGCCTTGAGCGTGGAGACCGAATCCAGAAATTCCGTAACGAAAATAACCTGACACGGGACTCCTCTCACCGCTAGATGGCGTTGATAAAAATGCTATGCAATAGCTTTACCGCGGCAGTCCCCGAGTGCCACACGTCTTTTTTTTTTTTAAAGAATACCTATTAGTCAACCTGAAATTGACTAAAATCCTCCTATCCCCTCCAAATAAACGGAAAGCTTGTGTGGGTACGACAATCGTGCAACGGGTGGGATTCGAACCTGCGACCTTACAGTTTTCAGTCCGCACCTTTAACCGTTGGTCTATTGAGGCTTATTTCTATCCGAGTTGTATTAAATGCAACAAGGAATCGATCTCAACATAATCTAGATCCTTTATCGGCCATCGTATCCCGCATTTGATCTACGCATGCGTACGTACATAATTATCTGGCCTTTCATCCGCCGACCGGAGTTTATGAACGCCTGTGCTGTGTAAACGTCTGCCTTCATATTGCCAAGTAATTAATTGTCTCTACTTAATACGAAAATAAAGTATCCATTAATGCGATTGATGAGATGTACTGGTAATAAGGTACGTTTGTTTCGAAGGTCGCACGCCATTTTTGTTGTTAAGGTACGAAAACTTACTCATAATTTTTAACTATAGTTTAATTTGTCTGGTAGGAGGCTTTAGCCGTGGCTAGTTACCACCCTACCGTCAAAAACCAAGCGATTTAGCGTTCCCGCACGATGGTGTGTAGAAACCAATTAGGGGCTATGGGTTGAATCTACACTGCCATCTTAAGTTCCAACTAACTAACAACTAAGTTACAACTTCTAAGTTAGCCCACTACCATCTTAGACTGCACCGTCCCTTACCATCAGGTGAGATCGCAAGACTACCTTGTCAACGAATAAAAAAAGTTCTTTCAATTCACGAGGGCGCTTGGCTCATGGTTGTGTGTGTTCCCTCACTCTCATAGTCATGGGACGGAATATCCGACACGACCGGAGAAAGATCAGACGTAGATCGACGACTTAAAATGCTCTCCACGACTGACTCACCGCTAACTTCCTAAATCCGGGAATCAAACCCGGGACCTTGTCATCTGCAGTCGACCTTGCTAACCACTAGACCAACGGGGCAGGTAACGAGTTAGTTTTATAACATTAGTAGAAATATTAGTGGGATGTAGTTACTAGCGTTGCCAGACGTCCCGTATTTCCCGGGACATCCCGTATTTTAGGCATAGTTTAAAATGTCCCGGCGGGACTGACTCTGTCCCGTATTTAAACCGTACTTCGTTTTTCATTATGAAATCGATCCAAGTATTCACACATGCAACATTTGTAAAAAAGCGAGTTGATGACCGTTTATAATTACGATTATAATTGTATTGATTTTTGCAGATATGTTAAAACGAATAAAAATATGTTTAAACTGACTCGATCCTCGGAAAAATATCAAAAAAATGACACTGAATAATTTTGTTTTTTATTTGTCCGGGGTAAAAAACTGAAATCCCGTATTTTTTTGCCTATTTAACCATTTGTCCCTTATAGACTAAAAAAAAATCTGGCAACCCTAGTGGTTACCCGGGTGTAAATGTTACCATAGGGCTTAAATCTGAGAACTGTGGATTCGAATCCCGCAATTTTTTTACAGTAGGTAACTGGACTTGTTATAAAACGTCTAAAGTTTAACATCAAGCATGATCGACAAGCGTAAATTTCGAATCAGTAATTTTAATTGCATTCAAATTTCCAAATATACTGTTAGAATTAGACAAAAACACCGAACTTATCCAACTTTGATCGGCCATAATAAATCAAGTGGATTGGAACGGAACTGGTATTCTTTAGCCGTGAGCAAACAAAGATTTATCAGAAAAATGATACTATACGCTACTATGCACTGAGATGTCGCATTACTAGAGTAGTATACCTCGTACATCACTGCCGTCATAAGGAAAAAAGACGTATCAGACATTTTTTTCGAAATTGAGTTCGACACATATTCGGCATTAGAACCAAAAGACGCATCAACCAATTATTTAGTTTAAACTTATCACTGTGATCAGTTTAAAATAAATTTTAAAATACTAATTTTAGTGCATATTTTGTTAGAATGTAAGAAAAATAAGGTCGAACAACAGTCACTGATGGTAAGTTTTAATTTGAACAGGTTTGATGTGGGACTTTGTCAGAGTTATCTGGCAAACTCCACATCAAAATTAGCCGGAAGGGTGTGCGATATGGTCGCTGCTTGCCGTCAGTGACTGTCGGATGTCTTCGTAGTTAAGTTAGTATTAAGTATGATAAGTTTAGTTATTTAAGTTAAGTATCTTTTATACGTTTCGATGGGGTTGGCGTGCCAGCTGGTAAAAAACCCCAAAAAAAAAAGATTAAAAAAAATACTACTTATAACTGTGATAAGTTTAAAATAAATTGTATCCTATCCTGTCATTTTCGTTAACTTCACCTTTACTATTCGAAAATTAAAATATTCGTGCTTAGGCTACTGGTGTCTAAAAGAACAGAGTTTCTTCGTGATATTTTACTATGAACAAATAGAGTAATCAAGTCAATTGGTGGTATATTTTACACTCTAGTAATCACACCTCACTGGCTACACGCTACAAAGATTATAAAAATTAACCAGATAAAGCAAAAAAAAAACGACGCAAAACAAGCCAACAAAAAAGGTTCGGCATAAATTTGAATTATTACCGATCTCGGCATTCGAACACAAAAAGATCTCACGGTGCGAAATAACAATGAGATATGAGTATTTTTATCTATACAGGAAAACGTAATATTATTCCCAATCTCAGATCTACAATACTCCACCCGATAGAAATAAATACTTGCCTTTTTATCATTAAATCTGGCGGCAGTGGATGCTGTAGATTGTCGAGGGAGACTCGTTGGCGAAGACTCCACATTTGTCCAAACTTCAAAGTTTTCTCGAACAATTGCTGGCTTATCAGAATTGTATAGGATATTTAGGTGAGTATGCTCAGAAGTTCTTCGACCTTGTCCTTCCTTTACCTTTTTACCACCACAAAGAAACGAAAAGGCTTCCATCGCTACGTCGTTGATATCCCATCTACGTGCACGAAAAGCTTTAAGCCTTATTTCTCATTCACTTGGCTAGGGTCAGGAATGCTCTTCCTAAATCTATGTTTTCTGTATCTGGGTCTCTTTTAAGTAAGAGAGCCACTTCATCACTTTCTATCAGGTGTGATAATTGGTCAAGCATGTGCGTGTGTGAATATAATAAAATAGCTCTGAAAGAAATTAATATCCGAAATATCCATACCAATATTATAAATGCGTTTTGAAATCAATTCGAAAAAATCATGAGGTTTGGGTGTAACAATTCCTCAACCTCATTTAACGATCTCTCTAGTAGGTTAGCATCTATGAAGAAATATATAAACAGCTATAAAATCATAACACGTACATAGTTGGGTAAAGAGTTGCGTATTCCTTTTACTTGTTTTCCTTTGTAATCTTTATCATCAATAATATCTGCAGGCATTTTTGTTTCTTTTGCTTCGTTTCATGTACTTTGAGATTCTTGATATGCTGTTCTGTCTCGAGTGGAATCCATTTTTGTTTTATTAATGTCAATTGAATTAAGTCCGGGGCAGTAATTGTTTTAAATTTATAATATGCGAACCCTATGGATCATTGTTTTCTTTGTTGACTTCTTGTTTCGTTTCAAATTCGTGCTTAATTTTAAATATCATAAGAGATTATTATCGGAATTCAGTTCGTCTTGAGATGATTTTTGTCAGCCCAACATCAATAACTTCTTCATATGGACTATAAGGATTTAGACCGACTGAGTTAATAGCAATAAGTATATACAAACAATTATGTATTATAAATATGTCTTAGGCTTATTTTACCATCATCGTTGAGAACAGACAAATAAAGACACTTTGACAGATTGCCATAACAAAATTGTTGAAATGTCAACTTTATTCATTGGTTAAGGTTTACTTGGCGATGGTGAAAAGGGACCTAATTGTTTTTTTTTATATTTATGGTAAGATGGTGATAATAAAAAGGATACCCGACTGATTTTACCGTGGGCTCTTCTGTGACCAGTGCGCGTTTGGAACTCTCGCAGGTTTAAATTGAAGTTGTTTTCTTTTAATAATTATCATTGTTACCTTACTGCTTTTTAAAAATTACTACGAGATTCCAACGAAGCCATCAGTCAATTAAAACCATGTAATACTCAGTTTATGATTGAAACGTAGTTATTAACATGCGTTACTGAGTTCATTAATAAACCCAAAGTAGGTGGTTGTGCTGTGTGTCAATAGCCACATCTTTGTCTGTACGTACACCTATCGCCCCGCCTCATTGCCTCTTTCATAGCGCTATGAAATTTACTATACCACCTCACCAATGTACCGTGAGCCCCCGATTCAATACATGATCTTAATAAACCAATCAATACAACGTATCAAGTTACATCAGACGTATGAGCCAGAAGACAAGATTATATTGCAGTTGGGGATGGGGAAATTAGACTTTAAGACGTTGAGGTAGAGGTTCATATTGAGTTTGACGATGGCAAAGTTAGGCGGTTGTGGGTTGGTGCGTATAACCGCATTTACATTTTAGAGATACTTGCAGGGAATAAATGTCAATTGAGATGGAAGACCGAGCGCGGATGCGAAGAATTGATGATGCAGTTATTGAACTCGTTGATAATAATCAGATTCTAGATGGGCAGGGGGAAATAAACGTGCTCTTATTAGAACTGTATTACTTCATTGGCAGTGGAGATAATGACTTTGGAGTTGTAAAAAAAATACTAAGCGAAGTGTGAAACTGTAACTGTACTTCTTTGTGGAAACACTGTGTGCATAGCCTAGTTTTGTTACCTATTGTAAAAAAAAAAAATTTTTTTGAAAAGAGTAGGTAACTGCTGAGTTTCTTGCCGGCTCTTCTCAGCAGAATCTGCATTCCGAACCGGTGGTAGATTTATGACGTGTCATAAGAGCTACAAGTTGGCCTACATGAAATAAATAAATTTTGATTTTGATTTTGATTTAATAATAATAATATAATTCCTTTGTTTATTTTATTAATTTTATTAGTAGACAATTTGATTCTTATATATATTAGTAAGTTAACTAAGGTATACTCAAGAAATAAAATTAAAAATATCATAAATTATCTAGTGGCTCTACCAACGCTTGAATCATGTGTTCAAGTATTGGCGAGTCCATCTTCCTCGCAAACATGTTCAGGATGCTGTTGGGACTTGAGCGCAGTCTTGTCAGCAGCGATGACGACTTCTTCCGCATTATCACATAGAAGTCAATAATGAATGAACAGTAGAATTATGTTCCGATCTACGATACATACTTTATCATTGCAAAGAGCTTGCTTTCAAAATAATGTCAAAATAATGCAAACAACTAACATACCTCTTTCAAGTTATCCTCGCTGTCATCTTAGACTGCATCGTCACTTACCATTAGGTGAGATCGAAGAGAACTATCTTATCAACGAATAAAAAAAGCGTAGCTATTTTGAATTATAGCTTCACATTTGCTTGACCGATTTTGTGTGTTGATAACTTTTCAAATAAAAACTGGCGTCCCCGTGAAACATGACCTTTCCAAAAGTGTTTATCTAAACTAAGTACAGTTAGCAGAAAAATAATATAAGATTTAGCTCGAGATGTTTCAACGCCGCTGACATTTATCCATTTTTCACTTCGCCGAATGTCAAAAACGGATTATGAGATTGTAATTTTTGTGTCATATCGCCATATGACGTGGGAATGTGATATTTTTGGAGATTTACCTACGGTCAAATAACTGTTCCAAAGATTTTATTTCTGAACTAGACACACCGGTTTTCCTCTTGTGTTATTATTTCAAATCCAAAAAAAAAAAATCATCAGTCTGACAAATTATCTTGAGCTGATTAAAATGGGTACAGTAAATCCATCAAATGTTTATCTTAGATTCAATCGCATACTCCATTTCAAATTGGTGATTGGGCAATCGTGGTTATACTTAAATTTCTATTTGCTTAGCTAAATTGTCCCTGTTAGAGTCTGAACTGTGTAATATTATAATAATAATCATCATATAAACAGTCAATAATTGACAGAATTACTAGAAATACATCAGACATCGGGAGAGCTTCCATTCCCACGTTTTTGATATTCCATCTACGCGTTTTAAGTCTTCATTCCTGATCCGCACGACTAGGGTCTGGAATGCTCTTCCAAGATCTGTGTTTCCTAACACGTACAATTAGGGTACCTTCTAGGCAAACGCGTTACACCTTAGACCACACCATCACTTTCCATCAGGTGTGATAGTGGTCAAGCAAAACTTCTACCGACGTTTCTATTATTTTTTATACATTATAGGCACTATCATATCTGATAGATACCAGTATACCCTGCTGAATTTAATAAATTTCAAGACCCAAAACACGAAACCAAATACCTCGACAAACATAGATCTAAGCATTTGGATCAATATACCATTGAGCTGAAGCCGATAACAGAGCGTGGTCTCAAATTTCATCATGGAACGCCAAAACGCAAAGTTCAAACGGGTCAGACAAAATCATTTGTAACTTTCAATCGGATATTGATTGAAGCATTGTATTAAAATAAAAGACTCCCAAACCGGTAGCCAGTTAGAAAAGTATCGATTGGAAGGTTTGGGGACACACCCGTTTCTTCGAATCAGATGCAAAGGTAAGGCTCTCTTTACATTTACTTAGGTTCAATTACCTTTCAGTTTTAATGTTAAGCTATTGAGGCTTCAATCGATCATTAAGATCTTTAAATCCTGGTCTTTGAATGAACTAATATGATTGGTTGGTTAGAGATCACTTCACCATGTTAGTATTCGTACATAATCTGTTAGTAAGCAATAATAATTTCCTCGTTATTTGAAGGAAAGGCAAATTTAATTAATCATCTGAACTAACGTAAAATGGTCAGTAAAGGACCATTTTAATCAATAAAAACTTTGATTATCATTAGACCGATAAATAAGTTATTCTATAATGATTTAAGTACTCGCCTGTCCTAATGGGTGATAATTTTCCATTAAAAATCTATGATGTATGGTCGGCCTTAAAAAACTTTCGATCACAACGTATGGTTCCACTGAGTGAATTCAAAAACCCATTATGTTGTACATCATGAGGACCCCATTGTCTCGGTTGAATGAACCGGCACAATATCTTACGAAATTTCCTAAAAACCACCTAAGTATAAATGTTTATTATGTCCGACATTATATCTGATGTGGACTGTGGTCTCGAGTTCACCATTGTCTTTTTTTTTGTTTTCCCCCATCGGGTAAGACCGCTTTCAGATTGGGGATTTATTACGCCGCGTATAACTTTTCACTGATAACCTAGTGGTTTGGGCTGCGACACTGCCATGCTATGACATCTAGAAAACAAGCATTTTTCAGAAATCGTAATTTTCTGTTGTTTGGCATTATGTTTTACGAGATACAGTGTATTTCCATATGAAGTTTCTTAGTATTTTTAAGTCTAAATTGAAATGAACATGTGTGAGGATTGAGGAACTCATTTATCGTTGTTATGGTAAAAAAAATATCACGCGACTAGACTAACACAGTCAAAACAAAAACTAAATCAGAAACATCCGCATTATAACCAATTTCAAGGTTTTGCGATCACTTGCAATTTTATCATTGTCTAGATATAATACTGGATACATAAAAACTGATTATTGCATTGCTAAATTACCTCCTAATTCTGCTAACTTAAGTTTTGCGTTCACTTGAATTTAAATTGCCTGTACGCATGTACGAATTTTTCTGTCTGCTTTACATACACTTACCTACCCATAGTTAATGTTTTTAAAATAGACTACAATATTGTTCTGAAGTAAAATATGATTATTCATTTATTTAATACAGTCTCTGCTGTATAAACTGCGATGATCTATGTTTGCATGACCATTATGTGGAAGATTTTCTCCTCCATCATTCATCAAGCATGATTGACAGATTTTATTAATACATAAATTGTCATAGTTTTACTACAATCACTTCTGTGTCTCATGGATAACTTATAATCTAATGCAATGATTGATTTGCCCATGGCCTATATCTTGAATATTTTCTGCTTCATCAATCTTTCATCACTCATGATTGACAGAATTTATCTACCTTCTAATGAACTCCTTAAGGAGTTCTCTAAAGAGCGCTCCTTAACTTAAGTAAGTCTCCTCTGTATAATATACAATCGAGTGAAGTAAGTGAGTACACTTACTTTACTCGGTTGTATATTATCTAACCTTTATTTTGCATAATTTATAGTTGCATTTTTTCAATTAATTTACAATATAACCTGTAGGGAAATCATTAAAATGTTACTCTTTCCCATCTAATAAAAACTGTTTTTTTTTTCTATAACAGATTAACATCATTCCATTGATATTGTATCAATGTTTCAATAACATTCTAATAAAAACCGCTGGGAACCTAATCTAGCTTTATGAAAGACCTAAAAATTGCAGAACAGTCGTAGATAGACTCGAAATTAAAAAGCAATTTCCTAACACGATAGAATCGCGCGGCTAACGGTGTCAATCTGAAAGTAATCTTATATTGTATCGTGGCAGCCGTCAAAATGAGATGATGTGAATTTACATTTGAGAAAATTAGATGTTCGTAAAGTCGGAATTGGTTTAGCGGTGACGCAGACGAACGCTTTTTATCCTAGTCCGATTTTTATTAGTGGGAAGCAGTATCCGATTTTATGTCGAATCACACATACATGCGATGCCGATTAATGTTTGAATTCTTGACTTGTGTTCACAGCTAATAAAACAAAAGCCCATCCTTACTTCCTTACTAATCCCTATCCCTAAGGATAAGGATCCTTACTAATTCTTACTAATCTATATATATAAAATTCAAAGTCCCGACTGACTGAATGACTGACTGAGATATCAACACACAGCCTAAACTACTGAAGTTAGAAACTTGAAATTTTTACAGTTGGTTCCTTTTATGACGTAGGCGCACACTAAGGAAGGATTTTTGAAAATTCAACCTGTAAGGGGGTAAAATAGAGGTTTGAAAAATCGAATTTAACGTGAGCAAAGCTGCGAGCAAAAGCTAGTTACTAATATATAACATAATGCGAAAGTGTGTTTGTTAGTTAGTTTGTCCTTCAATGATTCTACAGCAGAGCTACGAATCGACGCGATTTTTTGCATGGGTATAGTTGAGAGAGTTACATAGGCTCCTTATCCCAGAAAAACAATAACAGTTTGCTTGCCTCTATCCTTTTTACCGATAAAAATCGGATCGGTCCTGTAAAATTAATGATGTCACATTATATCCGCTGTACCAATATTATACACATGTACAATCCCTTTTTACTGAAGCTTCTGCATTAAATTAGTAAATCTATTGGGCTCCATTTCCACCGATTTTTATCGGTTTAACCATCTAATGTAATAAAAACTGAAAGGTCGCAGGTTCGATTCCCACCCGTTGCACTATTGTCGTACGGCGTACCCACTCCTACCACAAGTTTTCTGCTTATTTGGAGGGGAGAGGAGAATATAAGTCAAGTTCAACTTGGCTAATATTCTAAAAAAATGTCTGTAGTCTGCTGTAGGCCTTAAAGTTGCCGGAATTTTTTAACGCTTGATGGATTTCGTTTATGATATTTTCGTCTGGCATTTTTGTTTAAAGTTCTTGATTCTTTTATGGTTCTAACTCGATATAGGTTGATTTGAGTTTTACGATTTCACTTGGATTCCAATCTTGGGGTTTTCTTAATTTTATGTTGTATATAATATCCTTCCTTTAAAATTATATTTTTTGCATATTTCTGAGATATAGCAAGTTATGATTCGTAAGATATGACGTTGCGACGACACTAAAAAAAGTTCCTTGATAATTGATCAATGATTGAAAATTTAAAGTCAAGATACGTCTGTCTGTCTGCCTGTCACCCTCATCACCTGAATCGATCATGACGACATGTTACACAGAGATAGCTTGAATCCTGAAATACTTACTTTGTATTATTAAACGCTTTAGTTCAACGTTTCTGAAACGAAACGTTACTAAAAATGACTTATCACCGGGTCGATGGTTGCGCTTCTAAGCCTTAAGGTTCGATGACAAAAGACTAGAATATCTTTAAGTAAGGAGTAAAAAGAGGGCGTGCCTCATAAACAAAGAGAGGCGGTCGCGCTTGTAGGTGTGTTGGTAATTTTGCATCTAGGTACGCCCGTATCTACTACGTAGGTACCTACAAGTGGGGGTAACACCACGCTAGCAACTTTCTGTTTTAAAACTTATTTTTAACTTTCCTGAAATGCGAAGGTTAAAAAAAAATTCTAGAGCTCTACAAATAGGTATAATTTTACATAAAATCGTTACTAGCCGTTGGACGCGACTTCGTCTACCTCGAGTTAAAAAAAAAGACGTGTGGAACTCGGGGACTGCCGCGGTAAAGCTATTGCATAGCATTTTTTATCAACGCCATCTAGCGGCTCACCGTAGAGGAGTCCCGTGTCAGGTTATTTTCGTTATGGAATTTCTGGATTCGGTCTCCACGCTGGCCCGCGATAGAAGCTATGCAATAGCTTAATAATTCTGCGGGAGCACTTTTTTCCGACCTATATCTCATTATCTAAGTCTTTAGTTGTGCCCGTGCAAAAATTCGCAGGCCACTCTTTTCTCGAAATAAGTAAGGGTTTAGTCTAGTGTCGTACTTACTAAGTACTAAGTACTACTGAACGAGAACGATCTATTCCGTATATGCTTAATAGTACATCGTTATTTTAGTACTTTGTTCGCTTGGCTCGAAACGAGTGGGAAACAAGGAGAGCCTCAATAGTCCAACGGTTAAAGCTGCGGACTGAACACTGAAAGGTCGCTTCGAACCTCAGCCGTTGCACCACTATCGTACCCGCTCCTGGCACAAGGTTTCCGCTTATTTGTAGGGGATAGGAGGATGTTAGTCAACTTCAGCTTGGCTGAATAATCTTTAAAAAACCAGACAATTATATAGTAGCAGCACTGTTCACCTGCCCTGGTAGCATGGGCGGGAGAAATTTTATCCCCGGGAAAAGGATAAAACGTTTATCCCCTCGCTTAGCTTTATCCACCCGTCGAGCATGGGCACAGAGGTGGAAATAACACTCAGTGGATATACTTATAGAAATATACATCGCCATCTCCTCTGTCGCCATGCTTTAGCATAGGGAAAAGATAATTTTATCCCCTGTCAGTGGATAAAATCGGGGGATAAAACTTTTATCTCCTGCCAATGCTACCAGTGCTGATATTTAGTTTATTGTGCACTTACTTAGTCTGTGATTCCGGAACTATTGTACTAATAGTACTAGAAGCCTGAACTAGTACAAGCATTCGAATACTGTACTAGTACCACACGAGTAAATGTGCTAGCAAGAAGCGCTCCTATTAATGACCGAGCCAGAACAAGCCTAATAGGATTCGCGCGTGAAATTTAAAATCCTCGTGGACGTGGACGAACTTGAAGGAAAACGCTATTACAGTAAACAGCAGACAAAATCACATATCGAGCCCCAAAAAGAGACAATTGACCTGCCTCAGCTCCGTAGTGTGACGTCTCTGTCACTTTGACTTTGTGCGACAGAGACGACGCTCTACGAACTCGAAGTCAACTGTGCTGTATTTACAGCAGGGTTTTGTAGTTTCTACTCTAATATCCCCCAGCGGAAACGCAATTAATACTCATTTATACATCCATTCTGTACATTCCACACGGAGGTCCGAAAACAAAGGCGCCATTGTTCCAAAAAACTCTTAAATACATAATATACCTCGTATCAATCTAACTAAATCCGCGAATTAAAGGCAATAAATACACTTCGCACACGTATCGACGCAACAATACGGTTTGGGTACATTTCTATATCGGTTTCACACAATCACTTGCAAAATCGTGAGCTATCAAGAGATTGTTCGCATTATACTGGGCCGTCTATTTTTGGACCGTCTTAAGTTGTTAACGGACATTTTTACTATTTTTTATTAAGCTATTGCATAGCTTCTATCGCGGGCCAGCGTGGAGACCGAATCCAGAAATTTCGTAACGAAAATAACCTGACACGGGACTCCTCTACGGTGAGCCGCTAGATGACGTCGATAAAAAATGCTATGCAATAGCTTTACCGCGGCAGTCCCCGAGTGCCACACGTCTTTTTATTTTATTTTTTATTCGATGTTAAGATAGACTGCGATGATTCCCGCGACTTCGTCCGCATGGTTAACGTTTAGAGTGACTTGCTACATCCGCGAGAAGTTATGTCCTCTATCTTCGATAATATTTAGTATTTAGTTTTTGCATAGCTCTATTTGAGGATCTAGTGAGTGACATAGGCCACCTTTTATTCCAGAAAAGCAGAAGGTTCCTGCGGGATCAAAAACGTAAATCCACGCGGATAAAGTCGCTGTCAAAAGCTAGTCAATGAATATATTTTTTTAATAACAATTTCATCAGTAAAATAATGAACAATAAATTAATTTAAAACCTAAAACCGCATCGATGTCACAGCATCGCCCCTTTGGATGGCCAAACATATTCTTTGGCCAAGGTAGCTGCCAGCTCTTGGATCCCCGGTAGACTAACAAGTAACATACAAAGGTCTGACGGTCGACGGGTATAAATGGGACCTCGCACTTATTTAAGAGCAAGCGATCTCTCTCCCTCATCTATAATAACCTGCTCTATAGTCCCCCGTCTATCATTACAACGAGTATTCACGTCTTATGTAACACAACAAATTATCAGCCCGTATGTTAACATCCATTGTGTTGTGAACGCTAATCTACATAAGTATAGGTATTAATTCATCTTACAAAACTGTTTTGTTAAAAAAATTACGAAGGTGGATGGCGTTGCGACATATAAGGCATTTCGATTGTTGTAAAACGACTGTTAAAGGCATATTATCCCTCAAAATCAAACGCTATTTGCCAATCCTTCCAATTCACCATCCAATTTGCAAACCTCCTCCTTTTTTGGAAGTTGGTTAAAAAGGGGAGGTTCTTAATTCGGCCGGTATCTTTTTTCTATGAAAAAAAAAACGTTACAGACCGCCAGCCCTGATGATATCCACAATTCTATTCTGTAGGAACCCTAATATAATCACTTTATAACCAAGTTTCATTAATACAACGAACACTCTTTTACATTTTACTATAGCAGATAGGTACAATTGACATTGTCGAATTATATGTTCCTTTAAGATTTACGTAGAAAATATACTTCGCCCGTTTCTGGGCAAAGTGTATTTTCCACGTAAGTCTTGCTCTTTCTGAGTTAAATTTCATGGAAAATCAAACCAACAGAAAACCCGTGAAATGGTAACAGAGATTTTTCTTATTATAATAATAAGTATACTTTCCAGTTTTCAGTCAGCACCTTACACCAATAAAAGTCCATTGATGAAAAAAAAAAAGACGTGTGGCACTCGGGGACTGCCGCGGTAAAGCTATTGCATAGCATTTTTTATCAACGCCATCTAGCGGTGAGAGGAGTCCCGTGTCAGGTTATTTTCATTACGGAATTTCTGAATTCGGTCTCCACGCTGGCCCGCGATAGAAGCTTTGGAATAGCTTTAAAATAAGTATGGATATTTTAATAGACTCTAAACTGCTGCCTTGAACGCTGCTTTTTATATCTATACTTGAATTGCCATAATTATTATCTCGATAGGATCTTAAATATAATTATTGTTTTAATTCTTTAACGATTGAGAAATACTAAAGCCGAATAGTAATAGGAACTAAAAGGAATTGTAAAAACTTCAGACAATACAAATTTCGAGAAGCCTTACGAATCTATTAATTTGTTTCGCAATGACTATGTGGAAACAAATCGAAAGATATAGTTCAAAAAGAGCGATAAAGTAATAACCGTATCAGTACTAATAGATACAGATTTTTTTATTATCTGATAAAATCGAACGGCAGAGAGACGTCATTTTACTAGAGGAGCGATCCTCATACTCTGTAAAAGCGCCCGTACAAATTGTAAGTTTAGACTGTAGGTATTAATCTTGGAGGATATAACCAACGTATAATGCATGTTACAAAACTGTTTTGTCCAAAAATCAAAGAGGTTGACATTGCGACACGTTTCTCTTGTAGTAAGAGGAGTATTTCAATTACTTTTCTACGCCATAGTCTTCGAATTGGACAATACAGCAGCAGAACGACGCAAAAACATTGAGAAAAGCACTCTTTTTGAAGCTTTCAACTAGGAACACATAATATTACATGTAACTCTCTTATTTACTCTAACTTGTTATAATATTGTCGTAAGAATTTCGTTATATTACAAAGAAAGTTGTCAAAATAAGTACGGAAAAACGCTAATAAAATTAGAACGGAAGATACAGCATAATCATTACGTATTCCTAATGTGTTTTAACGCTAATTCTGTTTACGTTTTTCTATTAGATTTATCTA
Organism: Hipparchia sbordonii; assembly: GCA_038048805.1. Lineage (NCBI taxonomy): Eukaryota > Metazoa > Arthropoda > Insecta > Lepidoptera > Nymphalidae > Hipparchia > Hipparchia sbordonii. The sequence continues at coordinate 5,571,403 of JBBIWI010000019.1, forward strand.
GATCTTAAATAAGAACTAGCGCCAATTTTCTAAAAGGATAACAACATTTATATAAACAACATACAAACAGCTGCTGTAAGTTTGGTTTCCAGGTTGCAGCCTCTAGTACTAAGGCATCTCTATGGCTGCCAGTTTCAAAAAAGTTGATTTACAAAAGCAGATCTGTGGTGTAATGTATGTAGAGGAGTCAACGTTCACTCACAATGGCATAGCCCAGAGTGACTAGGAGAAAACATTGATTAATTACCATAATAATTTATTTGATACTCCAAAACTTGATGTTGGGAGGGGCCGGTTCCACGAGCTAGTTTAAGTTCCTTTTGAACTAAAAACGTACGCCGCGCACCACTATAATATGTTAACGCAGACAACCGATTTTTATCGAGCAACAATGGCCGACTTTAAACTGTGAGGGCTGGTGTAAAATTAGATAGATAGATAGATATATTATTTATTCACCAAAATGCAGGTACAATGTGATGTAATATGGAAAATTGAGCCTTATACATTTTACCAGGACTGGTGTGTGAATATTATACAATGAAATATGAAACAAAATGTCAGTATTAAAAGTTAATAATTTTAAATGTCATTTAATCGTAGACAAAGTCAAATTACCTACGTACTTAGCCTCTGTAGCGCAGCTGAAAACTGAAAGCTTGGCGGTTCAAATCCCATCCGTTGCATTATTGTTATGGTGGTAATTTGCAATAGTTTACGTACTGCAGTATTTTTAATACTTGCGACACAATATTTTTATTGAACTGAAAGGCTGCAGGTTCGAACCCCAGCCGTTGGACTTTTACGTATGTACTCCTAGCACAAGCTTTCCGCATAGGAGGATATTAGTCAATTTTAGCTTAGCTGATATTCTTTTTTTTTTAAACTTGAAATAATTTCTTTAACGCTGAAAGAAAATATTAACAGAAAACCTGCATGTCTATGGCTGAAATCTATAGACCCCACTCTCACTCTGCTCAGACTCAAGACAGCGTTGAAACGAGACAGATTTATGTCAGAGCATATTTGTGTCTCGTTGTAACTCTATCTTAAGTCTGAGCAAAGCTAGAGCATGCTCTACAGATCCTGAGATCTGTAGAGCGTGCTCTAGCTTAGCTGACGAGTACTTCATAGTCAAAAGTGTATGAAGTATGCCAGTCCGCACTTAGTCATTGTGTTGGATGTCTTAGTGTCAGTAGTGGTTCGACGATATGTTTTGATGAACGACGAATGAATTATTATTATCGGTCGTGTGCGTCAGACGTAACGCCACAGTAACCCGAACGGCTGTGATTTGAATGATAGTGACTTGGAAGTTATTAAATATTTCCTACACGATGAAAACAGTACATTGTTCGTTTTGAATATGATGCATGGAAGTGATTTGGCTGTTCCAAACAAAAGAATAAGTTTTGAGGAAAAGGAATGGTTCAACGTATCGTCAGTTATTGTTATTTCTGATATTAGCATAATACGCACTTTTTGGTATTGCCGAGTCCTTACCGATTATGAGAATGTGTTTTTTTTTTTGATATCACACTAATATATAAAGGCGAAAGTTTGTATGTGTGTCTGTTTGTGTGTGTGTATCTTTGTGACTCCATCACGCTACAACGAATGAACCGATTCGCCTGTGGAATGGAGATAGCTCATACCCAGGATTAACACATGGACTACATTTTGTCTCGGAAAATGGTAACTTTTACTGCTTGATGTTTATGATCTTTTATAATAAATAGGTAGGTAAATTCGTCCATTCTTTATCGAGTAGGCTAGTCGCTTTTTGCTTTGGATTTTATCTGTTTTTCTAACGGCCGATTATTTTTTTGTTTAGGTCTGCTGTCAGCGTTGAATCACTTGGATCAGGCGCGCAAGAACTCTATGCAAACGACTGTGGATTACTCCAGATACGTCAAAAGGTAAAAAATTTAATGTCAGAGATAATCTCCTTTGATAGTATTAAATAAGACGTTTAAGTGCGAGTGAACGCGCCCTGATTGGGTTCCGTACCGTACGTACGTATTAGTGCTATTCTTTTCATAATGTTCCCAAGAGAAAGGGATAAAATAAGAAAATAGAACAGTGGTATGTTCCTAATTGTGGGATTTAAATGTAATGGTTTTCAACTGTGGGTTTGCCTTAAAATTATTGCTTCCAGAGTTAGCGAAAGACTATCAGAAAATTAGAGGTGATTTTGACTGTCATAATATTCTTTATCACTCACTTGTAATAAGTATTGGTAACTCGCCCCACCTAGTCCTCTGGTTAAGTCTTACTTAGGTAATCGCAATAAGGTCTTCACGATATAGGTTTTCCTAGTGAGAGTTTCCTACGAGAGTGAACAGACATTTGAACAAACGCCAAATAAGAGTTCCATTAGTTCTAGTTCGAGGAACCCTAAAACGCATAGCATTTACATAATCCCGTATTATTCTACAGTTTCTATAGAATAGTCTTATTGAATAGATCAGGCATGCCTACTTATAAGTGCGTCTAAAGTGCTATTAGTATAGTGTATTATTTTTGACGGACAACTTTCTACTTTTTTTAGAATACATCAAATTATGAAATTATTTTAGAGAAAGCACCCAAATTACGGATCGTGCGCATCATTTGTGAAACTTAATATCTACTTTCAAGTCTGGGTTCACTTTAATATATTTGGATAGCGATACCTTGACGATAGACGATTGATAATAGACGATTTAAACATTGTCTAGACTCTAGAAGGTATTTTCAGCGCACACATTAGTTTTTTTTTACTTGCTCCCTTTTCTTTAGCTACGATTACATACATACTTTTGCTATCAACTTATTGATGTCCACAGTTGGGAATAAAGGGTTTTCCACTAAAGCATTCTACGACAATGCAGCAGGGCTGATTTAGGAGGCAGCTAGATTGGAGCAATCTAGGGTGGTCAGTGCGTCCGCGGTCGTGTGAAGAAAAAGTCGGAGCGATCTAGGATCCGATCTAGAATGACCTTACACACGATGCTTAGGAGGGAATCTAGCATTAAAAATTTCTTGACAGAAAAACCCAATAGAATTTTTTTTTATTGGGCCGACCCAGGAATCGAACCCAGGCCCTCGTCATCCACAGTCAAACTTGTTAACCACTAGACTAGACCATGCGTTGTGAGATGTTTAGAGTTGATGCATAAAATCACCCGCTGAGTGATTGTCGACACTTTCATAAGTAATATTTAGACATGTCTCAGATGCGAACTTATCATTTAAATCCTATTGCTCTTAATAACTTTTGCATCTTTATTAACATCATTTACCTACATTACTTTCAGGTACGGCTCTACTCTAGAATGTGGGTCATCTTACTGCAAAGACCTGGGCTACCGGGAGCATTTCCATTGTATGGACTGCACTGCGAGGGTGTTTTGCAAGAAAGAAGAGATGATCAGACACTTCAAGGTAAGCGGATCAGGAGCGAACAAAAGTAAAAAAAAGATCCCTTAAAAATAAGGGATCTTTTTTTTTATTTTTTTATTAAAATGTTAACCTACACTTAAAGGAAATATCCTAATAGATTTATAAATACATATCAAAAATTCCGAGGCGGGCGGGATTCGAACCCACATCTCTCGGGAATAGCGCCTTGAGCGTGTTAAGGGATCCGCGGTTTAAATTCCAGTAGGGTCACTATAAAATTCGTTTGGTCGTATCCGTAATCGATGGCATTAGTGTCAAAGTAAAATAAACCTTAACTGTATCGAGTTAAAGTTACAAATTCAGTACAATCGGTTTTAATTTGGAGCGTATCCGATATATAAGATATTTCGCGCTTACTACACTCCTGTTCGGGGCAATACGCTAGCATCTGTCGCGCTTCACACGAGTTTTCGGGCAACTTTTATTTCATCTCTTAGTCACGATTGGGTGAAATCTTTTTTTTTCTTAGTTTAGTTAGTCTTAAAGCTTTTCTCTGGTCTTCCAGTGGCACAAGAAGCGAGACGAGTCCTTGGCGCACGGGTTCATGAGATACTCTCCTCTCGACGACTGCTCGGAGCGGTTCACCGACTGTCCTCACAACAGGAGCCAAACCCACTACCACTGCATTCAAGATGGCTGTGATAAGGTACAACAATATTAATACTCTAAATAGGCACCGTATATTTGACAGAAGTTAATCATAATAAATATTTGGCAAGAGAAAGACGCCTTTCTTGTGTTCTTTTTTGATGAAAGTTTCGGAATCATCTTTCTGTGAGTCATGTTTGTCACAGAGAGGTGAATTAATTGAAGATGTTCATCACCTTTTAATAGAACGAGAAGATATTGTAGGCCTTATGGGTTTAAATAGATTGATTGTCGGCATGTTTTTAAATATACTGGCGCGTTCAGAATCCAAAGAAGCTCTGTTCAAATCCATAAGTCTGTCTATCATTGTATTTGTGTTTGTTTATAATGGGACTGTCTCTGACATGTACCAAGGTATAAAAACCCCTAAATATATAAAGAAGCAAAAAAAGCAAGACTTATTTTCGTCTTACCAGAGATGTCTGCTTCCATGAGAAAGTTGCATTAATTAATTGCCCACAAGATGGTGAAAAAATTTTTAACGTAGATGTAGCTAAGTATTGCAATACTTTGAGTTTTAAAAATAGCAACTGCTGAGATTCATATCTGCTTTTCTCATCAGGATTTTATTTCTGAACCTATAGTAGAGTCTTCATTTATTATAAGAACAATAAGGAAGATAGCTGGTACAATAGTGACAACTACTTAAAATAGAATTTTGATGTTATTCACTCAAAAAAGTAACATAACATTGAAACCAAGAGATATTCCACACCAATATACAGCACATTAAACATAATTTTCAGGTATACATATCCACGTCAGATGTCCAAATGCACGCAAACTATCACCGCAAGGATTCTGCAATTCTCCAAGAGGGGTTTCAAAGATTCAGAGCAACTGAAAACTGCTCAGCCCCCCACTGCATCTTCGCTGGACAGAGGACCACCCATTTCCACTGCAGGAGATCTGGCTGTACATACACATTTAAGAATAAAGCTGATATGGGTAAGTAATAATCAGTATCTAGAAGGTATCTAGGTGATAACAAAAACTATAAGCTGATGAAACGATCATTTAAATATCGTAACCCTAGAAGTTAAAGGAAAACGAGTAATCCCTACTAAATGTCAAGTTAGAGGCATTCTTTTCTTCTAAGAAATATGATAAGCTAAACTAGGCAACATTTTTAGAACTTTTTGTGTAAGAGTTGTCAGTTGGATAACTGACAATAGGTCAATCATGAGTCATGAAGAATTACTGATGAAGTAGAGAATTGAATTGAGACACTTCTTAATTCAATTGTCTGTTGATATTGTTGATTCGGACATCAGTCATCGTATTACAATGGTTATTGATGAATACACAGTAGTGTTTGTGAGAAAACTGACCATAAAACTTATTGTCGCCTGGATGACAGTTATATCAGTCAAGGTCATCTAAATACCGCCAGTTCTGGTCCACAAAATGAACCAAATCATAATGACAAACTTGTCTTTATCGAAAAATTTAATACTAGTAAGACACATTAATAAGATTTGAAAACAATTTTTTCACATTTTTCACTTCTGACTAAGGATGACTATGCATAACATTATCAATGTATTCACTTGAGAGAAGCAATTTATCTAATTGATCATTTAAATTTTACGATTTCGAAGAACTCAGAAAAATTGTACGAGTGAATCAGCAAGAATCTGAATGTCATCCTATACTAGACTCAAATTATTAATTTAGTTAATAAATTTTCGATGCTAAATTATTTTAAGCTTAATTTCATTATATTATGCTTGAAAAAATTCACTTTCTATAAATAAGGTAAAAACTAGGGAATTTTTTTTAAAAAGAGTCCAATAGGTACTGTAAAAAAATACCCAGTTATTATTCATTGTAAGATTATATAGCTGTTCATTGTTGCAAAGCAGTGCATGCGTCATCCTTAGTTGCAACATCTTAACAAAGATATTTCACTCTATCTGAATATTCTGGACGGTACTCCTTTGATAGCAGCAGCTTACCTTTCTCCTTTTTCTTGAATAATGCATGCTTTAACGATGAAGGCAAACATCTTGAGGAAACTTGCACACCTGAAAGTTCTCCATAGAGGTCTCAAAAGTGTGAGAAGTCTGTCGATTTGCATTGGACCAGCGTGATAGACCTATAACACTTCTCTGGGAGAAACCTGCGCTCAAAAGTGGGCCGTTGATGAATTACTGATGATTATGATGAAAATGGAAACACTTTCCTTTCTAGAAAAGCACAAAACCTATCACATCAAGGACGAGGCCCTCTCCAAAGATGGCTTCAAGAAGTACATGAAGAACGAGGCCTGTCCTTACCGCGACTGCCGCTTCAGCCGTACCTGCAATCACATCCACTGCATCAGGCCTCAGTGCAACTACGTGCTGCACTCTAGCAGCCAGATCTTCACTCACAAAAGAAAGCACGAGAGAAAGGATCAGGAAATGAGTTTTGGGTATGATACCTTTTATAACTTTATGGTTTTTAAAATTATATTTTCATGCTTGATGATGTATGTATGATATGTATAATTGAGTTTTCATAATATCTTTTAATTATCTATATTAGATTCCTTTACGAAAACTTAATTTTGGAAATAAACAACAATTCTTACAATTTTTACATTACTTATCTAATCTAATTAGATCCTACGAGTATCTTGCTATGCTAGTTATACAGAAATAACTTAAAATTTAGAGATCATTGTTTGTTTACTAAAATGAATGGATAAATAATTATAGCAACATATTATTTTGCTGTAAAATATAAGCCAACTAGCTGATGCCTACAACTTCACTCGATTTGATTTTCTGGAATAAAAAGTAGCCTATGCAACTTTCCAAGTATACCTAGGTCCTCAAGTATGCAGCAATCTCGTCGATCCATTACTCCGTTAATACATGATTGAAGGACAAACTAACAAAGAAACATATTTGCACTTGTAATATTAGTAATGATAATAAAAAACCATAAGGAAGATTAATAGATAAAGCAATGTACTCAGACATAATATTTAACAAAAAACCACTAATAAAATAAAAAAGTCGTAATATTTCTGTTCACAGACTACCACCATCAGTAATCCAAAGTGCACTGATGCAGCAAGGCGCAGACCTCAGCATGTACTCTCCCGGCAGCACCATGCACGGGGATGATGATATGTCCAGTTCTATGATGGATGATTATGCTCAACCTTTTGTAAGTACAAAAAATATGATATAACATAATTATTATGCGATGTAACTGAACATTATTAAATTTCGTTTTGTAATAAACGATGAAGTTTCAGAAGATGAACATATTAGAATTGATCACCACCGGCATTTCAAACAAAGATATTTTTATTTACTAAATTGCACAGTCAGAAACTTGTAAACTGTACTACGTTTACGTCTAGGTGTTATAATATTTCATAATTATCATCATCCTCCTCAAACTTGTGACCTTTTGCTCTATCCTCAGTTGCTTGCATCTGATTGATTGCAGTCCTCTTATCAATATCGTCACTCCACTTTCAAGGGAACCATTTTCTACTGGGAACCATACTCTACCGTTTGACCTAAATACAAAGCTTCTCAAAATATTTTTATTTAAATTCCAGAACCAGTCCCTGATAGACGAGGTATCACGCAAGTACATAGAAACCTTCAACGGGGGCAAGGATCCAGAAGACAAATGCAACAAATGCAGCGCTTGCAATAAACACTACCACTGCTTGGTTGAGGGGTGCAAGCTGGCTCATAGGTAATTAATTAATCATAACTTACTTTTCTTTATGTTATGAATAATAATAAAGAAAATATCATTATATTTTAATTCTTTGTAATCGCGATACTTCACCTATTAATCCTATTTTTGAAAGTAACCAAATTCAAGATATTTTTATATCGATTACAAACCTAACCTGAAATATAAAATTTCCTATGTTACTTTTTGAGATTGACAAATAGTAATAACATTGAATGTTTACAGTTGCCACAATACAATGGTAAAGCATGTAATGGAGCACGAACAGCAGAACCAAGTGACAGAGGCCTACTTCATCACTTATACAAGAAACAGCCCTTGCAGCAACTCCGCCTGCCAACATATCAGAGATATAACCCACTATCATTGCACCTGGGTGAGTAAAATTATAGTTATACATCCTTGTTGTAAATTATACCCACATCAAAGATATGGATGTGGATTATCATACAAATATTGATCAGGAACGTGGAAAGTATGAACTTGTCATCCAATCAAAATCTTTGAATTCTGTTTCAATTTGTAATAACCTATATGAAATGTGGTGATTAACGTCTGGTTGTAATTTCGTTTGCAGGAAAACTGTGGAGCAGTTATACTATCCTCAGAAGAGCATCCTTTTAGGCGTCTGGAACATCACCGCCAGCACGCCATTTTGAGCCCAATGTCTCCAAATTTAGCGGCCAGATTCGCTCCAAGCTTTACCCCGCAACTCTCGGCTCAATTACATCCGAATATGGCAGCGCAACTCGGTCAAGTACCAACCTTACCGAATCTTCCAACAAATTTGGCACACTTGGCTCAAATGACGCCAAGTTTATCGTCTCAATTGACTCCAAACTTACAAGCTCAGCTGAGCCTTGGTCCAAATCCTGGTATTGTGCCACAGCATGTAAATCCTTCAAGTTCCTTGGATGAAATGTTTAGTAGGAAGAGAGGAAGACCTCCTAAGAACCGAGTTGTAGAAGTTTGGACCGATAATGTAAGTTATTACTAATTTAGTCTAGTATATTTTATCATGATTTTTGAGATGTTGTGCTTTCATAGCCATTGTGTCTATGTTGTTTGTTCCCTCATTTATTTTTATTTTAATAATTTTTAATTCTAATTTTTCTTATTTTTATTTCTAATTCTTTGTTTCAGGTCACACCACAAGCCATATTCACATCATTCAAACTTCCAAAAAGCAACCAACTACCTCCCGTGATACAATCACCAGTCATAACAACTGTAGAAGAATTCCCTGTGTGTATTACTTCAAAAATTACATCTCTGCATTATTTGGCTCTTTTATTAGGCTTTTTTCATTATAACTTTATTTTTTCCTTTCAGCGTATCAGATTCCAACACTTTGAAGTATTTACCGTACCAGAAACATGCAGCCAATACTACTCTAACTGCCAATTACGATCAACAAGAATCCATCTCCATTGCTCCAACTGTAGCTTTACAAGCGAGGCTCACATCACAATGGAGACGCATATGAGGGAGTCCCACGCAGTCAGCCCACTGTTAGATGGGTTCGATTATTTTCCCTCTTTCGACCAATGCGGAGGAAACAGTTGTTTCAAAAACCAGTTGAGATCACATTTCCATTGTGCTCAAGGGAATAATTGCCCAGCAATTTTAACTCAGTATTCGGCACTGGCAACTCATAAACACGGGAGAAGAACTCCGGTTATAAAGAGTGAGGAACAGGATAAATCTTATGATGAGGCCAAAGATTATTCTATTAAAGAAAGAGCTTCGGCAGATAGTATTGCATCGATGAAAGAGCAGATGGATTATGGTCCTACTAATTTCTCGATTAAAAGCGAGTTTGAAAGGGAACAAGACAATGTTGCAGGTAAGCATTATTCTACCACCGCCGTTGGCTTTTTGATCTAGCGTCAAGCTTATATGCTGCGGACGCTATTATTCATCTATTTTACTTTTCTTCACTATTATCGAGTAATTTGTTAATAAGTCACGTATTCCGAATATTTATTAATATTTCGATTACCGCATTATCTTAAGTCTTAATCTTCATTTCAGTAGTAAAAGCGACGGGAACATTTTATCCATCGTCTCACCTGCGAAGTAACACTTCCTCACCTTCACCAAGAAGTATTTATGATGCATCACCGTCAAAAGAACTAAAAATGAGAGAATTTGAAAAGAAACCTTTCGAAGCTCCAAAAATGCCAGGGCCAACAATACCACCATCATGCCACGATCAGGCTTGTCCTTTGAATAAAAACGCTGGTGGTATGAATCTGCATTACCACTGTCCTCATTGCAGTCAAGCTTATGTAGACTTGAAGCTTCTATTCAGCCATATGGTAAAGAAGCATAGCAATTCAATGGAGCCTGGACCAATAGGATTGGCTGCTACAAAGGTGAGCAAAGTAAGTCTTTTTTAACGACTATAAGAATTTTATGTGTTTAGGTATTCTTGAGAAGCTCTACTCATTAAAGTTTAGTAAATTCTATTTTTGTATTTTGTCATCATTATTTTTTTGCTTTAAATATTTTCTTTCTCTTTTTAGGAAACCCTTGAGAGAGAATACCCAGAAATATCAATATTGCCTTCGACTGCTACCTCATCAAATGTACAATCACCATCACCAAATCAAAGACCACCAAATCCAGCAGAACAAGTAAGTTAAAACCCATATTTACTTATACAACCAACATTATTCCTTTAAATTCTCTTCAATGTACTTATTTGTTTTAATTCTTCTAGGTACAAGCGGTTCAAAGTCTCCTGCTCCAACAATATTTGGCAGGAGGTCGCAAAGGCAGTCTACAAGAGCAACTAAAGATACAACAACAATACACCGCTTCTCTCGCAGGTCTACCAGGACTTGCTCAAGTTGCGTTATTTTCACAAGGGTAAGTTTTATTTAAGTTTCTTTCGACTTTCCTCCTACTACTTTTTCTTTACCTCTTTCCCAGTACCTATATATTTTCTGCAAGCTAGTCAGTTGATATTTCCAGTGATATTCTTAGTATATATTTACTTTTTGTTATAACATTTATGATTCGAACCACCAAATTTTTGTCTCCAATTTAAATATCTAAATTCTCAACCTCACTTTCATTTTCCTTATGATTTATGATGATATTTAATTTTCTTAATTTCTTTCAGTGCCAATGCTTTCCCGCTATATCCAACGATGATGTACCCACCAGAACTATTACTTGAACAGAGTCTTCTTCAAGGTCACGGTCTTCCTCCAGGCTTGGACAAAGAAGCCGAACTTATTGCAAAGACGTAAGAACATTTTTACTTACTCTGATTTTCTTAAGTTTACCTATATTATCTTCATTACTTCTTAATTTAACTTCAAGTTTAGGCTTAGAATCTTTCAGTCTGTTTTGAAATTAGCAAGGTCTTCATATTCTACAGTAATAAAGATCTTTTGGAAAGTAAAATAAAATATTTTATTCATTTTTCTCGCAAAATTCAACTACAACGACCGTTCTTCATTTGAATTGAGATAGTAGGTACGAGTATGTTAAAGGATACTAAGTTTATTTTTGTAACGGCTTTGGTTTAAAACTAAAACGTAATAACAACTAAAACTAATAGCTATATCAGTACGATATCATAAAAATTTGTAGCTACTTAAGGTTTTGGTTTAAAATTTTTTTTTGTAACATGAGGATCGTCCATATACTTAATGGAATAATTTTATGTTGCTAGCAGACGCACGCACACCCCAAGAGGCCCACACATGAGAGTGTTGAAAGACGAGCCCATCCCTGAAGGTTATCTACGCTTCCGGTTTAATGAAGACTGTGGTTATCAGCAGTGTGGCTACAGGTATGTTTTTTCTTTTTTAAAATTAATTAACAACTTTTTTTGTATTACTCTCACTTGTCTCAATGAATTTGGTCTAAAAATAGTTTTTATTTATTCATTGAATGCACTTAGTTTCACCATTGATCAACGGATAGACTACATGTAAATAACTTCTAGGTTCTCACAAGTAGTAATCTTTCACTTATATCTTTACCGGTTTTCTGTAACTCATCTCATGTCATCGATTCGCCTATTGTAGTGTCCACCAACACTGTACTTTCCGGTGCGAGATCGCCACTCCAATATTTTGGAGCCCCCACGTTTACTAGTTATACAAACTATATGTCTTCTACCGATTTTGTCTTTTCTGATTTGATCACTTAGTCACGAAACTCCGAGTCATTAACTAATTTATTAATTTATTTCTACGCATTTATGGTAGGAAAATAATAAATCTAATTTATCAAAATTTCCAGGGAACATCAAACTCATTTCCACTGCACAAGAAAAGACTGCGGCTATTCTTTCTGCGATAAAACAAGATTTGTACAGCATACAGCCAGACATGAAAGGTACGGATCGATCATTGCCTGTTTCTACTCAATAATTTCTTTGACACGTACTTTGCAATCTTAGAAGATAATTCTAGGTAATAAACGTTATTATAAAAATTAACGTACATTTTAACTCTTCACATCCATTGTATCCACTTTTAAGATTTATAATTTTTTTACAGATTAGACACGTTGATGGGTGGAGATTTCCAACAGTACCGAGCAAACGTATACTGCCAACGACCCGAGTGTCCACATGCTTCTACTTTCGGTAAATATCATATCATATACCATTATTTAAAATGCAGTATTATTTTATTTTCATCAAAAATCGTGTCCGGAGTACTAACTGCAGTTCTTATATTTTCATTCTCCAATTTCCGTGACTATATATTATGTATTTATAATTTTTTCACTTTTTCTGACCCTCATTCCTTCTCTCTTTTAGATTTTTTCTGTATTCTCTTCTTTTTCTAATTCTCGCTCTAATCTTTTCTTCTTCTCTTAATCTTTTCTTTTACTTTACCAATATTTTTTTCGTACGTACTTTTTAAAACCCGAACAACTATGTATAAACATTTATTTTTTACTATTCTGTAAATCTTGTTGTAGGTACAGGTCAAAACAAGGCCTCCCACTTCCACTGCCTTAAGTGCGAGTTCGTGTGCACCGACACCAATAAGGTGGTGGCGCATCGCCGCCAACACCAGAAGCTGGACTCCATACAAGCCGCCGGCTTCGAGAAGTTTCAACCTAGCAAAGGTGAGAATCATTATTTATTTTTATTTTATTTTATTTTATTTTATATTATCTTCATCATTGTCAGCATTATCGTCATCATCGTTATAACTCTCATCAGCATTATCATTGGTTGAATTTGTGTCCACTATTGAGATAGGCTGGTGGATAAGTAGCCTGCCAATCGATGTATGAACATTAATATAATTTTTATTCACTGACATGTTAATGTTATATTTGTCTGCGAGATATAAGCTCAACTTTGTGTAAATGCACAAAGTTATTATAAATACCTAATTAATCGGTCTTTACGTGGTACTTTGAATGTAAGTACTGGAAATCTAAGTCGCTGTGAAGTTCGACAAGTCTTCCACAATGTCACACCTTAATACTTGAAAAAAGTTATAAATCAATTAATCTTATCTCCCCAAAAACACATTGACTTCACTTGCGTAATTTAAACAATTAGATAATTTCTCATTCTTGTCCTCAGGTTGTGGTTACGAGCCTCAATGCATCCACAGCAAAAAACAAACCCACTACCACTGCTTGCAATGCGGTTTCGCTGTGCTCGGTCTCTCTCAGATGACGTCACATAAGTACAAACACCAGGAAGCTAATCTTGGACCTTCTACCAGTGCGACCAACTGACCTATTCTATACCAGCTCAATTTGTGTCTTCGGATTTATCTATAGATGTGACTTTATAGTTTAATGAATACTAGGCCGTCAATAAATGTACTATGAAATTAAATTTGTCTTAATTGGGATTTTTTTCACAAAATCTTGTAATCATTTGCTTACATTTCTATATAATATTTATAACCACTACAAGAGATTTATGATACTACTGTACACAATTGTTAGTAACAGCTATACGGAACAAAATTGGACCTAAGTCCCCTCCCTGCAGGACTCCACGCAATATAATTGTAAAGGTAGTAAAATGCTTGAAGAAAAGTCCCTCAAAAATTGTGCCTTAGACGCAAAATAGTTTCTGACATTAAGTTTTAGGTGGTTGGCGAATTATGTGCCAAATTTTATGAAATTAACAATTATACATTATTGTACATTATTGATAATAATGAATAATGTAGAAAACTTTACGCGATGCATGTATATAATAAAGTATACGTAATTCATTTCTCAAATAACTTTTGCAATGCATTTCTACAACATGATACTTTTTCGAAGCGAAGTGATTTTAGAAATGATTCTTATAAAATAAGTGCATGATATAAGTGTGTATCCTAAATCCTGACCAATGTAGGTGATAGCTAATATAAAAGTATTTATATTTATTACTTCCCCGTGAAAAAGACATTTTTACGAATAGTATTATTAATTTAGGTTTCGTAAAATTATAGAAGGCGATAGCAATTGGGTTAAGAACACCATTTTGTGCCTCGAAGGTGAATTTCGTGACAATACAAGCTGATTTTGGAATAGTTTTCAATTAAAAAATAAAATTATAATACAAATAAAATTTAAAAACTAGCGATACTGTAAGACAAAAATGTTGTTATAAAATGACGCACTATGTCAGAAGCATTTATAAAATCCGAAGAATTAATATATTTTTAATATTATTGAAAACTATTTCAAATAACAATTAGTTTTTACACACAAATTTATATAAAAAAACTATTAAAACTATAAAATGAAAGGAGAAAGCCGTCAATTTTATAAAATGTAAATAAGATTAGATATATATGAAAAACTATATGTTAATAATAAAATCTAATTGTTATACGAATATTGGTATAAAATTTTAATGTATAAAAACAGTAATTATATTGGACTCTGTACAGAAAACGAGTGCTAACATTATGTGATCCATGAGGTAGCCATAAAATGCCATATTATTTCATTATAATGTTTTAAATTAAATAAAGTTCTGCACCATCAGATCAGTATTAGTTACAGTTAATTTTATAACCTTTGCATTCCTGTTTAATTCCCGGCTACATGTATTATATAGTCCATTCCCATTTTAGATTTAGAACAACTTTCGACGAATTGTTTCAAACGTTCTGTTTCGACGAATTCTATAATACTTTTCGACGAACCAACGTTACAGTTCTCCGATTCCTAGCTTGTATCAGTATTTGTTTTAGTTGTAGACCTTTCCTATTGTTCCTACGACTCTATCTCCTATGTAATCTCTAAAAATATGAACCAATTTTTATTTCATATAGAGATATTATTTTCTCATACCTTTTCTCACTTTACGTAGAAGTTCTTTTGTTTAATACGATAAAGTGGCCGTGCCATAAATATTTAGTCATCATTTCATTTTACTTTGTATACTTTTTAATATTAGTGTGTTCATTCAAGGTAGAAAATACATTTACTCTCACACTTATTTTAAACTTTTGTCGTACATAACTATGTTTAACCCTTCTACATACGATATCAGTTCTTTCATTTAAATTATTTCTTTTGTCGCAAACTACTTTCCATGCAATGAAGTGAATATTTCACACAATAATTATTATTGGTTGTTATATTTGTTACGTTATCTAATTTTACGTTCATGTTTTTTATTTCGATTCTTTTACGTTTTCGTCTTTCACAAACTTTAGTTACTCGAGTATTTATGTATTTTAGTATTACGTAGTGTAAATTATTAGTGTTTAAATTAAATTCCTTTACTAAAATGCAGGATTGTGCCTGTACGATTATAGCACATGGATTGTTTATGACACCTGCCGGTAAAATTGTAAGGGTTTTCGTACAAAATTTTTCACGCATTTTGTGAGTAGGTAGTACCTAAACTTTGTAACCGAATGCGTACGAATTATTACTATAGCAGTTTGTTGAGATTAAAATCGATTGGTATGACAAATAGTTTAGTGTTGTTTACCTCATGAGTTTTAGGAATTAAATGAGAATATATAAAGCTCTCGACTTTTCTTTCTTATTCCTTTCCATAAATAAGTAAGATAATAATAATAAGAAATTAAATAGAGGAAACTACTAAGTTTTTTTATTGAAACTTTAAACGAAACAGAAAACTGCTCAAAATTCAAATATTTTTATATTGTGGAAATTACATTTAATATATTTTTTCACTATTTCTAGTTGCAATTCTAATATTTTTATACATATAAAATTATTGGTTGCAATATGCCATTAGGAAAGTATATTCATATTTTTAATAAAGACCTAGATAAGAATACCTACTGGCAAATGTTCAAGAAACACAGCAATAAATTTTAAATTCTCTTAATTTTTAATCGTAGGTAGTATAGAGTGCCTACAAATTGAGGGGTCACAATAGGGCAGGATCCCCTTGCATAGAGAAATATTTTTATCAGCCTCAAAAATAAAAAATTGTAACAAGCAATGTGGCATTTCTAATTTCTTAAGAGCTCCATTGTAATAGTGTCTTGGGAAAAAGTAGATCGACAACTGTAATGTGTCGCTACTAGATGTCGCTAACAGTTGCTATAAAACTGATCGAAAAAGTAGATACATATCACTAATTTCGTGGCTGACGTGTTCAATTTGGCCGTAGTGTAACGGTTAATACAATCAGGGCGCGATTCCCGGAGAGCTGTGGGTTCGAATCCCGCCGGCCTCGGAATTTTTTATATGAAATTATAAATCTATTAGGATATTTCCTTTAAGTGTAAGTTAAAACTTTAATAAAAAATAAAAAAAATGTCCCATGTCACTCTCCAGGTCCTCAAGTACCCGTGCAAAAAATCACGTCGATCCATAGCTCTGTTGCAGCGTTATTGAAGGACAAACCAACAAACAAACACTTTTGTATTTATAATATTAGTAAGAATAGTATGGACTAGCTTTAACCCGCGGCTTCGCTCACGTTAGGTTCGATTTTTTAACCCCCTATTTAACCCTCTTGGGGTTGAAATTTTCCAAAATCCTTTCTTAGCGGATGTCTACGTCCTAACAGCTATCTGTATGCCAAATTTCAGCTCGATCGGTCCAGTGGTTAGAGCTGTGCGTTGATAGATCAGTCAGTCAGTCAGTCAGTCACCTTTGCCTTTTATATATTTAGATTAGTAAGGATTATTCGTAAGAAGATATTCGAGTAAATGAAACGTTTTGTGTACATCTTTATAGGTATTTGCCCTAGCCTCGCTGATCCATCTCAAATTACCACCCCGTACCACAGTCTATCAAGGAAATCCTATTAACTCCCCGTCATCCTGTTCGCCAAACGACTGACGTGACTCAATCGAGTCTGCCTCATTGCATATCTATCTTTCGGATACGTACACACTCGTAGCGGGAATGAAAGACGTAATTTGATTGCTGCAGCGTACATATCACAATCACATCCTCTTTAGCCTCAATAGCCCAACGGTTAAAGGTGCGGACCGAAAACTGTCAGGTCGCAGGTTCGAATCCCACCCGTTGCACTATTGTCGTACCCACTCCTAACACAAGCTTTCCGCTAATTTCGAGGGGATAGTAGGATATTAGTCAACTTCAGGTTGCCTAATATTCTTTAAAAAAAAAATCACATCCCTGGCGCAGTGGTGAGCGCTGTGGTCTTATAACTGGGAGGTCTCGGGTTCGATTCCCGGCGGGGGCAATTTGGGAGTTTATAATTTCTAAATTGTCTCTGGTCTGGACTGGTGGGAGGCTTCAGCCGTGGCTAGTTACCACTCTAACGTCAAAGACGCGCCGCCAAGCGATTTAGCGTTCCGGCACGATGGCGTGTAGAAACCGATTAGGGAGTATAGATTGTACGAGTATAGTATAATTTTCGCTTGCCACCATCGAGGTACGTTTGGTAACTGGAACCTTTTCATTTTTCTTCATTGAATAGATTCAATGAAGAAAAATGAAAAGGTTCCAGTAGTTACTCCCTAATCGAATCGAATGTTAATTTTAGGGATAATAAATTATTCCTTAAATTAATATATTAGGTAATTGTTCTTTATTTT
This sequence comes from Hipparchia sbordonii, assembly GCA_038048805.1. NCBI lineage: Eukaryota > Metazoa > Arthropoda > Insecta > Lepidoptera > Nymphalidae > Hipparchia > Hipparchia sbordonii. The sequence goes on from JBBIWI010000019.1 coordinate 5,589,204, forward strand.
AACATTCTGTTTCCAAAATGTTCTAATAAGACTTAAGATTTTAGCTGTTCATAATCTGACAATAACGTGCAGATGTTTCTGCGAAATACGGTTAGGATACCTATCGAGCGTAATTTAGGTACCCCACCGTAGGTACCTAAATTACGCTTGGCAGCTAATTAGTTGCCGAACTGTTAGTAGGTAGACTTAGTGCCTACGCAATATGAAAAGTTACAGTCTAAAGAGTTAAAATTTCAAGCACCCGTGCTTAATTACTTATTCGCGAATGAGTGGGAGTAGAATAGATGCTATGGCCCAGTGGTTAAGACTCTTCTTTTTTCGGAGGGTCCAGAATTCGATTCCAAGCATTCCTGAATTTTCAGGGTTATGCACATCGAAACCGGAGGTCAAAAAAAACTTCCTCCCGACCGAATCCGGCCACGGCGGCCAATCTCCATTAGTCATCACGCGGGAGATATTATAGTGCACAAGTATGTGCGCAAACACAGGTGCACTCTCTATTCCCTCACTCTCATAGTCCGATGGGAGCCGTAAGCCGTCGGTCCTGCCTCATCTCTCACCGGTCGTGTCGGAAACCAGAGTCGTCTGAGAGTTCTTCGTAATATTTTCAAAGGTGTGCTAAGTCACCAATTCTCCTCAATCCACGCGGACGAAGTCGCGGGCACCAACTAGTTTAATTTTTTTTTTTAAATCAAGGCCGTCCGGTAAATGATATGCAAAAGTACGGTGTGAAAGTCTCATGAAAGAGCCATTCTAGCGCAGAATCGGTGCTAAAAATATTCAACCGATATTTATGGTCAATAAATTGCGATATGTAGGTATAGGCGCTACATAAACTATATACTACGTCGCTGAAAACGTAACATTCCGGGCGAGGGCGTCTGTCCACTGGCTACCTAGACTGTCGGCCGACCACTGTCGATTGAGAAAAAGGATTCTAATTTTTAAGCTATTGCATAGCTTCTATCGCGGGCCAGCGTGGAGACCGAATCCAAAAATTCCGTAACGAAAATAATCTGATACCGGACTCCTCTACGGTGAGCCGCTAGATGGCGTTGATGAAAAATGCTATGCAATAGCTTTACCGCGGCAGTCCCCGAGTGCCACACGTCTTTTTTTTTTAAATAAGGACTAAAGAATGTAAGCCAAGCTGAACTTGACTTACATTCTCTTCTCCCCTCCAAATAAGCGAAAAGCTTGTGCCAGGAGTGGACAATAATACAACCTTTCAGTTTTCAGTACGCACTTTTAACCGTTGAGCTTTTGAGGCTTATGATTCTAAAAACAAAAAAATAAATCGGTTAAAAAGTTGGTTGCAATAGACGATGGGACTGGGATGGTGTGAGCTTCGTTCTAGGTGAGTAGTTGTTCTGGCGTGAAGTACCGCTTGATTTTATGGAAGGCTAGACTAGCTTTTGCCCGCAACTTCTTCACTTCATCCGCGTGGAGTTAAGTGTTAAAAAATCCCGCGGGAACTGTCTGTTTTTTTTTTCAGGGTAAAAGGTAGCCTATGTCAATTTCCAAGTCCTCAACTATACCCATGTAAATATGTGTGAAGGACAAACCAACAATTATTATTTGCATGGTATAGTTGGGGACCTGGAGAATGCTATAGGCTAGGTATAGTAGGGATACCCTCACCCTATAGTAGGTAAGCACTATAAATGTGAAAGTTTGTGAGGATGGATGTATGGATATTTGGATTTATGGATAGATGGGTGTTTGTTACTCCTTGAAAACAACGAATGAACCGATTGGGTCGAAATTTGGAATGGGCATAGCTCATACCCAGGATTAACACGTAGGCTGCATTAATGCCGAAAAATCACAGAGTTCCCGCGGGAATTCAGAACCCTCAATCCACGCGTACGAAGTGGTGGCCATCAGCCATAGTTTTTATAAAAAAAGAAAGAGCTTCGACACACCCATGGATATCAAATGGGTGGTGTGGAAACCGCTTGTCGCCCTGGTCGGCCGCGGTTAAGGATCGATGGGGCGCCTGCGCGCTGCCCGCCGCATTATTGAATGGACCCATTCATGGCGCAACTAGTGCCTTAAGAATGAACCGCCGCGTATAGCTATACCACTATACCACTACATGCAGGGTGGCATTTTGATGGCGCTTTGTTAGGCGAGATATTAAATAGTGCCACCTACTTATAATATGTTCTTACTAGCTTTTGCCCCCGCGACTTCGTCCGCGTGGAATTAGATTTTGGGGTGGAATTTTCAAAAACTGTGACACACGTACTTCTATATTTTTAACTGAAAGCTCAAATACCAACTTTGATGGAAACAGCTTGAAAAATGACGGAGTTTCATATAAACTTCCATCCCCTATTTAAACCCCTTAGGGGTGGAATTTCCAATAATCCTTTCTTAGTGTGCGCCTACGTCATAAAAGGAACCAACTGTAAAAATTTCAAGTTTCTAACTTCAGTAGTTTAGGCTGTGCGTTGATATCTCAGTCAGTCAGTCAGTCAGGACTTTGAATTTTATATATATAGATGATTCTTTATCAACCACTTATCTTTTTTTATTTTATTCGATGACAAAATAGCCCTTGACTGCGATCTCAACTGATGGTAAGTGACAATGCAGTCTAAGATGGTAGCGAGCTAACTTGGAAGGGGTATAGCAATGTAAATTCGACCCATACCCCTAATCGATTTCTACACGCCATCGTGCCGGAACGCTAAATCGCCTGCAGACACGTCTTTGACGGTAAGGTGGTAACTAGCCACGGTCAAAGCCTCCCACCAGACCAGACCAGAGACAATTTAGAAATTATAAATTCCTAAATTGCCCCCGCCGGTAATCGAACCCGAGACCTCCCAGTTATAGCACCACAGCGCTCACCACTGCGCCTGGGAGGTCGTCAAAAATCTGTTCTTATTCCTTATCAACTTTAATTGATGGCTTATTTCGCCAACGCCGAGTAGCGTTTAATCGAGGCATGTTGTTCTGTTAGTTTTTGAATGAAAATCTGTCAAAACGTCAAAATTCGTCGATTGCTTTTTCCTCGCTGATCTTTGCCAATATTTCACCCTGTGTGGCTGGGCCACCTACACATATCTGTACGCCTATACTGTATGTACGTACATAGTGGGCGACGGCCCAAATTCGAAATTGGTTTCGCGATCGACAAGCTCTTATTCGGAAATTCGACGATTTCATTCCATGGTCGAATTTGTAGTGGTTTACTGGGAAAAAACGATTCCGTGTCAGTTAAATCTATTTTTGAATCTTCCTAGTATTAGGTATGAATGCGAAAGTTTGACGACCTCCCTGGCGCAGTGGTGAACGCTGTGGTCTTATAACTGGGAGGTCTCGGGTTTGATTCCCGGCGGGGACAATTTAGGAATTTATAATTACTAAATTGTCTCTGGTCTGGTCTGGTGGGAGGCTTTGGCCGTGGCTAGTTACCACACTGCCGTCAAAGATGGGTCGAATTTACACTGCTATACCCCTTCCAAGTTAGCCCGCTACCATCTTAGACTGCATCGTCACTTACCATCAGGTAAGATCGCAGTCAAGGGCTATCTTGTCATCGAATAAAAAAAAATTATGTGTGTTTGTTGATTTGTTCTTCAATCACGCTGCACCAAAGAGAGCTATAGATCAACGTGACTTTGCACGAGTACAGTTTACCTTGAGAGTGACACAGGCTATTTTAAATCCCAGAAAATCAGAGAGTTTCATCAAAACAAAGAGATTTAAAATTAAATCCACGCGGAAACTTTTTTCGGATTTTCCGTGTGAAGTTCCATTTGATTTTTCGGGTGGCGTAGATAGGTACCTATAATATGCCCCGCGTGGATTTAGGACGAACACTTTAATTTTCCGGGATAAAAGTAGCGTATGTCACTTTTCTAGGACCTATAAGACTATAAGAGTGAGGGAATAGAGAGTGCACCTGTGTTTGCGCACACACTAACTGTGCACTGTAATATCTCCCGCGCCGGTGGCTAATCTCAAAGGAGGTTGGTCGCCGTGACGGGATTCGGTCGGAACGACATAATCTATCATTTATCTTATTATTTTTAAAAATGTTTACAAAAATACATAACATAAATATTAAAACACTATCAAAAATAATATAATCATCAATCATCAATCATCAAAAATAATGAATGGATCCCACTTGCTGTGATGTAGAACCCAAGCAGCCAGTGGTCAGGGCTCCAGTGAGGAACCTCTTACCAATGCGTGCCGTCTCAAGGAGTACCGCCTTCTGTATCCTGCCCTTGATCCAAGTATTAAGCGAAAGTTTCTTAATATTATTAATATATAATATCTATCCTATTATAAAATAAAAAACTCAAGGCAATATTGTTAATTAAAGCGAAGTCTGTACTGAGACCATACGTTGAGTGCAATCATCGTTATTTATTGCGAGCTGCGATATTGGCTTTGCGGTAATAGATGATCGTAGACATAGTCGAAGAGCTTATGACCATTTTTCTTGAGTTAGCTTTCAACATTCTAACTATTTATAAAAAAAAAACTATTTATTTCAGACCGTAGGCTCATAATGTTAGTGTATTGTACATTTCTTAGAAACTATGTTAATATTATTCTCAGATTTCATAATTTAATTTAAATACTTGCCACGACATACTGAGGCACTAGCTACGTGTACACTGTACATGGGTGTGCACAAGTATGTGCACACACAGGTGCACTCTATATTCCCTCACTCTCATAGTCCTATGGAAGGGAAATCCGACACAACCGGAGAGAGTTCAGGCGCGGGCTTTACGTGCACTCCGAGGCAAGGGAGTGACTCACCGCTAACTTCCTAGTACCTACCTACTGACAATTTCTTGACAGAAAAACTCAATACATTTTTTTGGTCCTACCCGGGAATCGAACCCAGGACCTCGATATACGCAGCCGAACTTTATAACCACTAGACTAACGAGCCAGTCAAACTCGGTATAGCCTAACTCAGTATAGTTCTTTCAATTCACGAGGACGCGTGAGCTTTACTTGTGGTTACGCTTACGTCGTGTACATGCACATTGCGTAAGTGTGCGTGCCTGTCAGGAGCCTAGGTGGGAGCGGTCAAGTGCGAGCAAGCTCTCACTCCCACTTATACAGATACGACACACACACAACCATGAGCCACGCGCCGTCGTGAATTGCAAGAACTATAACTGACGGTCTCTTAGCCTATAATGTCCACAATAGCGACATTATTGCCATCAACAAAATAAACTCTCTATTTCCAACTCGTAGTACAAAACTGTTTTTTATTATGTATGCTCCTCATAGAGGCGAAGTTATGAACGCGTAGGATTTATTTATTTATGGCTTCGATCAAGTACTTACGTACGTACGGAGTCCTACGCAAAATCTAATAATTGAAAAAGTTTCATCATCATCTATCCATCTTAACCCATCGCTGGCTCCCTACTGGTACAGATTTGCTCTCGAGTGACAAGGTGAATGAATGAGAAGGTATTAGGCCAGGTATGGATTGAATGAGAAGGTTAGACCAGGTATGGATGAATGAATGAGAAGGTATTAGGCCAGGTGAAACAAAAAAATAATTTTCCAAATCAGTCCAGGCGTCTTCGAGTAATCGGGGAACGTACATAATTAAAAAGATTCCGACGAATTAAAATTAACTATTGCGCTTCTGAACGTTATTGATCAAGTCAGTTAATTTGGTTTCATTTCATCCATTAGATATCTCTATTAAATAGCTATTTATGGCTTCATAACGATGTTAGAGTACACAAGATTTATGAAACTCGAGTCAAAGGATTTTGCGATGTTATATTCAAACGAGGCTATTATATATTCATAATGGAACCGGGGAGAAATCTAGATGAAATTGTCTTTGTACTGAATGCAATAAAGTCTGATATTATGACTGACTGTGAATATGCTTTGAATTACCAATGAGATCTAGGTAAGTAATAAATCTCTTTAAGATTTGTTAGATATATATTTTTCTAAAAAAATATTCCATAACAAAATGGAAAAATCTTTTTTCCACGTACTTCGACAGTGTTCCCACTTAACTACAATATAGGGTTATTCAAGGGGCGAACCAATAAGTTCCTGAAAAGCCGGCAACGCATTGGTGTTGCCTCTGGTACTACAAGTGTTCATGGGCGGCGGTAATCACTTTACATCAGGTGACCAGCTCGTTTTCCCGCTATTCATAAATTAAAAAAAAAAGAATGGAGACTTATGCTGAGATCTATAGAACGTGCTCTAGCTCAACTCAGACCTAAGATAGAGGTTAAAACGAGACACAAGTATGCTCTAAAATAAATCTGTCTCATTTTAACTCTGTCTTGACTCTGAGCTGAGTGAGTGTGGGCTATAGATTTCAGCTTTAGTCGACGGTCCCGTCCTAGGTTAAGTTTTAGATCCTAGTCTTCTTACTAACACGGGCCTAAATAGAAACGATGAAACCGATGCGCGACGCTGGCCCGACTTCAACATACGTGTGCGAACTAAAATTATTTTATACTTTTAAGTGGTGTTTGAAGTCGGTTTTTTTTTAAATATTTTTTATATTATTATTATTTTTCTTTATTATTACTAACACACCGTGATCCTAGTTGGTCGAAATTAAATATTTTTATTTATCTTTGAACTTTAAACTAATTTAAAGTATCTTTAACCTTTCAAATATAGTAATATTACAATTCTGGGTAAAGGTACATACAATTTATACAAATTACACCCACGATGTGAAAGGTTTCATTTCCGAATTTGCGTGGGAAAGTCAGCCGCATAAACGAAATGATTTTGTCAATACCTTACTCAGAAGTATCTTCATTTCTGAATAACCTGTATCACGACTGAAACATGTAGGCTTCAATACTACGAATAAATAATTATTTATTCGTAGCTTCAATATTACACGCGTAGATTTAGGATTGGTAGGTAGCTGCTACGGCGTAGCGACTGCCAATGTCTCAGTTACACACGGAAAGTTTTTTCGAATGTGAGCCGCAAGAAATAGTTTGCGATTATCCTATGCGAAAACTATTCAATATTCATACTATATTAAACTTACATCTATCATTTATTTTCGCACACATTTACATATGTATATTATTATAACAAAATAATTTCTAAAACTAGTTTTAGAACGAAGTCGCGGGATTTAGTTTTTAATAATCCCGTGGGAACGCTTTGATCTTCCAAATTAATAAATAGCCTTCGGTTCGGTTCTTGTTCGGTTCTCGTCGGGTGACCGCCCTCGACCACCGACTTACCACATCACATTGTTCGCCCGCGCTATTTTTTCTTTTTGCCCGGCTTCTAAGAGTCGTACCGAGATATTAAATAGCCTATAACCTTCCTCAAGAATTGGGCTATCAGATACATAAAGAATTTTTCAAATCCGACTGATAGTTCCAGAGATTAGCGCGTTCAAACAAACAAACTCTTGCACTTTATTATATTATATTAAGCATAGATAAAACACTGTTAAAGAAGTTACTATTATAAAAAGAAAGAAAAGAAGGAAAAGAAAGGAGAATCTATAAAAAGTTATTATATTTTTCGCACGATTGAGCTAACATGTAAGCGTTCTCTTTGTTCATTCGTGTTTCAGTATTTGAATTGCACGGGCTTCGCAGGGCTAGGTATTATAGGGTTAGTATAAGTTTAATTCTATTGATCGTATTTGTATTCGATGACGTAAACGTAAAAGTAAAATGCACCTCAATATTATTGTTTTAAAGTCACAAATTCAGTTCACTCGATTTTCATTTGGAGCGTATTCGTATACGTAAATGTCTAGAATATAGTGATTCTATAGCCTTCTAATTTGGGTGCACAAATAAAAGACTTGGTCTCTGGTTAACTTATAATGAAACTTTTACAGTTTGATAATGGTAAGTTGCACGACAAGACATGCGGTACAGACGACACCTCTTGTCCAAGTCATAAAATAAACTAAAATTTAGAACTCACCAACCCGGGTGATGGCTAATAGACGAGTGAATTGCAGCGCATGTCCAGAACGATAGTTCTTAAAATTACACTTTTTTAAATAACGTCGAACACATGGAAATATAATAGCCAGTCATCTCGATGAAATAAAACCTCAGCCGTTAAACCTCCTTGGACGTCAGAGTCCACAAATGAATAAGAATGCATATACGAAATTGAGCTTTACGCCAATGAGGTTATGTTTCAATTTACTTTGACGCCAATGTCAACGAGTACGAATACGATGAATCGAATTAAATCTTATACTAACCCTACGGTAATACAACTCAGTGAAGTGTGTACAGAGTATCTGGTTCCTTTCAGTTGAATTTCACGGTACTCTGAATAGATACAGAAATGGCATCGGATATCTGTCGATTGAAAAGCGTAGGTCAGTTGTAAACTTGTAAGCACGGTCTGTTACTATACACGGTGAAATTTTATTCCCCGTAAACCCTGAAGGAGGTGAATGTGCTCATGAAACTTAACAACTTTCAGGAACAGCCAGAACAAGGAACATAGGTCGAAATATAAAAAAAAAATTGGACCCTCCATACAAAATTGACGATTAGCTGATTGATTTATTCTGGGAGGTCCAAAATTTTGAAAAGAGCAACTGCTGAGTTTCTTGCCGGCTCTTCTCAGCAGAATCTGCATTCCGGACCGGTGGTAGATTTATGACGTGTCATAAGAGTTACAAGTTGGCCACCAGGAAATAAATAAATTTTAAATTTTAATTTGAATTTGGATATTTTTCTTCACCCTTGAAGCATATGATATTTTACAAAACGCACATAACTTCGAAAGGTCAGAGGCCAGTATAAATCATAAATAGTATTAATCTATTTGTAATTTAACTCCTATAAAGCGATAAATCGTGTTGTCGTAGTTTCCAAATCTAAAATTATCCAACAATACAGCAAACGCCGACGCAACTACTAACTAAACTCACCAATAAACTAAGGGCTTTGAATTTAATTGAACAATAGATTTGAACAACACAGCTTAGCAATAATGTATATATATAAAATTCAAAGTCCTGACTGACTGACTGACTGAGATATCAACGCACAGCCTAAACTACTGAAGTTAGAAACTTGAAATTTTTACAGTTGGTTCCTTTTATGACGTAGGCGCACACTAAGAAAGGATTATTGGAAATTCCACCCCTAAGGGGTTTAAATAGGGGATGGAAGTTTATATGAGACTCCGTCATTTTTCAAGCTGTTTCCATCAAAGTTGGTATTAGAGCTTTCAGTTAAAAATAAAGAAGTACATGTGTCACAGTTTTTGAAAATTCCACCCCAAAATCTAATTCCACGCGGACGAAGTCGCGGGGGCAAAAGCTAGTTGAACAATAGATTTGAACAACACAGCTTAGCAATAATAAAGTTAAAAAACGGCAATAATAAAGTTTAAAAAAAATTTTGTCTGGTGTGGCCGTGGCTAGTTACCACCCTGCCATAAAAGACGTGCTGCCAAACTATTTAGCGTTCCAGCGCGATGGCGGGTAGAAACCGATTAGGGGTATGGGTTGAATCTACACTGCCACACCCCTTCCAAGTTAGCCCGTTACCATATTAGACTGCATCGTCACTTACCATCACGTGAGATCGCAGTCAAGGGCTCTCTTGTCTACAAATATAAAAAAAATCTATTACAATATATCCCAACTAGCTGTTGCCCGCGACTTCGTTCGCGTGGATTAAGGTTTTTTGATTCACGCGGGATCTCTCTTATTTTCTGGGATGAAAAGTGTCTATGTGCTATTCCAGACTATAATCTCTCTGTGCCAAATTTCAGCATAATCGGTTCAGTCGTTGCAACGTGATTGAGTAACAAACATACACACTTTCACATTTATATACCAAGGTATGCTATACAGTATACATAGCAGAATAGTAAGTCTGAAATGCGCTTATATTTTGGCCAACTGTATGGTAGCTAAACTGTTGTACGTTTCGGCCGAAACTCAATAAAACTCAAATAAATAGGACACGAAACATCCAAAACTCCTCAAATCAACTCATCTGAGTTAGACGTGAAATTCGTGTCAGTCTACGATTTGAGTTAAACCTAGTTTATAGTTTGTTAGTTGAAATCTGGTTGAAATTAGATATTGCATAATATGCCAGTAACCAACCTCATCTTCCCTTATTTATTCGTATTTATTTATTTATTTATTTTATTCTTTATTTGCACCAAAACAACAACACAGAAAAAATATACATTAAAAGAAACAAAAGGTATGACACAAAAGGCGGCCTTATCGCTTAGTAGCGATCTCTACCAGGCAACCTTAGGAATAGGAAAGTTTAAGAAAGAAATGCGTTGCAGGCTGCGTTCGAACATTACAATCAGATTACAATTAATACATTTTACTTATGAATTATTCGAATATATTTATTCGAAGCGCCTTTCTCCAACACCACGTGTTGGAGAAAGATGCTTCGAATACAGATCAATCCTGGAGTAGCTTCGTGTTGACGTCAGACTTACCACCTGTGACTCAACTCATACTTAAGATAGAGTTAAAGGGAGACACAAATATCTTCTTCTCTTCTTTGTCAACTTATAGACGTCCACTGCTAGACATAAGTCTCTTGCATGGACCTCCACAGGCCTCGGCCTTGAACCGCCTGAATCCAGCGGCTCCCGGCGACTCGTTTGATGTCGTCGGTCCACCTTGTGTGGTTTTGCCAACACCGCTTCTGTAAACACAAATATGCTCACATAAATCTGTCCCGTTTTAACTCTGTCTTGAGTCTGAGCTGAGTGAGAGTGCGGTCTATAGATTTCAGCCTTAGTCTTACAAAAGGGGAGTCCCAGATTCGATTCCCAGCGGGGGCAATTTGTGAAGACCTGTATCATACCTCCACCGCATCATAAATAAAGTGAAACCGCTTAAACTATCAAAAGTGTTCGCATTCCGCTTTTTGAACCGCTTTAAAGGTTAAAACTGCGACAGTATTATAGTAAGTGGGAGGTTAGCTAAAGTTTGCTTGTTCGAGTTCATAACGTTCTGAGCCCACTTTCCTTTTAGCGGATAACGCAAAGGTCAACTGAATTACAATGAGGGTTAACAATGGGCCACGCGTGTAAGAAAATGTCAAGATATTCTTAAATAAGACCGCGTGCTATTTTTAAGGGCACGATCTTCGGCCGCAGTACCTTGCGAACTATTGAAGTGAGGTGCACGAGCCACTTTATTATAAAGAAAGTAAAACAGTCATGATAAAAAAAAAACTTTTTTAGAAAAAAATTAACGGTAAAATATTCTTCTAAAAGCTTTTTCCTATTTTTTGAATTTTATTTTTTTTAGTTTAACTTTAATCTAATATATAAAAATGAATCGCTTAATGTGTTGGTAAGCGCATCACGCGTGAACGGCTGGACCGATTTCGCTAATTCTTTTTTTATTGTGTTTGTTATTGTTAGGAGAAGGTTCTTATGAAAGAAAAAATTAAGAAAATTGCGCGGAAAATTAGAAAATTTAAGAAATATTAACCACGATATTAAATTATTTCTAATGTAACCGCTTCTACAATTCAAACTTTTTTGATGTAACCTTATGGCGTTTGACATAACATTGACAGAATGCGTGCTGCCAATTTCGTCAAAGAGTTTCAATATTCATAGTTAAGACAGGACAACGTCTGTCGGGTCCGCTAGTATACTCCCAAGTAACAATTTCTTGTCCTATAGCAGCCCATAGAACGTTTCCTCTAACACCACTTAAGCACTGTAAAAGCAATAAGAAGGTCGTATAACGCTGATTTGGCGCAGTTATATCTCTATTTAGAGACATAGCGAAACTATAGCAGTTGTGCTTGGGACTTTTTTTTTCTATAAATTTGATATATTGGTGCCTTGTATGACAATTTGTTGACATACGAGGCACAATAAAGCTTTTATAGTTCTTTTTTATTCTGTAGCAGCGTTCGTAATTCCATTATAGTGCTATTATACTCTATAGAAAAGTACGTGATTCTTTTACTACGCTTTTCATTTTAATTTTTCACGGCAAGGTAGTCTACGTGTGTTTATACAAAAACAAAAAAATAAAAGGGATAAGGATTCCATCTTGGTGAATTTAATGTCATCTTTTATTTAGACATGGATAAATTCGACCAATACTATAAAAACCACTTGGAACCAAAGTTTTACTGATAGAATAGCATTAGTTTTACTTATTATTTTCAATGCGCCCTAAATTAATTGAGTTTTTTAATTAAAATATTAATAAAAATAAATAAAATTAACCGTAGTTTCTGCTACACAGCCAAAAAGCTAATTTGGTTCTCTTTTAGGTTAACTATAGCACAAGTGACAAAAAATCTGCCGCCATTGACGTAAAATTAGGGTTCCTTATGACTAGTCTTGTCCCACATACTTAATTTTTGAATACATTTTTGTATCCAAGGAAGAAATAAAATAGGTAGGTAGGTAATCGTTGCTCATGATTGGTTTTCTTTCTCAGGTACTTATAATAAATATGCCCCTAGTAATGGATATTGATAAATTTCTAAAATTTGTTCTATAAAGGAAATAAAGGAATTAGCTATATATCGCTGTTGTCTTAAAACAGAAGAACCAAAACCATAATAGAAAACTTTGGTCATGTAATAGAGTCATGGTGACTTCTTCTTCAATGAGACTATAATAAACCCAACAAAGATAATTAAAACACTTTTTATTGTTATAAAAATGTCCCGAAAATCGTTTATAAAGCAAAACCGCTCTATAACAGTGTTGTTATGAGTAATTATGTACCATGTACTATAGCAGTGTTTTGTGGGACCACAATAGCGTCAAATTATTGTATTGTTGTGTCCTTCATCACTGCTAAAACGCCATACTTATAGCAGTTACCAGGAAAACTTTATAGTACTAATGGGGTACATAATAGTGAATTCAAACGCTGTTATACATTAATATAGCGCTATATTGTCTAAATTCGAGGTTTTTATAGAACTTGCCTATAACGGCTCTACAAAACGGTTTTGTAAACCTTTGCATCCCCTGCTAAAAGGATAGTTTGGCTATATAAGCTTATAGAGCAAAAAAGTCATAGCAAATGCTTTTATATAACGGGTGGTTATCGCTACAACCTTTACACGATGTTAACTCAACCTTTTCGTGATGAATTCTTAAATTATAGTACCAAAATGTTACTTGGGCTATAAATAAAACCTGAAAAACAATTAAAAACTACACTGTTTTCGGAATATTATTTGATCGAATGAAGTTCAAAATATGGACTTTTGAACGGTAAAATAATTTAGAACGTGTATTAAACTACAACATATATTTTTAACCTATCAAAACAAAGAATATTTGATTGTTTACTATTGAATCAAAAACAGGCTGTTTTCGGAGATCCTGCCGTTAAGTACGGTGTTTCTTAGGATTTTTCCGTTGGGGAACCTTTTTAACCGAATTCGATGCAACTAAGACAAGGCTATGTGATTATGATGTGACAAGGTTATGTGTGCGTCATAGTGAATCTTCAGATGCAGATTTGATTTTTACAGCAGTAGATCAAGTCTTATTTATCCGAGGAAAATAACATGCAAAAATTGCATCATAATTCCAAGGGATGATACTGAGTAGAAACATAAAATAATAAAAATTTCGACAAAAAAAAATCGCGAAGTTAGGTCTAATTTTTAACCAATTTGCATTTATTTTCAAATTGTTGCATATTTCAGAGCCAAAGTTTTTATATAAAACTCCCATACATATTAACAAGAGAAGGACCTTTGTAATTTTTTATTTGTTTTACATAAATAGCAAAAGATTTACAGGAGGAGGATTTTATTTTTAACCCACGAAAAAAGGAGGTTTTCAATTTCATCGCGCATATTTTTTTTTATGTATGACCACGCATAACTTTTCGTAGAGTCGTCCGATTTTGATGCGGGTGTCTTTAAATCAAGAGTGAATAGACATCTTCTAGGCAAGCGCGCACCATCTTAGACTGCATCTTCACTTACCATCAGGTGCGATCGCAGTCAAGCGCTAGTCTATGGAATATAAACAGAGAAGCCGAAAACAACAGAACGGAGAATTCGGTGTACAATAAAGTGTATTCAATTCATTTCAACGGAGAACCCCAGGGAACCCTTTGAATAAAAAGAATCGTTGAAGAAAATAGAACTAAAACCTTTTTGAAGAATAATATGTTGTTCAGTAAACGTTAAGGAGTGGAGGGGCTGCTTATCGGGAAGCGAGACGCGATTACTAATGCTGTTCAGAAAGGGCCAAGGGGCCCTTCAGGGAACTTTATGGCTGATATAAAGAGAAGTTATTTTTAACACGTTTTCGACCAACATAGTTTCTATTAGTATCTATACATACATTCAACTTCCGCCCGCGACTTCGTCCGCGTGGATTAAGGTTTTTTAATTCCCGTAGGGACTTTAATTTTCCGGAATAAAATCTATAAAAAAAAATAAAAAAAAAAAACTAATATATAAAGCTGAAGTAAGCGTCAAGATGACTGACCAAAGTGACCGATCAGCGTCAAATTTTTCCAGCATTAAGTACCTATTTAGTACTATTTAATACCTTTGTTTAAATATTTGGTACCTCAAAGAGTTTGTTTGTTTGTTTGCATCAGTGAAAAATGTTGCGAAAACGGGGAAAATTATCCATATTCAAAATATATTCTTTTAAAAACTTCTTTATCGCGATCATATTAACGGAAATTGACGCGGACGAAGTCACGTGCAACAGCTAGTTTGAAATAAAGTTTGAAAAAAATTCCTTGAAAAAAGACTCTGTATAATACATTCAAATGAAATATTCAATTTTAAAAATCTAAAACACGACTGCGAAATAAAAAAAAGACGTGTGGCACTCGGGGACTGCCGCGGTAAAGCTATTGCATAGCATTTTTACCAACGCCATCTAGCGGCTCACCGTAGAGGAGTCCCGTGTCAGGTTATTTTCGTTACGGAATTTCTGGATTCGGTCTCCACGCTGGCCCGCGATAGAAGCTATGCAAACTTCTTAATCGCGATTATAATAACGGAAATTGACGAGGACGAAGTCGCGTGCAACACCATTTTTGAAATAAAATTTGAAGAAAATTCCTTGAAAAAAGACTCTGTATAATACGTTCAAATAAAATATTAAATTTTAAAAATCTAAAACACGACTGCGAAATAAAAAAAAGACGTGTGGCACTCGGGGACTGCCGCGGCAAAAAGATGATCTTTGGCCGCGGTAAAGCTATTGCATAGCATTTTTATCAACGCCATCTAGCGGCTCACCGTAGAGGAGTCCCGTGTCAGGTTATTTTCGTTACGGAATTTCTGGATTCGGTCTCCACGCTGGCCCGCGATAGAAGCTATGCAATAGCTTAAAACTGAAAAGGTTCTGTTATATTGTTTTATACAAAATGTCTATTATGTTAATGCGTGTGTGTCTTTCGGCTTTCCTATTAGCATAAAACAATTAGGTTGTTTTTCAAAGAATTCCCCTGTTTTTGAAGTTTTATTAATAGGCCCGTCGCGTTTGACGGGCGCAGTATTGTTTGTTGATTCCAAATGTAAATTGCTCTCTCGCCTACAGTACTGACCTTAGCCCACGCGAACCAAATGTAATAAACTTTTTGTAGGTATGTAGGTATACCAAACATGTTGATAAAAGGATGAAATGAAACAAACAAACCCGTATGATGTTCGAACCTTATTAATATTAGGTTTTTTTTTATTGAATGACAAGATAGTCCTTGACTGCGATCTCATCTGATGGTAAGTGACGATGGAGTCTAAGATAGTAGCGGGCTATAGAGTATGGCGGTGTACAATCAACACCCCTAATCTGTCACTGTTTCTACATGTCATCGTACCGGAACGCTAAATCGCTTGGCGATTTAGCATTCCGGTAACGTCTTTAACGGTACTAGAGTGGTAAGTAGCTACGGCCAAAGCCTCCCAACAGATTTTTGCCTTTTACTATTTATTTGTATATTCACTAATTTTCATTAAAATCATCATCAAATAAATAAATCATTGTGTGTGTAATGCTAATGTTAGTATGTGTATAATTAAAAAATATATTTATTTATTCATTATTTATTTAACGGTTGTGTGTGTTCTTAAATTTTTCACGTAAACGTGCACGCTTAAAATTAGGTAAGTATTTGAAAAACTATATATCCTATTAATATGCTTATCCTATTAATATTATAAATGCAAAAGTTTGTATGTTGGTTACTCAATCACGTCGCAACGACTGAACCGATTTGGCACAGAGATAGATTATAGCCTGGAATAGGACATAGGCTACTTTTTATCCCGGAAAATAAGAGAGTTCCCGCGAGAATAAAAAGCCTTAATCCACGCGGACGAAGTCGCGGGTATCATCTAGTCATCTAGTATAGAATATATTCGACATCTATAAATAATTATGTCTCAAGGTACACAATATGTTTGCAAAGTTTAATATCAAAACGACTATTTGACTACTTAAGTTTCTAAATTAAATCAAAATTACGTAAGTGTGGAAACTGGTGTCAACTCGAGCTTATGGGAGACACGATCCAATTAATAACTCCACCAGTTCCATCAATAATCAGTAATTTATTCCATTTTCCATTTCCTCAGTCCTTACCTCATAAGTTAGTGAAATGATGTTAGTCATAGAGTAATGATGAAAGCTAAAATACCTTAACATTGTCAAAAGATGGTGGTGCAATTGAGTCCTTAAATGCTTTCTAATTCTTATTATAGTACTATAAATGCGAAAGTGTTTGTTGGTTTGTCCGTCAATCACGCTGTAGAGCTACGAATCGACGTGATTTTTTACGTGGTTATAGTTGGAGACCTGAAGAGTGAGATAGGCTTTTTGTCCCGGAAAATCAAAGAGCTCCAGCGGGATTTTAAAAATTAAATCGACACGGACGAAGTCGTGGACATGAGCTAGTTCAACATTAATTCAACTCTCGTTGTATCAGTAACGTGTTAATGGAGCTGCCCTGCCTTCAACAAAGGCTATTCAGTGTCGCCAAAATCCTAATTGCCCGTTTATAATATTAGGAATGTTATCTTTTATAGTGACGTGGAAACCACCAAGGCCTACAAATTCCCTTCAAGAGCCTACTACGTGAACGGGCTCCCTTACCTCTCAGTCTTCCACCTCTTTTCCTCTTACAGTAATCGTGTATCTACGTCTCTTTCAGATAGACACCCACTCAAGCTCACTCCTACGTGAAATCGCTTCAGCCCCGTTTCAGCCCACAGTATCACCCTAGCAGTGGTGCGAGACGCATGTCTGGTAACGGAAACTGACAATAAATTCGGATCGAATTTTATTCGGGCATGTCTATTTGACGCCGTATATACAGGACTTTTGACAATAAATTGAACGTCCGTTGTTATTTGATTTTTGCGCGTAACTTTGGACGTGGGAGTTAGAATTTTTGGAGATTCTGTGGCACAAGGTGGCGCTAGTGCGAACCAACAGGTGAGCTTTCATTGAGTAAAATTTTCAGCTTTCAATTTTCGTACGAGTACTTTTTTAGGTAGAGCGGAACCACCGATTGATTCTTATTTTCTTTGATATTTTTCTGATCAGTTTTTTTTTCTGTTGACCCTGAGCACCAAAATGGTGCTCTATACAATTACAATCTAGCCTAACTTAGTTGACTAATTAGCAATTTTAATTTAACCTAAACTTCTAAATTCTGATTAGTACAACAATTTTATTCGTATTAATTAATACAATAATACTTTTAAATAATGGACTGTGAATATATAATCATATTATACTTCAAGAAATTATTTAGGTAGGTAGGTATATATAATAAATGAAATTAATTTTTCGGTTCGTTGTAGGTACTTTTAATTGCTTATTTATTTCAACGAAAATAGTAATTTGAAAAATTCAGTGTCTTAAGTATACTTACATGTATTTTTTTAGTTTATAGTTTTAATTTTAAAATATGTGATTTCCTTTGATTATTTGATTTTTAAAGTGACCCAAAGTAAATAGGAGAACAAAGGAAGAAGGCGGAAATAGAAATACTTATTTCTATTTGAAACCTAATTTGCAGTGGGAGAGGTTAAAAAAGAAAATATTTTTTAAATTACTTTGACAAAAAAAATTGAATTTTGAACTTGCAGCCCTCCGGTCAATCTTATCAGATTAAACAATTAATCTTAAAATATCAAGAAAATATTTGAAGTACTAGCGATGTATATTACGTCTTGTGAAATATTCATGATAATCACCGGTTGCAATTTTCACCCGACTTCCAAAAAGGAGGAGGTTATCAATTCGGCCGGTATCTTTTTTTTTTAATTGCCCTAAGAGCCAAACGGTTAAAGGTCTGAAACCTGAAAGGTCGACTGTTCAATTCTCACGTGTTGCATTATTGTGGGACCCTCCTAACACCAGTGTTACGCATATTTGGAGGGGAAAGAGGAATATAAGTCAAAGCTAAGAGGGTAAAATAGGGGTTTGAAAAATCGAACTTAACGTAAGCGATGCCGCGGGCAAAAGTTTGTATTTTATAATAGGTAAGTAAGCCCTATATTTTTATTTAACACCTTAATATATTTCGCGAAATATCAACGAAATATCTAGGTACATCTCTACTCTAATGTTAACGACTTATAGGTATGTATTGAATAACATTCATAAGCTAATCAAAATATAAAGATATTGAATTGGATAAGTACCTATGTGTGCATGCTTCGGGTTCTTTAGATAGATTTAATAAAAACAACGTATGGAAAAATTATTTAAATTAATTAATTTTTAATTATTTAATCTTCATTCTTATATTAAAAAATTAAATTCAAAATTAAAATTAATTCATGTTAGTCTTTTATGTTTTTTTATAACTCAAGACTCTACCAACAAGTCAATATTCTTTAAAATACGTTTCATATTATCATTATTAATTTGAAGAATTAAAAAAAATGTATAATGTTTGAAATATAATATACAGGATGTTGATTTTTACAAATATCAATCAAATATTTGCGCGGATTATTCCTGAAAGGCCCTTTTTATATTCCTACTTAATTATATTTTATTTATAAATGATTTTCTTTCCGAAGCCTTGGAATTTACGTCAAACAAATTCTTTTAATAAATCGCTTCTTACCTATAGTATTAGCGGTGTTCTACTGGTAGTATCAAGGGTAATTTTTTTTACTACCAACGTTTAATACGCAACAATTATATTTTCAACGTTTTTAAACGACGTACGATATAATAAAATTAATTAAAAATTATTTTTACAAAACCGATTTCAAACGCAACAACTACAAAGTACCTAAATCAATTGTGCCTGTAAAATTTGAAGAGTTCCTCGATTTCTCCAGGATCCCATCATCAGATCCTGACCTAATGACAATGGGACCACCTGGGAGGTATGCCCTTTCAAACAAAAAAAGAATTTTCCAAATTCGAGGATATCATCGTCATGTAATTGGATATTTATCTAAATATATAAAGGAAAAGGTGACTGACTGATCTATCAACGCACAGATCAAACCACTGAATGGATCAGGCTGAAATTTTGCATGTAGATAGCTATTATAACTTAGGGATTCGCTAAGAAAGAATTTTTGAAAAATCGAACTTAACGTGAGCGAAGCCGCGGGCATAAGCTCGTTTATAATATTACACGATGCCAGCAAAAATATATCCTCTACCAAGTTATAAATGCTGTTTCGGAACTTTCGGAATTTTCGGAAACTCTGGGTGATGGCACCGATTTTGGGCTGCAAATAGGTAGAGTTGGTAATTTTGTCTACGTATATTTAGGCTTTACTTTAAAACCCCTATAAATACCAAGACCTATCTAAAAATACCTAGATACTTAATGCATTTGAAGCTTTCTATTTCGATTTCAGATGGAATCACTCATCGAATTCCAATTAATATTATTGATATTGAACCCACAGTACTACAGCACAAAATTAATAACATGTTATTAATTTCGAATTCATTAGTACTAATATAATAATTGTTTCATTAGTATATATTCCAATTTATTACTCGATACGACAGACCTAAAACTTGGTTCACTAAACATAATATAAAACTTAATAATGTTACTCGTATTTAGCTTCCAGCTTTCCCTCGCGACTTTATCCGTGAGGATTAATGTTCTTAAAAATCCCCGGAAACCCTCTGTTTTTCCGGGATAAAAGCTAGCTTATGTCACTTTCCAAGACCTCAACTATCCCTTGCGAAAAATCACATCGATCCATTACTCCGTTGCTGCTTGATTGAAGGACAAACAAACAAACACACTTTCACATAATACTAGCAAGGATTACCTACGTTGTGCGTAATAACTTGTTCTTTAAGAATTAATATTCAATTATGTACTTCTAAAGGGATCGAACTTCGGACCTCCAGAAGAGGATTTTTCTTAATTACACTTGACTATAATAAATAAATAATCAATACTGGAAAGCACTGATGAAGTTGGAGTGCGCTTGCCTAGAAGATGCTTATTCACTTATATGTACTCAAATTATAAGTGACAGGACGGATGCTGGTAGGGTGTTCCACATCTTAGCGGTTCGCTTCAGAAACGTTGAACTAAAGCGTTTCGCTCGAGTAGGATAGATTCCAAAATCTATTTATCTGTAGCGGCCACCTCCACTATTTAAGCTACCATTTGTTTTTGGAATCAGTTCCTAAAGGTACCTTCTGGCGACAGATATATGTACACCAGCTCGCTACGACTCCAAAAAATTCAAAGTTATTTATTTCATTTACCCCAAGTGACAGGTCACTCTACCACAGGTTCGGAAAGCAGTTTCTGTGGAGAAGAGCCGACAAAAAACTTAGACTTGTCTGATTTCATCGGTCTACTTAGTGGGGGGTCTGCCACCTTCCACTTACTGGTGCGGGGTCGCCATTCCAACACTTTGGGACCCCATAGACCCAGTTCTTTTTACTATGTGCCCCGCCCATTTCCACTTCAGCTTCGCAACTGCGCAACTGAGTGACCTATGAAACAAGGTTTCAGAATCAAGGTTTTTATACATTTAAGCTATTGCATAGCTTCTATCGCGGGCATTGAGCGTGGAGACCGAATCCAGAAATTCCGTAACGAAAATAACCTGACACGGGACTCCTCTACGGTTAGCCGTTAGATGGCGCATTTTTTGCAATAGCTTTACCGCGGCAGTCCCCGAGTGCCGCACGTTTCTTTTTTTTTTTTTTTTTTCTCTTGACTAATGAGTAAATCAATTTAGATGGGCCGCATAAGGGGAAAGCCAAAAAACCAATGACATCAACAATACTTAAATTATGATCTAACAAATTAAATAAGTTAATACTTGTTTTCAAGCAATTGAATTTTTTTGGCTTTGCAACCATCTGTTTTCTAACTAAAACGTGATAGACAAACACACAAAGGTCAAAGTGGGAAAACTCCTGCGTTAGAAGTCCCTGTTCTTGCGTAGAGTTATAAAAAATGATACAGACCCTAAAAGTGACTTTTTTATTTATAGGAGGGTAGGTTTACGCTTGACATGATTCAGAATCTTGACACTCTCTTAGATTAATTCTAAGGCCCTGATGCACATCAGGCGTTTAAAGAAGGCTTAACTTTAATGCTAAATACAATCAAAAAATCGTGTCAAATGCTATTTATTTATTTCATTTACCCCAAGTGACAGGTTCCACCACAGGTTCGGAAAGCAGTTTCTGTGGAGAAGAGCCGGAAAGAAACTCAGACTTGTCTGATTTCATCGGTCCACCTAGTGGGGGGTCTGCCACCTTCCACTTACTGGTGCCTATAATCCTTTTGTGAGAGAAGACCTGCGCTCAGTAGTGAGATGTTAATGACTTGCTCTCGATGATGACGATGATGAAATTTTCAAATTGTCTCCGGCTGGGAATCGAACCTTACATTTCCTATTTTAAGACCACTGCGTAAGGGAAATCGTCAAAACACTTAAATGCTTCATAGCTTCCGAGAAGCGGTAGAATCGTCGATTACCTACTATCGCAAAAAAGAAAAAAATAATAAAAAAAGACGTGTGGCACTCGGGGACTGCCGCGGTAAAGCTATTGCATAGCATTTTTTATCAACGCCATCTAGCGGCTCACCGTAGAGGAGTCCCGTGTCAGGTTATTTTCGTTACGGAATTTCTGGACTCGGTCTCCACGCTGGCGCGCGATAGAAGCTATGCATAGCTTAAAATACATATGTCTTCTTCTTCTTCTTCTTCATCAACTAATGGACGTCCACTGCTGGACATAAGTCTCCTGCATGGACCTCCACAAGCCTCGTATACACGTATGTAACATCTGTCATATTGATATTGTTTGTATAAAATGTAGCCTATGTCACCGGCACCATAATCACGAATCGATCGACACCTCATTCATCAAAATCGTCTCAATAATTTAGCCGCTACGGTGCAACATACGTAAATAATCACATACATACATACATAGGTTGTAAAATCATAAGGGTGCCCACACATCTGCATGCAAAGGTTGTGGGTTGCACGCGTCAAGTAATTAGATACATAGTACGATCTAGTCGCGCGCTCATGCACCGCCCGCGCGCAAGTCATGCGCCGCACGAAAAGTCAAGCCACCACCCGCACCTGCAAGCGCGCAATCTGCAAGCGTATAGAACGCATGCTGTACGCGCGCATTACGCGAGCCTACATCTGTATCTTCATTATCCTGGGAGTTGTTTCTGCAAGTAGGTGACAGCCGCCCGTTTAGCGTGATTCCGCTCGTACGACTCTCCGCCGGATCAGCCAGCCAGTCAAGCTCACTCCAGAATCTAAGCAAGCCACCCAGGTCAGCGAGGACTTCAGGAAGTGTTACTGGAAAGTCAATGTATCTGTCGTTGGTTGGATACACCTCTGCATTTGAGCAGTACGTGTTGCGGTGTCTCGTCACAATAATAATTTAATTTATATATTCACCAATATGCAGGTACAATGTGATAGAATAGAGAAAATCGAGCCTTATACATTTTACCAGGACTGGTGTGTGAATAGCATGCAATAAAATATTAAAGAAAATGTCATTATTAAAAATAAATTTAAAATTAATAATTTTGAATGTCATAGTAAAAAACAAGCGTGAGTTCGTGTGATTTGTAATTAAAGAGGCGCACGAAACAGTTGCGGTAACTAGTAACTACCCAAGTACCGCGCGCGTGTAGTACGCGTGTTGCACGTTCGCGGCGCATCCGCCAGATGTGTATCCACCCTAACCCTCCCCTGTGGCGCAGTCGGGTAAAAATATCGTGTATACTTTGGCCCTTTCATGAAAGCGGGGTAAGGGAATGTCGGTCGCTAAAGAAAATACCTGCAGAAATCAAAGCACTTCAAAAGCTTTTAAACTGAGTAGTAGGTATTTAGAAAGAACCCTTAGATATTTTAAGAACTCCCTTTAAAGAAGGTCAGCCCTGGATGCACACGAAGTTTGATTCTTATTTGAATACTAGCTGATGCCTGCGGCTTTGTCCGCGTGATTTAGTTTTAGAAAATTCTGTAGGAAATCCCATAAATGCGAAAGTTTGTATGTTTGTTACTCAATCACGTCGCAACGACTGAACCGATTTGGCTGTTTGGCACAGAGATCGATTATGATAGACTACTTTTTATCCCGGGAAATAAAAGAGTTCCCGCGGTAATAAAAAACCTTTAATACACGCGAGCGAAGTCGCGGGAATCATCTAGTAAAATAATAAAAAAACCGTCGACCTTTCATTTGACAGTCCCCCTTTAACCTAATGGGTTATTAAACTACTGACTTAGTTGTAGATTTATTTTTTTACATCTCATTATCATAATATTATCATAATGGGATGTAAAAAAATGATACCATATGGTAACACTTTCAAATCTATATATATATAAAATTCAAAGTCCTGACTGATTGACTGACTGACTGAGATATCAACGCACAGCCTAAACTACTGAAGTGAGAAACTTGAAATTTTTACAGTTGGTTCCTTTTATGACGTAGGCGCACACTAAGAAAGGATTATTGGAAATTCCACCCCTAAGGGGTTTAAATAGGGGATGGAAGTTTATATGAAACTCCTTCATTTTTCAAGCTGTTTCCATCAAAGTTGGTATTAGAGCTTTCAGTTAAAAAATAAAGAAGTACGTGTGTCACAGTTTTTGAAAATTCCACCCCAAAATCTAATTCCACGCGGACGAAGTCGCGGGGGCAAAAGCTAGTAAGGAAATAAAATTGAAACATAAAAAATTCTGGAAATTAAATGCTCTATTAAAAATAAACTATTACAGAGAAACCCTGCAAAGTAAAATTTTTTTTCTACTAAAACAAAATAGAGTTAAGTAAGTACATACTTAAGTTCTTTTACGAATAAAGTTTGCGCAAAAAAAAACTCAGTTCTGCAACTTTCCGAACTTATTACATTCCGTCGAGAAACTTCCTTTCGGTACCTATTCTTCTTTTTTTCGTATTGTTTCAGAATTACGAAATACCAACTTTTACAAAATTAAAGTGTTATGAAATTTTGATGAAATTCTTGCGCATATTCGTAACTTGTTGTTGTTGTTGTTTTTTTTTAATCGATGACAAGATAGTCCTTGACTGCGATCTCACCTGGGGCCCAAGTCTGTTATTGCAATTGTAGTTCAATTGTCTATCAATGACATCCCAATTGCTACTTTTAGCAATTTTGGTAGTCTACTAATTCAATGGCGTCACAATTGTTTTCCGATGGTTTGCCACTGACACATCTAGCTTTGAATCTAGCTTAAATAAACGTTTTTAATGTGTAGTTTTTTTTGAAACTCATTTCGGCAAACGCTTTTTAAGCTAATGGCAATACCGAGGTATCATTGAATTACAATCCAATTATAAGAAATCGAACGACCATTGTGAATTTAGTAGACTACGAAATTTTGGGCCAATGATAATTGAATTGTAATTGTATTGCGGTTCAATGACAATGACATGTAAAATAGCAGACTTGGGGCCCTGATAGTAAGTGACGATACAGTCTAAGACGGTATCGGACTAACTTGGAAAGGGTATGGCAGTGTACAGTCCACCCATACCCCTAATTGGTTTCTCACCATCGTTCCAGAACGCTAAATCGCTTGGCGGCATATCTTTGACGATAGGAACTAGCCACGGCCAAAGGCTCCCACCAGACCAAACCAGACACAACTCAGAAATAAAGAAATTAAAATGAATAAATAATCTATACATATAAAATTCAAAGTTCTGACTGACTGACTGACTGACTGACTGAGATATCAACGCACAGCCTAAACTACTGAAGTTAGAAACTTGAAATTTTTACAGTTGGTTCCTTTTATGACGTAGGCGCACACTAAGGAAGTATTTTTGAAAATTCAACCCCTAAGGGGGTAAAATAGGGGTTTGAAAAATCGAACTTAACGTGAGCAAAGCCGCGAGCAAAAGCTAGTTATAAATAATTTCGGAAATTTATTCAAAAATTATATTATTTTATTTGTTTAGTAGGTATATTAACAACATTAACTTTCGGTGGTTTATTCCAGAGGCTTGCACATTAACTGAAGGCAGAGCAATAATTTAAAGCCTTAATAGCATAATGGTTACAGGTGCGGACTAAAACACTGAAAGGTCGCAAGTTCGATGCCCACAGTTACACTATTGTCGTACCCACTCCTAACAAAAGCTTTTCGTTTATCGAGTTTTGTTACGTAAAAAAAATAATAGACTAATTTTCAATCTTAACAGATAATAAATACCTACCGGCCCGGCGAAACTGACCAATGTTGTCTACGGTGTCTATGGTTTTGTAAACCATAAACGTTAGATAGAGTATTTACTCTACGTCTCTATGGTAGACATCTTTTAAAATTAGGTTTGGACGTGGCTTGGACCTTACATTTTACCTTTATTTATACTCTATAGTTATTACGAAAACACTACTTTACTACGAGTAGTTTCGCCCGCGACTTCGTCTGCGTGACTTAGGTTACTGTTTTTCCGGGATAAAAGGTTACTTTCCTTGCCACCAAAAAACCCGTTCAATATATGAGAAAATGAAATTTTATCATAATTTTTTTTTCGTAAATTTTTCCGATATTTTAATAGTTATTCTGCTATTCGGGACGGAGACAAACACAACAAATCAAAAACCACGAAAATCGGTTCAGCCGTTCTAGAGCTATAAGAGTTCGAACAAAACCGACTTTGCTTTATATTATAGTAAGATTTTAAGACGATCGTCTAGTCTCTTACAATAAAAAAGGTCGCAGCGCAGCCAATCTGTACGGTCGGTGTCGCAACGCAAGATGTTTTTTTTACTCCGTATGACGTAAATCCTAACGTATGCGTGTACGGTCCTCTGATATTATTGGAAATGACGTCAAACGGCGCACATACGGTTTGTAAACATGTAAATTTAAACCGAGGGTTTCATTCATGAAATTGGGAGCGCGTGAGACGTTTTTTGCCGACCTTCCTTCAGCCAAATCGGTTCAGTTGGTGCAGCGTGATTGAGTAACAAACATCAATACATCCATCCATTAAAACTTTCGCATTTTTTATAAGATATTATTTTTATATTTATCTATTTATTTATTCACATATTTCGCGTGACTTACTGTTTTTCAAGGGTAAAAGGTCACTTTCCTTGCCATCAAAAAAACCATTCAATACAAAATTTATGAGAAAATGAAATTTCATAATTTTCTTTTTCGTGAATTTTTCCGACATTTTAATAGTTATTCCGCTTTTCGAAGCGGAGAAAAATCCAACAAATCAAAGATCATAAATCCCAAATTGGTATAGTTTTATAGGTACCTAGTTCATTTTGTTAATTGTAATATTTTGTGTGTACCGATGGGGTTGACATAAAGGTCACCTTTAAAAGTCCCATATAAAATGAGAATAAAAAAAAGATCATAAAAATCGGTCCAGTCCATAATAATGATGATGAATATAATTTTTAAGGTGGAAGGCTTTGGTCGTGGCTAGTTAGTACCACCCTACCGCCAAAGACGTGCCGCCAAGCGATTTAGCGTTCCGGCACGATGGCGTGTAGAAACCGACTAGGGGTATGGGTTGAATGTACACTGCCATACTCCTTCCAAGTAAGCCCGCTACCATCTTAGACTCCATCGTCATTTACCATCAGGTGAGACCGCAGTCAAGGGCTATCTTGCCATCCAATAAAATAAAATAAAAAAACATAAAAATAGTTCAGATAGTCGGTATGAATTAATATGCTGTCAAGTAAGACAGAACCGTCTATTTCACGCTCTAATTGGTCGATTACCTAAAAGATGTTTGGCTAAGTTCGTGCGTCATCTCTGCTTAGCCCGGCTTAGCTCTGATTAGCCGGGATTAGCGCGTACACAAACGGGCTGTATTTAGCCCACTAAGCGCACTCCGCAGCTGCTTTTTATTGCTGATTCCGCATTATGCCGAGTTCGTCGGTAATTTTGTCTACTGTGCACGTGTTTTGAAACGTTTTGATTGCACGGTTTATTGCGTGAGCGGCGGTATAGCGGCAACAGAAATAGATAGATAGATACAAACTTTATTGCACACAAGAAAGAAACAAAATTGAATACATTTTAAAACTACGCATGCAAAGACGATCTTATTGCTTACAGAGCAATCTCTTCCAGGCAACCATACATATTCTGTGAAATCATAT
Organism: Hipparchia sbordonii; assembly: GCA_038048805.1. NCBI lineage: Eukaryota > Metazoa > Arthropoda > Insecta > Lepidoptera > Nymphalidae > Hipparchia > Hipparchia sbordonii. The sequence continues at coordinate 5,616,817 of JBBIWI010000019.1, forward strand.
TCTGTGAAAATTTTAACTGACCACCTATCATGAATCATGAGATCAGCGGGTTACAACCCGCTGTCTGTCAGCGGGTTGTAACCCGCTGACAGACAGACGGACAGACAGACAGACAGACGGACAGACAGACAGACAGACGGACAGACAGACAGACAGACGGACAGACAGACAGACAGACGGACAGACAGACAGACGGACAGACAGACAGACGGACGGACGGACAGCGGAGTTTTATGCTTAGATCTATAGAGCGTGCTCTAGCTTACTCAACTTACTTAGCTTGGACTCAAGATAGAATTAAAACGAGACACAAATATGCTCCGACATAAGTCTGTCTCATTTTATCTCTGTCTTGAGTCTGTACAGAGGAAGAGTGCGGTCTATAGACTTCAGCCTTAGTATAGTTCTTGCAATTCACGAGGGCGCGTGGCTCACTGTTGTGTGTGTGTCGTATCTGTATAAGTGTGAGCGAGAGCTTGCCCGCGCCTGACCGGTCCCACCTAGGCAGCTGACAGGCACGCACACTTACGCAATGTGCATGTACACGACTTATCCACAAGTAAAGCTAACGCAAGTAGCCTATGTCACTCTCCAGGTCCTCAACTATACCCATGCAAAAAATCACGTCGATTCGTAGCTCTGTTCCAGCGTTATTAAAGGACAAACCAACACGCTTTCGCATTTATAATGTTAGTGAGGATTCACAACGATTTATATGAAACGCCCACGATAGCAAGACTTGAGCCCTGTCGCCTTATGTAACTAGATTTCGCGGAGGAGAGTGGGCGTTGAAAGAATCTAGTTATGTTAAGACAAGCCACCACGTGTAGTGGGTGGGGACCTTTAGGTCTTCTTTTTCCTCCTCTTTATAAACTGACTAGCTTTTGCCCGCGGCTTCGCTCACGTTATGTTCGATTTTTTTAAACCCTTATTTTATCCGCTTAGGGGTTGAATTTTCAAAAATCCTTTCTTAGCGGATGCCTACGTCATGATAGCTATCTGTATGCAAAATTTTAGCCCGATCCGTCCAGTGCTTTGAGCTGTGCGTTGATATGTCAGTCAGTCAGTTAGTCAGTCACCTTTTCCTTTTATATATTTAGACTAGCTGATGCCCGCGACTTCGGCCGCGTGGCTTTAGTTTTTTAAAAAATTTGAAAGAAAGATAAAACGAAACAAACGTTTGAAATCTTATTTATAAACTAAAGACTTGATTCGTGGTTTAATGACATAATTGTTATAAAATAATACGAGTGCGTACCACGGTAATTATTTTAGTTGGGATTGTCGATATTTCGACCCAATTGCATGGACCGTGGTCACGACGGGACTGCGGTGTTGCGAGACGTCAAGTTGAAGACGTCATGGGTAGAATATATCTACTATACTACCATACTACTATTATATAGATACTATATAGATTTGACTGCCTCGTATGTCTAGTGGTGAGGAAGTTCGAATACGGTTGACGAGGTCCCGGGTTCGATTCCCGGGTCGGGAAAAAAATGTATTGGATTTTCTGTTAGAAATTTTCAGTACTAGCACGAAGTTAGAAAGTCGGTGGTGAGTCACCCTCGTGCCTCGGAGAGCACGTAAAGCCGTCGGTCCTGCGCCTGATCTCTTACCGGTCGTGTCGGATTTCCCTTCCATCGGACTATGAGAGTGAGGGAATATAGAGTGTACCTGTGTTTGCGCACACACTTGTGCACTATAATATCTCCCGCACAGATGGCTAATCTCTGTGGAGATTGGCCGCCGTGGCCGGATTCGGTCGGGAGGACATTATTAAATTATTATTCATTATAGATTCTACTCTCGCACGCCCTATTCAGTCTCGCACTATGGCCCATGCAAGTCGAAATATCGACAATCCCAACTAAAATAATTACCGTTGTACGTACCTACTCGTATTATTTTATAAAAATTATCTTATTTATAAAATTTTTAATTAAAACGGCATTAAAATAAGTGAAAACTACTGTGATAGTTTGGTTCACTTTACTGCAGTAAAATTACTGCAATGCAACGCACCGAAATGCGTTCGCATTAAGTTTGTGTTCCAAAATGCAGAACGGTTAAAATACTACTGCATGGAAGTTGGTATGTAGTATACGAGTATATGAATGTACTCCTTATCAGTTAAGGGGATCGCATATTACAAGATTTGCGCAGCCCGCATCAAGCGCAAAAACCGTAATACAATAATATTTCTTAATACAGTAATTGCGTGTGATGTTAGCAGCAAGAGACAAATTGAAGAAACATTTACTGGTGAACCCATCGAAAGTGGAAGTAGATTGAGGTTCATACGCCTTGAATACATGCGTATGTGAGTCGAAAAATATCTTATTTTGTTGAGCAATTAATTTTTGAGTAAAAGAAACATTTTTGTTCAGCTAATGAATATTGCTTCAATTCATAGGAACAGTTTGTTTCGATGTGCTATTTTTTGCTTTATTCCTCTCCTCTCTCCTTGGTCTCGACCATACGCCGCTTGAATATAGCGGCTCCCTGCGACTCATTTGATGACGTGGGTCCACTTATTGGGGGGTCTGCTAACAATGCGCTTCCCGGTGCGGGGTCGCCATAACATCACCTTGGGACCCCAATGACCATCAGCTCTTCGAACTATATGCCCCGCCCATTTCTATTTCAGTTTCGCGACTCGGTGAATTCAGATCTCCTCATTGATTCTGCTTTGATCTCGAAGAAATACTCCGAGCATAGCTCTCTCCATTGCCCGCTGAGTGATCCTCAATATAAATAAAATTTTGAATTGATTTTCTTTAAATATTAAAATGCTTTTCCGAGTTCATCGACCACGTATATAATTATGTCAAAAGTAAAGAACTTTTTGAGCAACTCATTTATATTTAGTTGTTGATTAATTATTCACTTACTACCAAAGGTTTCATTTGCGGATGTTGCGGCGGTGGCCGGTGTGCGATATTCTTAAATTAATACCGCATGAAAATTGGTATGAACAACTGTGTTATACATTTTCCACTACATCATATCTAGTTATATTAAAACTCGCAGCTACGAGCGACGGGTAAAACACAAAATTGTGTTGTAAAACTGTGCCAAGAGCTATTTAACCTAACTTATACGAGCACTCTACTGGTATTAATTTTGTTTATCTATTACTAGCGTTCGCCAGCGGCTTCGCTCGCGTTAAGTTCGATTTAAAAAAAACTGATTTTGATACAGTGTTCTAATGAAGTTAGAGAATTCCTGCCGAAAATTTTAAGTAGAGTAGGAGAGTTAAGTTCGTTGCACGCCCGTTTCATTTTTTTATCACTAACTAGCTATGCCCGTGGCTTCTTCCGCGTGGATTTAGTTTTTAAAATCCCGCAGGAACTCTTTGATTTTCAGGGATGAAAATTGCCTATATCACTCTCCGGTCCTCAACTATACCCATGCAAAAAATCACTCTGTTGCAGCGGGATTGAAGGACAAACCAACAAACAAACAAACACACTTTCGGATTTATAATATTAGTAAGGATTTATTTTCACACTAGCTGTTGTCCGCGACTTCATCCGCGTGGATTTAGTTTTTAATAATCCCGTGGGAACGCTTTGATCTGCCAGATTAATAAATAGCCTTCGGTTCGGTTCTTGTTCGGTTCTCGTCGGGTGACCGCCCTCGACCACCGACTTACCGCATCGCATTGTTCGCCCGCGCTATTTGTTCTTTTTGCTCGGCTTCTAAGAGTCGTACCGAGATATTGAATAGCCTATAACCTTCCTCAAAAATTGGGCTATCAGATACAAAAAGAATTTTTCAAATCCGACTGGTAGTTCCAGAGATTAGCGCGTTCAAACAAACAAACTCTTGCACTTTATTATATTAGTACCTATAGATTTTCGAAGTGCAAAGCCGGAGTGGTTCACCAACTGTTTATAAATCTATCGATGCCAGCAGCTAAGTCCAATATAAAGCTCTCGTAAACACGACTTTGATTTATTTCGCTCCCTTATCTCAGAAACGATTGAAAACTTTCATTCTGTGTTACCAATGGAAAGCTGGATTCCGCAGAAGATTTAGATGTATAATGCATAGTGAACATTTTTAACCGTATTTTCAGCAAGAATAATTTTATTTTAAAGAATATCAGCTAAGCTGAAGTTGACTAATATCCTCCTATCCCCTCCAAAAAAGCGGAAAGCTTGTGCTAGGAGTGGGTACGACAGTAGTGCAACGGATGGGATTCGAACCTGTGACCATTCAGTTTTCAGTCCACACCTTTAACCGTTGGGCTATTGAGGCATTGAATCAAAAAAAAAAATTTTCTCAGTTTGTATCAGCTTTCATTCGAAGTGTTTGTTTGTTCTGTTATAATAATAATTATGCCGGTAACACAACATCAATGGAAGAAAAACAAAACTTTGCTGCTTCGTTCGCTTCAAGCGAAACAAAATAATACTTTTCGCTGTTTTGTTTTGCATTGTTCTGTTGTTTAGTTTTCCTGTGTATTTAATTGTTGAGTTAATTCTCAAACAATAGTCAGTCTGTCTTACCACTCAACGTGCTATTTTAAAACAAAATAATTATTACTTTGTTTATAATTAGATATTTTTTAATTCAATGACAAGATTTTCATACAAAATTTCGTTTTAAAAAGAGACGGATACAGTCGCATTTAAACAGCTTATAACTAATTTGTTTTTTGACCGATTTATTTTCCGTATTTCCAAATGTTGTAAGTTATTCTTACATGTTATAATTTTCGATTGTAATTAATGAATATCCGCATTTTGACAATGTCAGTCAAATTTTAGAAGGATGGAAATCACAAGTAGCAAACGTCTTTAAGTCTATAAATATCTTTCAGTCTCTAAGCTTTCAGTATATAAATATACATTGTAAAATAATTATTTTATTTTAGCATTATAACGCTCCCACGTCAGCTGTATAATAATAATAATATACTTTGAATTAATTAGACAATACTCAAGAAATAAGTGTAATTTTAAACGAGTTTTATGTACACAATTTTGACAAGTTACACGCCATTGAAAAGACGTTACTGAGTTCAAAGGAATGATTGGGAAACCACTAACCATAATTAATATATTGTTTCTAAAGTTTTTTTTATCATCGTTTTACCTTTATAAAGAGGTTTTCCACGTTCACTTATCGTGTTCAGAGAATTACACATAATTCTAAATACACAAACAATATTTTATATTTATCGGAGGAAGACTGAATCTAATTTGATATTGTTCTGTAAAACCTTATTGATTGATTACTTTTTAATATTGTGTAAAACCTCCTTCGATTATTAAAAGAAAATATGTTACGTCCAATCAGAGTCGAGGGCAGGCCTCGAGCGAGGTCGGGATGACATCTTGGCATTCTCTTGGTAGACGTGTGACTTAGCAGAGCTATGCTTATCAGTTATAATGAATAGAGAGTTGATCAAGGTGGATCCTTGGTGGATCATTATGGGAGAACAGAATGTGAAGTAGATGTGTGTCGCGAACTCGCTGCTCAGATTGCATTGTAATTAGAAAGTGATTAATCATATGGTGCCCCTCAATATTGTGGAACTATGATTAAATTGTACAGAACAAGGAATACGTCGTTTTATGCTTGCAATCAACCTTGATGACGCCCACTAGCTATAGCGACCACTGATGATGTCTATGAGAACGGCCTTTTCTCCGACATATTATTTTTTACTACAGCGGATACGTGTGGATTGAGGTTTTTTTGGAGTCCCGCGGGAACTCTCTTATTTTCCGAGATAAAAAGTAGCCTATGTGCTATTCCAGACTATAATCTAACTCTGTGCCAAATGAGACCAACCTGACGATACGTCCTTTCAAATAAAAAAAAATTATTGAAACCAGTCAAGATTTGACGATGTTATGGAGAAACATCGCAAAAAAAAACATACGCGCTGAATTGAGAACCTTTCACTTTTGAAGTTGGTTAAAAATAGATCCGTATTCGTAGTTCATATTTCGTAGCACGCCAAGCTACGTGATCGTAGCTAAGTTAGTTTCGTTCACAATCTTGCAACGTAAATCTTTGCTCGTTTTTTTCTTTTTTTATATTTTATCTTATCTTTCGTTTTGTTTTTCTATTGGATTGCTTTGATTGGTGTACTGTTACTTCGGATTATTTAAAAATCATGGTAACCTTGAGCTGATACTGCAGCGTTAAGTAGTCTGCGGGATCCCAACTCCTCAGCACCTTACAGCAGATACAATGTGTTTGGGCTCATTATAACGGTCTTAAGGAACAGGTGTTTTTTTTTTTAATTAGTCCACAAAACCATAGATAAAGAATAAAATACCGTATATTCTTTGACAAAACTGACCACAACTGCTTGAATTACATTAATGAGGCAAGTTTGTGAATGTACATCTTCCGCAATTGAGTCTTCTCGATGTGGATGACATGCGTGACAGAGGGTACATGCAGTAACAAAAAAAAAGAAACAACAGATAAACAAAAATTGCAAATAAATCCTAACTAAACTTAAGTGTGCTTAATTTCCTAGATTAGATTATTTGTTAGATAGATGATGATTGAGGATCTGCGTCTCGATTCTCTAAAAATGATTGCATCAGTGTGACGATCGCAATGGCCTTTGATTGACTGGTACCCTGTCGCTATTGGTTAAAATGCATTGATGCAGCAAGGACGCTATAATTCAACCAATCAGAGGACATTGCGATCGTTACACTGATGCGAACATTTTTAGAGAATCGACAAGCTGATGATGGAGCAGAAAACTCAACCGTTCCTTAGAAAAAAGTCTCATCTGCTAAATTCATAACTTGAGATTTGAGCCTTGCAGATGTGACTTTTAAGGCTCAAATTTCAAGTTGTGAATTTAGCAGATGAGACCTTGTTCTACGGAACGGTCGAACTGGTTGTCAGGTATTTATGGCCATAGATTCTTAAGTCGGGGCTGTTTTAAATTATCAATTTACACTCGAATTTCAATTAAATATTTGTAAACCAAACTTGCGCTACTTTTACCATGAGTACTTACTACTTATAAAGAATTTGAATTTAACTAGACACCCGCAAAGTGTTTACTCAAACAAAATTTAATAATTCTCAAGCCCCGTCCGTGAACAATTTTAAAGTAGAAATTACATAAATCAGTGAAATTTATTTTGAGCTTAGTTTCGACGTAGCGTTGGACCGGGCTAGGGTTACCAGATGCTAGGAAACTCCCCGATATACCAGGGATTTTTTACCGTATGTCCGTTTTTTTCGATGGCAATTTTTTGGTGAGCGCTGCAAAGGGCAAAAAAAATAAAAAAGTTAAATTAAAAATACAATCTTATGTATTTATTGCGATCCCGTCTTTCACTTATATATATTATACTTATATATTGTTCTTGTTTTTTCGTGCAATAAAGTTGTATAAATAAATAAATAAATAAATAAATAATATTAGTAAGGACTGAATGTCAAAATTCAAATATTAAATGAATGTCATAAATGAATTAGTATGTCAACATGTCATTTAATGAGTGATTCGTCTGGAGGCTTTGGCCGTGGCTAGTTACCACCCTACCGTCAAAGACGTGCCGCCAAGCGATTTAGCGCGATAGCGTGTAGAAACCGATTAGGTGTATGAGTACACAGCCCTACCTCTTCCAAGTTAGCCCGCTACCATCTTAGACTGCATCGTCACTTACCATCAGGTGAGATTGCAGACAAGGACTATCTTGTCATCGAATGAAATAAATAAATAAATAAACATTTATTCAACAACCACGTAAAAAGATCTTCGCTATTGTGTACGGAATTTCCAATTTTGGGTCTGGTAACCCTGGGCGAGGGGGCGACGGCGACGGGGTCAAAAATGTACGTTCATGGGCGGGGGGCGACGGCGACGGGGTCAAAAATGTACTCTCATAATTTCCAGCCCACGCGTAGTTCGCGTTAAAATACTTTGGATGAAGAAAATGTTGCGAGGGAGAGCAGTAATTAAGTTGAATATTTGAACTGGGCCCCAGTGTCTGTGTGAATAACGAATATAAGTATGTCTAACCCTAGTGGGCGTATTAATAACCGGTGAAGTGCGAGTCTGATTCGCATACGAAGGGTTCAGTACCAAAAAACACGTTTATTTACACGTACTCGTTAATTTGTTATTTGTTGTTATAGCGGCAACAGAAATACGCATTATCTGAAAATTTCAACTGTCTACCTATTACGGATCATGAGATTCATCCCGCTGACAGACAGACGGACGGACGGAAGCGGAAGCTTAGTAATAGGGTCCCGTTGGTTAACCTTCGGGTACGGAACCCTAAAATGAACCATTCCAGCTTAGGCGCTACCCAGGCATCTATACAGGCAACTTTAGTTGAAACAACTCGCGGGTTTGCGAGAATATCGACGTAACTCAAAATTCCATCAAACTGAACGAATAAGTATGCCAAACGCTCATAAATCTTTGATATTTTGTAGTGAATAGAAATTACAACACCGACATCAGTAAAGTCAAATCCTAATAATATACTTTTTGAAGTATCCACAAAAACATTAATCAAGAAATTTCAAAACGCCATTCTCTAAAATCATTATTTTTTTTAGTTCCGTCACTGTTCTCGCAAACCAGCGAACTGTCAACTGCTTACAAGTTTTACTTTTCGTCATCAGTAAAATAAAAATTCACACTCTACAGTGGTCTAAATATAATTATTATAGATCACTAAAATTCGTTTCAATGACTGATGATAGAATTGCGTGTGACCGATTACAGAGAAATTGATTTCAGTTATATAGAATGACGTTTCACCGTTCTACGAAAAAATCGGAGTTTATTGCTATTTAATTGAACGTCCCAATAAATAAAGGTATAATTATAGAAGGGATATAAAAAACGAAAAATTAATATTACATCATGTGAGTTTCATTTTGTGATAATATATCAAATTATACCAGCTTCTTAATGATTAGTATTACATACAACATTACACATTTTCTTTAAAGATACTGAATTATATTTTTTTAGTTTAATGAAAATTAAAAAAAAAAATAATCACTTCTAAAATTAAAACTAAAATAAATCTAAAACCTCGTCGATGTCTCCGCAGCGCGGCGTTAATACCCAAGATGCTATGTTATTAGTTTGGCCATTGACATTTAGAAACATTTATTGGCCCGACCCAGGATTCGAACCCGGAACTGGCGATCGAACAGGCTAACCACTAGACCAACGAGGCAGTTCCTATTCCAAGCTAAGGTATAGCTAGAGTCTTCTATTATGTGTGCATCTTGTTCTGAAAGCTCCTACATCCGCAGGGATTCGCAAGACGATATTGAAACTTGTGAACTGTATAGGGCTGTCGCGTCTTCGAAATAGAATTAGAAATATTTTTTATTCAAATAAACTTTTACAAGCACTTTGAATTGTCAATTAATCTACCACTGGTTCGGAATGCCTTTCCTGCCGAGAAGAGCCAACAAGAAAGTCGGTGGTTGCTCTTTTTAAAAAAAAAAATTTTACAATCGTTAATGAAACTATGCTATGTATACATGTGCTTCCACGATGAAGTTTCCTAAGTCCAATACAATACAAATACAAATACAATGCAAATACAAATAAATACAATCCAATGCATGTTAAGACGAGTAGACAGAAAGCAGACCCATTCCCGTTGGTGGCACCCGTTCACGAGCATGACGCATGATCCTGCCGTTGCTTCGCTCAACCATATTTGAGGGAACGTAACAACCCGAAACTTTAAATACCTACTATTGTTCTTACAATTCATGAGGGCGCGTGAGCTTTACTTGTGGTTACGTCGTGTACATGCACATTGCGTAAGTGTGCGTGCCTGTCAGGAGCCTAGGTGGGAGCAGTCAGGCGCGAGCAAGCTCTCGCTCACACTTATACAGATACGACACACACAGAACCATGAGCCACGTCTTCTCATGAATTGCAAAAACTATACAAAGTATTTTTGTCTGGTAAGAGACTTTAGTCGTGGCTAGTTAGTGTCTCTCTCCGCATAGTATGACTAGTTACCACTCTCCGCATTTTTAAGCTATTGCATAGCTTCTATCGCGGGCCAGCGTGGAGACCGAATCCAGAAATTCCGTAACGAAAATAACCTGACACGGGACTCCTCTACGGTGAGCCGCTAGATGGCGCATTTTTTATCAACGCCATCTAGCGGATAGCCGCTTATTCGATGATAAGATAGTCCTTGATTGCGATCTCACCTGATGGTAAGTGACGATGAAGTCTATGATGGTAGCGGGATAACTTGAAAGAGGTATGGCAGTGTACATTCAACGTGCCGGAACGCTAAATCGCTTGGCGGCACGTCTTTGACGTTAGGGTGGTAACTAGCCACGGCCAAAGCCTCCCACCAGACCAGACCAGAGACAATTCAGAAATTATAAATTCCCAAATTGTTCCCGCCGGGAATCGAACCTAAACCATTTTTAATATGTAAAATTAATTACGTAGAAAACTTTCAAAAGAGATAAGTAAAAAAAAGACGTGTGGCACTCGGGGACTGCTGCGGTAAAGCTATTGCATAGCATTTTTTATCAGCGCCATCTAGCGGCTCACCGTAGAGAAGTCCCGTGTCAAGTTATTTTCGTTACGGAATTTCTGGATTCGGTCTCCACGCTGGCCCGCGATAGAAGCTATGCAATAGCTTAAAAAAAATTGGCTTCGCTAAGTGTCAGCCCTAGCTCGGTTCACAGCACTCAATTAACGCCTGCATCTAAGAGATAGCACAGACATAAATGCTGACGAGCTCTACACTACTTACACTATAAAAACAAATTCGTCCCTCTACTTTGACCTTTATGTCTATGACAATAGAAGATAGTTTTGCATAGATGCAATTGAAGAATGCTTTACCTCGGGAAACTCTACCGGATTTTATTATTTGAGATTAGATGGGTGTTTGTGAGCGGTCTTAATCCTAGTTCTTATTTACCCTATGTAATTACACTTTTACCCCGCGCTTATTTAATTAAGGGGCCACAAAAAATTGTAACAAGGTGAGATTTATTTACTACCCAGATAGTTAGAAATTAATCCTTACTTATCCTAACTTCCTTACTTATATTACTTGACGACCTCCCTGGCGCAGTGGTGAGCGCTGTGGTCTTATAACTGGGAGGTCTCGGGTTCGGTACCCGGCTGGGACAATTTACGAATTTATAATTTCTAAATTGTCTCTGGTCTGGTCTGGTGGGAGGCTTTGGCCGTGGCTAGTTACCACCCTACCGTCAAAGACGTGTCGCCAAGCGATTTAGCGTTCCGGTACAATGGCGTGTAGAAACCAATTATTAGGGGTATGGGTTGAATTTACACTGCTATATCCCTTCCAAGTTAGCCCGCTACCATCTTAGACTGCATCGTCACTTACCATCAGGTAAGATCGCAGTCAAGGACTATCTTGTCATCGAATAAAAAAAAAGTTATTTTTAGTACAAATATGTAGGCGGTTCCCCCTGCTCTAGAAGGCCCTAAATACTTAATAAGGGATCTACACATTAAAGTAACATAGAGTTTGAGACGGGATTCCTGACACCTGAATGTAGGAATGCTTACTTAGTGAAACTGAAGGTTAGGTTAAATGTTGGCAAGGTTTAATTACAAGGGTCATGCCATCAAAGCATACCTTCACTTAGGAGATAAATATTCTATGCTAGCTGATGCCTGCGACTTCGTCCGCGTGGATTCCATACATAAAACAAGCAACCGCCGAGTTTCTTGCTGGCTCTTCTCGGCAGGAAAGGCATTCCGAACCAGTGGTAGATTCATTGACGATTCAAAAGTGCTTGTAAAAGTTTATTTGAATAAAAAATATTTCTATTCTAAAAATATTTCTATTCTATTCTATTCTAAAAAAAATATTCCAAGGAATTGAGAACCTCCTCCTTTTTAACCGACTTCCAAAAAGGAGGAGGTTATCAATTCGGCCGGTTTTTTTTTTTTTTTTGGAAGTCGTTTAAAAATTACTATAGCTCACATAGTCACTAAGGGTAACTAAATTGTAGGTAGACATTTACATACAGGCGAGGCCAAATGGATACGATCCTTGGTAATCAAGACCTTGAAATACCCAGTAGGGAGGAGGAGGTAATTCTGAAGGTTAAGTGGCGTCGGAGCTATTAAGGTTGTAGGTTGTATCTATAAATACATTTTTAACCCCGACCAAAACGAAAAAACGGAGTGTTATAAGTTTGACGTGTCTGCGTTGTTTGTGTGTGTGTGAGTGTGTGTGTGTGAAAGAGAGATAGAGAGAGAGAGAGAGAGAGAGAGAGAGTGTGTGTGTGTGTGTTTCTGTGGCATCGTAGCTTCCGTACGGATGACCCGATTTTGATTTTGTTGTTTTTTTTATTTGTAAGGTGAATCATTCGGGAGTGTTCTTAGCTGTTCTTAGCTATGTTTGATGAAAATTGGTCCAAGATGGCCGCCGCTTCAAAATGAACGAAACTCCTCAATGAATAAGAGCATATCGCTCGCGGTCAGACAATGTATAGATTAATCTAGGATTAATCCTATGCAACTGGACCAAGCTTAAAATAAACATAAATAAAAATTCTTTTTAAAAACCGACTTCCAACGTCATCCACTACAAAGTATAAAATAATTTTAGCTCGTAGGTACATATAGTATGTTGAAGTCGGGCTAGCGTCGAACATCGGTTTCATCCTTTCTATTTAGGCCCGCCCGACTTCAACATTTTTATTATGTGTACAAACTAAAATTATTTTATACTATGTAATGGCATGTGAAGTCGGTTTTTAAAACAAAAAAAAAATATTATAATAAACTTTTAATATTTTTATATAATAACTGTACCAGGGCCCCAAGTCTGCTATATTACATGTCATTGTCATTGAACCGCAATACAATTACAATTCATTTATCATTGGGCCAAAATTTCGTAGTCTACTAAATTCACAATGGTCGTTCGATTTCTTATAATTGGATTGTAATTCAATGATACCTCGGTATTGCCATTAGCTTAAAAAGCGTTTGCCGAAATGAGTTTCAAAAAAACTACATATTAAAAACGTTCATTTAAGCTAGATTCAAAGCTAGATGTGACAGTGGCAAACCATCGGAAAACAATTGTGACGCCATTGAATTAGTAGACTACCAAAATTGCTAAAAGTAGCAATTGGGATGTCATTGATAGACAATTGAACTACAATTGCAATAGTAGACTTGGGCCCCTGGTACCTACTGTATAGTTGAAGCACACATAAATCTACGCGAATAATGTCAGAGCCACCAGTTACTCAGAAATAAATTGGAAATTACTTAGATAACTAATTCCTGTGTAATTTGAAGCTTCGATAGACGCAATAATCCGATCGTGTAATAGGTAGCAGGTATGTCTATTAATAGCTGCGTTTAATCCAACAAGCATGTAATGGGACAACTGAATGCTACGAATAAATAATAAGTAAGGAAGACTAATTCAGAACAAAATCCACTCAAAAAATGGACTTACTTCAAACCAAAATGATGTATGATTCAAAATACGAATCATACGAATCACTTCCGAGGTTACAGGTAGACATGCTTGGTGATCGGTTCAAATTCAGAACGAAAGCATTGGTTCGCGCGCGTGCTGCTATGTTTTCTATGACAGCTGGACGATGTTATGAAAATTTGACGTGCAAGAAAAATGGCCAACTATTGACGTGCTATTTTTGTTTTTAATCCCCGCCTCTAGGGCTTAATTTTAATCTCCACCCACTTCGGCGCAATTTTTGTTGGGGTCATTTTTTTTAATGCAGTTAGACTTCCTTACTTATTATTTATTCGTAGACTAAATGCTGGATTTCGTAGATCACTTAGTAATATCTATTCCCCGAGACCGATGCTGAGATATTATAGTTCGTGCTCTGACTTAGCTAGGACTCAAGATAAGAGTTAAAACGATAAAACTGGAATAAAATCTGTCAAAACCGGACCGGACCGGAATACGTCCCTTATCATGATCACAGACAAGACATCTGATTTTTTCTATCCAATTCAATTTTTTTTTTTTTTAATATTAGTCAAGCTGAACTTGACTTATATTCTTCTCTACCATCCAAATAAGCGAAAAGCTTGTGCTAGGAGTGGGTACGACAATAGAGCAACGGGTAGGACTCGAACCCGCGATCTTTCGGTTTTCAGTCCGCACCTTTAGCCGTTGGGCTATTGAGGTTTTAAATTCAATTCATTCGCAATTATTGAGCATAAACAATCTATAGTGCTTCAATCTGCCTAACTGAGCAGCATTTTACATATAACAACAATGCTGCTTTCCTAAATCTATAACCTAGGTACATTTCGCCAATAACGATTTTTAATGATATCTTAATTAGAAAAAATTCTTTTTCTAATCGGTATTCTCCTTCCTGCTGTAGTTTTTGATATAGCAATATGAAAAACGTCGTTTATTAGTTATCAAATGGCGTCATTACTTTATAAATTGCCGCTTTTTGGATCATAGTTCGAAATATGGTTTTGGTAGTTAACGATATTTTAGCTTCAGGTATACTGGCAGTATCTTAGCAGCCCTGGTAGCATGGGCGGGAGAAATATCCCCGGGAAAAGGATAAAACGTTTATCCCCTCGCTTAGCTTTATACACCCGTCGAGCATGGGCACAGCGGTGGAAACACTCAGTGGATATACTTATAGAAATATACATCGCCTTCTCCTCTATCGCCATGCTTTAGCATAGGGAAAAGATAATTTTATCCCCTGTCAGTGGATAAAATCGTAGGATAAAACTTTTATCTCCTGCCCATGCTACCAGTGCTGCTGTAGTTTTTGATATATAGCAATATGAAAAACGTCGTTTATTAGTTATCAAATGGCATCATTTCTTTATAAATTGCCGCTTTTTGGATTATAGCTCGAAATGTGGTTTTGGTAGTTAACGATATTTTAGCTTCAGGTATACTGGCAGTATCTTAGCAGTAGGTATACAGGCAACTGGAACCCTATCAATATAAAACGCAGGCCACGTAGACTTCGGATCCAATTAACCTGACAGGTATATATCGAATCATCTACCTGACGTATCGGTTATCGCTTGGAAAAGATGTCCCCTTCAATACGTCGTCGATACGCGATACTTCATACAAAACACAAAACCCGATACGAATAATATATGTAATAGAAAACCACTACGCTCGTTCCCTATTTTTTAACCCCCGATGCAAAAACGACGGAGTGTTATTTGACGTGTCTGTGTACGAACGCGCGCGCGCGCGCGCGCGCGTGTTTGTGTGTGTGTGTGTGTGTGTGTGTGTGTGTGTGCGTGCGTGCGTGTGTGTGTGTGCGTGCGCGTGCATGCGTGTGTGTCGTGTGTGTGTGCGTGTGTATGTGTGTGCGCGTGCGTGCGTGTGTGTCGTGTGTGTGTGTGTGTGTGTGCGCGTGTGTGAGTGCGCGCGTGTGTGTGTGTGTGTGTGTTTAGCTCTTTGAATTAATGCCAGTAAAAAGTGCATCAATATTACATATATACGTACAATGTACATACATTAAGTAGACATTTTCGTGGCTTAAACTTGTGTAAAGTTAAAGTTGCAAGTATACTCTAAAATTTGTGGTTGCAAGGAGTTTGAAACTTCCATATTGTTTGTTGGGAAACTTTTCGAACACCTGGACGAATAACTCGAAACTTTGGTTTACTTTTTAATAAAGCATTTTATGACACTCAAAGGTAAGAGCATTACATTACGCCAACAAGATGTCGGAGGTTTTTTTTAGGGGGTATGGATTGAATCTACACTGCCATACCCGTTCCAAGTTAGACGACATCGTTACTTACCATCAGGTGAGCTCGCAGTCAAGGACTATCTTGTCAACGAAAATAAAAATCACAAGAATCAAGATTGTAGCACCATGCGTGAAATTTCCGCTATAGACTAACTTAGTCATCATATTCTTCAAGAAACTCACATAATAAAATATTAAATCTCTATTATGTACATTTCCAACAAGACACATTACATAGATCATGCAGTATTTCTGCGTGTCAAATCCTTTATTTTCTTTTTAACCGATTTCCAAAAAAGGAGGAGGTTCTCAATTCGTCGGAATCTCTTTTTCTATTTTTTTTATTTTTATTTTTTATGCATGTCCCCCGATTAGGTACTCGAAGACGCCTAGACCGAATTCTTTTTTTGTTTGAAAGGGTATACTTTCCAGCTAGTGCCATTGTCATCAGGTTAGGATCTGACGATGGGATCCTGAAGAAATCGAGGGAACTCTTCAAATTTTATAGGCACATTTGATATACTTTGTAGCGACGTTTGAAGTCGGTTTTGTAAAAAGAATTATTTTTACGTTCACATTTTTACTCACACAATTTCGCCCACTGGGTGACTATTAGCACATAATAATCTATACTAACATATAAAGCTGAAGAGTTTGTTTGTTTGAACGCGCTAATCTCAGGAACTACTGGTTCGAATTGAAAAATTCTTTTTGTGTTGGATAGTCCATTTATCGAGGAAGGCTGTAGGCTATATAACATCACACTGCGACCAATAGGAGCGAAGCATCAGTCAAAAAGGTTACAAAAACGGGGAAAACTATCCATATTTAAAATATATTCTTTTAAAAACTTCTTAATCGCGATCATAATAACAGAAATTGACGCGGACGAAGTCGCGCGCATCAGCTAGTATTATAATATGATACATCTCAGAAGAGGTATAAGTGGCTGTTACATACTGTGAATAGTCCTGTGTGGTGAGATTATCCGTTATTTTCCACTCAATCAACTCCCTTTTCTCGCCTTATTTGCTTTGCCGATGGCCTTCGAGATAGACGCCCTCGCCTTTTCACCGCAAATGCGTGTTACTTATCTACACGAAGTTTATTTATGGACGAAAGTCCTTTAAAAATTGGGATAGGTGCCTACTAAAAAAAAAATTTAGATAATAAAAAAGGTCTTTATTACTAAATAGCAAACGATGTTTCATTAAGGCCCAAGACACGGGTCTGCCCGCGAAATTCAAATTTAATTTGGTTTTTCGCCATTTATAAACGAATACGAAAAAAGTAGGCTTATGGTATTCAAATTGCGCCAATGGCAGTATCATCTTCACAGGTTTATATACGTGAAAGTATCCAGTTTAAGAATTGAATGAGTTCGACGTGAGCTACTCACAATTAGTCATTATTTTGGCTAATTTCTTAAACTGGATACTTTCACGTAAAGATTAGTATATAAACCTGTGAAGATGATACTGCCATTGGCGCAATTTGAATACCATAAGCCTACTTTGTCGTACTCGTTCATAAATGGCGAAAAACCAAATTAAATTTAAATTTCGCGGGCAGCTCCGTATCTTGGGCCTTAATAGCTCCCCAATACCGGTAGGTATATCATTATTACCTTTTCTGTTTCCAAATTTCACAAAATACTAGATCCAAGCGTAGGAACTCTGATTTTCCGGGATAAAAAGTTGCCCATTTTCGTTTACTGGATGCAAGCTATCTCTGTGCTAAAATTTGACTAAATCGTTTTAGACAGACTTGTACCACAGAATAAATAATACCTATGTACAGACTTACATACATACATACACACAAACACAGACTGATAAACACATTACCCTTTTTTGTTTGGCGCAGTCGAGTAATTATGTATATTGAAGATTACATAAATGATAAAAAAGCGTGGATATAAATTAATTGTAAACTGTACGCAACATGATATTGTTATTACAATCATTAAAATATACATTTTTTAAAATAGCAACTTTCTTGCTGGTTCATCTCGGTTGAAATGGCATTGCGAACCAGTAGTAGATTCATTTGACGATTCGAAAGCTATGTATTCTATTCTATTCCATCGATTACATGAAAAAATAGCGTAGGTGGAGTACCCATACTGGATACACGTTAGT
Organism: Hipparchia sbordonii; assembly: GCA_038048805.1. Classification (NCBI taxonomy): domain Eukaryota; kingdom Metazoa; phylum Arthropoda; class Insecta; order Lepidoptera; family Nymphalidae; genus Hipparchia; species Hipparchia sbordonii. Next base: position 5,634,696 of record JBBIWI010000019.1, read on the forward strand.
AATTGCAAATAGCAGTATCTACCATATCTACCTACTTGATCTAATAGACGTCCGGAGTATTGGAAAATGAGGGCTAACGATGTAAGGAAAAAGGTAAGTGGATAAAAAGACCTTTATGTGGCCTTTATATAAACCATTCAGCTTAGGAATACCTACCTAAATCAATATGCTTGTTACTTTTATGTGTAAGATAAGTTAAACCATGAAATAAGACTAAAATGTACATATGTATAATTGTATATATATACTAGCTGATGCTAGCGAATTCGTCCGCTTGGAAAAAGTCTAGAGTGACTTACTACTATCCGCGAGAAGTTATGTCCTTTATCTCCTTTAATATTTATTAAATCTTCACCAAAATTAGACAAAATATTTTTAATAGTACACAATTTACAATAAAAAAAGAATTATCAAATTCAGTCTAGATTTGACAAAGTTGTGGAGCAAAATCAACAAAAATTTTCACCCCCTATCCCAGATAAACCCTATTGTTTAGCAGGATAAAAAGTATCCTGTATATTGACCCGAAGTATCAACTATCACTATACCAATTCATTATATAAAATCTCAAAACAAAATTGAAGCTATACTACTTTACGCGTATAGTATAGGCCCTGTATAATAAAGTTTTTAATACAATGAAAATGCACTTAGCTGTGGAAATTTCGTTATTCCGCTACACGACGTAAATTACCTCCGCTGGATACATTACGCCTTCAATATTCTATAATGGAATCTGTTAAGAACGTAACCTACCCTTTTACCTACCCATTATATTTATTGGTTCATTTTTGTTGAGCTATCTTTATACCCGCATGTGTACAAGGGTGTTAAATTGGGCATTTGACTAAATTTTATATACTACTAGCTTTTGCTCGCGGCTTTGCTCACGTTAAGTTCGATTTTTCAAACCCCTATTTTACCCCCTTAGGGGTTGAATTTTCAAAAATCCTTCCTTAGTGTGCGCCTACGTCATAAAAGGTACCAACTGTATCAAGTTTCTAACTTCAGTAGTTTAGGCTGTGCGTTGATATCTCAGTCAGTCAGTCAGTCAGTCAGGACTTTGAATTTTATATATAGATAGACTAGATGATGTCCGCGGCTTCGCTCATGCGGATTTAGTTCTTAAAATCCCGCGGAAACTTTTTTTCCGGGATAATAAGTAGCCTATGTCACTCTCCCGGTCTTGAACTATACCCATGCAAAAATCACATCGATCCGTTGTTTTGTTGCGGCGTGATTGAAGGACAAAGCAACAAACCAACAAACAAACACACTTTCGCATTTATAATATTAGTAAGGAAGTAAGGATACTTAATAGGATTTTTTTTTATTACATTTTAATTCCTATCACCTATTATATGTATAGGTATTGACGTATTCTGCTTAATACTAGTGTTTTTTTTTAAATGAAAAGCGGGCAAACGAGCTGGCGGGTCACCTGATGTAAAGTAGTGTAGTGTTTATAAAAAGCGTTTTAGTCCTGCTTTGAAAATTAAGAACAAGTAAGCCAAACTGCCTGTCTGTATGCCCATTGTCCCGCCCTCACGTATCCTAGCAAACGAACATGCATTGTAAGCGTTTGGTGCAATAAGGGCCGGGCCGTAAATTGATTTGCAGCATTCGAAATTCAAATACCAACCAAGGACGGACCAACAAATTCCTGAAAAGCCGGCAACACATAGCCCGATGCCGGCTTTTTTGATCCGCCTTTATTTTATAGCGTAGTAAGGTAAGAGTAAAACAATGTAGGTAGAAATTTCTTCAAAATTCAAAATTTATTTATTTCATGTAGGCTAACTTGTAGCTCTTATGACACGTCATAAAACCACCGGTTCGGAATGCGGATTCTGCTGAGAAGAGCCGGTAAGAAACTCAGCAGTTGCTCTTTTCAAAAAAAAGAAATTTTTTTACAATACGTAACAAAACTAGCTATGTTTCCACAATGAAGTTTCAAGAATGTAAAACAATCCAATACATGCCAAGACAGGCAGGCAAAAGCAGACCTATTCCCGTTGGTGGCACCCGTTCACGAGCATGACGCATGATCCAGCCATTGCTTTGCTCAACCATATTTAAGGGAACGTAACAACCCGCACCACACGATATTGCTGGCTCTTCTCGGCAGGAAGGGCATTCCGAACCACTGCAGTGGTAGATTCATCGACGATTCAAAAGCACTTGTAAAAGTTTATTTGAATAAAAAATATATCTATTCTATTCTAAAAAAAAACTGCATGCCTGAGAATTCTCAAAGGTGTAGGAAGTATACAATTTCCCCAGTCAGCGTTTTTGGGCCAGCATGGTGAACTATGGCCTATAACCCAGGAGACTTTCGCACAGTAGTGAGACGTTAATGAGTTGCTCATGATCTTGATGATGTTGAAGTGGCAACCCTAACTCAATGAAGCAATAATACAATTGAAATTGTCCCTTAGTTTAGGATTATCGCTCAAATAGAAGCACTTTCCATGCAAATTGTTTAAAGCTTAGCTTAAACTGTCTACTTTAGCTGATTAAGGCTTCCTCCACATAAACTTTGTCGGCATAAAATAGGTATTTTATTTCTTAATATTTATTTTATTTATTTATTACAATATACAACCAACAGGTAACGATAAATTAAAATTAAAAAATAGAAAAAATACATGATAAATAAGTTATTATGCAATAATGTAAACCTACGTATAACTGGTTGCTACAACATGCTTAAAGTTTAAAACTACTTGAAGAGAATGATGAGCAAGCAGATACGCAACAAACAAATAATTTGAATACCTACATAAATTAAAAAAAATATGAGGACAGAAAGTGTTTGATAAAATGTTTTTATTTTTTTGGACCATAAGTATAAGACTTTTGATAGAAAAGTGTTATCTTTATTAAAATAAGTAGACTTTATTCTTGGAATAACAATGTTACATTTCTAATAAACTGAAGATTTCTTAGCCTTGACTCGCAAACAATAGATTTAAGATTCAAAGATTTATTTTAAATTAGGTAATCTGTACACTTTCATGATTTTGTAACTAGAAAGCATGCTCAGCGGAAACCTGTGCTCAGTAGTGACCTCTCAGAGAAGAGTTATTGACTATAGTCCATCATGCTAGCCCAATGCGAATTGGCAGACTTCTTTTTTTTTATTCAAAGACAAGATAGTCCTTGACTGCGATCTCACCTAATGGCAAGTGACGATGCAGTCTGGTCTGGTAGCGGACTAACTTGGAAAGGGTATGGCAGTGTCACTTCAACCCATACCACTAATCGGTGTCGGATTTCACGCTTGGCGGCTCGTCTTCGACGGTAGGATGGTAACTATCCACGACCAAAGCCTCCCTCCAGACCAGACCAGAGACAATTCCAATATTATGAATAACTTCATATAGCTTCGAGAGCATTTTGAGAAACTCTCTTCTTAACAGATGCCTACGTCATAATAGCTATCTGTGCTTATACCCAGCCCGATCCTTCCAATGTTTTAAAATGTATTAGCTTTGCATTGATAAATCAGTCAGTCAGCCAGTCACCTTTCCGTTTTATATTACTAGCTGATACTCGCGACTTCGTTCGCGTGGATTAAGGTTTTTTATTCCCGCGGGAACTCTCTTATTTCCCGGAATAAAAAGCCTATGTCCTATTCCAGGCTATCTATCTCTGTGCCAAACAGCCAAATCGGTTCAGTCGTTGCGACGTGATTGAGTAACAAACATACAAAGTTTCGCATTTATAATATTATTAATATTAATAGGATTAATAGGATAATAGGAAGACGACCGCGACGCGAGGCGACGCGACAGTCGCAACCGCATAGGCGGCCTTGCGAATGGGAAAACAGACGGCCCAGCGAGTGCTCTCAAAGGGGCGCGGGCCGCGTGGGCGGCCAATATAACATCTATATTTAGCGCCCCTTTATATGCGACTGCCCCGTTGGTGTATTTGTTAGCATGTTCGACTGACGAAGTCCTGATTTCGAATCCCGGTTCGGGCCAAAAAAATGTATTGGGTTTTCTGTCGAGGAATTCTTTGTACGGAGAGCAAGTGAAGCCTGATCTCTCTCCGATCCGAGAGACTACGGAGTCCCAGACTATGAGAGTGAAGGAATAGAGAGTAGGTACACCAGGGTTTGCGCGCAGGTGTACCTGATACCTGATGTGTAATTTTAAACGTATTTCTAATGTCTTATGTCTAGTTTTTATTTAAAAAAATGCCAAAAGCAATTTGTAATGTCGCCATTTTTCTTAATAAAAACCTAGATAAAAAATACGTCGAGAATATCCGTAATTTTACTGTCAAGTATGAACCACTTAGGTCAAAAGTATACCTATTAAGATTCTTACAAGAATTGAAAATCGACCCCTCCATAGAAAAAAGTCTCATCTGCGAAATTCACAACTTGTCAAGTTATGAATTTAGCAAATGAGACTTTGTTCTACGAAGGGGTCGAAATATTAGAATGTGCAAAAGAGAGGGAATGATAAACGCAAACTGGCTCTTGAGTAAATATTAGTACCTACCTGCTCTAGAGATAGGTTTGTGTTGTATTTGATCTGTGGTTCAGGCCTATTAATAGGCATCAAAGGAAACTTTGTGTGCTTAAGAACTTTGAATTGCAAGCTAGTGGGCACTTTATGCTACATTTACACGCTTGGAAAGTCTCGACAAGCGTCCACAACCACAAATTCAAAATTTATTTATTTCATGTAGGCCAACTTGTAGCTCTTGTGACACGTCATAAATCTACCATCGGTTCGGAATGCAGATTCTGCTGAGAAGAGCCGGCAAGATACTCAGCAGTTGCTCTTTTCAAAAAAAAAAAATTTTACAATAGGTAACAAAACTATGCTATGTGTACAGTGCTTCCACAATGAAGCTTCAAAAATGCATACGTAGGTACACACAATCCAATGCATGTCAAGACGGGCAGACAAAGTAGACCCATTCCCGTTGGTGGCACCCGTTCACGAGCATGACGCAAGATCCAGCCGTTGCTTCGCTCAACCATATTTAAGGGAACGTAGCGAGTAGAACAAGCGTGTAAACACCCTATTTGGCTTGGCTTGCGTGAGCTTGTCGCCGATCCGCGCTAATATGTCGCGCGTATGTCGGGCGTTTGTAAAGGCTTGGAGCTTGTGGACGCTTGCCAAGCCTCGGCAAGTGTGTAAACGTAGCATTAGATACACTACAGTAGATGTTAACGAGTTTCCCAACTTACTGGTTGACATAACATCTACGCTGTAAAGACTTGGACAAATAATAAAACCGGTTAAGTGCGAGTTGGATTCGCACACGATGGATTCCGTTTCATCGTAACGGCGGTTGTCACGGTCGAGCAAGAAACGCCGAAAAAATCACGTTTCTTGTATGGGGAGGAAAATATAGGGGACGTTTTTATTTTATTTTATTTTTAACCGACTGTGTGTGTGTGTGTGAGTGTGTGTGTGTGTGTGTGCGCGTGTGAAATGTCCCTGATGTCACCTACTTTATACCACCAACAAACCCTAAAGAAAGAATAAAATGCATTCTCTCAAAGTATTTAAAGTAAACATGTAGAACAAAATCGAATCATCCAAGTAGAAATTTTCTCCTCCATTTTTACGAAGGATGAATCAAATTCAAATGGAATCATGCGTATAACACGTTGTATTGGCATATTGTCGACTAAGGTTGCCAACCGTACTATCTTAAATCACATCACACTCTATTATTATAAAGGCGGAAGTTTGTATATGTGTATACGCGCGTGTGTGTGTGTACTGTATAGGCTACGATTTATCTTGGAAAATTAAAGAGTTCCCGCGGGAATCGAAAAAAAACTTAATCCACACAGGCTAAGTCGCGGTCATTATCTAGTATTCTAAATACTGACTGACTGACTGACTGATCTATCAACGCACAGCTTAAACCATTAGACAATTTTGCACAAAAATAGCTATTGTGACATAGGCATCCGCTAAGAAAGGATTTTTGAAAATTCAACCCTTAAGGGGTTTAAGTTTTAAAAATCGAACTTAACGTGGGCAAAAACTGGACTTAAATAAAATAATAAAATTTAAAACTATGCTTTTTGTTGTATATTTATCTATATTTATAGTTTATAACAATCAGCCGAAAAATTGTTGACATCCCTAAAACCCTAGTAGCGGTCGAGCGGGAACAATTCATATTTCATGGATCAATCATGAAAGGGCACCCTTAAGTGCATCTCATGAAAATTCTGTGGTGGAAAATACTTGCACTTAACGTCGGTCGCTCACATTCGAATACGAACCCACAAGTATTCGCAAATGAATATATGCAAAGTTTACACGAATATTCTCCCCTATAAACCTATAAATTTTTTTAAGAATAGAATAGAAATATTTTTTATTCAAGTAAACGTTTACAAACGCTTTTAAATCGTCGATGAATCTACCACTGGTTCGGAATGCCTTTCCTGCCGAGATGAGCCAGCAATAAACTCGGCGGTTGCTCTTTCAAAAAAAATTTTTTACGATAGGCAATAAAACTATGCTATGCATACAGTGTTTCCACAATGAAGTTTCCTAAGTCTTAATAGATTTATAAATACATATCAAAAATTTCGAGGCCGGCGGGATTCGAACCCATATCTCTCTGAGAATCGCGCCCGAGTGTGTTAACCGCTACACCACGGCCGAACCACACGTCAGACACGAAAAGTGATATGTATCTACTTTTTCAATCAGTTTTATAGCAACTTTAAGTGTAGGTTAACACTTCAATAAAAAAAATCAAAAATTCCTAAGTCTTACATACAATCCAATGCATGTTAAGACGGGTAGACAGAAAGCAGACCCATTCCCGTTGGTGGTACCCGTTCACGAGCATGACGCATGATCCAGCCGTTGCTTCGCTCAACGATATTTGAGGGAACGTAACAACCCGCACCACACGACACCACCACAGAAATGTTTAAAGAGAGCATGACGTACTTAGGCTACCCATCATAAGGTATCGAATTGAATACTAATATTAAAGTACTCATTTTAAGACATGACTGAGTGACTTAAAAAAAAGGAGTTTAACATTTCGACACGTAGGTACCTAATATTATTAGAACTGCTAGATTAGTCTTGAACTCTTGATAGATAATATCATAATCTATTAGGACTTCGAGTAATCGTAATCAAAAATAAAAAAAAGACGTGTGGCACTCGGGGACTGCCGCGGTAAAGTTATTGCATAGCATTTTTTATCAACGCCATCTAGCGGTGAGAGGAGTCCCGTTTCAAGTTATTTTCGTTACGGAATTTCTGGATTCGGTCTCCACAATCAAAGCCCGCGATAGAAGCTATGCAATAGCTTAAAAATATTCCGATGAATTGAGAACCTCCTCCTTTTTTGGAAGTCTGTTAATAATGCGAATCGATGTTGACAAATGTGATTCTACCCTTAAATGTACTGCCCGTAGTGCCTGTTAATTCATATATTTTATTTTCGACCCAGTTACTTTGCCCGGAGACTCCGTTCTGGCTATTTCACGATCCGTTGATTGCCGTCCGGAACAGATGTTCGCGAACTTGATATAAGTCCCGTTCAATACACAACCTACACGTGTACATTGTACAATTGTACATTCTATTCTATCGAACTAAAATAATATAATTTAAATGTAAAAATTCTTTTTACAAAACTGATTTCCGTCCACTACAAAGTATATCTATTGTGACTATAAAAGGAGGTGGGTTGATAAGGCCCAAAATCCGCCCCTCATACACTCGAAAAAAAAAAGTTCCAGATTCCGACAAATTGTAAATGTATTTATATACTTGAAGATATAAACTTTATTTTAATATAAAGTTTAGGTGATAAAAAAAATAGTAAGTTACAGAAAATATTACCCAAAAAGAGAGTGTTTCTTTTACTTTTCTTACATTTTCCAAAATAAATTAATACTCATATAAAAGCTTATAAAAAGGAGCATCATTATCAGTTACGTTTACCATGGTTCATGGAGCGCCTCATTCTAAAATATTAAATCAAAGCTTAAAAAACAACTAAAATGTATGAAAATGTAAGAAAAGTAAAAGAAACACTCTCTTTTTGGGTAATATTTTCTGTAACTTACTATTTTTTTTATCACCTAAACTTTATATTAAAATAAAGTTTATATCTTCAAGTATATAAATACATTTACAATTTGTCGAAATCTGGAACTTTTTTTTTCGAGTGTATGAGGGGCGGATTTTGTTACCTTATCAACCCACCTCCTTTGAAGAGTTCCCTCGATTTCTCCAGGATCTCATCATCAGATCCTGACCTGATGACATTGAGACCACCTGGGAAGTATGCCCTTTCAAACAAATAAAGAATTTTAGAAATCGGTCCAGGAGTCTTCGAGTGATCGGAGAACATACATACCTACTTAATAAAATATTTAAAAAAAAGATTCCTATGAATTGAGAACCTCCTCCTTTTTTAAAGTCGGTTAAAAATCATAATGTCCTCCCGACCGAATCCGGCCACGGCGGCCAACCTCCACAGAGATTAGCCATCTGCGCGGGAGATAATTATAGTGCACAAGTGTGTGCGCAAACACAGGTGCACGCTCTATTCCCTTTCTCTCATAGTCATCCAGTCACCCTAATTTATTACAGAGGCGAAAGTTTGTATGTGTGTGTTTGTGTGTATGTTTGTTACTCTTTCACGCAACAACTACTCGACGGATTTGGCTGAAATTTGCATGGAGATAGATTATACCCTGGATTAACACATAGGCTACATTTTATCCCGGAAAATTAAAGGGTTTCCGTGGAAATCAAGAAACCTTAGTTCACGCAGACGAAGTCACGGGCATCATCTAGTTATTCATATGAACACGACAGAGACGAGGGAACTATGCAGTGAGATCACTACAAAGTTTCATACATTGTCTTCGAGAATGGTGATTAGTTACTTTATCATTTCATTTCCCCGGCAAAAGCGAGTTATCTGCGAGTTCTAGACGCCTCATTAAAACTCCACAGAGCGGGGCTTTCAGCGTTAACTGACGAATGGTTATTGTTCGCGAAACTTCTATTTCCTGCAGCTCTAAATGCTTTACGTATACGCTATACTATTTGAAATTATATCTATATATATATATATATAAAATTCAAAGTCCTGACTGACTGACTGACTGAGATATCAACGCACAGCCTTATATTACTGAAGTTAGAAACTTGAAATTTTTACAGTTGGATCCTTTTATAACGTAGGCGCACACTAACAAAGTATTATTGGAAATTCCACCCCTAAGGGGTTTAAATAGGGGATGGAAGTTTATATGAAACTCCGTAATTTTTCAAGCTCTTTCCATCAAAATTGGTATTAGAGCTTTCAGTTAAAAATAAAGAAGTACGTGTGTCACAGTTTTTGAAAATTCCACCCCAATACCTAATTCCACGCGGACGAAGTCGCGGGGGCAAAAGCTAGTAATCAATAATCGTTAAAATGATAATATGTAATCCGCCATCTTGTGGCGGCGGCCATCTTGGACATCAAACATGGCTAATTCTCCCCTCTAATTCATCGACCCCGACCAATTCACCTTTAAAACTGGAATGGATGAACCGATTTTGATTTTGTTTTTTTTTTTTTTGTGAAGCTCCTGAGAGCTACGATGCCACAGACAGACGCCCAGTCACGTCAAACTTAAAACACCCCCGTCGTTTTTGCATCGGGGGGTTTTCACAGTTAATACGTGCCGAATTAACAAACTCCTTTTTTTTTTTGAAGTCGGTTACAAACATCTATTATAAAAGGAACGTGCGGGGAAATCTGTCTGGAATGGAAATGGATTTATACAAACGAGATTTAAGGCCGCCTTCAGACACCCGCGCGTCGGCTGTGATGTTTATAACCAGACTCACATAATCTACGCCTACGGTTTTTTCTTCGATCAATAATGTACAAGATATGCAATCCTATAAAAAATAAATTGAGTATTTGACTGTTGTAATCTATCTATATATATAAAATTCAAAGTCCTGACTGACTGACTGAGATATCAACGCACAGCCTAAACTACTGAAGTTAGAAACTTGAAATTTTTACAGTTGGTTCCTTTTATGACGTAGGCGCACACTAAGAAAGGATTATTGGAAATTTCACCCCTAAGGGGTTTAAATAGGGGATGGAAGTTTATATGAAACTCCGTCATTTTTCAAGCTGTTTCCATCAAAGTTGGTATTTGAGCTTTCAGTTAAAAATAAAAAAGTACGTGTGTCACAGTTTTTGAAAATTCCACCCCAAAATCTAATTCCACGCGGACGAAGTCGCAGGGGCAAAAGCTAGTCTTTCATAGTCATAGTCTTTCAACTCACGAGGGCGCGTAGCTCATGGTTGTGTGTGTGTCGTATCGTATAAATGTGAGCGAGATCACTCTCACCTAGGCTCCTGACAGGCTCGCACACTTACGCAATGTGCATATACACGACGTAACCACAAGTAAAGCTCACGCGCTCTCGTGAAATGCAAGAGCCATTACAAGTTGTTTTATAATTAAGTATAGATAAATAATTAATAATCGAAAATGTAACATGTAAGAATAACATTTGTAAAAACAGAAAATAAATCACTCAAAAGTCCAATAAGTTATAAGCTGTTTTATTGCGACTGTATATGTTTCTTAAAAGGAGACTTAAAAGAACAAAACCGTTCGAGTTAGTATTTAAAAGTGCATAAGTGCAGAGTCAGTGTAATAGTGTTTGTGTTACTTAACTAGGTCACAAGAACATAGTGAACTCAATAGAATAAACTAAGGACAGTTATTGGACTGTAAATTAGATATAGAAATTAATAATAAGTAGAAGTTTAAGTTAGAATAATATTACTTATTAGCCCACAGGCTAGATGGTAGTATAAAATAAAGCCACCGTTACATAATGGTGCTTTATAGTAGGAAAAAAAAATGTTTCTTTCAAAATTTTCTATGGAGAGTGTATGTTGCTAGTGAGTTGTGACGTCACGTGTCAGTAGCGTTCTCTTTGTCTAACAGCACACTTTAAAGCTCTATACTTGCGAGACTAATTAAGATATTAAAAAAATAGCAATGTTTATAATGTTCAAAACTTTATTTTATTAGATATCAAAAATTATCAGTTAAACCCTATTGCTTAAATCGCACATAATTTCGAAATGTCATAGGTTAAAAACAATAACCCCCGAAAAGAGGGCAGAGAAGGAGTATTTAATTCCAAAAATAATGTTTTAAGCTAAGCAAGAGCACTGTTTTAATTTAATTACTTAGCATAATGTGAGTACGAAAATAAATTAAATCCCTTAATTTGGTACCAAGGCATACGCGTTGCTACTTGCTAATAATAAATAAATTAAGGATGTTTTGGCGCCAAAATAAACAACGTCTGGCGAACGCGGGCGGGAAATCAAGTGATTTGCATAATTTGCTCACCAACTCGTGGCGGTTATATGGCTTGAAATAGCTCAATTTTGCTGTAAAATTACTATAAAACTAGTTCTTGCCCGCGGCTTCGCTCACGTTAAGTTCGATTTTTCCCCTATTTGACTCATCAAAAATCCTTTCTTAGCAGATGCCTACGTCCTAACGGCTATCTGTATGCCTAATTTCAACCTGATCTGTCCAGTGGTTTGAGCTGTGCGTTGATAAATCTGTCAGTCAGTCATCTGTTCCTTTTATATCACACTAATATTATAAAGCTGAAAGTTTGTGTGTGTGTGTGTGTGTGTGTGTGTGTGTGTGTGTGTGTGTGTGTGTGTGTGTGTGTGTATGTTTGTTACTCTTTCACGCAAAAGCTACTGGACCGATTTGGCTGAAATTTAAAATGGAGATAGATTATACCTTGGATTAAAACATAGGCTACTTTTTATCCCGGAAAATCCAAGAGTTCCCGCAGGATTTTGAAAACTAAATTAAAAATAGAAGTCGCGGGCATCAGCTAGTATTTAGATAAATTACATAATGAATGAAATAGACTTCATTATAATCGAATTCTTATACGATCTATCGAATGAAAACTTACACTAATCCTACTGAACTTTGATTCTAGCTCTTTATTCGTCTCGTAAACTTTACGAATGGGTAAGTATTGTTCGGTGAAATTGTTTCCTAGTGGAATGAGCTTTCGCTGGGTAAACTTTTATTGCACTGATAACATTTTGCTGTTGTTAGTTACTTAACTAGTTTGCTAAACAACTCCTGTTTTGTATGGTATCAGTAAATTGCAATTCACGAGGGCGCGTGAGCTTTACTTGTGGTTACTTCGTGTACATGCGCATTGCGTAAGTGTGCGTGCCTGTCTGGAGCCTAGGTGGGAGCGGTCAGGCGCGGGCAAGCTCTCGCACCCACTTATGTACAAACAACACACACAACCATGAGCCACGCGCCCTCTGGGGTTAGTATAAGATTTTACACGATTGATCGTAATAGTATACTATGACATTAGCGTCAAATTAAAATGAACCGTAATGGTATTGAATTAGAGCTCAATTTCGTGCATGCATTCTTATACTTTTACGTATACGGATACGCTCCAAACTAAAATCGGTTGTACTGAATAGAGGTGGGTAATATAGCACTTAGCAACATATCACAGTATGCTATCTTTCCATAGCACACAGCAAGTGCTACATACGTAGGCGCGGTGGTGCTACGATGCTATAAATATCACGCGCTGTAGGCGGTGTAGCACACTGCGCGTAGCAGCGGCGCTGAGGCGGCCGGGCAACTGCAGTTAGCAGATGGATTTCTAGCAACTCGCAATAAACATGCTATATGATTTAGCGTGTTGCAAGACATAGCGCGCTCAAGCTTCCTAATTAAAGTTGCTATAGCATAGCATTTTTTATAGCATGCTAAAATTTTATAGTTTATAGTCAGTAGCATAATATTGATTTATAGCATTTTTAAACAACTCTAGTACTGAATTTGTGACTTTAAATCAATACTTTTAAGGTTCATTATACTTTGACGCTAATGTCATAGTATACTATTACAATTCATCGTGTTAAATCTTATACTAACGCCACTCGTGAGTTGAAAGAACTATAACTGAAAACTGCAAAGCCTCACACCACCAAAAACCACAATTTCCTTAAACTTTGTATGCTTTGAAGTTTTAATGAGCTGTCAAGATTTCTAGATAGCTTGTTTGACTATAATTAACATTATCTAGCCCAAGGTTACGAAGTTAAATTACTTTTGGAATTTCAGCGAACGGCTTTGTTACACTAAACAATCGTTCCGAAGGACTGGTCAAGTATGAATACCACTCTTGTAACAGGGTTCCGTACAGAAGAAAAGTTGTATCACTAGGAATGGGTATCACTTCATAAAAAGCTTTAAGTATCAAAAATTTTAAAAGTACCTACCTACTTCTGTAAATTCTATTCTATTATTATTTTTATTTTTACTCTATTAATTGTATGCAATTTATTAAGCTCACTGTGTTAACTATTTTAGTATGTGTGGTGTACAATAAAAGTATATTCATTCATTCATTCATTCAAATTCAAAATTATTTATTTCTCATGACATATCGAAACTCAGCCATGCACCGGTAGAGTATGCAGATTCTGCTGAGATCTAGCAATATCTCGCTATAGCTGAGATAATATCTTGATCTCATATGAAGACTCCTCGGGAAAAACAATGAATGTCACTTTTTTCGTGAAACTGAGCCTTTAATGCTATCTGTTGCTAAAATATAGAACTAAACTATATTTTTTGATAAAGTCAAAGAACATGTTTAAATAGTAATATGTTATTTCAATATTTTTACAAAATGAGCATAAAATGAAAGAAATATAGACTTTGAAACTATAAAAAGTTGTTTTTCTCTTTTTAATCATCTTTTGACATTCATTGTTTTCCCGAGGAGTCTTCATATTCAAAAATCTAAAATTCTAAATTATATCTCATGTAAGCCTACTTGTAGTACTCTACCTCAAGACTCTACCACCGTTTCGGAATGGAGATTCTGCTGAGAAGAGCCGGCAAGAAACTCAGCAGTTGCTCTTTTCATAACAAATATTACAATATTAATGCATAGCAACATAATATTACAATGTAATAAGTTATTACATTATCTTATGGGCAGCTGGATGCCAAGCGGATTGGTTCCATGTCACTTTGTCATTAAGAAAGTCACTAACTTTGTAATAATCTTGACTTAATAAATGAGTTTTTGCGCATTGTTCAAATTCGAGAGCGGCAGTCTCTTCCTTAAAGATAAGCTGTGCTTTGTGCACATCTTCTAAATATATAAAAGAAAAAGGTGACTGAATGACTGACTGACTGATCGATCAACGCACAGCTCAAACCATTGAACGGATCGGGTTGAAATTTGGGATACGAGTAGCTATTATGATGTAGCCATCCGCTAAGGAAGGATTTTTGAAAATTCAACCCCTAAGGGGATAAAATAAGCTAAGCTAAGAAGCTAGTCCTTTATATGTTTGTTTTCGTTTAAGTTGTGGTACAGAATAAATAAATGAATAAAGTTCATATTACAAAACTTCACGATCTACGATGGAATGGAGGCGTTATATAATTATGCGTTTAACTTAAGAAGTTGTGTGTTTGTGCATGTTAATGGGGTCTTTAAATATTGGTAACGAGCAAACGAGCAGGCCACCTGATGTTAAGTGATTTCCGCCGACCATGAACATTTGGAACAAGTAAACAGACGAACCGTCAGAGCATTGCCGACTTTTCAGGGTTTCAGGAATTTGTTGATCCGGCCCTTTAATAACCCCATGTTGAGTTCGAAAATTCAGCGGGAACACCGCTGAAGTGAAAGGTTCAAACCTACAAACTTCCACAGTTTGCATAAGCGTGGAAGAAAAAAACCTGCAGAACCCTAAAAATCCCTAATGACTCCCCCCAGATGTCACTAATTAGTTTCCAGCACTAATTACACTTTCAATTTACTGCTGAATTGCAAACGGGCCGAGTTTAATCCGACGAGAGCGGGACGTGAATAAAATACTCAATTTAAATTAAAGTCTGATTGTGAGAAAACCTGCATACCCTTTGCGGGGTTGTCCACAAATGTTTTTATCATTTATGTAATGTTCAATTGTATTATATGCCTTTTTTATTAGAATACTAGCTGTTGCCCGCGACTTCGTCCGCGTGGATTTAGTTCTTAATAATCCCGCGGGAACGCTTTGATATTCCGGATTAATAAATAGCCTTCGGTTCGGTTTTTGTTCGGTTCTCGTCGGGTGACGGCCCTCGACCACCGACTCGCATTGTTCGCCCGCGCTATTTTTTCTTTTTGCTCGGCTTCTAAGAGTCGTACCGAAATATTGAATAGCCTTTAACTTTCCTAAAGAATTGGGCTATCAGATACAAAAAGAATTTTTCAAATCCGACTGATAGTTCCAGAGATTAGCGCGTTCAAACAAACAAACTCTTCCACTTTATTATATTAGTACAGATGATCATCATCGACAGTCGACAGCGCCTTCGTCGGTAGATTTGTTGACACATCAAAATGAAACGAGTGTCAGCTCAATCAGGCTGACTTAGATTTTCACAACGCAAAAGCTTTAATTTAAGTTACTCGCACAACATAGACGAGCGACTTTTGCGTACAAAAGTCACAAATTCCCAACTTCATTCCATCGCCAATTTTTTTAGGACTAGCTGATGCCCTCACAACACGTATGAACGTGTGGATTTAGGTTTAAAGAAGCGCCATTTTTGTTTTTTTTTAATGAACTAGCTGTAATAAGCTGAGCAGACTTCGAAAGCTTTAAATTCAGATAATTAAGGGTATTTTTCCATGAGTCAATTGTGATGAAAAATAAAGCTCATATGCTGCCATCAAGCTACCACTAATGTTAAGCCGTTTTCTAGACAAAATAGAGCTAGAACTAACGACTTTGATAACCCGCCGAATGATAACTTTTTTAACTAATTAACGGCAGGATCTCCGAAAACAGCCTGTTTTTGATTCAATAGTAAACAATCAAATATTCTTTGTTTTGATAGGTTAAAAATATCGTCGGCTTATTGCAAGAACTCACTAAGTGCAAATAATCATCAAGTACAGTTAAGAACAGCTTTAAACTCCTCTTGACGAGTTCTATATAATGCAAAAACACACTTACTTCTAGCTATTCAAATTTAGAAGTTATGACTAAGCATAAATTCGATAATTACAATTTTGGAACTTTTAGGTTCCATAAAAAATCATGAATTTACATTAATTTAAATATCACTTTAGAATGAAATTCGGTTAAATTCATTATCTGCGCTTAATTACTTTTATAAATCAATGATGTATGAAAAAAACACATTTAAGTAATTTTAATGAATTCTATCAATTGACTATTGTCTTTAAGTGATTCTTTGCTTAAGAGAATAAAATAATTTAATACATTTTTAAATTGATTAAAAGCATATTTTAGTAAGTTATAGATAGAATTTGAAACATAAAACGGCATAAAACAATTGAACAGATGAAATATGAGAGTAATTCTGGTATACCTAAGTACTAAAGTAGTAATAATGAAAGCGATAACCGCCGGCAATTAACATGCCAAAAAAAATTTAAGACAGTTGTCTTCTCTAGTTACATGGCAAAAAAGAAGACACTCACGATAGAAATACACAGTAAAAATATCGCTCACAATGTTTGCCCTATAAAAACTACAGCAAACAAATACCTGCTAAAACAACTAATCTAGGAGACTGAGTGTAAATTAATGCTCATTCAATTCACTGACGAAGATCGTAACCAAAGTGAATCTTACTGGGCTTCATCTGATTAAATAGACATCAGAAGAATTTTATAGAGATGAATATAGTAAATAATCCCCAGAGATGTTTAGTAAATAAAACTAGGAAAAGGACCGCATTTCGTTCGTAACGAAAGATCACGGTTTTTGTAATTATCATTTGATGGTTCTATTAACAAAGAAATTCAGCATCTTTCGAAGGGCAAGAAAGACGACGAAGACTTCGTCAAAGAAAACATCGAGGCATTTCCGATGGAGTCACCCTAGTTATCGTAGAAAAACTTCATCCATAAAGTATTTAGAGAGGACTCTATTTATCTCTAAAATGTATAAACTGTACGAAAAAATATGTATTTGTGCATCCAATTATCCGGTATCCGTAAACGTGTATTGAAATATTTTTTATGGCCTCTATTACCTGTGGTCTGAAATATATTATGGAAAAAAAGGAAGTTATGAAGTGGGAACCGCATTGTATCTTTTGATAAAACATCTACCATCTGCAGTTACAGAGATATCTATATTTCTGATACCTATGGAAGTCAAAGTCGTAACCAAATAGAGATTTGGTCCAAACAATAAAAAAATCGAATAGAAACAATTTACCTTGAGATTATCAAACACAAATACCTAGAGCTCTAGAGAAGTTACCTTCATATGTGGTCCAGACTCGAACTCGATAACATTGAAAATCAGATGCGTCTTATGCCAATTTTCCCCATGATAGATTTGTGTAATATTTAAGATAACTGAGACAGTATCTCAAACGATAAATCTGCGGGGCCAAAAAAGCACCGTACAAACTGACAATGAATTTAATTAAAATATGAAAAAAGCTTATATAACCATGTGCGCCGAAAAAATAATATCTTCAGAACTACATGATTGGTACCAAATTTTACCAGAAAAAGATTAAGACTTTTTTCCTGATGAAAAGTGCTCGAATGCGGAAGATTTGCAGTAGAAATATTTTAATTTTAATTTTTTTTTACTATTTAGCTGCTATTTTTTATTGCTTTATGACGTATAATTGTTAGTAATCAAAGTGTTATGCGATTTTTTTCAAAAGGACTGTTTTTCTTTTTTTACGAATATATTTTTTGTTTTTCAAATGACAAAAAATATTTTATTAACTTTTGAGACTAATTCAAACATGTAAGACTGATTAAAAAATGTTTTTCCATTAAAAAACTTTGTTATTAGACCTATTTTAAGAAATACCTAAATCAAACATTGAAAACCATTACAATAGCAAAAAGTCATTAACGTGTCATTGACTTAGTTTTTTGTTTTTTAAAAAAATACTATTAATAAATGTTTAAAATACTGAGTTGATTTTAATAATATAGATATTCAACAACAAAATGTGTTTAATTTTTCTTTAATATAATCATAATTTTAGATGCTATAAGCAATCAAAATTACTAAAACTTCAAAGCTTGTTTTCTCAAACTTTTGAATATGTCGCTTAATGAGTTCTTGCAATAAGCCGACGATATATGTTGTAGTTTAATACACGTTCTAAATTATTTTACCGTTCAAAAGTCCATATTTTGAACTTCACTCGATCAAATAATATTCCGAAAACAGTGTAGTTTTTAATTGTTTTTCCGGTTGGAATTATAGTATATCAAAGTTAAACTAAAAAAAATGTCAAAAAAAAATAGGCAAAAGCTTTTAGAAGAATATTTTACCGTTAATTTTTCTCTAAAAGGTTTTCTTTTTTTTTATCATGACTGTTTTACTTTTTTTATAACAAAGTGGCTCGTGCACCTCACTTCAATTGCTTGCAAGTTACTGTGGCCGAAGATCGTGCCCTTAAATAAAAAATATTTTTATGGTCTGACGACGGTCGTAAGTCTGCTCTAGTGCTGAAACAATTAAGAGTAATCAACACGTTGACTGTCTGCGAACGTCTCTTAATGAATTTAAGTCTATTTTTTAATAAAATTAATTGTAAAAAGTGCTTTATGGACTTTTCAAAGACTTTCATTTTTTCTAATTTATCCTAGGACAAATAATAATTACTTTTTTTATTCGATGACAAGATAGTCCTTGACTGCGATCTCACCTGATGATATAAGTGGCGATGCAGACTAAGACTGACTATCCCCCTAATCGGTTTCTATACGCCATCGTGCCGGAACGCTAAATCGCTTGGCGGCCAAAACCTCCCATCAGACCAGACTAGAATCAATTCAGAAATTATAAATAGATTTGTATAGATTTTTATAAATTCAACCTCTAAGGGGATGAAATAGGAGTTTGAAAAATCGAACGTAAAAAAAAGCTTGTACACTCCTACTCGTGTTGTAAAGGTTAAACTGCAAGTTAAATATTTAATATCTAATATCTAATCCTTACTTTTATATATATTATATATAATATTATAAATGTGAAAGTGTGGATGTTTGGATGTTTGTTACTCAATCACGTCGCAACGACTAAACCGATTTGGTTGAAATTTGCCACAGAGATAGATTATAGTCTGGAATAACACATAGGCTACTTTTTATCCCGGAAAATAACAGAGTTCCCGTGGGAATCACAAAATCTCAATCCACGCGAACGAAGTCGCGGGCATCAGCTAGTATTAGATATTTAACTTGTAGTTTAACCTAGCTTAATGTAGATAAGAAAGAAAGAATGTATTCAGCGTAAAATAAAACAGTTTTCATTAACCGTGTTATTCCAGTTACACAGAAAATAAAAGCGGCCATTTTTCATCTTTTAAAGCGGTTTGAGGCGCAGATAAAACAAGAGACGCCGGTCCGGGGCCGCCACAGGCAATATCCGGATCGCACCCGGGTATATCCGGTGCGAGATAGGCTTTATGTTGAACGTGAATGGAAACGTAGATACCACGACTTTCATTGTTTCACCTACATCGTAATATAACGGACAAGTTTTTTTTTTTAATTCTGTTCATTTTGATGTTTTATTTTGACCGTCCAAGAAAAAAATAAGAATTCTCTTTTTTTAAGTTAGGTTTCCGATTCTACTTGGGTGCTAAGTTAAATGTATTATAGTTTTTGTTGATTTTAAGTTTAATATTTTGTAGTTAAACAAAAAATACCTACCTTTTTATATTACTTGGATATAGTGGGTGGCCCACGTAACTAGATGCGCCGCGTAAGAACCGCAAGCGCCGCACACATCGCATTTTCTCATGATCTCGCGCAGTACATGTCATATTAGCCATATACTCCGAACAATATCTTTTTTATTCGTTAACAAGATATCCCTTGACTGCGATCTCACCTGATGGTAAGTGACGATGCAGTCTAAGATGGTAGCGGGCTAACTTGGAACGGGTATGACAGTGTAGACTCAATCTATATCCCCTAATCGGTTTCTACACCATCGTGTCGGATATTATTGACGTCACAATCTTTAAGGCCCAAGACACGGAGCTGCCCGGGAAATTCAAATTTAATTTGGTTTTTCGCCATTTATAAACGAATACGACAAAGTAGGCTTATGGTATTCAAATTGCGATAATGACAGTATCATCTTCACAGGTTTATATACTAATCTTTACGTAAAAGTATCCAGTTTAAGAAATTAATCAAAATAATGACTAATTTGTGAGTAACTCACGGCAAACTCATTATTTTGACTAATTTCTTAAACTGGATACTTTCACGTTAAGATTAGTATATAAACCTATGAAGATGATACTGCCATTATCGCAATTTGAATACCATAAGCATACTTTGTCGTATTCGTTTATAAATGGCGAAAAACCAAATTAAATTTGAATTTCGCGGGCAGCTCCGTGTCTTGGGCCTTAAGAGCGCTTTTACATTTAGTCGCTAGCAGCGCGCCAGTAGCGTGGCAGCAGATGCCTTCTCATTACAACTATATTAGTATGGAAGTTAGCCGCGTCTATTTTCGCGCTGATAGCGACCTAATGTGAGAGCGCACTAAAGAATGAAAATTACATCGTCCACGCCGCCCGCATCGCCCTCACCGCACTGTAAATCAAACGAGCCAAATCTGATGACGTCATCCGCGCACGCAGATTGAATCCGTATATCTACAAATTTTACTAATATGCGGCTCTTTCGGCGCGGATAGGGGCGTTGCATACAATCTAAAAAACACTAATATTATAAAGACGAAAGTTTTTATATGTTTGTGTACGTGTGGCCACAACGAAGGAATCGGTTTGGCTGAAATTTGGAATGGAGATAGCTCATACCGAGGGTTAACACATGGGCTACATTTCATCCCAGAAAATCAAAGAGTTCCCGCGGAAATCAAAAAAACCTTTTCAAAAAAAAATATAAAAATATAATAAAACGAGATGACTGCGGCGCTTGCGGCTCTTGCTGAGCATCTAGATGCGCGCTCATTATTATTGTTTTAATTAATTTATAAAATACATAGTACATATTGAAAATATTTAATTATTATTATAACATGGATGGAATGCTACAAATAGTTTTAACAAAAGTAAACATCGACGGATAATCTCATAATAATATGCGGTGATGTCCAAGTTATTGGACATGTTGAGAACTTCGAACGTGACCGGAAACCTAGCAAGTTGAGACATGTTGTCAGGCTGAATGAGAACATGTCTCCTTCACCTACTAAAGAACGTTATTGTATGGTGTGAACACAGCACAAGTGTGTACTATAATATAAACTTAAAAATTCTTTTAAAAACCGACTTCAAACGCCGTTACAAAGTATATCAATTGTGCCTATAAAATTTGAAGAATTCCCTCGATTTCTCCAGGATCCCATCAGCAGATCCCGACCTGATGACAATGGGACCACCTGGGAAGTATACCCTTTAAAAGAAAAAAGAATTTTCCAAATCGGTTCCGACTTCCGGCGTCTTCGAGTAATCGGGGAACATACCTAGTCCCTACATAAAAAGGAAAAGAAAAAAAAAGATTCCGAACCTTCTCCTTTTTTGGAAGTCCGGAGTTGGGCTATTGAGACTTTACTGGTGGGCTATTGAGACTTTACTGTTGGGCTATTGAGACTCTACTGTTGGGCTATTGAGGCTTAACCGTTGGACTATTGAGGTTTAAATTAGTTTATGAGAGAGAAATGTGTGTCCAAAAAAAACAATCAGCTAAATATAGAGATGACCTTTATGACTACAAAATGTAGGTAGATATTTCGAAGCGATCGTTATCCCGTAACACCAATAAAGGGTAGGTAAATGTTGACGCTACGGATTCAATTAATTGATTCCAGGCGTAAACGAATCGCACCCAGGGGCCCAAGTCTGCTATTGCAATTGTAGTTACATAGCCTATCAATGACATCCCAATTGCTACTTTTAGCAATTTTGGTAGTCTACTAATTCAATGGCGTCACAATTGTTTTCCGATGGTTTGCCACTGACACATCTAGCTTTGAATCTAGCTTAAATAAACGTTTTTAATATGTAGTTTTTTTGGAAACTCATTTCGGCAAACGCTTTTTAAACTAACGGCAATACCGAGGTATGATTGAATTACAATCCAATTATAAGAAATCAAACGACCATTGTGAATTTAGTAGACTACGAAATTTTGGACTAATGATAATTGTATTGTAATTGTATTGCGGATCAATGACAATGACATGTAAAATAGCAGACTTGGGGCCCAGATCGCTACACAGTAGCCGATTCCATTGCATTGATTCGTCAGACCTTCGGTCAATTTTATAAATGCAAAAACATGCATTTATAAAGTTGACCAAAAGTCAATGCAACAGAGGATGCACGCATTTTGACGACCTCCCTGACGCAAACCCGAGACCTCTCAGTTATAACTGGGAGGTCTCGAGTTCGACGGGGGCTATTTGGGAATTTATAATTTCTGAATTGTCTCTGGTCTGGTCTGGTAGGAGGCTATGGCCGTGGCTTGTTACCGCCCTAACGATTTAGCGTTCCGGCACGGTGGCGTGTAGAAACCGATCAGGGGCCCAAGTCTGCTATTGCAATTGTAGTTCAATTGTCTATCAATGACATCCCAATTGCTACTTTCAGCAATTTTGGTAGTCTACTAATTCAATGGCGTCACAATTGTTTTCCGATGGTTTGCCACTGACACATCTAGCTTTGAATCTAGCTTAAATAAACGTTTTTAATATGTAGTTTTTTTTTTTTAACTCATTTCGGCAAACGATTTTAAGCTAATGGCAATACCAAGGTACCTATCATTGAATTACAATCCAATTATAAGACATCGAACGACCATTGTGAATTTAGTAGACTACGAAATTTTGGACCACTGATAATTGAATTCTAATTATATTGCGTTTCAATAACAATGACATGTAAAATAGCAGACTTGGGGCCCAGGAGTATGGGTTGAATCTACATTGCCATACCCCTTCCAAGTTAACCCGCTACCATCTTAGACTGCACTGTCACTTACCATCAGATGAGATCGCAGTCAAGGAATATATTGCTCTAAAATGTAGCCTATGTGTTAATCCTGGGTATGAGCTATCACCGTTCTAAAGTCTAACTATAATTTGGGTACCTTCAAATCAAGAGTGATTAGGCATCTTCTAGGCAAGCGCGTGGCGTAGCCAAGCGCTAGTCTATATATTAAAAAAAAAGACGTGTGGCACTCGGGGACTGCCGCGGTAAAGCTATTGCATAGCATTTTTTATCAACGCCATCTAGCGGCTCACCGTAGAGGAGTCCCGTGTCAGGTTATTTTCGTTACGGAATTTCTGGATTCGGTCTCCACGCCGGCCCGCGATAGAAGCTATGCAATAGTTTAAATAACCGGTCAAGTGCGAGTCATACTCGCGCACTGAGGGTTCCGAAACTATTGACCAATGTATTAATTAGGTACCTACTAATGACCTTCTAAACGTCAAAAAGAATCAAACGAGTCGAAACTCGATGGGGTTACGTCGTTTCATTACAGAGTTCCCATAAACGCCTTTCGGCTTCATCATCAGAACCTGCATATCATTTAGGACTAGAGAACTTGTCAAGACGAATTAAAAAGCCCAAACTCGATGGGGTTGTGTAGTTTTCTCACAGAGTCCCCAATCTCCATCTTTCATCACATTATTTGTCTCGTTGGTCTAGTGGATGTTCTACTGCAGATGACAAGGTTCCATTATATCTGTACCTCAGAGAGCATATAAAGACGTTGGCTTTACACCTAATCTCTCTCTCTGATTTCCGTATCATTGAACTATGAATTGCCTATTACTACTATATTATTTTGGGGTTGACACAGTATTTTGATAATACAAAATTATAAAACAATTTAATTTATTCATTAAGTTTATCTTACCTATAAAAAATGTGAGTAGGAGATACAAACTTTGGAATTAAAGTGACCTAACTCAAAAATTGCAATTTGTGGGAAATGAGCAAGACTTCAAAAAAGTAGTGTTGAGTAAAATTGAATGTATCTCTGCCAATAAAACTATTAAAAAAGTTAATTATCTTAATACTTAATCATCTTATACATATGGATTGGTAATACATATTATATTAAATGTTAAATACATTTTACAACAACAGAAGTTACAGGAATTTTGAGTTAAATCACATTAATTCTAAAGGTGATATATAAACATAACAAAGGTTGACATTGAGCTTACCACACAGTGATTTGAAAATAATGCCTCAGCATATCAGTTTAATAACATTTCTTTGACTGCAATTGGCACCAATAGGCATTCAACATTTTATCCTAAAAATATATAATGTCTCACGGTAAACACAGAATGTATATGAGCTTGTGACACAATCCTAAAAGTTGTAGGTTCTCTGGGTTGTGTGGAGGTACAGATATATGTATGGATTCTTCATAATCAATATTATCCATACTCAAGGAACCAAATATCAACAACAAAAAATTGACATTGTGCTGCATTTACTTCTGAATATATTATCTCTTCTAGCAGCAATCCAACATGCAGTGCAAACTCTAGTAATAGTCTGGTATTCTGGTAACCTGAAATAAAAATAATTATTGTTAAAATAATATAAGTAACTGGTAAATTGGCAAGCTAAGATTAAACTCTTAACAAATCCTACATCAAACTTTTCAACGAGACAAGTCAGGACATGTTAACTTGTCATCGTACTAAAGTCTCCTATCCTATAAGAGTGGGGAGTGCACTTGCAATTAGCTGGCAGCAAAAGTAGAATGTGCTTCTATTTTTTCTATTGTCAAATGATTATTTAACTGGCCTGTCCAAAAAATTATAATGCACGCCAGTTTTGCAAGTTACTTAACAAATGCCTTTGCATAAATTAGGCTTATCTCTGATTATATTATGATATATTGTTGTACAACACATAAATTATCTATACTTCTATATAATATTGACATGAAGAATACCTATTTAAATAAACTTGTTGAAAGAATTATTATAATGGTATGGGACAAAATTTAGGTAGCATTATTACTAATTAAAACAGTAACAATAACAAGCTAGTTTTAACTCGGTCTTAAATCTGAGACTGTCTTCTATAGATAGGCATTTCTATAGTTAGATGACTGCATGAATTTGGGAGTTGTAGTTTGAGTTTCCCTTTCTAATGCTTCTTTGCGAGAGATTAAAATAAATAAGTAGGTACTCACCGACATTGGTGATGACGTATTATCCATTGGCGATGGAGTATTGTCCATTTTGATAATGGGTTTAATTCACAAAGTTAGGTATATGCATTAAGTCTCTGTCTCGAATACGAAGTTCACCTCCATACAAAGTTAAAAGAAAACACAGATTCAGTACTAATATTGTAAAATGTAATATAACTATCCCACATATAAAACAAGAAATCAAATGTTATTTGTCTCCAAGAGAATATAAACCATTTAGTATGCTTATTTGTGCAAACTACTATTGAACTTTTGTTTGTTTGAATTTGGCTTTGAAAGTTTGAATTTTGAACCAACTTTGAACACCGTAGACAGCTGTCTACGCCTCTATGAAATCTATGCTATGATTAATACACTGGACTGGCTGTCTCTGCAGGTACCTACCTACCTAGACCTACCTACCAATGATTAGATACCTTAATAGTTATGAATCAATTTGAAGCACCACATTTGACATACGAGTGTCTCTGGAACTAATAATATTGCAAATGGTGCACCGACCGCCATAATTTTATTAACTAATATAAATAGTGAATAAGTAATAGTGGAGAAATAAATTAAAAGTATGTAATTGTATTTATCAATGCAGTGTCGCTAACTTTGTTATACCTATACAAAAGTTAGCAACAAATCAATACTTTCAACTTGAAATTTTATAATTTTTGAGTAGGATTTTATTTTGATTTTAGTAGTAATGAGTAAATATTTTATTTATTAGAATGACATACTTAAATCTGTAACATAAAAAGTAAAATCAAAGTTTATGGGTAGGGAATGCGTGTATGTACTACTTTGTGCTACTACTGTACTAATAGTAGGTACTAGAATTTACTAAATGACATACAGCACAGCACAGACAGCAGCCTGTCCACTGTTAATCATTGATTAATTCTAGAGGTCAGTGTAAAAAAGTTGTAATAATAATCTGTAGTAGAAAAAAAATTCTATTAGTGTTCTGTGAATCTGTAGTTGTGACAAGTGACATGTGGACGTGACGCGTTAAAAAGTTAAGCTTTGAACAAACTAACGGACACGTAAGCCGCGGCTGGATAGTAAATTCCATTGAACTTTAGACACTATATCGGGCGTAGTCGCGAACGTAACCTTTGGCGATCCTTGAGCGTTCGGATGTCCGATAGAAATATGGGCCTGCTGATCTCAAACGACTGTGCACACTTATCAGTCGCAGCTATAGTCGCGGCATCCGATAGTTTGTTTTAGCCTTAGCGTTGCAATTAATTTAAAAGCCATAGTAAGTTATCGTTTTTTTTTTTGTTTTTTTTTACTGTTTTAGGTACTATTAATGGTTTAGAGGTATCAAAATCTCCGTAATTTGCAAGATTTTAATACTGGTGTTTGTAAAATATAACGGGACTTACTATGAAACTAAGAATTAGGTGTGGAAAGAAACGATTTTTGGAAGATGTCCCTTAATTTGTTTTAATAGTGAGAAAGCCGTGGTTTTAAAGCTGTAACTTTTCACTGAGTTAAGCTATAAGCTTGATATTCTTAAAACACTACGAGACCATTGAACTTTATATTCAGTATAAATTTCGACTTAGTATCATAAGCCGTTTTCGAGAAAAACGGTGGTGACACACTGACAGACAGACGGACAACGGAGTGATCCTATAAGGGTTCCGAAGTTTTTTTCGGAACCCTAAAAACTATCACTGGTTCGGAATGTCGTTCGGTGGAAAGCTTAACTCTTATCTCTTGTTTCAGCATGTGGTCGGTCTGGCGGGTATGCAGCGTGGCGGTGTGTGTGTGCGCCTGTGCAATCGCCCAGCGCATAGACCAGGAGCCCGCGCTGTCGCCGCGACCCGCGAGGGTGCGCGACCGCGACATGAAGCCTGACGAGCCGACCTGCGACCAGCTGAAAGCCATGTGGAGGTGAGAAAGAGAAAATAGGCATAGAACTACCTATGTATGTAGTTCTATGCCTAGAAGGAAGATAGAAATGGTACCGGAATTTTATATCTTTGTACCCTAGGTTCATGCTTTGTACAAATCCTTCATTCGTAGCTCGTGGCCCGAATGTGATGAAAATGTCCATTGAATAATGCCTGCACCTGCCTATCGCATGAATCCACGAACAAATTTTAACTAATCTAATTAATCTCAATGGAAATGCAAAAAGTAACGTTTATTATATTTAAGGATTAAGGAAAGTAACATTTATTACATTTTCGGATATATCCTGTTTATTCACTAAAAATATTTGTGAAGCAAACATAATAAATGTAAAAATAAACAATTTCCAGAAATATGCGATAAAATACCGAGAATGTTTTTTATATATAGAAAAATCAGTGTACGAAAATACTCGTACCGAAAATATTTGTTTTTGTAACTTATATCGAACTTTTTTTCAATTGTGAAGTCTCTCAATTTGAATTGGGCCAGCCTGGTGGACTATGGCCTATTATTAATCCTCCTGACGATGATGGTGATAAAAGGGTTATTTCTTTTCCATTTTTAAAAAATAAACTAATTACGTAACGGGTCTCCTCTCACTATTAGAAAGGTTAACCTTAGCTGTAAGTTGTATCTACGCTGGCATAAAACGTACTCGCACAAACACATTAAACACAATACACATTTACACATAACATAGTACATTTGGGGATATTATGGAAAATTTTCAGACATGGCAGGTATCATATATCAGGCAGGCAGGTAAATTATCAGGCTAAATTGTAGTTTTAGTGAGTATACATTGTAGTATATTACTTACTCACATTACTGAAAAATGCCTGCCTGGGATTAGAAGTTCCGTAAAAGCGTATCGTAACTTAAGATTTTTGAACAGTGTTTGAAAATTTTTTTATCGAAAAAGTATTTCTATTTCATAGCAAATTTAGATTAAGTTGCCATTTAAATAATGAATGTCATTATCTTTACAGTTTTCAAGTTACGGCGTATAAAATTTCAGACATAATCGTAACGCAGTAGCCAGTAGGCAAAATACCTTTATCCAATCAGTCTGGCTCGTCGCAAATTCTTGCACAGAAGTTATCCCTTCAAATACTAGTACCTAGACGACGTCAGATGATTTGCGAAATTCCTCCATCCAACGTTCCTAGGTACGGAATTAATAGGACATTATACTACAAGCAGCTATCAAACATACCTACTTCATATAAAACACTTCGAATATTATAATAAAACTAGCTTTTGGCCGCAATTTTGTCAGCGTGGACTTCAGGGATTACATTTTTTTATTGAACAAAGTGGGCAAAGGTCTATCAAACCAACAGGAATGGGTCTGCTTTGTCTGCCCGTCTTAACATGTATTGAATTGTATGTACCTACGTTTACATTTTTGAAACTTCATTGCGGAAACTATGCTATGTATACAGATACATAGCATAGTTTTGTTACCTATTGTAAAAAAAATTTTTTTTTTTTTAAAGAGCAACTGCTGAGTTTCTTGCCGGCTCTTCTCAGCAGAATCTGCATTCCGAACCGGTGGTAGAGTCTTGACGTGTCATAAAAGCTACAAGTTGGCCTACATGAAACAAATAATTTTGAATTTTGTTTTTTTTTTGCATAACGTTGACGTAACTGTTGTCATCCATGTAGCCCCAGATCAGCTGTTCCTGGAACTTTCCTGGGATTGTTTATTGTTTTCCAACAAAGCAATAAACCAACAAACAAACACACTTTCGCATTTATAATATTGTTTTCCTTATTATCGTTACATCCTTACTAATATTAGTAAGGAAAGGTCCCGAAAGGACGGGTAGATTTAGTATAAAATCCCGCGGGAAATCTTAGATTTTCTGGGATAAAGAGTAGCCTATATCACTCTCGAGGTCCTTAACTATACCCATGCAAGAAATCACGTCGATCCGTAGCTCTGTTGCAGCGTTATTGAAGGACAAACCAACAAACAAACACACTTTCGCATTTATAATATTAGTAAGGATTGAAAGCATGTTTTTAAAAATTACATTTAAGAATTATAAATTCTTTTAATAAAATGTAACTGTAACTAAGTATTTTCTGTCAACTTCAATCAGTCAATAGTCGTTTTATTTGGAACTAGCTGTTGCCCACGACTTCGTCCGCGTCAATTTCTGTTATTATGATCGCGATTAAGAAGTTTTTAAAACAATATATTTTAAATATGGATAATTTTCCCCGTTTTGGCAACATTTTTCACTGATGCTTCGCTCCTATTGGTCGCAGCGTGATGTTATATAGCCTAAAGCCTTCCTCGATAAATGAATTATCCAACACAAGAAGAATTTTTCAATTCGAACCAGTAGTTCCTGAGATTAGCGCGTTCAAACAAACAAACTCTTTAGCTTTATTGTTGAACGAGCGAAGCGAGTTCTCTGAGTCAACTAGGGCGCTTGTCTGTACTGGACAGAGAAGTGTGTACGTCCAAATGTCTGTCAGAGCCCTATAACTTCTGAATTACTGAACGTAATTACTTCAAATTTAAATGTAATATGTAAACTGATGGTCTTCAGCCGAACATTGTATAAAAAAAATATAAAAAGCTTTATTTCAGGGGGGCTCTCATAGAAGCGTGTTTGAAGTAAAATTTTGTTTGTTGCGTTACATAGACTTGCGATATATCTTTTTAAAGACGACTTTGAACAGAGTCCAAAAATATTTTTCTTTTAATTTTTCCCTTAAAATTGACGAAATGGGGGGCTTTCAAAGTGGAGATATTAATTTGAGCCATATGTCAAGAATGACAAGATATTAAAACTTGGAACTTAGTGGTAAATTCAGTTATATCTTGTACTTGAACAACAAATACTAAAATTAGATAAATATTATAAAGAAACGAAATTATTTAACTTTTAAGTGGAGATTTAATTTGAGCCATATGTCAAAAAGTATTGCATATTAGAACCTGAAACTTTGTTGAAAATTCAGTTATATCCTGTATTTGAACAACAAATACTAAAATTAGATAAATATTATAAAGAAACGAAATTATTTAATTTTTAATGCTAATAGCTTCACAATAATGCTACTAGATGGCGCTGTAAAACAGTTTTGCGTCAACTATTATTATTTTTTATTGCGTCTAATGTTAAAAGTTAATTATTACAATATATAATTAAAACTATCTTTTGGGAATTATGGGATACCGCGAAGTCTCAGTTCGGGGCGAACCACTAGTAATAATAGTATAGATATAACCTAATCATGAAATCATATACAGACACTTCAATTTCATTTATTTGTATAGGTTTAACAAATCCAATACATATTATCATCTTTCTACATGAGCTGTTCGTAAAGTAAGAATGCTTATTGAATAGGCATCATTAGCTTCACGTGCAAGATCCAAACCTTTCCGCCCTTTCCGCCTTTTCCGCCCATTCCGCCCGTTCCGCCCTACGGGCTCCCGCACCGATCAAATTACGTTCATCGCCATTCGAGTTATTCACATTGAATTATTGATTATTTTTTGTGAGACAAGTATATAAGTTTTTTTGTTTAAGTATTGAAAATCGTTACTCTCACGGGCCAAAGCTCGTATCTGTTGGATAGACAGTGTATGTATGCCCTAAATATTATAATCTGTTATGACACTGTATTATCTGTGACTGTTGTAAACTTTAGTCTATGTCAAGCTCTTTGTACTCTCTTCTTTTGCCGGCGCCTTTCGTAATCAATGTGAAACCACGTGAAATAACTTTATAAACGCTTAATAAATTACATTCAAACAGTATTAGGATCGGACAGTTAGCGCCTACAAACAAACAAACAATCAAACAAATAAAAACAAAAAACAAAATCTTCCGCTTTATTAGTACGCTGTATTAGTTCCGTACCCGAATGGTAACCAAGGGGACTCTATTACTAAACCTCCGCTATCCGTCCGTCCGTCGCTCCGTCCGTCCCTCCGTCCATCCGTCCGTCCCTCCGTCCGTCCGTCCCTCCGTCCGTCTGTCCGTCTATCAGCAGGCTTTATCTCATGATCCATAATAGACATTTGCAATTTTCAGAGAATGTGTATTTCTGTTGCCACTATATCAACAAATAATAAAAATAAATATAAATAAAACATTAAAGGGGGCTGGCTCCCTTACTAGAAACGTGTTTTTTCAGCGCTTTTTGGTACGGAACCCTAGTATGCGAGTCCGACTCGCATTTGACCGGATATTAATATAGTGCCCACTACCTGCCTACATACGTAAATTTTTTTTTTTAAAGAAGCTGAAGTTGACTAATATTCTCCTATCCCCTCCCAATAAGCGAAAAGCTTGTGCTAGGAGTGGGTACGACAATAGTGCAACGGGTGGGATTCGAACCTGCGACTATTCAGGTTTCAGTCCACATCTTTAACCGTTGAGCTATTGAGGCTCCAAAATTATGCAGGTAGGTATCGCGGGGTCCTCAAATTATTTATTGCAGAGCATGTTTCTTGCGTATCCATAATTCCATATGAAATGGCCACTCTAGCAACAGGAAAAACCCAAGGAATAAAATCTTATAAGGAAGGACACATTGTAGACTCCTAACCCTTAAATTGATACACCTCGTTTGATCCCTCAGGCAATTATTTATTTAATACTGACCTACAAGTATGTCTAACAAAATAAAAGCTACCCACACAAAACATATTATCTCAATCATTTCTCCCGCATTAACCTTATTATATCGCTCGAGTTAACAGAATGGGGGATAATGCCAAGAATCCGCAATAATTTGGAAAAGATTTTCGCATTTCGTGAACAAAAATAATTCTATCAATTCTTACGACTCATGACCACTTTATGTCTATGGCTCGATTTACATTTGTATCATTTAGGTGTATCGTGTTTTCTTCCGGTAACCGGATATGGATCATTATGATCTGTATGTAGACTGTCTATTGGATATAAACAGACGTTAGGATAAAAACAAAATTCTTTTTACAAGTGTGCCCGTTTTCACAAAATATGTTTCCTTACTTTTACGGGGTACATAAGCTAAGTTAGATGATAGTTAGGGATAGCGTTGCCAGACGTCCCGTATTTCCCGGGACATCCCGTATTTTAGGCATAGTTTAAAATGTCCCGGCGGGACCGACTCTGTCCCGTATTTGAACCGTACGTCGTTTTTCATTATGAAATCGATCTAAGTATTCACACACGCAACGTTCGTAAAACGTACTCGTCACGCTACTAACTTGCACTCGCAGCCCGCATCGACCAATGACAGTGAGTCTCAGAATGACAATGTTAAAACTGACTCGATCCTCGCAAATATAAAAAATAATAAAAAATGACACTAAATAATTTTATTTTTTACTAGCTTTTGCTCGCGGCTTCGCTCACGTTAAATTCGATTTTTTAAACCCCTATTTTACCCCCTTAGGGGTTGAATTTTCAAAAATCCTTTCTTAGCGGATGCCTTCGTCATAATAGCTGTCTGGATGCCAAATTTCAGCCCGATCCGTCCAGTGGTTAGGGCTGTGCGTTGATAGATCAGTCAGTCAGTCAGTCAGTCAGTCAATCAGTCACCTTTGCCTTTTATATATTTAGATAATAAAAAATGACACTAAATAATTTTGTTTTTTATTTGTCCCGGGAAAAAAAATTGAAATCCCGTATTTTTTTGCCTATTTAACCATTTGTCCCTTATAGGCTGAAAAAAAATCTGGCAACCCTAGTTAGGGAACACCTAAAGGTGGAAATGACATTGGGTAAAGGAGTTACCTACGTAAAGAGACTTCTACTTAAGGTATGATTTAGATATGGTTGGTTGGTTTCACAAGCAAATTTTTATAAAATAGAATAAAAAACATGACTGCTTTATAGAATATCAACTGAAAAATAACTTTGAATTGTCATAGATCGTAAATGGTCATTCGAAATGAAAAATAATAAGAGAATCATAACAATAATTTTCAAATACCCACAGGTGATCGACTTTCATTGTTTTTCTTTTTCGCAATATTGCGCCTGGTGGTCACCATAATTAATTTTGATTACTATCATGTCTTTAGTGACACTCCCAAGAACACGATTGATGTAAGAATCATCAAAATCGGCACACGCGTTTTGTCTCTACAGCGCCACATACATACATAAATACCTACATATGTACAATGTACATACATACATACATACATAAATACATATACTGATAAACATTTGCGTAGCGCATTCGGGTAAAAATGAGCACTGGTCACGATCTCTGGCTAATATTACTTTTTGTCCACAGGTTCTCAAAGCGGCAAGCGCGCGCCCCAGAGATAATGAACGAAGTGAACACGTACCGTGATCCGCTCATGTATAACGAATGGCCGGTCTACACTGCGATGCCGCGAGCTGCACCCAGGTAAGGGTAAAAACATGCCAAAGATGCAGGGTTCCCAACTTAGGGCTTTTAGCCCCAGGGCGGAATTTTGCTTATTGAGATTTTTTTAGGGCCCAAAAAAATTTAGGGCTATTTTTAGAGGCATAAATAAATTTTCAAGCGTCACATAATTGACTGACCAAAACGAGTAAATAAAGCGAAACGTCTATGGTATTCCGGAATAATATGCTTAAAATCGTTTTATAGCTAAAGTGTTTTGAAAATATTTCAATACATTAGCGTTGAACACGCTTTTTCGATATATAATTCCATTTTCATTTTAAAACGTGATGGTGCATCTTGCGTTACTTTTACTCCATCTCCAAAAAATGTTACAGTTATAATGTAAACATATTGTATGACTATAAGAATTCCGAATAATGTAATTAAAATTAAGTTATATTATTTTTATTTACCTCAATAAAACGGGAAACTTATTTAAACATTAGCCTTGAATGGTAACAAGATACAGGGGTTTTTTGGGGCTTTTGAATATTGCACTTAGGGTTATTTAGGGGTATTTCATGTTGATGTTAGGGCTAATTTTTTTTAAGAGTTGGTAACCCTGCAAAGATGCCTCACTGCGACACCTCGCGGTCGCGGTTGAGCTCGCTACCTCGATGTCACCTCCATTCAAAACAAATGTATGCAAACAGCACGAACATGCCGAAGATGCCTCGCTGTACCGCGATGTATCGCAGTGAGATATCCTTCGACATGTTCTAGGTGGAGCGAGTTACCAATACAAGCGAATACCTGAATTAAGTCCGTCCTTGAACTCTCACTATGCTCAGATTCATGGCCGAATTAAAACGAGAATGATTTATGTCAGGATATATTTGTCTCGTTCAAACTCTGTGCATACTCTGTAGCATACTCCACAGATACTTGCGGACGTGTCTACACCCACACCCTACTAGAAAACTTAGTACGAGTCTACAAAACTCGAAAACGTTGATAGAGTTCGAGCATCGAAACTCTATAAGATCGCAGTAATGTTCACTTAAACTCCCGACACAATAAGGAAGGTGTTTAAGTTTAACGACTTTGACAAACCTATTTGAATGCGGTTTGTTTGAAGACAGATTTAATTGTTAGGGATCCGATTTTACCGAAAATCGGTTTAACTTTTTAAAGGTTGTATCACCTTTTTTTACAGCCGACGAAGGGTTGTTTGTATTTAGGGTATAGGCATTTCGTATACATTTGTTACATGAAATATACCCTAAGATACTTCGATTATGTGGCACCCTACAGTTACTAAAGCAAAGTCTGCGGACTATCCATCTCCTCAATTACTTATAGCATGTATCATGTGAGCTCATTGATTTGGTCCCGATGAGTTGTTGCCTTTTACAGGAGTTGATGATGGAGCAAGTTGTTATTACAGGAACTTAGCTCTATCAAATAAAGGACCAACGGACCAACCAACCAACCATTTACTCGTTGTGTTGGTCTGTTGTAAAAGGATGTTCAGTATATGGACATAATTTTACAAGATTCGACAGCCAACGACCCAATAAAAATCGATAGCAGGCAATAAACCATTCTAAAACTTTAGTGTTTTTCAGCTTAATTTCAGACGGTACGGCAAAACGATCGGCGCTGTCAAGATGTGAAAACTCGTACTAGTGCGAGATGCTTTATTAAAGATACGAAAATGCTTCCTACGTAAAAAGTTCCCCATCAAAATGTTATTCTAGGATGTTCGGTAAATTCTATATTTAACTTCGCCCGCCGAAAATATGCGGCTTTATAAATGTTGGGAACATTTTCCGTAGACCGGGTAACGCCTTGGGGAGGTGACGCAAAAATTCAATTTTAACCCCCAACGCAAAAAGAGAGGTTTTTTTTTTTCACGACTAATATTCCCATCTCTGCCCTCCAAATAAAGCTCGTGATAGGATAGGTGACGTATACATTGAAAACCTTATCTTTCTATCGAATACACTGCAAACAATCAATATTCATCGACCATCCGCTGTTTCAGATCTTTTTTCCACGTACTACTAAACTGTGGAACCAACAGCTACCTTCGACGGTGTTTCATATATCATATCACTTAATTGCAACATGTGGTTATTCAAGGTTCCGCCCCTTGACAAACCCTGAAAAGCCGGCAACGCATTGGTGTTGCCACTGATGCTACAAATGTTCATGGGCAGTGGTAATTACTTAACATCAGGTGACCCGCGGTGACAATATTTAAAAAAAATTTATGGAAAAACATATTTTTTTTGCATGATTTTTTCTGGCGCTCTGCGCACTGTTAATATTTATTTATTTATTTATTCTAACTTCTGCTCTCGGCCTAAGCTCGATTATCGATCGATTGTCAGGCTGAAATCTATAGACCGCACTCTCTCATTCTGTCTAGTCTGACAGATTTATGTCAGATCATATTTTGTGTCTCGTTTTTTTAAAAGAATATTAGCCAAGCTGAACTTGACTTACCTACATTCTCCTCTCCCCTCCAAATAAGCGAAAAGCTTGTGCTAGGAGTGGGTATGACAATAGTGCAACGGATGGGGTTCGTACCTGTGACCTTTCAGATTTTAGCCCGCACCTTTACCTATTGGGCTATTGAGGCTATAGTCTATTATAGTATATTTTGAGTCCGAGCTATATCAGAGCACACTCTATAGATATCATCAATGCGTTCGTATCCCGTCGCGACTGACAGGACTCTGTCAGCCGATATAAAGCCTATGCCTGGCAATAGACGTCCGATTTTGTTTCCGATTGTCTGATCAGGCAACCGGATCGTATTTACTCGATACACATCCGATTTTTCCGTCAGGCTTTTTCTGAACTCAGTCGTTCCCGAGCTATCATCCCGAGTGCTTGCGTTTGGAGCAAAGCAGAAGAAAAGAAGATGGATGACGAGTTAATAGAAATAGAAATATTTTTTATTCAAATAAACTTTTACAAGTACTTTTGAATCGTCAATGAATCTACCACTGGTTCGGAATGCCGTTCCTGCCGAGAAGAGCCAGCAATAAACTCGGCGGTCGCTCTTTTCAAAAAAAATTTTTTTTACAATAGGTAACAAAACTATGCTATGTATACAGTGTTTCCACAATAAAGTTTCAAAAATGCAAAACAATCCAATGCATATTAAGACAGGCAGGCAAAAGCAGACCCATTCCCGTTGGTGGCATCCGTTCACGAGCATGACGCAGGATCCAGCCGTTGCTTCGCTCAACCATATTTGAGGGAACGTAACAACCCGCACCACACGACACCACCACAGAAATTTTAAAGACAGGAAAGAGAAAGAAGAAAAAACGTCGCTATTGGATTCATCCAATCAATTTGACAAGACATACTGAGAGTAATTTCTATTTAAAACATCCAAAATAATTCATAATAATAATAATTTTATTTTTATCTTTGTTATCTCAACGGCAGTGGGATGATGCGCTATGTGCGGATGTTTAGCAAGAGTTAATAAAATCATCAACTTCTGCAAGGGACCGCGCGCGCCTTCTTGCTGTGTCTACGAGAGAATCAAGTTACTGGCTTCAAGCTCTCCCTTCCCATCATATAGGCACTCTACTAGACCACCTCACTCTTTCCATTGCAGTTGGTCTTCGACTTGGTGCCAAGATCAACTATCCGCATCTTTGCCACTGTGGCGAGACAGTGGACGAGTTTGGACATCATGGGCTTTCCTGTGCCAAAAGTGCCGGTCGCTTCTCACGTCATGCTCCTTGAACGATGTCATTCGTAGATCTCTTGTCACCGCTAAAGTGCCTGCAGTATTAGAACCTGTTGGTTTGGCACGAAGCGATGGCAAGAGACCTGATGGTATGACACTTGTTCCGTGGAAGCAAGGAAGGTCGCTAGTGTGGGATGCCACATGTGTTGACACACTGGCAGCGTCTCACTTACAGGCGACCTCCGCGGCGGCGGGAGCCGCGGCTACTAAAGCAGAAAGGGCTAAGCGGCGCAAATATGAAAACATAGAAAACAATTTCATATTTGTGCCATTTGGTGTTGAAACCCTGGGGTCATGGGGCGAGGATGCTAGATCCTTTTTTAAGGATCTGTCATCCCGTCTCATAGAGTCCACTGGTGACCGGAAGGCTGGAAGTTACCTCGGCCAGCATATAAGTTTGGCCATTCAGCGGGGTAACGCAGCCAGCGTTCTGGGCACTTTTCCTCGTTCCAGTGGTTTAGATGATATTTTTTATATTTAGCTTTTATTTTTGTTATTTACGTTTTAGTTTTAATTTAGTATTTAGTTTTATATTATATTAAGTATTATTATTACATATCTTATATATTATAAACAAATAAACCAAATTTTATTTTATTATTTTTTTTTTATTTTTTTTCATAATATTCGAACCACAACGATGCGTCCACACAGTGTCAGCGCTAGATTTTTTGGGCCCTAAAAAATCCCAATAAGCAAAATTCCGCCCTAAATTTGGGGCTAAAAGCCCTAAGTTGGGAACCCTGACTGGCAAAATCGGAAGGAGTAACCGGATGTCTATTTTGTCTCATACTAAAAGTATGTAGACCGCGCCTTCAGACAATCGGACCGGCAGTAAAATCGGAAACGCCTCGCGCCCGTTTCCGACTCGGACGTCCGATCCGGTGGCCGGATCGGACGTGTATTGACTGTTCATACAAAGTAATGGCTTCAATGCCTTCCGGTAGCCTGATCAGGCTACCGGATCAGACTATCGGATGAAAAAACCTGACGTGTATTTCCAGGCTTATCCTAAAGAAGCACCACATGTTAAGTACGATGACGTAAGCATGCTTCTCCCGACCTGACATAAATACCCCTTGTGGTTCTTTGGCTTAAAAATGCACATAAAATTTCATGGTCTACATTTACTTATAAAAATATTAAACAGAAAAACTACACTTACTTTAACAATAAAAGAAAGAACACAAAACTGTTTTCTGAATGGCTCATTAATTGTGGGTTCGTACGTGGGATAATGCCAACTGGTAACTGTAAGGCTACTTTCAGATGATAAAAATCTTACGCGCGATTTCTAAGTGCGTGCGGCGTGCCTACTCATTTTAAGTTATAATTACATTACACCGATTTCATAATAGCCTAGTAGTTAGGACTGTGATCTCCTATTCGCGGGGTCGCAGGTTCGAACCCGGGCACGCACCTCTGACTTTTCGGTGTTTTTAAATCGACTTCCAAAAAAGGAGAAGATTCGTCGGAATCTTTATTCGATGACGCCTTTACCGATTTGGAAAATTCTTTTTTTATTTGAAAGGGTATACTTCCCAGGTGGCCCCATTGTCATCAGATCAGGATCTGATGATGGGATCCTGGAGAAATCGAGGGAACCCTTCAAATTTTATAGGCACAATTAATATATTTCGTAGTGGCGTTTGAAGTCGGTTGTGTAAAAATAATTTTTACGTTTATATTATAGCAATTAAATATCGCAAGTTTCAACGGTGAAGGAAACATCGTGAGGACCTGCACGTCTGAGAGTTCTCCATAATATTCTCGAAGGTGTGTGAAGTCCACCAATTCCAAGGACGTGCACTAAGCGCTTTGCTTCTTCGTTCCTGATACGCACCGCTAAAATTTGGAATGCCCTTCCGGCTTCCGTTTTTCCCGCTAACTATAATTTGGGTACCTTCAAATCAAGAATAGGCATCGTCTAGGCAAGCGCGTTCCATCTTAGGCCGCATCTTCACTTACCATCAGGTATGATCGCAGCCAAGCGCTAGTCTATATATTTAATTAAAAAAATCGTATTGGGCCTCCGTGGTGGATTATGGGCTATAACCCCCTTCTCTGAGAGGAGAAGGAGATTATAGCTGATGATGATGATGATGATAACGATGATTACCTACTAGTGACACAATCTTAAGAAATAAATCTTTAAATGTTACTGGCACTTATATGCGGTTGACGCATAATACGCGTAGTTACATCTGAAAGTACCTTTAATTCAATACTACGATAAAATTATTATATCATAAAAGCTTTCCAAGAATTTAATAAATATCATGTAGGAGGTATACCTATATCATTTCTACTTTTCCATTGAATACTAGGAACGTAGGTTTAAAATTAAATTATTTTAATACTGTATTCATTCAATGAATACTTATCGTATAAGTATTTCTTTACATTTTTATTAGAAACTAGCCCGCGACTTCGTCCGCGTGGATTTAGTTTTTCAATTCCCGCGGGAACTCTTTGATTTTCCGGCATAAAAAGTAGCTTATGTCAGTCTCAAGGTTCTCAACTATATCCGTACAAAAAATCACGTCGATCCGTAGCTCTGTTGCAGCGTAATTGAAGGACAAACAAATAAACCAACAAACAAGCACAGTATCGAATTTATAATATTAGTAATGATAGTTCGTCTGGTGGGAGAGGCTTTGGCCGTCGCTAGTTACCACCCTACCGTCAAAGACGTGCCGCCAAGCGATTCAGCGTTCCTGCACGATGGATGGCGTGTAGAAACCGATTAGGGGTAAGGGTTGAATTTACACTGCTATACCCCTTCCAAGTTAGCCCGCTACCATCTTAGACTGCATCGTCACTACCCACAGGTGAGATCGCAATCAAGGGTTATCTTATCATCGAAAAAAAAAAACGACTGGAAACATTTTTTCCGACGTTTGGACTCGCATCCAGGGCTCCGGTCGTTTCTTCCGTAGGGCAGGGTCCGATTTGACCGTTTATTTTTAAGCTATTGCATAGCTTCCATCGCGGGCCAGCGTGGAGACCGAATCCAGAAATTCCGTAACGAAAATAACCTGACACGGGACTCCTCTCACCGCTAGATGGCGTTGATAAAAAATGCTATGCAACAGCTTTACCGCGGCAGTCCCCGAGTGCCACACGTCTTTTTTTTTTAATACTAATAATGCACTGTTGTTTCAGATTCAGATATCAGTACCCATCCATCCCGCGCGAGGCGTACGGGCGGGTCATCACCAAGGCGCCCCCTAACGTCGTGCGAACACCGGACTATGGCGAGGTGGGTATGGCTGAAG
This sequence comes from Hipparchia sbordonii, assembly GCA_038048805.1. Lineage (NCBI taxonomy): Eukaryota > Metazoa > Arthropoda > Insecta > Lepidoptera > Nymphalidae > Hipparchia > Hipparchia sbordonii. The sequence goes on from JBBIWI010000019.1 coordinate 5,675,330, forward strand.
GGTTTAGGCCGTAAAAGGAAAAGAGTTTTTGAAGATTACACTGGATATTTATTAAAAACTAGCTTTTGCCCCCGCGACTTCGTCCGCGTGGAATTAGATTTTGGCGTGGAATTTTCAAAAGCTGTGACACACGTACTTCTTTATTTTTAACTGAAAGCTCAAATACCAACTTTGATGGAAACAGCTTGAAAAATGACGGAGTTTCATATAAACTTCCATCCCCTATTTAAAGCCCTTAGGGGTGGAATTTCCAATAATCCTTTCTTAGTGTGCGCCTACGTCATAAAAGGAACCAACTGTAAAAATTTCAAGTTTCTCACTTCAGTAGTTTAGGCTGTGCGTTGATATCTCAGTCAGTCAGTCAGGACTTTGAATTTTATATACATATATAGATAATTGGATGCACACACGAAACAACGTTAGCCGGTGGTCAATCGTAGGCAAAGAGAAAGCAGCGGTTTACAGACGTTTGACAGGAGCAAAAACTATCAAGTAACCACAGACAAACCACCGTACTCTATAATGGTTCGTTTACACGACCAACAATCAAAACGATTCTTCTTCGTGACACTCTTGGCAAAGCGGTCGCGGTCATCACAAAGCGACGTTCTTAGTTGATGTTATTCGCCTCACGAGCATTCGCCACTTCTCCCTACTGGTTGATATCCTGGTAGGTACACTCGTGACAAGTTCAATCAAGCAACAACAGACGGACGTTATTCACGTTATTATTTGCACATAATTGAGCACTTGGAAAGTGACATAAGCTGCCTTTGTCCCGGAAAAACAGAGGGTTTTTAAGCTATTGCATAGCTTCTATCGCGGGCCTTGAGGGTGGAGACCGAAGCCAGAAATTCTGTAACGAAAATAACCTGACACGGGACTCCTCTCACCGCTAGATGGCGTTGATAATAAATGCTATGCAATAGCTTTACCGCGGCAGTCCCCGAGTGCCACACGTCTTTTTTTTATTCGATGACAAGATAGCCCTTGACCTGATGGTAAGTGACGATGCAGTCTAAGATTGTAGCGGGCTTACTTGGAAGGGGTACGGCATGTACATTCAACCTCAAAGTAAGCCTCAATAGCCCAATGGTTAAGGTGCGGACTGAAAACTGGAAGATCACAGGTTCGAGCCCCATCGTTGCACTATTGTCGTAACCACTCCTAGCACAAGCTTTCCGCTTATTTGGAGAGGAGAGGAGAATATAAGTCAAGTTCAGCTTGGCTAATATTCTTTTAAAAAAAAAAAAACCGACACCCCTAATCTGTTTCTACACGCCATCGTGCCGGAACTCTAAATCGCTTGGCGGCACGTCTTTGACGGTAGGGTGGTAACTAGCCATGGCCAAAGCTTCCCACCACACCAGACCAGAGGCAATTCGGAAATCATAAACTCCCAAATTGCCCCCGCCGGGAATCGAACTCGAGACCTCCCAGTTTCCGTCGGTTATTAAAAACCTTACACCACGCGGACGAATTCGCGGGCGAAAACTAGCTGAATATAAATATTTCTGATTCTTTCCACGTGCCGGCCATTGTTTCAGTATTTCATAACTTATTTCCCTTTGATCTAATACGTCTGTGAAACTTCAGGAAACCGCTGAAACGCGCAACTCCCGCCGATTTCGACACAATGACTTAATAATTTAGGCAGTCTTCCTAGTTACTGAGTTTTGTAAAGTTTCAGCAACTCTCGTTATCGATATTTTGTGTAACTTTTAGAATCACGTGTCTCAACTCTCAGGTTGAAAATCTACCGGCTCTTATTGCTTGTTTTTTTAATCGCCGACGGGAAAAAGGGGTGTTAAGTGTAAGTGTATGTGTGTCCGTCTGTTCCTTCGTAGCTAACGAATGGACTCATTTTGATGCGGTTTTACCTGAGAAGGATCTCAGCTATAAATAAAAAGACGTGTGGCACTCGGGGACTGCCGCGGTAAAGCTATTGCATAGCATTTTATATCAACGCCATCTAGCGGCTCACCGTAGAGGAGTCCCGTGTCAGGTTATTTTCGTTACGGAATTTTTGGATTCGGTCTCCACACTGGCCCGCGATAGAAGCTATGCAATAGCTTAATAAATGAAGATCCACTCAAGGTCTGAAGGTCAGCAGCTCATTTCCTAACGTTTCACCGTTTGTATTTAGGCCCGACCGACTTCAACATGCGTGTAGAAATCTAAAATTATTTTACACTTTTAAGTGGCGTTTGAAGTCGATTGTAGTGGAGAGAGTATTTTGTACTAGTAATAAACGAACCTTTGGCAAGATCGGTCGTTCTCATTTATACGTCCCTCACCTGGGCCCCAAGTCTGCTATTTTACATGTCATTGTCATTGATCCGCAATACAATGCAATACAATTATCATTGGTCCAAAATTTCGTAGTCTACTAAATTCACAATGGTCGTTTGATTTCTTATAATTGGATTGTAATTCAATCATACCTCGGTATTGCCATTAGCTTAAAAAGCGTTTGCCGAAATGAGTTTCAAAAAAAAACTACATATTAAAAACGTTTATTTAAGCTAGATTCAAAGCTAGATGTGTCAGTGGCAAACCATCGGAAAACAATTGTGACGCCATTGAATTAGTAGACTATCAAAATTGCTAAAAGTAGCAATTGGGATGTCATTGATAGGCAATGTAACTACAATTGCAATAGCAGGCTTGGGCCCCTGGTAGTAACACACCTCATGGCGACCCTGCCAGGATTGAGGTGTGTTACCATCAGGTGAGGGACGTATAAATGAGAACGACCGATCTTGCCAAAGGTTCGTTTATTACTAGTACAAAATACTCTCTCCACTACACGATTTTTTTAAGTATATTTTTTAAATATTATCTATATATATAAAATTCAAAGTCCTGACTGACTGACTGACTGACTGACTGACTGACTGACTGACTGACTGACTGACTGACTGACTGACTGACTGAAATATCAACGCACAGCCTAAACTACTGAAGTTAGAAACTTGAAATTTTTACAGTTGGTTCCTTTTATGACGTAGGCGCACACTAAGAAAGGATTATTGGAAATTCCACACCTAAGGGGTTTAAATAGGGGATGAAAGTTTATATGAAACTCCGTCATTTTTCAAGCTGTTTCCATCAAAGTTGGTATTTGAGCTTTCAGTTAAAAATAAAAGTACGTGTGTCACAGTTTTTGAAAATTCCACCCCAAAATCTAATTCCACGCGGACGAAGTCGCAGGGGCAAAAGCTAGTTATATGATAAAAGATAATGAAAGCCGAAGCTCAGAGCGGCTCAAATTGCTCACATTCGGTTTGACGCGCTGTTCGGCGCGAGCCGGCATTGTTCGTCGCTATCGCCTTTGTTAGCGCTCATTCAGTTTTTCCATTCATCCCACGCTCGTGTTGCTCACAAACGAAACCCGCTTATATTAGCTACCTATGACGTCATAATTAGCTCATATCTTTGTTAGATATGTATAATAACATGTTCGGTGGTTTATTTTGAATTTATTTATCACACTAATATTATAAAGGCGGACGTTTTATGTGTGTGTGTTTGCGTGTGCGTGTGTGTGTGTGTGTGTGTGTGTGTGTGTGTGTGACTCCTTCTCGCCGTAACCGTGTACCGATTTGGCTGAAATTTTGAATGGAGATTGCTGACACTTAGGAGTTCCCGCGGGAATTAAAAACCCTTAATCCACACGGACGAAGTCGCGGGCTTCATCTAGGAAAAATAAAAAATAAAAAACAGTCGAAAATACAGAACTTTTAAGTTTCCTGTTAGACAAAGAGAGCATCAATCATGACGTCATAAGCGAGTAGCTCTTACTCTCCATAGAATATTGCATTTTAGAAAGAGACAGATACAGTCGCAGTAAATCAGCTTGCAACTAACTAATTTTTTTTGACCGATTTATGTTCTGGTTTTACAAATGTCATTCTTACATGTTACATTTTCGATTGTAATTAACGACAGGATCTCCGAAAACAGCCTGTTTTTGATTCAATAGTAAACAATCAAATATTATGTTTTGATAGGTGAAATATATGTTGTAGTTTAATACACGTCCTAAATTGTTTTACCGTTCAAAAGTCCATATTTTGAACTTCACTCGATCAAATAATATTCCAAAAACAGTGTAGTTTTTAACTGTTTTTCAGGTTGTATTTATAGTATATTAAAGTTAAACTAAAAAAAAATTTTCAAAAAATAGGCAAAAGCTTTTAGAAGAATATTTTATCGTTAATTTTTTTCTAAAAAATTTTTTTTTTATCATGACTGTTTTACTTTCTTTATAACAAAGTGGCTCGTGCACCTCACTTCAATAGTTCGCAAGGTACTGCGGCCGAAGATCGTGCCCTTGAATTTTACATTTTGACAACAGTCAAAAAGACCTCTACAATTCCCTGGGAAGCCGTACTGATTCTGCCGATAACAGAGTCAGCAACGTAATAGGCAATTGCCCTTCGACACTCATCGTTCAGGCCATTACCTACCCACGCGCTCCTGGCCTACGCTATAGTGTAAGGCACAGTGGTCAAAAACTATCATATGTTTAAACATCCAGATAATGACAGGTACCAATTCATACGATCTCCAAAATAAATTGACAGCTCTAAAAATAGTATTGTGTAATAATTACAGCGGTTTGTACGTGGGCTCAGTATTTTTCGGTTGAATTTAGGATTTTAGGTTAGAATTATAATTATTTACAGCTTAGGCGTAATATAAACCTCTTTGGCGTTCCGATTGCAGATTAAAAAAAGAAAATGTCTACTGTTGGCGAGTACCATTTTTTGTTCTATTTTTAGTGATCAGACGGGTCACCCGATGTTAAGTGATTACCACTGCGCATGAACATTTGTAGCACCTGAGGCACCACCAATGCGTTGCCGGCTTTTCAGGAATTTGTTGGTCCGCCCCTTGAATAAACTCACGTTGTAATTTAGTGGGAACACCGTCGAAGGAAGTTATCGAATTTAGTACGCCTTTGAGTAGCTATATAAACCCTACGAGATCATCTCTAAATGTTGTTTACATCGTGAGCTCCAACAAACTGTTTGTGCAAATCCAATTTACACTTATGAACTACATAATCCAATTCAAGGCTACCTACCATAACCTACTAACCTACTATCAATAAACAGTGGTCTCTTGTACTATAATCTCCATAGATATTGTAGGGAGTTAATAGATATTTAATGCCTGAGGGAGGCATTTATCGGCGTACACAGTTAGTTCTACAGAAGAGAAACGTAGGTAGTTTCTTGCTATGAATACCTACGCTTAACGGGGCATTACGCCAAACACGCTCTCTGCTTACCATAGTTTAACCCAGTAAACAGATATATTTTCAAGAAAAAAAAATTTGTATAGCTATTTCGATAGTTGAAGTTTATTCAACAACTTTATATATGATACAAGTATAATACTTATTGAGAAAAAAAATTTCAAATATCACTAAGAACTCACTTTTACTAGAAAAACTACTTGTGGAATTCCTAAGAGCGTGAAATGTTCTACTGATATAAACCAGAAAAATAATTTCTTTTTCAAAAGTAAAGGAATCAAAGTATATTCAGCAATTTTTATTTAAGACTTACATCTTTTCATTATTTAATGAAAAATATAATCATAAAACTCTTCTACAAATTAGTATGGGCAGCGTTATAATAGACAGCGTCAGCCCTCCAATTTCATTCCCATTCGGGCTTTCAAGGAGGAAGGACGCTTCTCGGCGCAATTTTTTTTTTTCAATTTATTTTACGCGCGAATTTGTATGTCGATAGTGGAATCCGTACAGTGCGTACCGAGGTAGGGTTATCAAAATCGAGGAGGAAGGTTTGTATTTTTATAAAATGTTGACTTTGTTTTTTTCTTAGGTTTTTATGTATTATTATTATACTTACATAATAATATAATATGTAATACCTACCTATACATTTCTAGCGCATAGCGTAGCACCTGTGATGTGTGACGTTGTGATGTAGACGAGGTCCGAGGTTCGATTCTCGGGTCGGGTCACAAAATGTACCTACTTATTGGATTTTTCTGTCAAGAAATGTGCAGTCGGTAGGTACCTAGCTATTAGCCCGCAGTTTGAAAGTTGGCGGTGATCCACCGCCATGCCTCGAAGAACATGTAAAGCCGTCGGTCCTGCGCCTGATCTCTCTCCGGTCGCGTCAGATTTCCGTCCCATCGGGCTATGAGAGTGAGGGAATAGAGAGTGCATCTGTGTTTGCGCACATACTTATACACTATACCTATTATCTCTCGCGCAGATGGCTAGCCTCTAAGGAAGCCACCATGATTGGATTCGGTCGGAAGGACATTATTAGGTAAGTATTACAAGTATAATTTGCTCAAATGTGTTCACTCTATACCATCAATTTTATACTTTTATTTGATGGTAATGTGACTTGAAAGAGATCAGGCGCAGGACCGACGGATTTATTACCGTACCGTACCTACCCACCTACCTACCTACCTACCTACCTACCTACCTAAGTACCTACCTGGTGTATACAGGGAGGATATAACCAATAGGTGTATATCACTGATAAAGATCGTACCTACCTACTTAGATTTTTTTTATATGAATAGCGGGCAAACGAGCTCGCGGGTCACCTGATGTAAAGTGATTACCGCCGCCCATGAACACTTGTAGTACCTACCAGAGCTACCAGAGGCACCAATTTCTTTACGAACTGTCATGGTCTACCTACTACCTACCCTGATCTGCCTGGTCTTAGTTTAAACACAGAATACCTAATAGTTTCTACCTAGTTTTAATTCGATTGATTGTATAAGAATTTGATGACATTAGTGTCAAAGTAAAATGAACCTAATTTGTAAAATGTTAAAGTCACAAATTCAGTACAACTGATTTTAATTTGGAACGTATAAGAATGCATACATGAATTTTTTTATTCGATGACAAGATAGCCCTTGACTGCCGTCTCACCTGATGGTAAGTGACGATGCAATCTAAGATGGTAGCGGGTTAACTTGGATGGGGTATTATAGCAGTGTAAATTCAACCCATACCCCTAATCGGTTTCTACACGCCGGAACGCTAAAACGCTTGGCGGCACGTCTTTGATGGTAGGATGGTAACTAGCCACGGTCAAAGGCTCCCACCAGACCAGACCAGAGACGATTTAGAAATTATAAATTCCTAAATTGCCCCCGCCGGGAATCGAACCCGAGACCTCCCAATTATAAGACCATAGACCATAGCATAGTCGGGCGAGCATCGTGTATCGGTTTCATTAAACGTATTTATTTGAACTGGGTAACTTGCACGTGCTCGCTTTATATTATACTTCGCATCTTTCCCGAAGATGATTATTGTTTACAAGCAGCAGATCGCGAGGTTATGCTGGAGAAACAGAATCAGATTTCGAGTTCTATGTCTATCTGTAATTGGCCAAGAAGTTATTAAAATACTAAGCGTTGGAGGGCGATTGCTGTAAGCAAACAAAAACAAGATGTATAAAATAATAATTAAAATGCTATAAGGCCATTTCTACTTCTCAGAATTGAGATTTAACAGCGATAAACCAAATCAGCTGCGCTCTCAACCGAGTGTTTCGATTTGCAACCCGGAAACTCTAAACGCACGGGGGGCTCCGCGTCGAGACGCGATTATACTTGCACTAGTATCAGCATCCCCTATGGCGGGTACCACAAGCGTCTGAGTCCGCGCCATGCGAGTGGGACGGGACACTTTAGCGTTCGACCCTACGCGCAAACTCCAAAGGTCCTTTGTCACAGGTACAAAAAACAGAAAAATGTTTTGACCTATCGCTGGCAGACTGCAGTATTTTCATCATGACTGGGAATGATAAAATCATTTTGGATTATAAAAATTTTACCCTTATAACCTATAAAAATTAAAAGGTTAAAAAATTCCATTTCATAGTTCTAGAACATCAAACAATTAATAAATCTAAAATAGATCGTATTCTCTCAAAATCAGTGAATGCATTACGGAATTGTTATATTCAGGTTATATTTTGATTTGCCTTCTGGGTAAATTCATCACACAAATCTTTACAGTCCCTAAACCCTTGGTTTATGAAATTTAAAAGATTTTAATAATCTATGCCATTCACTTGAAAATTGATACGGCATTAATGTTGATCTATAAAATTTGCTTCATGGCCACTTTAGACAAAAAATGCATATTTTTTACTACCAGTGGCTACAAGTGATAGAATCTTCGATTTACATGAAGCAATCGACTGTATTCTACCCTCCTCAAGCTATAACGCCGTTAACCAACATTTGACCAAATACGATTTTTTTGTTTTTTATGCTATCTTACTTAAAAAATTCTCTATCAATCCATCTAATTGGCATTCTCTTTACTGCTGTAGTTTTTGATATAGCAATTTGAAAAACGCAATTTCTTAATAAATTGCAGCTTTACGGTTTTGGTCGTTAACAACACTAGCTTTATTACTAGTGGTTCGCCCCGAACTGAGACCTCGCGATATCCCATAATTCCCAAAAGTTTTAATTATATATTGTATTAATTAACTTTTAGCATTAGACGCAATAAAAAAAATAATAGTTGACATAAAACTGTTTTACTGACACAGCGCCATCTATTAGCATTATAGTGAAGCTATTAGCTTCACAATAATGCTAATAGATGGCGCATTAAAATTAAATAATTTCGTTTCTTTATAACATTTATCTAATTTTAGTATTTGTTGTTCAAGTACAGGATATAACTGAATTTTCAACCAAGTTTCACGTTCTAATATTCAGTAATTCAGAAGTTATAGGGCTCTGACAGACATTTAGACGGACACACTTCTCTGTCTAGTAGGCAAGCGCCCTAGTTGACTCAGAGAACTCGCTTCGCTCGTTCAATTAACTGTATGAATTTAAAGTTTGATTGTTTTTCGGTTGTACTTTACTATCTCTTATGTATATTACAAAAGATAAAGTTATTGAAACCTTTCCTCCGTCTTCAAGTTCGTTAGGTCACTTATCAATAATTCTTTTTTGACGATTTCTTGTGTATTGGAAATTTTTTACGCATAATGTAAAAACAATAATTTTACCAGTATTATTTTATTCAAAGATTCATAATGTATACAAATAAGGTTTTTTAACTAATTAAGAAAATAAAAAAAGTCAAACTTGGCCCACAGAAAAGATATTTATTTGTGGGTTTTAAATTTAAAAACAAAAAATGTATAAGTACAACGTAACGTAAGAATGCGTACCCTTGAACTATCCAATACTGAACAATGTACCTACCATCAGAAAACTAGCTAGTTATGTTGGTTTGCTGACGCTAGACAGCCCAGTGACTATGGATGGGTTGTTTATAAAAGGAGAATTTTTTGGCACTCAACTATTTTGACAATTATAACAAATAATATATAATATATATGACTCTTTCCGAACGTTTAACAGATGATTTCGTATGGCGGAAGGACTGGAAGGATTATATTGATTCTGCAGGTTCCTCATTTTAAGACTTTTCCCTAGTAGAATAATTCACAAAATACATATATCGCCTTCTTCTCGTCTCGCCTTGCTTGTAGCCTTTAAAGTCTCAGTCATGCATCATGACTAAGTAATCGCAATATCTTATGAGGAATAGACAGCTATTGCCTATATCAATAAAATGGGCGCTATATTCTCGCATCAAGCGATTTAGCGTTCCGGCACGATGGCGTATAGAAACCGATAAGGGGTATGGGTTGAATTTACACTGTTATACCCCTTCCAAGTTAGCCCGCTACCATCTTAGACTGCATCGTCACTTACCATCAGGTGAGATCGCAGTCAAGGGCTACCTTGTCATCGAATAAAAAAAAATCTTTCAAATAAATTTGGGTGCCTTCAAATCAAGAGTGAAAAGGTTCTGGGCAGGCGCGTTCCATCTTAGGCTGCATCTTCACTTACCATCATCGCAGCCAAGTGTTAAAAAAAAAAAATACCAACACAATCGCACGTAACATATGGCAATGGTGTGAAGAATCCAATTTATACTTTTATTGCGTCAGTCCAATACGAACCTAATCTCAGATTTTGAATCTCGTCAAACGGTTAATATAAACACTGAATAGATTACGCGTTTCGTCAGATACAGGAATTTTTTGATACACCTGATTTGGATTTATTTACCAATAATCAAAATTATGAATGTCAGAGATACGCTGCATGGAAATTAAGCTTAGTCTGAAATTATTGATGGATTCAACTTAAATTTTTATGTTTTTTTTTTTACAGATAAATCTAATTGCTACGCCACATTAAATGTGTCAAGGCAGAGGGCTTTGTCGTACTGCTATATTGGCACATTTAGCCTTGTGCCCAGTACAGATCAACCTGCGGGTTTCGAAACCACCTAACCTATATTAAAATCCTACTTATCTGCTCTTTCAAAGAGCATCGTCCTTTCCATGTTAATCTAACCCTAGTGGCAGGGAAATTATTAGACAGTCACTACTGAGGCGCGATGTCTCTAATGCATCGCTAGACATAGTAATGGTTTCATTCCTAGTACGATTAAGTCATGGTTGTTTTATGCAAGAACAAAGGTTTAAATTATTGTGGTTCTAATATTATATTTTTATTTCAGGAAAACAGTTCGCGCTATCTTTTTATCTGGCCAAATAAGCGAAATCTCTGGTCATAATACTACGGTATAAAGGTCTTTAAAGGTGTCTTGATTTCCTAATCTAGTATCTATTAATGTATCTACAGAATAATTTCCCTAATGAATTAATCTCTCTAAAAGACTTGTCTTTAAACACATTAACTCTTAAAAAAGAATGCAAGCATCCTTAGCCTTATAAATATTCAAAACATTTCCTTTTGAATCGGAAAATATTCGTATTAAAATAATATAAATTATTTATATAAGATTTTAGAAAGGCTCAAAACCAAATAGTTTTTAACAGTTCATTGTTTTGCCATATACTTATTAAAGAAAATTTTAAAGTGTATCCAGTTCTCCCTTAAAACATTTTGAGATAAAACCTATTCCTTGCATCAGTAGGAAGGTTGTCTTTTGTCAGTTAAAAAAAAAATCTCCAATTTTATCTCATTGTGTTAAATCAATTCTGGATATGTGGCATTAATTACGTATAACATTAAACGGTGCCCCTAACACGTGACATGCGTCGAAGTTAACTGACCGCAAGGCAGGTGTTTCTAAAAGTAGCAAGTTAGTCTGAATCCTCATTTAATATATTTTAAAGTACTATTACAGTAGTACAATAAAACTTCTAAAAATCAGGTAAAACTGAATTCTTCGATACTTAATTTCAAAGTAAAATTATTATTCAACAAATAACTAATTTCTACCTTAATACAAGAATAATGTAGATGTTATTTAATGACTTATAGTTTGGTATGTAAATTATTTCTGTCGATTAATTTGTCAAGTATCAACGAACAAGAAATAATTTATGTAATGTTGTTGCATTTTTTCGATGCTCTAAACATCTGCTTGTAAACAATAATCATCTTCGGGAAAGATGCGAAGTATAATTAAGAATCAAACGAACTTACCTTGTGAAGTTTGATATCTAATTATACGAGTGTCTTGACCGAAGATGATTACAAACCCACCCACCCTAATTTTTTCAAAATCCCTCGACCTATCGAAAAAATACGGCTCTAAAGAATGACACTAAGCGGGATTTCAAGCGGCCGGATGGTGTGTTTGGTGGGAGGTTAGTAATACTCAGTGGAAGTAAATAAGAAACTTTTTTATCATAATAAAATTTAAAAATAATAATAAAATTATATATTTTATATATATTAAATAGCTCTAAATGTGTGATAAGGACAGCATAATCTCGCGATCTGCTGCTTGTAAACAATAATCATCTTCGGTCAAGACACTCGTATAATTAGATATCAAACTTCACAAGGTAAGTTCGTTTGATTCTTAATTATTTCTGTCGATTAATTTGTCAAGTATCAACGAACAAGAAATAATTTATGAAATGTTGTTGCATTTTTTCGATGCTCTAACCATCTGCTTGTAAACAATAATCATCTTCGGGAAATATGCGAAGTATAATTAAGAATCAGTAGGTACCTACAATAAATACTTTAAATTATTATTTGTATAAGTATTTCATTTAATTTTAAAAGTGTATCTACAAATCTTAGTTTTAATTTATTAGGTGCTTGTTTCATTTACCGAGCATACCTGGACATGAGTAAAAACAGATAAAATGCCCACCATTTGAACAAATAAACTTGTATCGTCGTACCTACCTACCGACTCAGACTAACTTTTGTGTTTTATAAATTCCCGTGATTTCGTCCGCGATTTATTTTATGCTTATCATTATCATAACATTGTCACAATAATACTCCGATGTTGCAGGATCTAAGTCTAATCAGAATCTTAAAATATCCACTGTATCTATTACAATGAATTCAGAAGAGTCATTTTTGCATTAATCTTTGGTAGGTACCTACCTATATTACAGACACAAAGATAAATTTCGAAAAAGTCAGAGATGCGTGACCGGGATCGAACCCGCGACCTCCCGAATACCCCTAGGTAGTCTCCTAAGACTGCAGTCCTAAACATGGCTATCACAGCTTTACTAGCTAGTATACTTGTTTCATTACTATAGTATAAAAAGGAGCCTATGTAACTCTCCCGGTCCTCAACTATACCCATGCAAAAAATCACGTCGATCCGTTCGTTGCTTTGTTGTGGCGTGATTGAAGGACAAACCAACAAACAAACACACTTTCGCATTTATAATATTAGTAGGATATTTAGGATTTAGTTTTAATTTTTATTATTAAAAACATTATATGTTTATTTATTGTTATCATTATACTTATATTTATTGTTTTTCAGTAGGTGGTTAAAATAAACTTTCGAAAACTTCAGTTTAGGTAGTTCACCTAGTTTTTCCAAACTTCGGAAAATGATAATAGTTTTATTATTTGTCAAGTCCCTGGTTTTGTACGAGTTCAATGCCCACCGTGCCTGCATATCGGTGTGCGAGCGAGCGCGCCGATCGCTCTGTGCTGGCGCAAATATACCTATAATCGACAACGCCTCGCGCCGTAATGTACCCTTAATATCAGTACATAATTGACGGAGAAAATACGGTTCCTTGAATTTTCCTGATGTATAACATATAATTTATTTGATATAGTAGGTACGTTTATCTCACGAAGTTACGGGCGCTTTACTTGTGGTTACGTCGTGTACATGCACATTGCGTAAGTGTGCGTGCTTGTCAGGAGCCTAGGTGGGAGTGGTCAAGCGCGAGCAAGCTCTCGCTCACACTTATATACGACACACACAACCATGAGTCGCGTACCCTCATGAATAGAAAGAACTATATTGGATCTAATTTACACTAATGGCTGATAATGTAACTTTCTACAGATTAAATAATTTTTAAAGTCCAAAAAAGCATGAGGTTCTCAATTCGTCGGAATCTTTTTTTTAAATTTTTTTTTTATATGTTCCCCGATTACTCGAAGACGCCTGAACCGATTTAGAAAATTATTTTTTTGTTTGAAAGGGTATACTTCCCAGGTGGTCCCATTGTCATCAAGTTAGGATCTCATGATGGGATCCTCGAGAAATCGAGTGAATTCTTCGATTTTATAGGCACAATTGATATACTTTGTAGTGGCGTTTGAAGTCGGTTTTGTAAATAGAATTTTTACGTTTATAATATTATTAATTTATCCATTACAAACAACTGATCAAATCTTTTCTCTTTATAATGTTGGTATAGTTAAAGAAACCTTGCTTGTTACAGATGTTTGGCATGTTAAACGTACCGCATTCTTCTGGGAAGATACTGCGATATTCCGGACCCTCTCGCCCAAGGGGTGGATCCACCTTCATGGTGCCCCCGCAAAGAGACAGGTATGCCATCAAAACTACCCCCACCTACTACCTCAACCTAACTTCACTCCCGTCACCAATGGTAGCCTGGTAGAGATTGCTCTGTTAGCAAGAACTATAACTTCCTTCATAAGCCTCACAAAAAAAGCTGACGACAGTGGCGGCATGCTTTTTTTAATTATTCGGTGACAAGATAGTCCTTGACAGCGATCTCACCTGATGGTGAGTGACGATATGATTGGCTCAAATATGGTTGAGCGAAGCAACGGCTGGATCATGCGTCGTGCTCGTGAACGGGTGCCACCAACGGGAATGGGTCTGCTTTGTCTGCCCTTCTTAACATGTGTTGGATTATATGTACCTACGTATGTATTTTTAAAACTGTAATACATAGCATGGTTTTGTTACCTATTATAAACATTTTTTTTTTAAAAGACCAACTGCTGAGTTTCTTGCCGGCTCTTCTCAGCAGAATCTACATTCCGAACCGGTGGTAGATTTATAACGTGTCATAAGAGCTACAAGTTGGCCTACATGAAATAAATAATTTTTGAATTTGAATTTTAATTTTATGCATTCTAAGATGGTAGCGGGCTAACTTGGAAGAGGTAAGACAGTGTACATTCAACCCATACCACTAATCGGTTTCGACACGCCATCGTGCACGTCTTTGACGGTAGGGTGGTAACTAGTCACGACCAAAGCCTCCCACCATTATTACCTCTAACCCTATTAACTGTTGCAGGTTCGAAGCGTTGAAGAAACTGATTCGACAGGAGCACGTCCGTGAACTGCAGCGGAAATACGAGACTGAACAAAAGCAAGAGCTCAAAGAGATCGCGGCTGGGCGCGGGTGAGCCAAGCCATCCTTACTGTAATGCCTATCATGGAGGGCCCGTACACGGTCAAACGTGTTTGTCAAACACGTGTCATGATTTTATAAAACTACCGATATAAACTAGATTCTGAATTCATTTATAGAATCAGTAAATTATGAAAAGTAGTATTATAAATATTAGTAAGTAGTATTAGTAAGTAGTATTGTAATAAATAGCGTGGCCACATTTCAAAGCGGGCCACACTGAATTTGCTATGGGAGGGGTAATTACGATCACGTGGGATGCTGGTCTGGCGCTCGTGACAACAGCGCAGTATATAATGCCTGGTTATACCAAATAACGGGTTAGATTCTTCCACCTCAAGCTACAGTACAGACGGAGAGCCAGAGTATATTGCTATAGCGTTAGTTAGCGAGTCATCATCACACACGTAACATTTTTACGTGTATTTGGTAGTCTGTGGTCGTGTTTGTCAAACAAACTACGTGTTTGACAAACGGAAACGGAGGTGTTTGATTGGGTGCGCTGGTGTTTGATGACCTTGTTCAAACAAAACCGTAGCAAAAACACGTAAAATTTTACGTGTTTGACAAACATGTTTGAGCGTACGAGCTCCCTTAAATGCAAAGTGCTTGTTGGTTTGACCTTCAATCACGCAGCAACAGAGCAAGGCATCAACGTTTTTTAACCCTCGTTATAAGTTTGACGTGTTTATCTGTCTGTCTGTGTACCTGTCTGTGTGTCTGTCTGTTCCTCATAGCTCCCAATCGAACGTTCGGTCCGTTCGTTAAGGGAGCTATATTTTGATGCGGTTTTTCTGTTTATACTCTACTAGCTGATACCCGCGACTTTGTTCGCGTGGATTGAGGTTTTCCCGCGGCAACTGTCTTA
Organism: Hipparchia sbordonii; assembly: GCA_038048805.1. NCBI lineage: Eukaryota > Metazoa > Arthropoda > Insecta > Lepidoptera > Nymphalidae > Hipparchia > Hipparchia sbordonii. The sequence goes on from JBBIWI010000019.1 coordinate 5,690,909, forward strand.
TTTCCTGCGATAAAAAGTTATAGCCTTTGTCCTATTCCAGACTGTAATCTATTTCTGTGCCAAACAGCCTAATCGGTTCAGTCGTTGCGGCGCGGATTGAGTAACAAACATACAAACTTTCGCATTTATAATCATCGTATTAATAGAAATAGGATTCATATCTATTTCGATACTAGCTGATGCCCGCGACTTCGTCCGCATGAATTTAGTTTTTAAAATCCCGCGGGAACTCTTTGATTTTCCGGGATAAATTGTAGCCTATGTTTTAATCCAAGGTATAATCTATCTCTATTTTAAATTTCAGCCAAATCGGTCCAGTAGTTTTTGCGTGAAAGAGTAACAAACATACACACACACATACAAACTTTTGGCTTTATAATATTAGTGTGACATCGTATTAATAGAAATAGGATTCATATCTATTTCGATACTAGCTGATGCCCGCGACTTCGTCCGCATGAATTTAGTTTTTAAAATCCCGCGGGAACTCTTTGATTTTCCGGGATAAATTGTAGCCTATGTTTTAATCCAAGGTATAATCTATCTCTATTTTAAATTTCAGCCAAATCGGTCCAGTAGTTTTTGCGTGAAAGAGTAACAAACATACACACACACATACAAACTTTCGGCTTTATAATATTAGTGTGATGTGAAGTGTGATGTGATGTGATGAATGGAGAACTTAGTCAATTATAATATTAATATGCTTAGATCTTCCCAAAATTGTAAGCAACAAGTGATACCCCGGTTTGGGCGTTTTATATGTTAGGTATGTACTTGGATTTAATCTAAGGGCGTTGAAAAGGCAACATCATTTAAGAGATCCAACACCCTAATTGCTTTTATGAAAAGCGCAGATTGCTCGAAAGGTCATTAATCTTATGTTGTGTCGTGGTTTTTCCTTTTATCTGATGGAACATAAACAAGAGACAGTGCCGGCTGACTGATTGCCTGTCAACACGCAACTAGTTGCGTAAGGGACCCGTTATTTCATCCGTACAATTGTGGCGAAATGTTGCAATACAAGAAAAATCTTTTAAAAATGGAACCCGTGTTGTGTGTACGTTTTATTTCCTGTATCGCGGGGCTTTTTTCTGGGATTCTGCGCATTGTTAAGGCAAGAGTGAATAGGCATCTTCTAGACAAGCGCGCTCCAACCTAGACCTCATCAGTGCTATCCAGTATTGATTGTCAAGCGCAAGCCTATTTAGAATTAAAAAAAATATATCGATACCTCCTTCGTAAGTTGTTGTATCCCACAAAATTGGCGTTTTAGGTTTTTTATCTATTTTATGAGTTCGTTTGAAAAAAAAAATCAAAAACAGCATTTTTTAACAAAAAAGTATAAAGTTCTATAGTTATTAAAACGACAGCCTAAACTATTTTATTGACCTTCAAAACAATTAACGCGTCATGTAAGCGTTTTGGGGATACAACAACTTACGTAGGAGGTACCTATCGATATATTAGTCACCACTAGAGCACCTGTAGGTACATTCATTACTAAGCATTTGTTATAGACACCCACTGAATCTCAGTGATCCTAGGAAAAGATTATCTATTGCTTTTACATACCTACCCCGTAGTACGAATACCTACTTCACCAAATTTTCTAGTATACGCGGTAATATAGTGTATTATTTGTTCCGTCTTCGATATCCGGAATCCATGTTGAGTTTAGTCTTCCGCTTTTCATATGTTCTGACTTAGCGATACCCTCGCTTCCGGTGTATCCGTTTCCGTTTACAGCGACGCAGCGAGATCGCAGGTGCAGCCATTTATTTTCGCATTACGCCACCGTTTTTCGTCTAGGAGGATTAAGCTCTGGAGTGGCCATAGGATGCGTACCCCTCTGTAAGTTTTTATTTGACGGGTATGCCCAGCGGTCATACCCGTTATATAAAACTGTTTGACTCGAGTCACGCGCCTGTCAACAACGTATGGTTAGCGGAGGATGAGCTCCGGTATAATATGCCGACTATGAGTGATTTTCCTTCTAAAAAAAATACCAAAAATATCCAGTTTATGAAAGGATAACATTACTTTTCTCCTGATATATTCTTTTATCCAATTAATGCACTATTTAAGGAGAAAACTTAAAAATACTGTTGATCCGAAAATGTTGCTACGGAATCGTACAAGAAATAATTTCGGGAAATTTTAAAAAATTAACCAATCTACTTATTACTCGATTGGAGCCCTTTATCATGAACTGCATAATGATTTGATTACATACAATTAAAATTACGATCGAATAGGAAAGGTTGGGGGTTTATGTTTATATTAATTTATAAACTTTAGGCAAACAATTTAATCGGTTATTTTGAAAAGGACGAGTCACACATTTCGTCAAAACTGAGTTAAGTAGAATATTCGTTAACATTTTATAATATTTTCTTGTCGTGTGACTGAGATTTTGTTGGTCTTGCATAGTAAAAATATATCATTATCTGTAGTAAACTCTTACTAGTAAACTGAGCTACTATTGTAGCTATGTCACTATAACTACTTTTTAACATTTTAAAATTTAATAGAAATCCGACCAAAATCAGACCAAGTTATTTATACCTTTGCCTTAATCCTTACCAAAATAAATGTTTTTTCAATCAAGGCTGTTTAAATACCTGCAAATTACTTTTTAGTTTATTAAAATCGGACATTCTATTCGAAAGATATTACGAGTTCATTAATGTAATTTATTCTGTTATCATTTTGTTTTCAATCATCAAGTCCCATACCCAAAGGGAGCCAGCGATACACTATTGCTAAATATATTATTATTTAGGTAAGTATGTCCTGCATTTACTGTGCGTTTATGCCAAAATGTTTAAAAAATAAATATCCACCCTTGCGAAGCCGGGACGGGCCGCTAGTATAATATAAGTAACCGATATAATTGCATGCGCAAAAATCATTACAAACATACACAGATTTGGGATTAAAAAGCCTTATTAATATTCAATCGCCACAATTAAATGCCCTCGTGCCACCTCGGTTTATGAAAAATTAAATTGTAATAGGTATTGTACCCATTCATAAAGTTGGATAAGCTTATCATTAACAGTATTTTTAAGGTAGTTTTTTGTTCAAAAATGAGGATTTTATTTTAAAGAAGTTGGTCACACTGCAAGAAAATTAGGGCTGGAAGCAGAAATTATATCGATATTGATATTTTCGGTGTGTATGGTATAGGTACATCATGTATTTTTTAATTTTCTTATAGAACCAGTTAGTGTTCCAACAAATGTCTACTATCCATTGATAAAACATGGATAAAAGTTTAAAAACTATAAACTCGACTACAAAATTGTATGTGGCATTTCTTAAATTTATTTATTTACTAGCTGATTTCCGTGACTTCGTCCGCGTGGCGTAGTTTAGAGTAACTTGCTACTATCCGCGAGAAGATATGTCCTCTATCTCCGATAATATTTATTAGATCTTCACCAAAATTGAATAAAATAGTATTTTTCAAAAACTTTCATCCCCTATCGCGGATGAACCTTATTGTTTATTAGGATAAAAAGTATCCTATATATTAGATTCAGAACATTCGATTTAGATTTATATTCTCATTTTATACAATTCATTAAAAACTTTTTAAGTCTTAGCCAGACCAACGAACAGTAATTGACTGCTAAATTGATTTAACAATATTTTAATTTATACTATTAGTTGAACTTCATTCATTCATTAATTCATTTAGAACTTATCGAAAGTCGATAATCGATAGTGTCGCAGCCCAAAATTGCTTACATAAATGACATGATTGTTTCGTGTAAGGATAGAACGTCCCTGTGTGTGAATTTGGTTGTGTGCGTATACTTTAAGGTTGTGTTTGGTAGTTTTGTCGTGTGCGTGCATAGCAACGTGATTGAAAAATGCACCTGTAGTAAGAAATTGTTTATGTGTGCTACCTCGCCCCGCACCGCACCGAGTTTTTCGTAGTGTTCAGACGTGTTGCTTATAAATCTCGGAGGAAAAAAATTTTTGATAAATACATATCAAACGAGTCTTAATTACGTAACACTCATGTTCACGCAAAAATGCTCGACGGTGTCATGGCATCGTTCGTGACGTCACTTCTATGTTTTTGATATTTTTTCAATTTTACATATCGCTCATATTGGCGTTCAATTCAATCCAATATGGTGGATTCCTATATTTTATAGTTTGATTTTATCAAAATAATAAATATCAAAATGTAACACTCATGTAACACGTAATTAATTACGTACGTAAGTCGAATAAATTTTAAGATGTATCTACCTTTTATCACGATATTATATAGCGTTCCTATTATTATACATTAGCTATGCATATTCCGTTCACCGGCTTATGAGAATCTTGAAACTTCGTGCAAAATTATTTTAAGATCTCTTTTATAAACTTTCGAACAGCATTAAAACTTTCTTCCAATCTTGGAAAGTTTTTTAATACGATAGTCTTGTTGAACAAGGGAGAAAATTAAAAAGATTCCTATGAATTAGTTGTTGGCTTTGAGATATTTTATCCTGAGTATTAAGTATAGTTAGGTGTGATATCAAAAATTGTTTGTCAGAAGATTTTCTGTTTTAAGCAACGGTGAGCTATTAAAACGAGACTAATGTTGAGATCTATAGAGCGTGCTTTGTCTCAGCTCATACTTAAGATAGAGTTAAAACGGGACACAAACATGCTCTGACATAAATCTGTCTCTTTTTAACTCTGTCTTGAGTCTGAGCGGAGTGAGTTTATAGATTTCAGCATCAGGGCCGTACGTAAAATAAGTCTTACCCGAGCGTCAAGATATTTTGGTCAGATTTTCAATACAAAAACTGTAACACAAACACACACACACACACACACACACACACACACACACACACACACACACACACACACAGAGATATGTGCATATCTGTGTGTGTGTGTGCACATACAAACTTTCGCTTTTTATAATATTAATGTGATTACTAATTCTTTATTCAATTTCCACTCTTCTCTGTGTGAATGAAGAAAAAAGCGCCAAACAAACACGTGCTTTCGCATTTATAATATTGTCAAGGATTTATTTCATAAACGTATGATTTCGTGTCGATAAAGATCACAAAAAAATTGATTCCAATTTTAACCACACGTGTATTATAATATCGTATCGTATAATATAGATAATTATCTATTGTTTCAGGAATGAGGATTATGTATACGGTACATATGGAGAACAAGAACCCAGGGGACTCCAGCCGTTGGAGTATGCGGCTGATGAACCCGCGGCGCGGCATGGCAAGTGAGTATTCACAATATCTATACTTATACATTTTTTGGTTCGATCTGGAATCGAACCCGGGAACTCGTTATCCGCAGACGAATTTTTTTTATTTTTTTTTATTCGATGACAAGATAGTCCTTGACTGCGATCTCTGCGATGGTAAGTGACGATGCAGTCTAAGATTGTAGCGGGCTAACTTGGAAGGGGTATAGCAGTGTAAATTCAACCCATACCCCTAATCCGTTTCTATACGCCATCGTGCCGGAACGCTTATTCGCTTGGCGGCACGTCTTTGACGGTAGGGTGGTAACTAGCCACGGCCAAAGCCTCCCAATAGACAAAGCTTGAACTTGCTAATAGCCCAACGAGGTAGTTTGAGTTTGAAGACTTGTAGAGTGACATAGGCTAACTTTTATATCCTAGAAAAACAGGAAGTTCGCCTGAGGTTCTTAAAGACGGTAATTATAAGGGGGGTTTTTTTTTTTATTTGTAACTACACGTGTTACATTAATTCTGCATTTGACCGATATCGGATTGATGGGTTGATATTGTTCACAGGAAACCTCAGTCCGGCAGTCGTCAAGTATCACAGTTCTCGCGCTACTCAGACGTGATGCTACCACCCGTACGCCGCACGTTCTACCACCCGTATTTCGACTACCTACCCGAGTACGCCCCGTACTACTGAGGAATCTGAACCCCGCACAACTGCCCAGAACGTCTCGGAACATCCCAGAACGATCGAGAACATTCCATACGGAACACTCCTTTACGTACAAAACCTTCTCTGGCTTTAAAAACTCCATTTTATTATCTTCATAATAGTTAGGGAGCTGGTGGCAATTTGGTAAACGGGGTTTTATTGTCTTTCATACAAATACTCATTTGTGTATATATATACTTAATTATCTTAATTGTGATTACATACCTATATTGGGAGAGTTTATACACCGATTTTTTCAATATTTTCTCTTAGACCATTCAGGATTTGCTTCAAAAAATTTGTATAAACAGCACGTGTCTAGTACTTTTTTTTACATTTAACCATCAATATAATTCAAGTTCAAAACTTTTTTGAAGTGAAAACTTTTTTAGGTGCGTTGAGCATTTTTTGGCAGGGGAAAATCTTATGAATTCACGTCACCGATATGCTAATGTTAACAGTAGATATCTGTAGCTATGGGTATGATGTTGACTATCCATGTTTTACTAAAATGACAAACAAGATTGTTTTACTTATTTCAAAAAATCCATACCATAGATAACCAACAATTAAAATACGAACTCGAAATTATACTTTTTTTTCAAAATCAATGAATAGCTATTTTGTAAATGACGATGTTATAAGTGACAGAAGTTGAACTTAAATCTAAACTGATAAATTTTATTATAATGTATTTACTGCCGCGGGCTCCTTGACTATTGTGAAAAATTAATTAATTATTATCAGTATTAAAAGTTGCCATATCGAAAAGCATATCTCCGCTTTTCGCTTATTTCGAAAACCGAGCTTTTGGCTGCTACTATTGCAATATTTTTATATTTATAAATTGAGGTATTCTCTGTAGATATGCGGTTTTAAATCCCAATTTTATGATCGCATTGTATTTTTATAGATATAAGATTTTCTTGCACCGGCTCTAGGCTGGTCGTAGATTTAACCAACTTCCAATTGACAATAACTTTTTCCTTTAAATATATTAAATTTATTATTAATAGTAGAATTATTACGATCAATTAATTAATTATTAAATTTAATAAACTGGGAACCGTCAATTTCCAAGACGATAACGAAATGACAATAAATGGATAAAATTTTACCAAAAAATTTAGATGTTTATATTATTATATTATTGATATTTAATTCGATAATTATTATTAGTGTTGTAAGCGTATTTGAAAATACTATCGATGTAATATCTTACGCAGTGGAATATCGAAGCTTTATTTGTATTCGCTCTCTTGTTGGAAATTAAATGGAAATTAATTATTAAGAAATTTTGCGGTTCTTACGTAAGTTTTTTCTTTAATTTTCACGGGACTCTGTGAGAGCCCGACGGACTGCTCGTGGAAGAATTTTATTTTTATGATATTTTTTATCAATATCAAGCAAAAGAACTAGTTATTTTTTGTTCTAACACAATATTTTTTGTATGAAATGTGATTTTAGAATTTTAATTCTGTGTGAATTGTTTATTTATTCTGATTTTTTCGTACCAGTAGGTACAACTTTATCTTAAGAATAATTTCTTCCTTATTTAAATAATTCTTGTATTTTTTATAAAAAAAAAAGATTATAGATTTTAGGATATATTCATTGTACTTACTTAAATAGGTATTCTAAATTTTTATAATAATTTTAAAATATCATTAAGTTTATTATTTTTATTTTTAAGATCTTGAGTTATTATGTAGAAAGTATTTTCTGTTAGATTAATAAATTCATTTAGAAACATACTTATGTTTTGGAAAGTACTTAGATTCAATATTTTTACAATAATGATAAGAGAATAACTCAAATGTATTCTAACAATAAATTAAATAAAATTCTCTACAAAAAAAAATCTTGAAAACTAGTACGTTTAATAATTATTATTAGTACCTAACCGAACGTAAAAATTAAAAGTAAATACAATAAAATCTTTTAATCAAGTAACGTTTATTTATTTACAACTTTTTAAATTTTTTAGTTATCGATACTCAAATAACGGCCTTCCCTATTAAAATAACTTTATTATTGAGGTGTTACCAGCATAGTTTCCAATTTCTTCCCGTAGCTGTTCTAGAAATCTCTGTAAGATAATAAGCACGGTTAATCTCAAAATCGGTAATTGTTGCTATAATATATTATGCTGAATTATACAATTATATCAGTCATGTAGTTTGAATGTCTATTATATACCTACTTATGTATAACTGTCGTTGTGATTAGGAGCTAAGGTTATCCTGTAAAATATATTCCAACAGCCTAAAGGACGGCTAAGTCTGGTTCGGCGGGGGAAATGTGGCGAAGTAGCCTTTACTGAATGTGTTTGGATTTCGCTCAGCCGGACCGACGGACAAAATGCTTTAACTACATTTAAATGTTTCACGTTAGTTACCTATTTGTAAATTAGCAAGCGCGTCGCGCTCTTTTAACTTGCTCGTATCTACTCCTGTGTATGGACTTTAGATATAGGGTCGCGGAGGACATAATTTTGGAGCGTTTTTGAAATGTAAAAAGTGTTGCTGATGTTTAAAATAAAATATAAAGCTTTTTTCGGAGATAGGTAAAACACGTGCGCGAGATGTAAAGTGCTACGCCGTTAATTTCCGTTGACAAGTGGCCAGGTGTTGCCATAATAAATATAACTTGCACAATATCAAGGAGAAAATTGGATGGTATTTTTCTCTTAAAGCTTATTATTATAACATAATAATATATTGTGTATGTACCTATCTACCAACCTTTGGCCAAATGAAAACCAGAATGCTTGGACAGATGTTTTTCGAAAGATTTAAAAATCTAGTCACTTAAGACCAATCTTACCAAATAAACTTATTTGATGTTTTGACAGATTGCCAATACAAAAACTGTCAAAAGGTAAACTTTATTCGTTGGTTAATCTCTGAACGGCGATGGTAAAATACCCCCTTAATCATTGAAGTATAACGCTTTGTACAGAAATTAACTAAGTTCCGATCCAAACTTTGGCTCAAACCATCCAATAAATGTGTGAATGCCAAGTAATTATTTTCTGTACTCGTTATATTACGTTTTTGATAGTGATTGTGATGAATTCACACCTTTTAACAGCACAGTAAGTCATTTTTTAATAATTTTCTGCGTGCTCATCGTGCTAACGCGACGATACTGTGTAGTCGGCCTTTAAAGGCTTACTAAAAATGGCTTATTGTGGCGACTATTGCGCTTCTAAACGTTATAGTTCGATGCCGTTAATCTAATTTAATTTTAGTAGGGTTATTGATAGATTTTTGCATGTAAGCACTGCTATCTGCCTAATTTTTATTTGTATTGATTTCTGTCGCGACGCGCAAACCCTAAAGCCGTAGCAAGAATCAATCAACCAAGAAAGGTTGGTAATTTGGTTAAAAGTTAGGGTGTATTTAAGGATGTTGTTAACTATTATGTGCTAGTTATATATTAATTGTCTATATCTATTGACTATTAAGAGACGGAGATCGTCGACATAACCTCACAGACTATAACATTGGCTTTAACTTATATTACATATGTATTAAACGGCTTTAAGCTACCTATAGTCAAATTCTTTAATCTTCTATTTATTGACGGACAGACAGTCCTATCCTACGATTTTAGCGGGATAAATAATATGTACTTACACATTTTATTTATATAAATATGATTTTTTTATTAATATTCCGTAGTTTTACGAATTATTTTATTGTCATATATATTATATTAATAATATTGTCTAGCATTTGTGGATGCGTATAGCAAAAATTTAAAAACATATTTTTAATAGATTACCTACTCAAAAAGAGAAGGACGAAATTGGGCCTGAAGAAAATAAGACCGATAGATGTATAAAAGTTATAGTCCCTAAATACTTAAATGACATAGATAAATACGTAGTTAATTCTTTTTATGGGAAAAATATAACTTTTTGATTTTAGATAAATTTATAATTATGTTTTTATACTTAATCTCGATAAATATAAAAACTATTCGATATCCTTATAACAAACAAAAACCAGAAGTAACTTAAGTAATTTAATCAAACAATATTTCTTACTATTACTTTTAATTAATATCAATTTAATTACCATTTTAAAACATGAAATACCTAATATAAACCAGAAATTAATAAAATACGAATCGAAGCTCATAGAATTCTACATTCAATGAATGTAGCTCTGTCTACTATACTTACCTACTTCCAAGTTAGCCCGTTACTATCTAAACTATATTGTCACTTACCATCAGGTGAAAATTCAGCCAAGAGCTATCTTGTCATCGAATAATAGAAAAATATAAGGGTGTTTCAGACTGTACAGCTCGGGCCCAAGTTTATATGGAATTTCGTCCATCTCCTGTTTTATTGTTTGTACTTAATTAGATTGGCATTAACATATCTTGATATTAATCTATTAATTAATGTGACTCTTGAATAACCGACATGTTATGAAGTAATCATATCATAAGAAAAATTATAAAATATGCTGTAGGGGTTTCAAGTTATCGAAAAAGCGGTCTTAGGAACCTTATAAATTACCTATAAATGTTTTCTTAGTAGAAAATAAGAAAATAAGATAATGTATTAGAAAAGAGCCTTTCTATTGTAGATATTGGTATGAAAATAAATCCATGGAGAAATTCTTAAAAGCATAACAGGCCGGTTTAAATTATTAAAATAAAAATAAAACATTAAAAAGTTTATAGAAAAGGTTAGCATCAACAAAATATAAATGCTTTCGATATCTTGGAATACCACTATAACTACTATTAATCGTAATTAAATTAAATGAAAATAAAATTAAATACAATTGCGGTGTAGGGAATCGACAATAAAATATAAATGTGACAATAATCGGACGGTCGAGCCAATGTCGACCTTATTCCAACTGAAATAAAGTTTATAAGGGGCTCGTTGCGTGTGTAACGTATAAGACATTATACAATAAATACTAATCCATAATATTTAATGTTTTAAAGTGTATTTTAATTGGTGTTTTTTTTTTTGTGAAATAAAGATAGTTTACTCCGAGCATATTGAATTATTTTTTTCCTTTTTTTCACCAATTCAATTTCACCTCTTATAAAATATACTTATCCTACCTATTACCTACTTAAAAAGGCTCTCAGGATGCTCCGAATGTCTATCTTTTATAATAAAGTCGGGTTTGTTCGAACACTTATAACTCTAGAACGGCTGGACCGATTTTCATAGTTTTTGATTTGTTGTATTTGTCTCCGTACCGAATAGCAGAATAACTATTAAAAACATTTGAAAATTGACGAAAAAAAAATTATGAAAATAATTCCCTGGGTTTTTTGATGGCAAGAAAAGTGACATTTTACCCCGGAAAAACAGTAGCGTAAGTCACGCGGGCGAAGTCGCGGGCAAAAGCTTGTAAGAGATAAAGTCCGAAACAAGTAATTCGAGAACTAAAGTAAGTAAGTATGTACTAAGTAGCTCTCAAAGCAAACACTCTGAAGTGGATGCGGTTTGCCCCCTGATTCTGTAACTCAGTGCCTATCAAAAAATGAAAGCCACTGTATTTTTTATCCATTGAAGGTTTACTATGAAATAGTAAATGACATTTCTCTACCAACCTTCAATGGATAAAAAATGCTTATCGTCGTTGATAGGTAGGTCCTGAGTTCAGCCCCCTGGTCACATTAACAATATAAGGACCGATGGCCGCTGCAGGGTAAGCATGGGCAGGAAACAAAAATTTTATCCACTAACAAGAGACAAAATTATCTTCTCCCTATGCTGAAACATGGCGACAGGGGAAAGGAGAAGTATATTCCTATAAGTATATCCACTGTGGTATTATTTCCACCGTTTTACCCATGCTTGATGGGTGGATATATCTGAGCGAGGGGATAAACATTTTATCCTTTCCCCGTGGATAATATCTTCATGTTCACCCTACTGGAGTCATAAAGTCCTGGTGTGGAGACCGCGTCTCGGCAAACGGAGTGTAGGGCGCCCCCGGCTAATAAGCTAATTATAAGCCTCCGGCGGCTGCCCCATTTCAAAACCTAGTAAGTGTGATTGACAAAATTGTACAAGGGCCAAAAAAAATGTTTTGTAGATGGCTTAGCGAAGTAATAATTATATCCAATAAAAGCTTACAAAGTAGTTTATTTACGAAACATTAATTTACCAACAAATACTGAAGAGTTCAGAGTTCAGAAGGGCTACCAAAAGTTTTTTGGTCTCCTTTAAAATTTTGTCAATCGCACTTACTAGGTTTTGAAATTGGGCAGCCGCCGGGTGATAAGCTTATTTAGGAGCATATATGGGATGCGAACCTTGGACCGGGGACCCCAAATAGACTAACTACGCTATCTGCTGTTAAGTAATTTTGGTCAGGAGAATATTAGATAGGTACCTATTAGGTTTAGGTTTACGAGAAGTTTTCGTTACGAAAACATGATCTACGATTGTGCAAAAACAAAGAAACTTGTAAAAGTTGCTTTTAAGGGGTAAAACACCGGTCAAATTACCGGTCTTGCTCAAGGGGCAAGTTTTCTCTAAAATCTAAAATATCGGGTTGCGATGTTAAAGTTATTAGTAAAAGCTTTGGCAATACATAAACGTGCACAAGGGGACTTTTGCGAAAACTGGTATTTGTGGCCGGCGCAAAGTTTTTTGAGTTGATTTCGCAAAGTTTGATTAGAGCGAGCCTACGCCGCGCCGCGATGTCGCAATGTTAATAATATAAAATTCTGAAGTCATTTTAAAGTATTTTCGTACTCTTTGCAGTGTTTTCGTAGCCACTCATAACACAAGTTTTCCACTTCTGTGGGGGAGAAGATTTTATTCAAGTTCAGCTCGACTAGAATTGTTTCAAAAAAAAACAAAAAACAGTGTTATATGTTTTGCATTTTTGAAGCTTCACTGTGGAAGCACTGTATACATAGCTTAGTTTGGTTACTTATTGTAAAATTAATTTAATTTTTTGAAAAGAGTTCACCTCTCACTCGCACACTGTCGCTATCTATACTCACACTCGCCGGTACGGACAACAACAATAAACTGATAAAATGACCGTCTTTATTTACTTATTTATTGGTAATCAACAGCGTGTACAACATAATTTTACAAGATTATTTTAATCACAACACACTAATATTATAATGGTGAAAGTTTGTACGTGTATGTGTGTGTGTATGTGTGTATGTTTGTTACTCCTTTGCGCCACAACGCATGAACCGATTTGGCTGAAATTTGGAATGGAGATAGCTTATTCCCAGGATTAAAACATATGCTACTTTTTATCCCGGAAAATTAAAGAGTTCCCGCGGGAATCAAAAAACCTTTATCCGCGCGGACGAAGTCGCGGGCATCATCTAGTTCTTAAATAAAACCAAAAATGATTACATTATTTGAATTAAAAAATATATATAACGTTTATATTATTTACTAGTATATTATAATTTATTGATTATTAGCAGATTGTCGCTCGCTATAGATCCCGTGTATGCTGACAGTACCGGCATAATGAGCCGCCATTTCTAAAACCATTCTTTAATTTTACGGATAGTACTAATAAGTAACCATGGCCTTAGCCTTTAGTTAGCCTACATGAAATAAATGAATTTTGATTTTGATTTGTTTGATTTTTGGGACATATAAACAGGTAAGTAGAGGATTTGAGGGTAGGTACACTTATGATAATTATAAAAACACAACATTAGATATTTTCTTATATATTTTTACATTTCAAATAATAATACAGGCGGTTACATAAGAAATAAATTAGGTCTTCGTATTGATTTACACAGACAATTGTGATGTCCCGACTTCTTAAGTATAAACATACATTTTTGTATATTAATATTTTAATAATAATAATAATTAATCTGTACACGAAACACAGAGTAAAAATACAAGTATCACTACACCATTCACGTTGACTAAACAATAGGACAGACTGTTTGTGTAAAGGTGGTAGCACACTTAAAACGCGATCCGACCTAACGCCACACGCCGCGTGTCCAGTCTTCATAACAAACCGAACCTACCTTGTATTGTAACTGTGACCAGAAACACACTAAACACACGACACTACGTCGCATTGTATGGAATGCAGTCGTGTCGCGTTTTATAAGTATATTTCCCCCACATTACCCCCCACAAGTTTTGAAACGTTTGATAATACATAATATTATAAAATAGGTCACATTTCTTAACTTATTTGTCAATGTTACATTCGCTTACATTTTAATACATTTCGCAAAAAAACGTTACATATTTTTAGGAATAAATCATTTCAATTAACAAACATTTTAAAACCTGTTATGTGGGGGTCTTTTAATACATTTAAATGTATATATTTTTGTTTTATCATTTTTTACAATTATAACAAATTGGAAAGCTAATTGAGCGAGAAATTAATACATTTAGTATGTTTTTTTTTTCATATTATTCAAAACTTTAAATAGGTTTATTGACCCGTTGGCTTCAAGGTGCATATTAAGTATTTTTTAATTAGTTTCAATATAAAAATAAAAAGATTCTTCATTTAAGTGGACAAAATGTTGAAGAACGTTTACTCTCGTGTTTTAAATGCCTAGAACAGCTGCCTCCAATTCAATAGAATCCAAATACTAGAACAGAGTTTCGCAAACTTAGTTTCAATCTGCCCAACAATTTAAAATTTTGACACCGATTAAAAAAGGTTCGCTTATAAAAACTCCAAATCAAAATTAAACACTATTCACGTTTACTTATATTTGACGAATATGGAAAATTTAATGGAATATTTCCACGACTAAACATTTTTATATAAACTCGTGTGTAACCTGTGGCATGCACTTGATACCTACGAGTACATAAAAACAATGCAAATAAGTTTAAAATGTTACGAAGTGAATAAACATCAGCCGAGTCAGCCTTACAATTGCTGTCAAAAGTATAGCTTTTGAGCTTTAATACCAATATTGGCTTCCATTTACAATATGAAAATATTGCATTATTTAAATTTCAATGACAAGTAACTCAATCGCCCACATGTGGGTAACACTAAATAATTTTAGAACCTATGGAGTATGGGTGTAAAAATATAAAACTAATGTACAAATTAGAAATATCACTAGTTTTTAGTAAAATTGTCAATATTAATAATTGTGCTGTTTTAGAAAGGACATCACCCAAATGGGGTTTTTTTCTCGTCGGTCAACTTTCATTATAATGAAGAAATATACAAAAGCCTGCTGAAAGACTCAAGTGAAATCTAAGGCTGAAATCTATAGACCGCACTCTCACTCCGCTCAGACTCAAGACAGTGTTAAAACGAGACAGATTTACATCAGAGCATATTTGTGTCTCGTTCTGTTCTGTCTTGAGTTTGAGCGAAGTAAGAGTCTATAGATTTCAGCCTAAATCTTGAACTCTCTAGAGTTCTACCGCTAAGCACTCTTGGTATTCTAGTAGTTTTCAGTCACAAAAAATGGTTTCTTATTGCTAAAATATTGATAGGACAGAAAAAAAAATTCACCCAAATTTTTTTTCATGTGTGAGTTTGGAATGATGTCCTCTGAGATAAAGTAAAATTGTTAGTTTACCTACTAAATTACCAAAAAAGACTACTGTAAAAGGACGTTTTATTCATGTAATTGTGCAATAAAGGGTTATCAGTCCATAGCGTTGAGGAATATTCTTATAAGATACTATTATTTCTATGTATAAAAATTATGGCAAGTATCAGACAGCCAAGGCAATTTAATGTACGTTAAAATTCTAAAGAAATACTAATAAAACTACAATATCTAGGTTTGTCTAAGTAATTATCAGGTCAAGAAAGTAAAGTAAAAATAATAATGCAATTTCTTGATTGGGGATTAATTAAAGGTTAATAATCCCTTAACCAATCCACAATCAATCAATTACGCAGTGCTATAAATTAAGTTATCGTAGATTCACAAATACCTTGAAATCCCTGTTGGCTGACTGATCCTTGCCTATGGAAGTTATAAGGTATATAAAAAAGTAAAAAACGTCGCATTTTATTCGACATTGGGAAGATTAGTTTTAGTCTATTCATATAAATAAACATAATGATAATCATTATGATGTTTGACTGTTTTTTGACTGATGGGATAATTTTTTGTACTAATTGGAATGTCGGATCAGTAGGGTTAGAGATTAGATAAGAGACAGACAGGTCTTATACCAATAGACCCGCAAAATGCGCAAAGCAGCAAAATGTGCACGCATTTTTTTTTTTCAAAATGCGTTTGACAGCAACAAGATTAGATCTCATCTATCTTTCACATCGAAAAACCGCCGATGACGTCAGCAGAGCTCGGCGCTGACGTGAAATGAGATAAAATATTTTAAGCGCACCCGATTCTACTGACTGTATTTGAAAATGCGACTCTCGCGACTCTTAGATCTTGTGTGCAATCCACTTTACTTAAGTCTGTCGTAAAGTAGTTTGCTTACAAACGTAGATTTGCTTCGTTTGGAAAGAACGAAGCAAAAACTCTCAAACGAACAAAAATTATTTTTTGTTGAGGAAAAAATAAACCGTAATTATTTTTATTTTTGAATGCATTTCTTTATTTATTTATTTTTTTGTATTATTGCGTTACTTGAGTCATCTTTTTTTTCAGTAAAATTAAAGTACTTAGTACAATCCAAATAGTCACAGGTATATTTAATAGTTTTTAACTCTAATTTAATTTAATATAATAAATTATAAATGCACAATAAACGATTTTTTACTCATCGTGTCGAAAAAAATGGAAAAATCCTAAAAATAAGAGAAAATTTGAATTTTCTACCAATAATACAAACTAATCATTTAATGTTAAACTTCTTTGGTAACCCAAAATAATAATAATTTAGATATATTATAATCTTAAAAAAGGATGTCTGTGTAAAAAAGTGGATACATTTGGTTACATATTTTTTAAATATAAACTAAAGAGTTTTAAAATGTATAATAAAGTAAATCTTAATTAAATTAAATTAATAATATTTATAATATCCGACATGCCTTTGTTAATATTATACACAAAAAATATACTTATTAAATTACCAAATTTGCTAGATTTTTAGTAAAAGTAAAAAAATATTCCTGACGAACAAGTGGGCAACTTTCCAAAAATCTTTGGGAACCAGTGCACGATTCCTCTAGTGTCAACGATGCATAGATTGAAGAAAATATCAATGAAATTAATATTTTTACATTTTACATAAGTGTAATAATATCCGAAATGTTACATTAAACAGTCGTCCGTTAGTTACTCTGCAGCCAGGCTGGTACATCATCAGAGATAGACAAGAAAAATGAGCGATTATTCAAGAATAAATCAACCAATAAAGGCTCAATAGCCCAACGGTTAAAGGTGCAGACCGAAAACTGAAAAGTCGCAGGTTCGATCCCCAGCCGTTACACTATTGTCGTACCCACTCCTAATACAAGTTTTCACTTATTTGGAGGGGAGATGAGAATATCAGTCAAGTTCAGCTTGGCTGATATTTTTTTTAAAAGAAAAAAAAAAGAAAAAAAGTTGATTTAAGCAGTTAAATAACCTTATTTTTCTACCGCTTAGACTCGGTTGTTTCAAACCGTTTGTCAACGTTACATACAGTCGTCAAAATGGTCTTATTTGACATTTTGACAAAATGTCTGTTCAAAAATTGCTGAAGCAACCGTGCCTTAGTGATTTTTAAACGAGTCGCAGGGAGCTGAATACTGGCGTCGCAAGACCGCGTCGTGTGGAAGTCCCCACACCTATGTCCAGCGGTGGATGACGATAACGAATGGAAAGATTGGTTGATTTTATCTTAGCCTAACGCTCATGTTTCTTACTATATTTATATTGAGAAAGCAACCTTAATAACCTATAGATCGTACTCTGACTTAGCTGAGATCTATAGAGCATGCTCTGGTTCAGCTCAAACTCAAGATAGAGGTTAAAACGTGACACAAATATGCTCTGACATTTTGTCTCGTTTTAACTCTGTCTCTGACCTGAGCGAGAGTGCGGTCTATAGATTTCAGCCTTAGGTCGGACTCAAGATAGAGTTAATACGAGAAACAAATATGCTCTGACATAAATCTGTCTCGTTTTTTATTCGATGACAAGATAGCCCTTGACTGCGATCTCACCTGATGGTAAGTGACGATGCAGTCTAAGATGGTAGCGGGCTAACTTGGAAGGGGTATAGCAGTGTAAATTCAACCCACACCCCTAATCGGTTTCTATACGCCATCGTGCCGGAACGCTAAATCGCTTGGCGACACGTCTTTGACGGTACGGTGGTAACTAGCCACGGCCAAAGCCTCCCACCAGACCAGACCAGAGACAATTTAGAAATTATAAATTCCTAAATTGCCCCCGCCGAGAATCGAACCCGAGACCTCCCAGTTATAAGAGCACAGCACTCACCACTACGCCAGGGAGGTCGTCGTTTTAACTCTGTCTTGAGTTTGAGCAGAGTGAGAGTTCGGTCTATAGATTTCAGCCTTAGAGTTTGGGAGTACGTGAAATGTGTATAGAGTATAAAAAAACGTATGGAAAAAATTGGCTAAGCGAAAAACATCTATATTGTATACGGAATAGAATTCAAACTAACTACGCGATTATACTTAACTAAGCCTAAAATGGCACATACAAGAGTTTCCAGCGCACAAAATTTATAGTCCGCTCAGTTCCACATTAACAATTTAAGGCTACGGTCGTACCACGTACTATTCCTATAAAGAAAAAAGTATAATCATCTAAATAAGAGCCGTAATTTCACCCTCACCACCTGGGTGCCTGGAGCACTTCGACCATCCGATGTTCCAGATCCTTTTTTCCACGTACTTTGAAACTGTGGAACCAACTTCCTGCGACGGTGTTTCCACTGAATTACAACATGGGGTTATTCAAGGGGCGGACCAACAAATTCCTGAAAGGCCGGCAACGCATTGGTGGTGCCTCTGGTGCTACAAGTGTTCATGGGCGGCGGTAATCACTTAACATCAGGTGACCCGCCTGCTCGTTTGCTCGCTAAAAATATAAAAAATAAAAATTATTCATACAATAATGTGGCTATATACAGTTGTTTAAATATCAGTTATTTAGCAAAAGGTACAATACTATACATGAAAAACTAACACTGATATGATCTTTCGCCATTTCCTTGAAATACCTATTGAATATCAGATGTCATTTAATTAGGATATTATTTTATTACATTTTTTTTTCACATTCTTAAAAGAAATATATTATGTATTTGTTAACAATAGTCATAAATGAATTAATTGCGGACATACTTTCGACGATTCAACAGCACTGTGTAATAAGTCTATTTTGAATGAATTATATAATTTATTATTTATAGAATTTTAAAGATAGACACTGTTATTATTTTGTAACATACCATAGATATAATCTTAATTCTTTTAGGCCATAAACATTAATTAGGATTGGTATTAAATGTTATCTATATTTTTTACTGTATTCGTTATTATGATAGCATAGCTGCAGTGGTACGACCTAAGCCTTACTCTTATTCCTGCCATTATGCAAAATGTTGGTGATATGAAAACAATTATTATATTGCATTACATTATAATATATAAATTTGTGCTTGACCAACTTTTTTTTTGCTTTATTTATATACATACATATTAATGATTGCACATATCAATTTTGGATCAGTTCTTAAATAAAACACTGAGCAAAAATACAACACAAAGTTTAAATATAATACATTCGAATTAATACACTTAATCTATTTTTCCATAGTTGTTTTTATAAGGTAAATAACTGATTTCTCGCAGAAGGGCGTAAGCGACGCAAGAAACATAGCGCATAAGACGTTCTTACAT
The DNA here is from genome assembly GCA_038048805.1 of Hipparchia sbordonii. NCBI lineage: Eukaryota > Metazoa > Arthropoda > Insecta > Lepidoptera > Nymphalidae > Hipparchia > Hipparchia sbordonii. The sequence goes on from JBBIWI010000019.1 coordinate 5,710,689, forward strand.
TACTGACAATTAAACCGTGCTACAAGTGAAAAAAATAATTAAGAACGTAGTGCCCGGCTATGTCGTCGGCTACGCGTTTCTCTGAAACTAATTCATTTGTTTACCTTTAATTTTACGACAACTAAGTAAAAATAGATTATACAAGTCTATAGAATGATCCACTCGTAAGTCTGGGTAACACGTCTAGATTCTATATATTTCATATAAGGATTTAATAGTAAAAGTAATATTTTGCTGTAATCCACCAAACTAGAAAAAAATTATAAAAAAAACTTTGAATAAAAAGTAAAAAAAAAAAATATTAAAAATTCAGTTAAAAACCGATCCAAACTAACTTGATAACCTACAGGATTAGTATAAGATTTAATTCACATCAGCTTCAAAGTAAATTGAACCATAATCGTATTGAGTCAGAGCTCAATTTTGTGCATACATTCTTATACGTTTACGTATACGGATACACTCTGAATGACAATCGGTTGTACTGTATTTGTAACTTTAATCAAATACTTTTAAGGTTCATTTTACTTTAACGCCAATGTCATCGAATACGAATACGGTCAATCGATTTAAATCTTATAGTTCGACCGTTCCGTAGAACAAGGTCTCATCTGCTAAATTCACAACTTGAAATTTGAGCCTTAAAAGTCACATCTGCAAGGCTCAAATCTCAAGTTATGAATTTAGCAGATGAGACTGATCGAGTTATACTAACCCTACTGTAAAGCGATGGTAAATCCGAGTTTTCTGTACACTCGTTATTAATATTTCCCATATTACAAACACTTTGCCGAATACACCTACCACGGACAATTTCCTGTGAAAAACAAACCAAAACAAATATCGTACATCTATCGCCTACGCCGTAAAAGATAAAAATTTGTACATACATAATTAAACAGGTAATTAATTGTAATTGAAAACGTTGATATCAATTATTGTACCAAATTAAATAAACATATGTCAGCAACACTGGCCAACTGATTAATATTAAGTATAATTATTTGTAGGAAAGTAGGATTAGAGTGATTATTGTTTAAAGCGCCATTTAGTGACGGTAGTCTTGTAACGTTTCATGACGGTAGTTTCGTAGCATTGGTATCATTGTTCCCTCCCCACTCGTTCGGTCCGTATAAATACAGCGCTTTGGACGTTATTAATTCAGTCTCTTCCAGAGACTCAAACGGCTATTGGATGCTCCCGCGTCTAGGTCGTTGTGCTTGATTGTGGGAATGTGATAGCAATCGCGCCCTAATCAAATAAATATTGCCTATAGATTTTGATGAGTGTAATTAATTGTTGATTAAATAATACTTTGATATTTTTGATAGTTACCCTCACGTTCAGATGGTGGTTTGTCTGACGTGTTGCGGTTAAATAGATTAGATGTGAGGACAGGGGCCGTTATAGGGGCGGTTGGAGACGGCTTTAGGTAGGGTTTCAGCGTTTTAAGAGATCAGATCTCTTAAGGCGTGATTAGTTTAGAGTTTTAAATCCCCATTTCTGGATTGTGTCCTACAGTTCAGAAGTGGGATAGAACCACGTTGCCTTGATTTGCTCAAGTCATCTTTACAGTTGTATTGTTTTGAATGATTTGGAGTCAAAAAATGAGTCATGAGGTTAAATATTGAAACCGAATCTTTTGTTATTTTTGGTAAAATCTTAGAATCAATAAGATAAATTATTAGAGGTTGTATGAATAAATTGGATTAACGTTTTATCTGGTATTCCCTGATGGTAAAGTGGTAGTTTCATGATATTAAAGAAAAACCGAGTCTGGTTTTGTTTGATTGGAAGAATATTAACAAGTGGAATCAGTTGTGGTTGTATACCGCAATATTATGGTTGTGTTCCACAGTATTAGATTATTCTATTACTGCGGTTATGTAAGCCGCTTTAATGTATTTATTTACTGATTTATTTATTTATACTATTACTGCGGTTATGTATGCCGCTGTTAAAGTATTTATTTATTCATTCATTTTATATATTTATTTATTCTATTACTGCGGTTATGTATGCCGCTGTTAAAGTAATTATTGATTAATTAATTTATTTTATTACTGCGTTTATATATGCCTTTACTTATTTGTATATATTTATTTGATTTATTTATTGTTGCTGCGGTTATGCGTGCCGTTATTAAAGTAGTTGTTTATGGATCTATTTGGAGGTTTTAAGTTCAAGTTAATTGTTGAGTTCAAGTTAGTTATTGAGTTTAAGTTAGTTATTGGGTTCAAGTTAATTGATGGGTTCAAGTTAATTGATGGGTTCAAGTTAATTGATGGGTTCAAGTTAATTGATGGGTTCAAGTTAATTGTTGGATTCAAGTTAACTGTCGAGTTATAGTTGAAGAGTTACATTTAACTGTCAAGTTAAATTTGACTATCTAGTTAAAGTTCACTATCGAATTAAAGTTGACTGTCTAGTTAAAAGTTGACAGTCTAGTTAAAAGTTGCCAGTCTAGTTAAAAGTTGACTGTCGAGTTAAAAGTTGACTGTCGAGTTAAAAGTTGACTGTCGAGTTAAAAGTTGACTGTCGAGTTAAAAGTTGACTGTCGAGTTAATCAAGTTAAAGTTCACTGTCGAGTTAAAGTTCGTTACCAAGTTAAAGTTCGTTACCAAGTTAAAGTTCGTTACTGAGTTAAAGTCCGTTACTGAGTTAAAGTTCATTACGTACTGAATTAAAGGTATGCCTTACTTTAGTAACAGTGTTAAAAATATAAAGGACAACCCTGGTCCTGTTAACATACTGGACAACCCTGGTCCACTAATTTCGGGACAACCCTGGTCCTGTTATGCTTTGGACAACCCTGGTCCACTAATTTCGGGACAACCCTGGTCCTGTTAGGTACTGGACAACCCTGGTCCGGTATTCATTTTTGGACAACCCTGGTCCTTAAATGAAAGATTTCAGGACAACCCTGGTCCTGTTAGGTTCTGGACAACCCTGGTCCACTAGTTTCGGGACAACCCTGGTCCTGTTAGGTACTGGACAACCCTGGTCCGGTATTCATTTTTGGACAACCCTGGTCCTTAAATGAAAGATTTCAGGACAACCCTGGTCCTGTTAGGTTCTGGACAACCCTGGTCCTTAAATAATAATAATAATGTTTTATTTTCAGGTTACAGGACCCATAGTTTTGCATATATATGTTGCGTTAATATTATAATTAATATAGAATTTGTATTATTCGTGGAGCTAAGAACTTATAATACAGTGTTTTTAAGCTGCCGTACCTTGTTGTCAGTCGCCCGAGGTCGTACGACTCGATTTGGATGGCCGACTGTCAGCAACACTGGCCAACTGATTAATATTAAGTATAATTATTTGTAGGAAAGTAGGATTAGAGTGATTATTGTTTAAAGCGCCATTTAGTGACGGTAGTCTTGTAACGTTTCATGACGGTAGTTTCGTAGCATTGGTATCATTGTTCCCTCCCCACTCGTTCGGTCCGTATAAATACAGCGCTTTGGACGTTATTAATTCAGTCTCTTCCAGAGACTCAAACGGCTATTGGATGCTCCCGCGTCTAGGTCGTTGTGCTTGATTGTGGGAATGTGATAGCAATCGCGCCCTAATCAAATAAATATTGCCTATAGATTTTGATGAGTGTAATTAATTGTTGATTAAATAATACTTTGATATTTTTGATAGTTACCCTCACGTTCAGATGGTGGTTTGTCTGACGTGTTGCGGTTAAATAGATTAGATGTGAGGACAGGGGCCGTTATAGGGGCGGTTGGAGACGGCTTTAGGTAGGGTTTCAGCGTTTTAAGAGATCAGATCTCTTAAGGCGTGATTAGTTTAGAGTTTTAAATCCCCATTTCTGGATTGTGTCCTACACATATTTATAATTGAATGAATGATATAAAATGGATTGAATGACCGGTACAGTAGAGGTGGGTAACTTTAGAAACGTATAAAACACTATGAGTCAGTAAATTAAATGAATATAAAATGATTAAAAACTAAATCACCAGACGAAAATGACTGAAAACGTTAATTTAAAAAGTCAGATGTTTTAATAAAAATTATATGTAGATAATCTTAATCTATATTGCTTATTTTGCTTCATAAAATCATTCAGTAGTATGTTTCGTATTCGTTCATGCGATAACATCCCAACCCTAAAAATTGTCTTTGGTTATCACTCGGCCATTACTGTTTATTCGAATAAATAAGTAAATAAAAACCGACTGTATGTTTTTTTTGTTTTTCTCTAGAGAGAAAAGTATGACTGAAAGTACAGACAATGTTTTGAAGGATTTAGATCATCCCAATGTACAATAATCCGAACTCGTCCTTAGAATTAGTTCGATTTATAGTTAGAAATACAATATTATATTTGGGAATATCAAGGTTCCCTATAATGTAAGCAAAATAAGAATAGGGTATGTTATAACGCCATTTTGTATTCCCGTCCTGCTCATACGCATCTACATTGAGCAAGACAGATACACAAAATGGCGGCTTCTCTTGTTTAATTTGGTACAAATTGATATCAATCTTTCTTTCCTTTTCATTGCAAAGCCGCGTCAATGGCCGTCAGTCTGTATTCAAATAAAATAGCTCGAGCTACATAAATCTATATTTTTCAAGGTCAAAAACAACCCAAAAATTATGCGCTTTTCTCACAAGAATTGTCCGAAAAAAGCCGATGCGGAACAATCATAATTGACGACGTACCACTTAAAAGCAGTCTTCACAATAATATAATAATTATTACAATACTAGATTATAATAAAAATACTGGACCATTACTCGATTTAGTAGGAATTTTACGAATATGTTACACTATCCCTTTTTTTTTGTATACAGTACTTACGTTTTAGGACAGCAGAAAAATGGTCAGCAATCTTAAGCTTCAAAATTGTGTTTTTTATTTACAAAATTATGGTACAAGAAATCGCTAGTTTTACGTCATAGTTCTTGCAATTCACGAGGGCACGTGGCTCATGGTTGTGTGTGTGACGTATCTATATAAGTGGGAGCGAGAGCTTGCTTGCGCCTGACCGCTCCCACCTAGGCTCCTGACAAGCACCCACACTTACGCAATGTGCATGTACACGACGTAACCACAAGTAAAGCTCACGCGCCCTCGTGAATTGCAAGAACTTATTTATACGTAGCACTTTAACCAACCAATTTGACTAACAACGTTAAGGGCCCATTTCACTATTGCCAAGTAAACTTCAGCCGACGAATACATTTGACGTTCTGACAGGTTGTCTATGCGAAATCTGCCAGAACGTCAACTTTATTCGTCAACTATGCGGGTTTAACCCCGTCAAAATAACTTAAAACTGCTGACCATTTATCAACTGTCCGTCTTAATATCATTGTTTTCAGAGAAATAAAATAGTTTATTACATCGTGTTATTGAAATATCCAAATTGGGTTTTAATGAATCCCAACAGTATAGGTAAATTATATACTGGCTTTCGCTTCGCAGAGCGTCGCCTGTCGCACGTAGCAAAAAAAAGTCTCACATGGTATGACAGAGACGACGGTCTACGTGCCGAAGCTTACCGACTATCTCTTTCTGCCGGATACTATACTTTGTCCATCATAAAAACAACGAAGTGTGATTATCGTTCCGAAAATTTTCACAACAAACATAAGGTTTATTACACAAAGCATTCAACTTTCTAGACTCCTGCACTGGTAGCATGGGCAGGAGATGAAAGTTTTATCCCCCGATTTTATCCACTGACAGGGGATAAAACTATCTTTTCCCTATGCTAAAGCATGGCGACAGAGGAGAAGGCGATGTATATTTCTATAAGTATATCCACTGAGTGTTATTTACACCGCTGTGCCCATGCTCGACGGGTGGATAAAGCTAAGCGAGGGGATAAACGTTTTATCCTTTTCCCGGGGATAAAATTTCTCCCGCCCATGCTAGCCCTGCTGGTCTACATGGAATAAATAATTTTTAGTTTGAAAGTTTTCGTTACACGGAAGTTAAGCCTACTTGCTATGCTAGGTTTGTGTAGCTAATAGCCATAGCAGGTTGTATGAACTAAAGCTAAGCTAACTAAGGCTGAATCTATAGACTCCGCTCTCACTCAGCTCAAGACTCAAGATAGTGTTAAAACGAGACAGATTTATGTCAGAGCATATTTGTGTCTCATGTTAACCTCTATCTTGAGTCTGAGCTGAGTTAGAGCACGGTCTATAGGTCTCAGCATAAGTTCGCGGTATGGTTTTGTCTTATCGAGTGAGTAAGAGTGACATAATTCAAAATCGACGATGAGCGAATTCTCTCGTTAGAGAGTAATGTTTGGGGATGCTGCGGTCTCGAAACAACACAGCGGCCAACAAAGCGACAGAGCATTAAGTCACAATCTCTCTCGCTCTTATTTTTTGTGCTAATTTTCATAGCAAAAAGTATAAATTTTCGACACTAAAATTGGTGAATTTTGAGTTATGTCACCCTTGTCGCAAATGAGCGATATGAAAACGAAGATAAACCAAATTTGGACACGTAGATGTGCCAATTTAAGAAATTAAATCAATGCTGATTATAAAGTGAGTTGCGTAATAAACCTTGTTATACCCATATTCTATATCTACATGTTATACACAACCCCGTATTCATAAACGACGAAAATTTTCGTATAACTTACGTCATGTAAGCGCGTATATTATATCCTATACATTCAATATTAACCGACTCTTTCCGTAAGATGGTGTATGCTGTATTTAACAAGATCAAAACCTGATGCTGAAATCTTTAGACTCTCACTCTGCTCAGACTCAAGACAGATTTAAAATGAGACAGATTTATGTCAGAGCATATTTTGTGTCTCGACTTAAATCTACCTTAAGTCTGAGCTGAGTTAGATTACACTCTACAGATCTCAGCGTAAGTATAGTGTGCTTTGATAAGTCAAAGCACACTCTATACTTACGCTGAGATCTGTACTCGGACTTAAGATTGAGTTAAAAGGAGGCACAAATATGCTCTGACATAAATCTGTCTCGTTTTAACTCTGTCTTGAGTCTGAGCAGAGTGAGAGTGCGGTCTATAGATTTCAGGCTGAGAGTCTAGCACCAAACTGATACAAACTATGCCTAGTATTCATAGATTGCGAAAGAAACGCGACAGCGGTAAAGGCTAGTAACACGAAATTATTTTCACTGCCGCGCCACGCTCACAATTCATTCACGATGCGTTTTCGGGCCGCAAATAAAATCTGTAATTTTTTCCACACAAAAAAGAAGTCCTGACAGTCTGGTGATGCTAATTCGGTTGCACACAATTCTGTAAACTAAACTATAATTGTTACGTCGAAAAGTAATTCTATCCTTTTCCGCAGAGAACTCAGAGAAAAGATTAGTGCTATTGTTTGACTTTTTTTTTAATATAACTTGCGGTCACCTGATGTTAAGTGATTACCGCCGCCCATGAACACTTGTAGTACCAGAGGCACCAATAATGCCGGCTTTTCAGGAATTTATTGGTCCGCCCCTTTAATAACCCCATATTTTAATTAAGTGGGAACACCGTCGAAGACAATTCCACATTTGGTAGGAAGTGTCCATTTAGTTTAGTTAGGATGACCAACCGTTTAAAAGGTAAAAAAAAAAATCACAATATTATGTTAGTAAAAGTTTGATGCTAAACACACAGTTTTTCACTTAAACCGAGATATAAAATATTACAACCGAATTTTTACTTGTACAGTCGATGAACGAAATTGTATGCCGCACATGTCCTACGTAACGTCCTTCTATCTTGTGCAATATTTTACAAGCCGCCTACGAATAAATAATAAGTAAGGAAGTCTAACTGCGTTAAAAAAATGACCCCAACAAAAATTGTGCCGAAGTGGGTGGAGATTAAAATTGAGCCGTTAGAGGCGGGGATTATAAACAAAAATAGTACGTCCAATGACTCAGCTGTCATAGCAAACACGCGCGAACCAATAATTGCTTTCGTTCTGAATTTGAACCAAGGAACAAGCATGTCTATCTGTAATCTCGGAAGTGATTCGTATGATTCGTATTTTGAATCATACGCCGTTTTGGTTTGAAGTAGGGCCATTTTTTGAGTGGATTTTGTTCTGAATTAGACTTCCTTACTTATTATTTATTCGTAGCATGCCGCTAATGAAAAACAATCAAATTTTATTTTAATGCTCCCTTAAAATTTGATTATTATGATAGATTTCATTAACGGAATGTAAAATATAGCATAATAGAAGCCAAGTAAGGTAATGAAAGAAAATCGTCATTTTTCAGTTTTGATGATTTACGTAGGGGGCCGTCGATGTACTTTTTTATCCCTTTATTTTAGAAAATAATAACACCAACGACTTGTAAGCACACACATATACATACGAATACGAATATACGAAAACGAGTAGTGAGGTATAAGTTGCGCCAAACTTCTAGCACTCCCTTTTTTTTATTTGGTAAAAATTTTCATTCTTGGAACAAATCGAAAACATGAAATAAATCGAAAGCCAAAAGCTATACAAAGGTTTTTGAGACGTCAGATAGTTAGCTTACTTTTAAAGTTGTTTTTTTTTGTCTACCAAAAATAGGGTATTTTAGTTTATTAGCTTTTTACTAAAACATCCCTTAACCTTAAACATGGAGTTACGAATATTTGCTAATCACTGCTTATTTTAGGGTTGACAGTAACTTTAACCGACTGATGTGCAACCGACCCTATGTAGAATCTAGAAATTATGTAGTTAATATAATTTAATAATACCACGGTATTTGCATCGTATACAGAGAGACCTAGAAATTCGGCGAGACCTTTACGAACTATGCTCTAAAGGGCTAGAACTCAGCCTGAAATCTATAGACCACACTCAACACTCACTCAGCTTGGACTCAAGACAGAGTTAAAACGAGACAGATTTGGCTGGATCATGCGTCGTGCTCGTGAACGGGTGCCACCAACGGGAATGGGTCTGCTTTGTCTTCCCATGTTGACATGTGTTGGATTATGTGCATTGTATTTTTGAAGCTTCACTGTGGAAGCACTGTATACATAGCTTAGTCTGGTTACTTATTGTAAAATTATTTTATTTTTTGAAAAGAGCAACTGCCGAGTTTCTTGCCGGTTCTTCTCAGCAGAATCTGCATTCCGAACCGGTGGTAGATTTATGACGTGTCATAAGAGCTACAAGGTAGCCTACATGAAATAAATAAATTTTGATTTTGATTTATGTCGGAGCACATTTGTCTCTCGTTTAACCTCTATCTTGAATCTGAGCTGAATTAGAGTACAGTAAAAGCTCCTTATTCGCGCTTCCTTTATTCGCGTTTTCACTATTCGCGGATTAAAAAAATGCGACCCAATTCCTATATTCGCGGCTAGATTTCTCTATTCGCGGATCTAATCGGTACATCGGTACATACATAAAAAGGATTCCAATAGGTATCAAGCCCAATATCCTTTGTAAACGCGTCGTCAAATGGACTAATATTTGAAAAATCTCAGTGAAGGTTTAAGAATGGCATATGAGCATTGTGAATTTTTTTATGAAAACTGATCTGTCTATAGAACAAAGGCCTTATTTTTGAGAGGCAAATTGCTAATGCCACTGCTGAATATCAGTCTGAATTGAAGGAGCTTTTAACAAAAAGCGTCAAGCAAGAAAAAATTACAAAATTCTTAAAACCATTGCCTAAACCTGAAAATAATAATTAATCAAATATGGTCAAAAACTAAAATTAAATTGTTTTTTTTTATATATTTGTTTTTTATTTTGTCACCTAGGAACGTATCCCCTATAATCCCATACAAATTACCATTCCATATTCACGGTTTCTGTATTCGCGGCATATTTACGGAACGTATCCCCCGCGAATAAAGAGCTTTTACTGTACGCTCTATAGATTTCAGCATCCAAGTTAAAGCCAGTTAAAAAAAATATACGACCTACATATTCTTTCACTAGTCTAAAATACAGAGTTTCAACGTCTTATCATTGCGTAGTACGAAACATCAGAAAAAGTTATCACAAAACAATCATATACACCTATTTGCATCAGAACAGTTCTTGTGGATGTGTAACGTGATGTGATGATCAGAGATACGTGATGATGGCTATCACGTCAACGTGATATAACCGCACAACACACTGAGTATTCAGTTTATACAATTCAATGTATGGTTCATTCAGTTACCATGACTCCGGTTGTGATGATGAGAGTGACCTGGAAAGAATACAGGTTTTAGTCAAGTCTCCCGGCGGGAGAGATTTGGGATTTTCTAACTTCTGAATTGTCTCTGGTCTGGTCTGATGATGAGTTGACGGTGACGACTTGACTTGAATCTAATCACAGGAAATTCTTAAAAATATTGTGCAAAATTAGCTTTTGCCACCGGCTTCACTCACGTTAAATTCTAGATATAGAATAATTTTTTATTAAAATAAACTTTAGCTAACTTAGCAGGCAAGTTTGATATTTTCAAGCACCTATTTTACACCCTTCGCGGTTGGATTTTCAAAATTCTTTTACTAATTTTAGCGGGTGACATCCTAATAGCTATCTCGATACCTCCTACGTAAGTTGTTGTATCCCCAAAACGCTTAAGTGACGCGTTAATTGTGGTGAAAGTCAATACAATGGCTTAGGCCGTAATTTTAATAACGATACAACTTTATACATCTTGAAAGTATGTTAAAGAATGCTGTTTTTAATTCTTTTTCTAAACGAACACATAAAATAGATAAAAACAAATGATAAGTGCAACAATCCTAAAATGCCAATTTTGTGGGATACAACAACTTACGTAGGAGGTATCGATCTGTATGCCAAATTTCAGCCCGATCCGTACAGTAGTTTGAACTATGTGTTGAAAGATCAGTGAGTCAATCAATCAGTCAGTCAGTCAGTTCTTTATGTATTTAGTTTGCGTTAAGAGACTCTGGTGTGCTGCGGGTTGTTACGTTCCTTCAAATATGGTTGAGCGCAGCAACGGCTGGATCATGCGTCATGCTCGTGAACGGGTGCCACCAACGGGAATGGGTCTGCTTTTGTCTGTCCGTCTTAACATGTATTGGATCGTTTTGCATTTTTGAAACTTCATTGTGGAAACACTGTATACATAGCATAGTTTTGTTACCTATTGTATTTTTTTTTTTTTAAGAGCAACCGCCGAGTTTATTGCTGGTTCTACTCGGCAGGAAGGGCATTCCAAACCAATGGTAGATTCATCGACGATTCAAAAGTACTTGTAAAATTTTATTTGAATAAAAAATATTTCTATTCTATTCTATTCTCGTCAATAGTCGTAGTTACCTGGTTCAGCTGTCCGGGCGCGGCAGTTTGTGCGCGTACGCCGCCAGCGCGCTGTACGCGGCCAGCAGCGCTCGCGGCGAGTGCGCTTGCGGCGCGTCGGCCGGCCCGCCGCCGCCGGGCGACGCGCAGTGGGCGGCGTGGGCGGCGGGCGCGCAGCGCGCGTGGGCATTGAGCGCGCTGCTGCAGTACAGGTCGGCGGTGGTGCAGGGCGGCGCGAACTCCGCGCCCGGCTCGGATATCGCGGGGTTCCGCACGCCCCCGCACGCGGCGCTCAGCGAGCAGAACGTCAGCGCCCGCCAGCCGCCGTGTCTACAGCGAAACCACGGAGTAATAAAAACAATCTGAATCTGCATTCCCACCCGGTGCTAGAGTCGTAACATGTTATATGGGTAACTTTTATTACAGAATTCTGTTTATGTAAATTTCATCCTATTTTTCAATTTACTGACTGTACACTGACTTATTGAATATTATAGTCTGTATGACAGATTATTTATTTTGACTGTTCCATAGAACAAAGTCACATCTGCTAAATTCACAACCTGAAATTTGAGCCTTAAAACTAAAATTTCTAAGGCTCAAACCTCAAGTAATGAATTAAGCAGATGAGGCTTTGTTCTACGGAACAGTCTATTTATTAATGATAGTTTGACGCCCTTAGGATGTTCCACAGGATCCAACCCCCAGCTGTTAAGATTTTAATGCGTGACAAAACGCTAACAAAAAGAATAGCGTTTAAATCGTCCGAATATAATTGCAGTTTTATATAAAAGTTTTAGTTGTAATTTATATACATTTTCATATGTCATACTTTTTTCTGTTATCTACAGTACAAGGGTAAATTTAAAAAAATAGATAAATATTTATGCTCTATTGTGAGTGAAGCACCCTATTGTAAAAGTAGTAGGTATTTAGGACTTACTTGTCAACTACGACAACCGGCCCATTCTTGAACTCCATCTGACTGGCGGCCACGAACTCGATCAACGCGAACGAGTCCTCGAAAGGCGCGATCAGTCTATCTATGGCCTCTTCCCTCTCGCTCGCACAGCTGGCTTGCCGCACCGCTCTCACAAAGTCATTATCATCCGGCCTATTCATCGTATAATCACTGGTATGACCGTCCAACCAACCACTGCACTTTATAAACTTAACACTTAACTGGTAATCGTCTTGTAACGAATGAACTGAGACGTTAGTAACTTCTATGACTCTGTCCGAAGAAACTTCTGGCACACTGTCAACCGATTCGAACACATACACTGGTCTTCTTAGTTCAGCTTCTTCTTGAACGGTTAGCGAAGGGGCAATTGGAGGTGGAGGCGGGGCGGTATCTGGAGGTGAACCAGCTGTTTTTGACCCCCATTCGGGGAATTTAAACTTTGTCGGGGAGCTCAACTTGAAATTTTTCAGCGACATTTTTGATGGACTTCTGGGGGATTTGGGGGCGTTTTTCTTTTCGGATAAGGAGGAAAACAAGTCTCCGTTGGCTATAGATTTGCGGGCGGATAAATCTCTGTTGCCACTGAGACGCTCCAGCCTTAGTTCTGTTCTATCGAACCTGTAGGCTGGTTCCGGAGAATCATTTGCGGGGGAACCGTTCTCTGGTATTAATCTTTCATCATCGGCACATTCACTGCCTTCGGTCCTTCTGTATCCGTTGGTTTCTGGTTCTGTGGGGGATTCGCTCTGAGCCTTTCGTTCTGATCTCCTGTAGGCTACGTATGTGTGTTTGGAAACGAAGCTCGCTCTGAAGTTTGCTACGAACAGTTCGTTCTCTTCTTCGGTGGGCCAAAACACGTCGCACTCCTGTAAAGAAAATCAAATGAGTGAATGAAGTCTTTTCGATAACTAACTTAAAGTAGTTCTTAATCACATTATTAATAGTTAATGTGATATTTCATCTGCATACTCTTAGTAAGTACATAAAAAAAAGAGACTGACAGATCAATATGTAGCTCAAATTATAATTTTATTATCATGAGATTTTGTATGTTGTCTCTATTGTAACTGCAAATAAAGTAAATAATTTAACTAAACTATTTCCCGACTTTCCATTAAAAGAATCTTATGTTATACATATGGGCAGTGATTTTAATTAGTATGATAATTTAAAAAAAAATCACCAAAGTAAATCCACAGAAGACATAACTATAAAAAACCTAAAATTTTGAAAACTTTAAAACACACTTTACGAAAAATCTGAATTTTGTGATGATGCAATGTTGCCGCAACCTGAAATATACAACCTGTCAAAAAATATGTATGTATTTACTCACAGGATCAGCGGGATTATCAGCCAGAAGTAGGACAAGCTGGGCAGTGTGATCCCACAGGAGTCTCCACAACTCGGGGGAATCCCCGGGATGCTGGGCCACCGCGTACTCCCGCATGCGTCGCCTCCCGCAAACCCACGAAGCGTTTACGTACTCGCTACCTATAAAGTATACGGGCTATAATTTAAGAAAAATTAACCGACTTCTTATAAATAAATAAATAAAATATATATGAAATGAATAAAGAATATATCTTGAAATCTACTAAGTAAAAAAAAAAATATATACCGAAATAGAGTATAACGCACTGCACACTAAAGTGCGGAGCTATAATTACATGGCGTACCTCTTCGAAGTAAGTAAATTCTAAGATAACCAAGGGATAAGAGTTACGTTATAGAAATAGAGAAAAATCTAGGTGAATAAGAATTTGGGAATTTATAATTTCTAAATTGTCTCTGGTCTGGTCTGGTGGGAGGCTTTGACCTTGGCTAGTTACCAACCTACCGTCAAACAATTTAGCGTTCTGGCACGATGGCGTATAGATACATTAGAGGGTATGGGCTGAATCTACACTGCCATATCCATTCCTGCCCGTTCCAAGTGAGCCCGCTACCATCTTAGACTGCATCGTCACTTACCGTCAGGTGAGAGCGCAGTCAAGGAATATCTTTTCAACGAATAAAAAAAACTTTTACCTTCGACTCCGGGTTTAGGGACCAGCATAACCCTAGCCGAATCCGACGGCAGAATACCGCCAGGTCTATTCTTATCTGCATTGTGGACTGCGCGGGCGCACACGCTTGGCTCCACGCAGGATCTCGTTATTAACTGTAAATATATAAATCTATGAGCCAATAACATAATATAGGTGTCAAATTGTCGAGTTTCCATAGAAAGTAAAATTTTAAAAAAAAAAGACGGCACTCGGGGACTGCCGCGGTAAAGCTATTGCATAGCATTTTTTATCAACGCCATCTAGCGGTGAGAGGAGTCCCGTGTCAGGTTATTTTCGTTACGGAATTTCTGGATTCGGTCTCCACGCTGGCCCTCGATAGAAGCTATGCAATAGCTTAAAAAAACAGGTAAATCCTATCATCCTATTTAATATTATAAATGCGAAGGTTTGGATGTATGTTTGTTACTCAATCACGTCGCAACGACTGAACCGATTTGGGTGAAATTTGGCACAGAGATAGATTATAGTCTGGAATAGCGCATAAGGCTACTTTTTATCCCGGGAAATAAGAAAGTTCCCGCGGGAAAAACCTTAATCCACACGAACGAAGTCGCGGAAATCATCTAGTAACATATAAATAGATGGTGTCAAATTGTCGGGTATGCATGGAAAGTAAAATTTTGAAATACCTGGTAAATCTGAAATATTTTTTTAAGTTGAAGTTTAAAGTCAAAGATAGATCTACTTGCCTGGAACTGTTTTTCTAACAAGTTGACGGGCGGAGGGCCTTGGTAAAGTTGATGCCTGTTGGAAAGAGATCTCATTCTTTCTAACAGTGCGTAATTTTCTGCTCGATTAACCCTGAAAGTTAAAAACGATTTTATTATCCAATACAAGCCAAGCAATTGGACTGTCTAAAAATCTTTGCTACAATGGAACGATTGCAATCACCTCAATCTGCTAAAATTAATTAAGAGTTCCAGCACGATGGCGAGTAGATACCGTTTAGGGGTATAGGTTGAATGTACACTGCCATACCCCTTCCAAGTTACCATCAAGTTACAAGTACCATCTTAGGCTGCATCATCTCTTACCATCAGGTGAGATCGCAGTCAAGGACTATCTTGTCATTGAATAAAAATAAAATCAGAAAAGTAATGCAAAAATTAGAATTTACTTCCACGCCATTTAGGTCAGTCTGTTTTTTTTTCTAAAGTCCACGAATTCTAGCTGTCCTGTTTAGAAAGCAAGAACAAGTTTAAAAACAAGTTTGTAGTCACAATAGCCCAATAGGTAAATCCCCTCCTCGCACTATTGTCGTACCCGCTTCTAACACAAGCTATCCGCTTATTTAAAGGGGAGAATAGAAAATAAGGTCAGCTTGGCTTCATTTTTAAAAAGAAAACTCACCTCCTCATCTCTTCTTTCTCCTGTTCATTCATATTATTGTACGCTTGCATCTTCTTGCTGTACGTGTCCGTCGACCGCGGGGCCAAATCGTACACCCCCTCCACATCATCCCCCCCATTAACCATCCCATCCTTTTCCTGATCCGACGACTTACTCTCCGTGTTCAACTCGTCCGTCTTTATCGACGCCTGACTGCCGTTCTCGACAATCTGTTCACTGACCGATTGACTGACCGATTTCAAGCTTGACGCGTCATTCTTTATGCCGTTGTTGCCGCTGTTTCCACTGCTCCCATTGGTCAGATCGTTGACGCTCTTGCGTTTCGGAGGGTTTAAGTCCATAACGGCGAGTTCCTCCTCAGATATAGGTTCGAGAAGCTTCGCCAGGTATTCCCTGGCTTTGGTGAACTCCACTTCGGTGTTGCCTGAGCGCACGTACTCTAGTAACGCGTCGTGAACGAACACGTACTGTTCCTCGGTTTGTACTAAGTGGTTGCGTTGTGTGCGCGCCCTACATAGGAAACCTAAGGGGGACAGAGTCCCCGTTAGCTTTAACTGGTTTAGTTGTGCGTCTATTACTATGTACGTCCCCGTTCTGCCTACGCCCGCGCTGAAAATAATCGTTTTTATTAGCACTTGATTTCGTAGAAGAAGAGTCCCTTTAAATGGGCCTGCTGCGCTTAACGGGAAGGGGTCGCCACTCCAACACCTTGGGAACCCAACGATTATCAGCTCTTCGAACTATGAGCCCCGCCCATTTCTACTTCAGTTTCGCGACTCGCTCAACTATGTCGGTGACTTTGGGAGTCGCTGGATGCAGACGGCGCAAGATTGAGACCTGTGGAAGTCCATGCAAGAGACCTTTGTTCAACAGTGGGCGTGTATCGTTGGTAAGGAAGACGAAGATTAGCACTTGCATTTGGTTTTGTTTTTGTCAAAAAAGTAACAATTCTGTAGAAAAAACATAACGTATGAGACGTCATATTCGCTTCACCAATTTGATTTATGATATTTGAGCTGCAATGTCTGCTGGACATTGCATTATCTGTGCAGGAGATATTATTAGAGCGGGCACCCTTGCACGTTTGTACTCAATATCTCCTGCTGCTGGTACTGCAATCAGACATAACAGGAAAGATAGGCAGAACCTACCTCTTTACGTGCTCTAAGACCATAACTAAGTACTACAGTGTATTGATACTGCGTGATGTGGTGACCTTCGTTGTTTTTTTTTTTATATAAATAGCGGGCAAAAGAGCTGGCGGGTCGCCTGATGTTAAGTGATTACCGCCGCCCGTGAACACTTGTAGTACCAGAGGCACCACCAATGCGTTGCCGGCTGTTGTATAATGTCTCAATAGCCCAAGAGTTAAAGGCGCGGACTGAAAACTAAAAGGTCGCAGGTTCGAACCCCACCCGTTGCCCTATTGTCGTACCCACTCCTAGCACAAGCTTTCCGCTTATTTGGTGGGGATAGGAGGATATTAGTCAACTTGAGCTTGGCTAATATTCTTTTTAAAAATTAAAAAAAAAAAAAAAAGTTGCTAGATTCGCTGCTCTGTGGGGTTATTGTGTAACTCCTACCTGCAGTGTACTAGGACCGTGCCAGGGTCGGCCGCGGCGCGTACGAAGGGCAGCACGGCCAGCGGGTGGCGCGGCGTGCCGTGGTCCGGCCACACAGTGTAGTGATACTGCACGATGTGACGCCCTTCGTTGTTGGTCAGCGTTGGCGCTGAGCTTGACTCGCTGCTTGATTCGCTGCCCTGTGGTATTATGATCTAAAAAAAAAAATTTTTTTGTCCAAAAATAGGCTTCGTACCTTTCGTATATCTACTGAAATTATTAATGCGGAAATGTATTGTTTTGTACATTCGTCCTTCAATCACGCACCTACGTACTATTTTTGCATAGAGGGTTCTCTAGAATCCTACCAAGCCGAAAGGGATAGGTAATAAAGTACATACAATATTAAAACGCGTCTTGCTGCTCATAATCACCTCACAATGTATTTATTGTGAGGGACGGATATAGACATAGCTTTGTCTCATTCTATCTTGTTTAGCATCGGTATACTGCATCTCTTTCGTGTGGGAGTGAAAAGAAGATATCATTAAGTCTATAGTACTTCTCTGTCTATGATTTTAGATGACGGCCAGCCTACAATAGTGGAGAGGTACGACAAGATTACGAAGGATTTACAATATCGTACGTATCGTACCTAGTTCCTCGCCTAGTTAATGAATTACCCATTGATGTACGGGACCATATTAATCCTCGTAATATTAAGAAGATACTAAAATCTTACTTTGTAAGTCAATTATGATAATTTATTCAAAATCAAAAAATCAAAATCAAAATTTATTTATTCCATGTAGGCCAACCTTGTAGCTCTTATGACACGTCATAAATCTACCACCGGTTCGGAATGCAGATTCTGCTGAGAAGAGCTGGCAAGAAACTCAGCAGTTGCTCTTTTCAAAAAAAAAAAAAAAATTTTTACAATGGTTAACAAAACTATGCTATGCACACAGTGTTTCCACAAAGAAGTTTCAAAAATGCAACAACAACAACACAATATTTAAACAACATGTTCAACTAGCATTAATGTTCTGTAGTCAACATACCTACCTACCTAGATTTAAGTCTTTGTTAGCATATTCCACAAACCCGGGTGGTTTTTTTGATGCTAGCTAGATAGATAGATCATTTATTCACCAAAATGCGGGTAAAATATGATGTAATATAAGAAAAACGAGCCTAATACATTTTACCAGTACTGGTGTGTGAATATTATACAATAAAATGAATATTATGAAATATGATACAAAATGTCAGTTATAAAAGTTAATAAATTTAAATGTCATAGTTAAAAAAAAAGAAACTTAGTAAATAATAATTATACAAGGAAAATTGAGCCTTATGATCATGGAGCTTAAGATACATTTAACAATATTATTTATTCATTAGTGAGTACAATTATTAAGATGGGTAAAAATAAGTATTATTTGTAAAGCTTATGTAAATGAATAAATGTTAATAATAATACTTACCGGCTGCGGTTTTCCGCGCACGCGCAGGTGTCGCACGGTGTACGCGGCGCGCACGTCCTCGTACAGCAGCGTGACGTGAATTCCGCCGAAGTCCGCCGAACTGCCGCGCCCGCCCGCCGGCCAGTACATGTCGCATTTTCTCTGCAGTAAATGATTAACGGCTAGTTTACCTTTTGCACCCCTCTCTCTCGCACATTCCAATAGAATAGAATAGCATAGAAAATTTTTTTATTCAAATAAACTTTTACAAGTGGTTTTGAATCGTCGATGAATCTACCACTGGTTCGGAATGCCCTTCCTGCCGAGAAGAGCCAGCAATAAACTCAGCGGTTGCTCTTTTCAAAAAAAAATTTTTTTTTACAATAGGTAACAAAACTATGCTATGTATACAGTGTTTCCACAATGAAGTTTCAAAAATGCATATCTACATACAATCCAATATATGTTAAGACGAGCAGACAAAAGCAGACCCATTCCCGTTGGTGGCACCCGTTCACGAGCATGACGCATGATCCAGCCGTTGCTTCGCTCAACCATATTTGAGGGAACATAACAACCCGCACAACACGACACCACCACAGAAATGTTTAAAGAGAGCATGACATACTTAGGCTACCCATGTTAAGTCAGCGGTCATGGATCGATATTTTACTGTAAAAAACTACACCAGACACTTTTTGGAAAATGCTCGGAATACTTACGCGGCCCCTCTCCACGAGGTTTGTGATCATGACTAGTGTGTGCACGCGGTGTTGCCATATCATCCGCCAGAAGGCGTCCAACGTCGCGGGCGTTGGCCCTTGTGTTGCTATGTAACGCCGCCTCCAAACCGCCCATTCCAACTTTATTTGACGCGGTACACCGTCTGACACGAATATAATTGAATAATATCAATCGGTGAAAAAAAGGAGGAAATCTTAAACGATTCAGAAAGGACTTGCCTTTACGCAGATTTAGTACTGAATATATTCTGCCACTTTCTGCGGGAGGTGAGGTAATCACGTACAGAACATATTTACTGACTTCCGCACACTCTTGTAAATACTTAATGTCTCTATGAACGCACACTAACTCAAAAGCTGTAACACTTACAAGCTGACACGTACGTTTGTACATGTACTTCGGCAAAGGGGAATGCGTGCGCTTGCCAAGTCCTGGCTTAATGGTCGAAGGAGGAAATCGTCGCGTATATTTTTTTCTTTTTATTTATCATCTGCCCACTACTGGGGACGGACCTTTTTTTCTTCTTGGTCTAGTGGGAGGCTTTGGCCTTGGCTAGTTACCACTACCGTCAAAGACGTGCCGCCAAGCGATTCCGCATTCGCACGATGGCGTGTAGAAACAGATTAGGGGTTTGGGTTGAATTTACACTGCTATACCCCTTCCAAGTTAGCCCGCTACCATATTAGACTGCATCATCACTTAGCATCAGGTGAGATCGCAGTCAAGGACTAACTTGTCATCGAATAAAAATAAATATATATTTTATTAAATGCTTGTGTTCTTTTTTGTTTTTCATTGTATTTCTTCTTATGTGGCTGTTTTTTATTCTTGATTAAAAGACTATTTATTTATTTATTTTATTAGAATAGTGTTAGGTATGCGATGGTACCGCATCGCGGCTCACTTGTACTTACCTACTTATGTACTAGTTACTAAGTGTTAATAAATCAGTGCAACCGAGATCGCCGTGCCTTTCACTTGTGTATGTCCCGACATAACAGTGGCGACGAGTGCCTACCCGCGTTTGTGAAAAAATATAGAAAGAAAAATGTCCGTCGAAAGATTTGGAATTTTAACCACTTTCGACCACGGGATCCACTCGTGGAAAACGTATAAAGGACGTCTTCTGCAGTGGTTCATAGCGAACGACATAAATGCATCAACTGATGCAACGGGGATAAGGCGACGGGCGATTCTCCTCAGCGCACTCGCGGAGGGTTCGTATCAGCTGGCAACGGATTTGGCGTTGCCAAAAGCGCTGGATGACGTTCCGTACGAAGACCTGCTAAATATATTGGACGCGCACTTCACACCGAAGCGCTTGGGAATCGGTGAGCGCCACAAGTTCTACGCAGCAACGCAGCAACCCTCGGAGTCGCACACGGAATGGGCGGCGCGACTGCGGGGCCTGACGGCGCATTGCAACTTCAGCAACGTGGAAGAAGCCCTGAGAGATCGCTTCGTGATAGGCATGCGGCCTGGCATCGAGAAAGAAAAGCTTTATGCCAAGGACATCACGGAGCTGACCCTCACGAAGGCGGTGGAGCTAGCGGAGAGTATTCGCTGCGCGCGCGCCGGCGCGGCCGGCAGCCCCGCCAGCGGCGCGGCGGCGGCGACCGCCGACGCGAGCGGAGTCGAGGCCATGTTCAAGATACACCAAGAGCCAGTGGGGAAAGATAGTGCGGTCGGAAAAAATAGTGCGGTCGTAAAAAAGAGTGCGGGAAAATCGAAGTGTGCCGTGTGTGGTTTTTTTCATTACTCTAAAAACTGCAAATTCCGCAATCACGTGTGCGACATCTGTAAAGTTAAAGGGCACCTCCGTAGGGCTTGCCCCCAGGTTAAATACCTAGCCACGGCAGATTTAGCCGAGGACGACGATGACGATGGTAAGTTATTCAATATACGTTCGGTTAGTGGCGAGCCTATGGTGGAATCGGTATGTATTCGTGGAATAAAAATTAAGTTTGAAATTGACAGCGGTTCTGCAGTGACGGTAATTTCCGAGGAAACCTACGCAAAACATTTCAGCGGCGAACCATTGCTAAAAAGCAACAAGAAGCTCTCGGGCTATACGGGAGATAGCATCGTATGTGTAGGTATGATCCGCGCGCCCGTGTCGTTCGAAGGTCGCTCGCACACGCTCGATGTGTACGTCGTACGCGGCAGCGGCCCATCTCTATTGGGTAGGGATTTTATTTCGCTTTTTAAATTAGAGCTAACGGCGATAAACTATTGTAAACTAACCGAAAATGTAGTCGAACAGCTCCAATTGCGATATCCTCTCGCGTTTTCAGGCAAGTTAGGTTGTTTTAATAAGTACAAAGTGTCTTTGACCTTAAAAGACGACGCGAAACCGACTTTTTTTAAGGCTAGACCACTCGCGTTCGCGTTAAGAGATAAAGTAAATAAAGAAATCGATAGGTTGGTTAATCTGGGCGTATTGGAACCCGTGGAACATTCCGAGTATGCGTCACCTATTGTACCCGTGCTCAAACGAGACGGCTCAGTGAGGCTATGTGCCGATTATTCGGTTAGTATAAATAAACAACTAGTTATTGAACAATATCCTTTGCCTACAATAAGTGAACTATTTTCAAAGTTACACGGGGGCAAAAAGTTTACAAAGTTAGATCTCTCTATGGCGTATAATCAATTTGTACTAGATGAGGAATCTCAGAAAATTACCTGCATAAACACACATCGTGGGTTATATAGGTACACCAGGCTCGTGTTCGGGCTGGCCTGTGCGCCGGCTATTTTTCAGCGCGCAATGGAATGTGTGTTGTCCGGCATGAGTGGGGTACTGTGTTTGTTAGACGATGTTTTAATAACCGGGACCACGGACGCGGAGCATATGGACCGCTTACAGGCGGTGCTTAAAAGGTTACAAGATGCAGGTTTAACACTACAAAAAGAAAAGTGTGAATTTTTCAAGGATGAAGTTAGTTATTTAGGGTATGTTATAAACAAAGAGGGATTGAAGAAATCACCTGTAAAGGTGAAAGCTATTTTGGAAGCACCTATTCCCCTAAATGTTAGTCAGTTACAGTCGTTTTTAGGTCTGGTTAACTACTATCGCAGTTTTGTGCCCGGCGCGTCGAAAGTCTTGAGTCCTCTGTATGACTTATTAAAGAAGGGCGCTAAGTGGGATTGGGGTCAAGTACATAGCGATGCATTTGATACAATTAAAAAGCAGCTAGCATCGGATCAAGTGCTAGCACACTTCAATCCTGACGCAAAAATAATTTTAACTGTCGACGCATCCCCGCACGGCTTAGGTGCAATTTTATCCCAAATCGGAAGCGACGGACTCGAGAAACCAGTAGCTTTCGCCTCGCGGACGCTCAGTGCCGCTGAGAGGCATTATTCGCAAATCCAGAAGGAAGCTACTGCTATCATTTTCGGCGTCCGACGCTTTCACCAATATCTATATGGTAGGGCCGAGCCCTTCGTACTTCGCACGGATCACAAGCCGCTCATATCGATATTCGGCCCACACAAAGGCATTCCCGAAGTGTCGGCAAATCGGCTGCAGCGGTACGCGATGTTTTTGAGCGGCTACAACTACACCATAGAATACGTGCGAAGTGCGGATAACAGCGCGGATTACCTTTCGCGCGCGAGTCTCCCCGTGGCCGCGCGCGCGGCGGAGGGGGGTGCGGGGCAGTGCGCCGACGCTGCGGCGGCATTGCACGACCGGGCGGCCTATGTGTGTTTCGTAGTGGACGGGTCGCTCCCGCTGTCGTTAGATGAGTTACGCGAGGAAACTAGGAAAGATGCGATATTGTCGCGAGTCGTGAGGTATGTTTTAACGGGCTGGCCGCCTAAAGTAAATGACGTAGACCTGAAACCGTATCATTTGTGTAGAATGCAGCTTTCATTTGAAAACGGTTGTCTAATGAGAGGGCACAAGGTCGTAATTCCGTTCGCATTGAGAGACAAGGTACTTTCGGAGCTACATTCGTCACACTTAGGCATGGTAAAAACTAAGGCGGAATGTCGATCGCGATTTTGGTTCCCGGGCATAGATGCGGCTGTAGAAAAAATTATAGGTACGTGTCATATCTGTCAGCAGTTACGACCTGCAGCAGCTCGCGTACCGATTTCGCCCTGGGAGTATCCATCTCAACCGTTCGAACGCGTTCATATGGATTTCCTCGGCCCGATTAACGGTCGTACCTATTTGGTTATAGTAGACGCCTATACCAAATGGGTGGAGGTATACGATATGGTCAGCTCGACGACATCGACCGCGGTTATTGAAAAACTGTACGAATTTATGTCGCGGTTAGGGGTAATGAAATATCTGATAACAGACAATTTTGCTTCTTTTTGTTCTCAAGAGTTTTCAAAATTTTGCATTTTAAATGGGATTACACACTTGACGTCGCCGGCGTATCACCCGGCTAGTAATGGACAGGCAGAAAGCTATGTAAAAATAGTAAAAAAGGGCATTAAATCGAGCCTAATGGCCAGTCGTAATATTAAAGAATCTAAAATAAAATTGTTAAAATACCTATTCGACTATAGAAACTCTGTACATTCCACCACGGGTCTCTCGCCGGCATCCTTAGTATACGGTCGCAAGTTAAGAACACGATTAGATTTAATTAATCCCAAGTCATCGCCGCCTTCGTCTATCGCTTTGGCTAATTTTGTAAAAAACCGACAGTGTATGCAAGTTAAAGCACGCGGAGGGAAAAATCAAAAAGTTTTCCCTGCGGGCTTAAATATTTTGTACAAAAAATTTTGTAATAGTAATAAGTTCATTTGGTGCAAGGGAGTAATTGTTAAGAAAATTGGCAAGGTAGTATATTTAATTAGAGATTGTGAAACGTCACTAGTAGTTAAGAAACATAAAAATCAGATTATTGTAAACAAAGGGGCTAGTAACAACCACGACTTCTGGGACGATGATATAGAACTCCAGTCACCATCAAATATCGTCTCGACGCCAACACCGACTAACGACGGAGGAAATGAGGAACCACCTACACCAGCTACACCTCAGACAAGCGACGCGACTGTCGCAGGCGCCACGTCCCAGTCGCAGAGTGAGCAAGCGGAGACCTCATCGGCAACATCAGACACGGCCAACGCGTCCGCTAGGGCTACTCCGCCCCAGACGCCCGCCAGGGCCTCACCTCCAGCAGACGAGACACGGTCACCGGACACACCCTGCCGCGTGACGGTGACCCGAGGGGTCCGTCGACCGCAGACCTCAGACGATGAGTTCTTCGAGTGTATAGAGGGTGACATCCAGAGACCTTCGGCACGGACACGAAGGAGGTTGTTACGTCAACGTCCCGAAAACTAGGGGGAGGAGTGTTAGGTATGCGATGGTACCGCATCGCGGCTCACTTGTACTTACCTACTTATGTACTAGTTACTAAGTGTTAATAAATCAGTGCAACCGAGATCGCCGTGCCTTTCACTTGTGTATGTCCCGACATAACAAATAGAATAGAAATATTTTTTAGAATAGAAATATTTTTTATTCAAATAAACTTTTACAAGCACTTTTGAATCGTCAATGAATCTACCACTGGTTCGGAATGCCTTTCCTGCCGAGAAGAGCCAGCAAGAAACTCGGCGGTTGCTCTTTTCAAAAAAAAAAAAATTACAATAGTTAATGAAACTATGCTATGTATACAGTGCTTCCACGATGAATTTTCCTGAGTACAATACAAGTAAAAATAAATACAATACAAATACAATCCAATACATGTTAAAACAGGCAAGCAAAAGCAGACCCATTCCCGTTGGTGGCACCCGTTCACGAGCATGACGTATGATCCAGCCATTGCTTCGCTCAACCATATTTAAAGTGAAACACAAAAAACTTACTAATTTCCACGTAAACGTCATCCAATTCAGAGTCGTCGTCGCTCCTCTCGCTATCGGAGTCTTCCGCCTGATCCTCAGATTCCACGATCCCAGAGAACTCGATGTTCAGGAAGGCCGATTCTATTCCCTCCGCTAAGTTGGGAGGCGGCTTGCTTGCTTTTACTGAAGGTTGCCTGTCGTGGAAATTAAGCCACTGTTAGTTATTTATTTTTTATTTTTAAGCTATTGCATAGCTTCTATCGCGGGCCTTGAGCGTGGAGACCGAATCCAGAAATTCCGTAACGAAAATAACCTGACACGGGACTCCTCTACGGTGAGCCGCTAGATGGCGTTGATAAAAAATGCTATGCAATAGCTTTACCGCGGCAGGCCCCGAGTGCCACACGTCTTTTTTTTATTTTTAGCGAGCAAACGAGCAGGCGGGTCACCTAATGTTAAGTGATTACCGCCGCCCATGAACATTTGTAGCACCTGAGGCACCACCAATGCGTTGCCGGCTTTTTGGGAATTTGTTGGTCCGCCCCTTGAATAACCCCATGTTGTAATTCAGTGGAAACAACAGTGTTAGTGTTTTCAAATGAAATCGTAATAAGAATGAAGCCTCAATAGCCTGGATATCACATTATGACTGTCAGGATTAAGTACAGTGTCATTAAATTATCTGTTTAGGTTCTTTATTATGGCGTCGCTAGTGGAGAATCTGATCACAATGTGACTGTTAAGAGTAGGTACAGTGCCATCAAATTATCTGTTTAGGTTCTTTATTATGGCGTCGCTAGTGGAGAATTTGATCACAACGTGGCTGTCAAGAGTAGGTACAGTGCCATCAAATTATCTGTTTAGGTTCTTTGTTATGGCGTCGCTAGTGGAGAATCTATCATAATGTGACTGTCAAGATGTGTGGTCCCATCAAATTATCTGTTTAGGTTCTTTATTATGGCGTCGCTAGTGGAGAATTTAATCACAACGTGACTGTCCAGAGTAGGTACAGTGCCATCAAATTATCTGTTAGGTTCTTTATTATGGCGTCGCTAGTGGAGAATTTAATCACAACGTGACTGTCCAGAGTAGGTACAATGCCATCAAATTATCTGTTTAGTTTCTTTATTATAGCGTCGCTAGTGGAGAATCTGATCACAATGTGACTGTCAAGAGTAGGTACAGTGCCATCAAATTATCTGTTGTCTTTATTATGATGTCGCTAGTGGAAAATTTGGTGGAGCATTACCAAATTCTCCACTAGCGACGCCATAATAAAGAACCTAAACCTAAAGAACTTTGTATTGAAGCCTCAATAGCCCAATGGTTAAAGGATTGAAAACTGAAAGGTTGCAGGTTCGAACCCCACCTAAAAATACCACCAGTATGTCAGTTATGCATCATCTGACTGAATATGCGGCACCTTTATGTTTAAATGTTTGATCTTATGTTACGCATATTCTTGCAAATATGTACATATTTCATTTGATACAAGCATTAATTATTATTACCTGTTGGGTCTGGCGCGCCTCTCCAGCTTCTTCTCGATGCGCGCGGCGGCGTGCGCGCTGAGCGCGGGCAGCATGCCGTCGATGAAGTTCGCGTTGACGTAGTCGCACGACGCGCCGCGCCCCGCGCCCACGCAGCCCGCCGCGCCGCAGCGCCCGCCCGACGACACGCACACGCGCGAGTGGTCGTCTGGGGAAAGAGCTCTCACTTTATCAACGGCAACCTACGAATAAATACTAAGTAAGGAAGTCTAATTCAGAACAAAATCCACTCAAAAAATGGCCCTACTTCAAACCAAAACCACGTATGATTCAAAATACGAATCACTTCCGAGGTTACAGATAGACATGCTTGGTTCAAATTCAGATCGAAAGCAGGGATTGGTTCGCGCGCGTGCTGTTGTTTGCTATGACAGCTGAGTCATTGGACGATGTTATGAAAATTTGACGTGCAAAAAAAATGACCAACTATTGACGTGCTATTTTTGTTTTTAATCCCCGCCTCTAACGGCTCAATTTTAATCTCCACCCACTTCGGCACAATTTTTGTTGGGGTCATTTTTTAACGCAGTTAGACTTCCTTACTTATTATTTAATCGTAGACGGCAACCCATCAACGGCCGAGTGTGATTTTTTTATTTTAATTATGAGATAGGCTTGCGCTTGACGACAATCAATGATGGAAAGCATTGATGAGGTCTAGGTTGGAGCGCACTTGCCTAGAAAATGCCTATTCACTCTTGTCTTGAAGGTACTCAGATTATACGTGGCCGGAAACACAGAAGCTGGAAGTACGTTCCATACCTTAGCTGTTAGTTTCAGAAACGTTGAACTGAAGGGTTTCGTAGGTTGAATTTCAACCACGTATGGGTGCCATCGCTCACGATTTCTCGAAGTTCGGTGGTAAAATGGTGAGCGGGAGCACAAGGTTGTGAAGTTCCTGCGCGCACTTTCCAAAGTATATACGATAGAAGACCGATAGACAGGCGACGTAAGTCTACAGAATAAGCGGTTAAATGCGAGTCGGACTGATCATGTTCTTTGTAAAAAATCATATTTTGGCGAATAAAAGAGATTCAACAATAATAGAGACAGTAACTTACACGCAGTAATATTTAAGTATCGATTCTTCAGTCGGTTCTCCGGCCGATAGCTGTGGTGGCTCGTATGGCCCAGGGCTGCTGATTTTGACACCACGATTTCATATTCTTTGCTGCAAATTAAAGTATTCTTATAATAAGTGTGTTTTTATTATAAAAAAAATTGGTTTGGATGAATGAATGGATAAAACCCGTCAAAACGTCACCTTTATTCGTCAGTTAAACACTATTCGGTGATTGCAAAATGGGAAATAAAATAGAATAGAATAATTTTTAATTCAAATAAACTTTTACAAAGTGCTTTCGAATCGTCAAATGAATCTACCACTGGTTCGGAATGCCGTTCCAACCGAGAAGAACCAGCAAGAAACTCGGCGGAAGAAAATCAAGAAGTTCCCACTATATTTTTAAATTATTTTATCTTAGACTTGGTTTTAATACTTGTAACTTGGTTTAAAAGTAGTCACATCATGCAAAAAAAGGAAAACAAAAACTCGCATACTAATGAGGCTTAAACAAAAAAAAATCCTTACATGAAAATGAAAATAGAACTTGAAATTAAAATTATAATTAAGACTACCGAAGTTATCAATTTCTTTTTTTTTTTTTTTTATTCGATGACAAGATAGCCCTTGACTGCGATCTCACCTGATGGTAAGTGACGATGCAGTCTAAGATGGTAGCGGGCTAACTTGGAAGGGGTATATTAGTGTAAGTATATTCAACCCATACCCCTAATCGGTTTCTACACGCCATCGTGCCGGAACGCTAAATCGCTTGGCGGTACGTTTTTGACGGTAGGGTGGTAACTAGCCACGGCCATAGCCTCCCACCAGACCTTCTAGCCTACTTTACTTACTTACTTTTTTTTTTTTTCTAGTAGCCTTCTTTATGCCTCTTACCTAAATCCAATATCCCCATCGGCGTGCAAAGCAGCCACGTGAGCGGGGAACTGTCTCGCGCGCACCAGCGGATGAGCTGAGCCCGCCATCCTGGGAGGGCGCGCCGCCGCCGGCCCCTCCGCCGTCGCGCCGCCGTTGCCGCCCGCGCACGACACTAGCGGCGAGCAGTTCACCACTGAGAGTAAACATACACACAGGTTCGTACGGTGTCACCGTACTGACGAAATGGTGACTTGAAAATATTTAGGTCAGAAGTGGGATTACCAGACATTTTTGGGTCAGAAGTGAGATTACTAGAATTTTTTGGGTTAGGAGTGGGATTACTAGAAAATTCTTGGTTCAGAAGTGGAATAACTTCTGCTTTACACAATCTCTAAACTAAATTGACAGGGAGCACAACCGGGAGCATTTTCATTCGGAGGTATATAAATACATTAGGAGGTGTCATTTTAATTTAGTTCAGCGGATGAGTACTTCACCAATGAGTAAACATACACAGAGGTTCGGTACGGTATTGAAAAAATAGTAACTTGCAAATATTTACGTCAGAAGTGGGATTAGGGATACTATATCTTAGATATTATCTCTTTGTTCTGTCAAATGGTGACCGGTAATATAATAGAAATAACTTGTCAAGTGTATATCCAGTCATGGTAATAGTGAATGGCCATTTACTATAAGCAAAAACTGTTGAATTTGTATTGTGTTTGAATCAGTCACAAGATAAATTACACAATAAGTGGCTCGATTATAATTATTTGTCTTATTTGTTTTTGTTGTGTGATAATTTTGTGTACAATGTCATACTTTGTACTTACATTATCTGATTAGTACATAATCACATTTGAGTTTATCAGATTTTAGAGTATTATAATATTAGACTCTCTTTAATGTTTACCTTTATATTTTTTTATCATTTGTTGTTACAGCGCACAATATAAACGCGCATGCTGTGAAAATTTCAAGTATCAAGTATAATTCATCTATTACATGGAGTAACATCGCAAAAAAAAAAAATACGCGGCGAATTGTGAACCTCTTCCTGTTTTTGATGGCGGTTAAGAAGTAATGAAAACAGAGTAATAGATGATTCATTCGATAATTTAAAATGGTTATCGCATTTTAAGCTTACAGCGGATACAACATTACAACCTCCTAGATCTTCTATAAAATTAGTATATAAACAGTTTAACCAGTATGAAAAAAATTATCTTAACATAAACCACATTACAATTACATATATGTATATCTATTCCACGTGCAAAGTTACATAAAAGAACGACAACAAACAATGATTCATACATTATTTACATCGACAGACCAAGTTGTTGAGACATATACAAGTACATCGATAAGACCTTGTACCAATATATCTTGCATTAATCTAGCTATCTATATATATAAAAATCAATTGCTGTTCGTTAGTCTGGCTAAAACTTAAAAACGGCTTGACCGATTAATAGTAAATATAATGCTGTTTAATGCTAATATACAAATAGTATAAATATTTTCGTTTTTATTTAATTTTAATTAATGAATTTAGATTTAAGTTTATTTTTAAATTACGTTGATATTTAATTATTGTATGACCGATTTGAATATTTTTTTGTTTTGTTCGTTAAAATACAAGTGCAGTTTAGAAACAAAAAATAATACATAATAGGGATACCCCAAAAGAGCAAATGAGAAACACATTTATATATATTTATTTTTTTTATGTTTAAAAAATCAGGGCATATCTTACAAGACTTCCACCATGGGCACATTTATCACTGAAATCCGAATAATAACATAAGCTAAGAGTTTTTATATTGTAAAATCATTGACCCAAAGCACATATAACAATCACTACGTCGTCACAAAGTCGACGCGCGTTCAACAGCAGCATTGCTATCTGACTGAGTCATGCTGTGACTTTATCGATAGATGGCTTTTTTTTTATTCAACGACAAGATAGTCCTTGACTGCGATCTCACCTGACGGTAAGTGACGATGCAGTCTTAGATGGTAGCGGGTTAACTTGGTATGGCAGTGTACTCATACCCCTAATCTGTTTCTGCACGCCACCGTACCGGTACACTAAATCGCTTGGCGGTACGTCTTTAACGGTAGGGTGGTAACTAGCCTCGGCTAAAGCCTCCTACCAGACAAAAATGTGATGGCTCTAGATATCATAATGTGACTGTCAAGAGTAAGTACAGTGCCATCAAATAATATCTATTTAGGTTCTTTATTATGGCGTGGCTAGTGGAGAATTTGCTGAAGCATTACCAAATTCTCCACTAGCCACGCCATAATAAAGAACCTAAACCTAAAGAACTTTGTATTGAAGCCTCGATAGCCCACCAGTTAAATGTGCGGACTGAAAACTGAAAGGTCGCAGGTTCGAACTCTACGCGTTGTACTATTTCCCTACCCACTCCTAAACACAAGCTTTCTACTTACTTGGAGGGGAGAGAAGAATTCTATTAAAAAAAACTATGTTCGTATGGATAACAGATTAAAAGTATTATGCTAATTATTCTCTCGTATTATTAAAAACTAGCTTTTGCTCGCGGCTTTGCTCACGTTAAGTTCGATTTTTCAAACCCCTATTTTACCCCCTTAGGGGTTGAATTTTCAAAAATCCATCCTTAGTGTGCGCCTATGTCATAAAAGGAACCAACTGTAAAAATTTCAAGTTTCTAACTTCAGTAGTTTAGGCTATGCGTTGATATCTCAGTCAGTCAGTCAGTCAGTCAGTCAGTCAGTCAGTCAGTCAGTCAGGACTTTGTATTTTATATATATAGATAACGTGTACTACTGAAAGATCTCCATTCTCCAATTCTCAACCTTAAGATTAAAGTTGAAAGGTTTAATTTAACTCTTAAGACTCACCAGGTTTCTTGTAAGTGTTGAGGGGAGCCCTAGCGGCTCTCTCGCCGCCCTCCTCGAGGTAGTTGTAGGCCGCACTGATGCACTTGCTCACGCGGGACCTACATCTAGAAACAAATACAATAATGAGCCTCAATAGCCCATCGGTTAAAGGTGCGGACTGAAAACTGAAAGGTCGCATGTTCGAGCCCCACCCGTTGCACTATTGTCGTACCCACTCCTGGCACAAACTTTTCGCTTATTTGAAGGGGAGAGGAGAATATAAGTCAAGTTCAGCTTGGCTAATATTCTTTAAAAAAAAAACAACAGCTTTGACGAATATGAGATGGTCCAAAAATGTATGGAGTATAGGAGTACTATCTGTACACTGCATAAAATTAATAAAAATACAAATATAAACCATTTTTTTTTATTCGATGACAAGATAGCCCTTGACTGCGATCTCGCCTGATGGTAAGTGACGATGCAGTCTAAGATGGTAGCGGGCTAACTTGGAAGGGGTATAGCAGTGTAAACTCAACCCATACCCCTAATCGGTTTCTATACGCCATCGTGCCGAAACGCTAAATCGCTTGGCGGCACGTCTTTGATAGTAGGGTGGTAACTAGTCACGGCCAAAGCCTCCCACCAGACCAGACCAGAGACAATTTAGAAATTATAAATTCCTAAATTGTCCCCGCCGGGAATCGAACCCGAGACCTCCCAGTTATAAGACCACAGCGCACACCACTGCGCCAGGGAGTTTCTGACTGAGAGGGGAATATAAGTCAAGTTCAGCTTGCCTAATATTCTTTAAAAAAAATACGAATCATTTATGTTGTAGTGTCTGTATTACGTGTATTCTAAGATTTATGTATATTATCTTAGATGAATCTTCCTTGACTGGAAGGGCGCCATCTTGTGGCCATATTGAACAACTTGTATGTGAATCATTACTAGGGTTGCCAGATTTTTTTTCAGCCTATAAGGGACAAATGGTTAAATGGGCAAAAAAATACGGGATTTCAGTTTTTTACCCGGGACAAATAAAAACAAAATTATTTAGTGTCATTTTTTTTTTTATATTTTTCCGAGGATCGAGTCAATTTTAACATAATAATTTTATTCGTTTTAACATATCTGTAAAAATTTCAACTTTTTTGCGAACGTTGCGTTTGTGAATAGTTAGGTAGGTACTTTGGATCGATTTCAGAATGAAAAACGAAGTACGGTTCAAATACGGGACAGAGTCAGTCCCGCCGGGACATTTTAAACTATGCCTATAATACGGGATGTCCCGGGAAATACGGGACAACTGGCAACGCTTATCATTACCAACCTCCAATACACCAGCGCCGCGCTCACCGCCGCCAGTATAGTGAGTAAGGTCACCGCCACCAGCGCCACCAGAGAATTGCCAGAGTTCTTCACTTGCGACACGTCCGCGGGCGACATCGCCTCTGAATGCGCCGTGCATAGCTCGCTCGATACTTCCTGCGAACAAAAGTGATGGCCAGACGGTCAAAATGATAATAATAGTACATTACGGCACAAGTGTGAAATGTTGGTGATAGCCGAGGACGGTAATCAATACACACGTGTATCATACGACGTTTTTCAACACACTTGTGAAGAAAATAATATTAAAATAGTACATTATGGTACAAAACAGTGAAAACGAGTTACTTACAATGGCGATCGGCCATAGACTAAAAGAATGAGGTTTCTTTTTTTTGGCTTTTCGCGGATAGCGTTTTAGCCACGTACAAAATGGAGAATTTCAAGTTTTCTTTATTACAGAAAAAACAAGTTATATTTCAGTGAAAGTTTTATTTATTAAACACGTACAAATTGAAATTATCTATTTAAATACGAAGTTGCATGAAATGAGCAAGCAATAGGTACATTAATTTATTTGTACTATTGAACACGATCTTTTTTGTATAGAAACTTTTTTAAGAACAAAGGAACTCAACCAATAAAATTTAAAAAAAAAACTTTATAACTCACTTGTGAATAATAGTAATGAAAAAGTCACAGTTTGATTATAGGTGTCATTAAGTGCCTAATTGCGGTGACTTGGGAGCCACTTTATGAGCAAAATGTGTTGAAAAGAGTTTTATTTGCTTAAACAAGGTGGAACAAAATTTTAACATTTCTGAGTATATCCTCCAAAGTATCCTTGTCAACTCACCTGTGGCGGGGATTCCGAGCCGTTTATCAGCGTGTTGGGACTTGCGACGGACTGCGTCACGGCGTATATCTTCACCTCGTAGCGTGTCACGTTCCATAACTCCACTTTCTGTCAACAAAAAGAAAAAAAGACTAATACTCGGCCTAATAGGGTCTGAACCTTAAGAAGTCCTCACCATGCAACTGCAGCATTTCGTGGTAGTTTTAAATATGCTGCTACGAAATGTTGGAACAATTTGCCTCCTCCCATGCGCGATGTAAGTAAGACGAAAAACTGGTTCAAAACTAATTTAAAAAAATGTTACTGTGCCAGCATAAGGGTGAGGTTGCTTAGGTGCTCCGAAGTTTATAATGATAAATAATTTGTATTTAAATTGGAACTTTTTATCATCGTTTCTATTAAAGCCGCCCGACTTCAACAAACGTGTACAAAATAAAATTTATTATACTTTGCAGTGGCGTTTGAAGTCGATTTTTTGAAAAGAATTCTTTGTATGGGTATAGTTGAGGACCGGGAGAGTGAGTGAGTCGCTTAGTGGACACATTTACTTAATTATAATAACAAATAGTACTTACAACGCTAATAGTAGTTTCAATGTCGTCCTTAGAAGTGGGCAAGGTCAACCTCGTCCTCGGCTGCTGTTCGGGGATCTTCCTCAGCGTGACCACGTACTGGTCCAGCGAATTGTCGTACTCGCGAGGTTGACGCCACTGCAGGTACAAGATTCCTGGAAAGAAGGACATTTTTTTAGTCTTTTTTTTTTTTAAAGACTAGCGCTTGACTGCGAATTCAAGTGATGGTAAGTGAAGATGCAGCTTAAGATGGTGCGCGCTTGCCTAGAAGATGCCTATTCACATAATTATGTTTATTGTATAATATTCACACACCAGTTCTGGTAAAATGTATTAGGCTCGTTTTTCTTATATTACTTACATCATATTGTAGTCTATGTTGTCTGATAGTGATATTAATTTTATTTATTAAGTCTATAATTGTATCTAGTATAATTAGTTAGTTTAGCTGATTGTTTTAATTAATAATTTAATTATATATTTTTTATTTTTTACTATTTCCGTGGCGTCACCCTAATTTGGGTCCTAGCTGAAAGTCAGCGCTGCATACTTTTGTTAAAGGTGCGCTCTTTTTGCTGAGCTCGGACCTTTTTTCGGGTTGTGCCACACAAGACATATGTTAGCCCGGCGCTTCTATTGCTATTGCTGGGGTTTTTGGCAAAATGCCTGAGTGGAAGTGTCGGGATAATGTACCTTAGTGTATCGTTATGTGTGGCACAATTTCTTAAATAAATGCTTTTTCTTTCTTTCTATTCAAAAAAACTCACCGCTGGGCTGTTCGCAGGTCAGGTTGAGTATGACGGGAGCCGACGGCGGTCTGACGTCCGTCAACACGTACAGAGACTCCGATTGTGGCCCGAGCCGTTCCAGCAGGTCCGACGACAACACCCCGGCCAGGGGGAAGTTGTAGAACGCATGCACCCAGATCTTGTAGGGGGTGAACGGTTCTGAAAGTAAAACGAAGACAGGTTCTAACTAAACTCTTGACATGTCAAATACACGGGTGAGATGCCCGAAATTATATGATGAAATTGTTTTTTTAGCGAGCAAACGAGCAGGCGGGTCACCTGATGTGAAGTGATTACCGCCGCCCATGAACATTTGTAGCACCTGAGGCACCACCAACGCCATGCCAGCTCTTTAGGAATTTGTTGGTCCGCCCCTTGAATAACCCCATGTTGTAATTTAGCGGTTTTTGTTTTGAGTGCTTCAAACTTTCAACAGTTAACAACGAAAAGGTGCAAAAACTTAGTGTGTAATTAGAAAAATTAACAAACCCGTGCAATACTATTGGCACATTGTTTGAGCTAGATTTAAATTATTATTAGCGGAGTAGTGAACTGTGAAATACGGAAAACTATCTATTTTAAAGCAAAGCATCCGCAACTATTGTCTGGTGGAAGGCTTTAGCTGTGGCTAGTTACCACCCTACCGTCAAAGACGTGCCGCTAATCGATTTAGCGTTCCAGCACAATGGCGTCTAGAAACCGATTAGGGGTATGGGTTGAATCTACACTGCCATACCCCTTCCAAGTTAGCCCGCTACCATCTTAGACTGCATCATCACTTACTATCAGGAGATATCGCAGTCAAGGACTATCTTGTCATCGAATAAAAATAAAAAAATATTTCTAACTAGCTTTTGCCACCGGCTTCGCTCACGTCGAGTTCGATTTTTCAAACGCCTATTTTATCCCCTTAGTGGTTGAATTTTCCAAAATCCTTTCTTAGCGGAAAAATATACTCACTCAAATTCCTGAGCTTAAATCCTACAAGTTTCGAACTCTGAGCGCCAGATTTATTCAACAACGTCAGATTCTTAGTAGCATTCAAATAATCCTGTATCCCCAAATCGCTCCGGAAAACATTCTTCCTTTTAACCTGTTCTGAAGTTTGTACTCCTGAGACCATGGGAAAATCACTTCCCCCCTTCTTCATGGTTATCCCCTCCTCGTAATACAGTACATAGTCAATCTGAGTGACGTCCTTTCTTAGAGGAATAGACATGGATTTTTTCACCACCTCAATTGGTAACTCAAACGCTTGGTGCGTCTCTGTGCCATCATTTGTTTCGAAATGTACTTTTTCTGGTAAATTATCTTGCCTCCGTTTCCTGTGTCTATGGGATCTCATGTCCCGTTTACTCCTATACAAATCAGCTGAGTCGAACAGCCGCATATTCCGTTTCTCATTCCAGGATCGTCCGTCTCTTTTACTCCTGTACAAGATGTCTGATTCGGAAAATTGGTTGTTGTATTTTCTTTCGTCGTTTCTGTACAAGTTGTAGGTATAATCGACATCTTTTTGATTGTCTTGGTTAATAGGTGTGTCCAATATTAAACGATCGTCGATCGGATCTATCGGAACTTTAGCTTCGTCCGCTTGAGTCTCCTCTTTGGCAATGACTGTCAGATTTGGTTCCGACTCGGGTTTGGGTGTCTGTCTGTCGGTCGGGTCGACGGGGTTGGATCGGACGTGAATCGTGTAACTGGTCGGCGGGGCCCATAATAAGTGTATTTCGGTAGCTGTCACTCGGGTTGCTGTGATGTTTTGCGGGGCGGACGGAACTGTAACAAAAAAAATCTAAATTGCAACCGACTATTGAAAATTGGTTCAAATAAAGTTGCCAACGTTCACTACTTCTAGGAGTCCTGTGGTAGAACGGTGAAGCAGGAAAAATTTTATGAACAAGTTGAGTAAAAATATTTTTTACCCAACTTTGGGTAGTTGACTAATTTTTTTATATACCTACATAAAATAGAGGTTTTTAACATTATAAAACAATGTAATTTTTCTTTTTTATTTATAATGTCTTAAGTAGTCTCGAAAACATAGAGCTTTTAAGTGTCCTATTAGAAAGATAGAGCGCGCTATTGAATCATGACGTCACGATTCAGTAGCTCCATACACTCTCCATACAAAATTTCGTTTTAGAAAGAGACGGATACAGTCGCAGTAATACAGCTGATTATAACTTATTTGTTTTTTGAACGAATTATTTTCTGTTTTTACAATGTTATTCTTACATGTTACATTTTCGATTGTAATATTAATGAATATCCATATTTTGACAACAGTCAAATAGGTACCCAATTTGCATTGTGGAAATGGCTCTATAATAAGCAAGTTGTTGACATAGCCCACGATGAGCACTCGATACTCTGTCGCCGCGCGCCGGCCGGTTGGCATTGTCTAGCCCTAGGCGATATTAGGCTAGGTCAAGTTTAGCCGGTTTTGTTCTCGACTGATTATGTTTTTATGTGTGTGTGTGTGTGTGTTGTGACACTGACTTTTGCCCGCAACTTCGTCCGCGCGGAGTTTGGCTCATAAAAATCCCGCGAAAACGGGGATAAAAAGTAGCCTACGTTTTTCTCCTCCTCTTTTGTAGGATTAGGGTATAGTTTCCTCAACTATACCCTAATCCTACAAAAAAATCACGTCGATCCGTTTCTCCGTGATTGCAGGACAAACTAACACACAAACACACTTTCGGATTTATAATACGTACTAGCCTTATTTTTTGTGATCGAGGGTACTAGCTGATAATGTATATTAGTTTTTAAAATCTCGCAGAAATTTTAATTTTCCAGGATAAAATAGTAGCCTATGTCACTCTCCGAGCAAAAAATCACGTCAATCCATAGCTCTATTGCAGCGTGATTGATGGACAAACCAACAAACAAACACTTTCGCATTCATAATATTATAGTAAGGATTAGCAAGGATAGTATAGATGACTCATTAATACGAAACATGGTCGTTAACTATGGAGTTAAGGACCTCATAAGAAACCTCAGGGTCACTTATACCGAGATCTGTAGAGCGTGCTCTTACTCAGCTCGGACTTAAGTCAGAGTTAAAACGAGACACAAATATGCTCCGACATAAATCTGTCTCGTTTTAACTCTGTCTTGAGTTTGAGCTGAGTGAGAGTGCGGTCTATACTCGTAGATTTCAACCTAAATCCATTATGGATGTAGTTCGGTTGGCGAAACGAAAAAAACTATTTGGCCGAGACGAAAATACAATTAAACTGAAATTGGTACGATCGTCTCAATTTCATACAGTAAATTGACGAGATTAACAAATACACTGCAATAATACTAGGTAGGTACCTACTTATATTGTAATGTAACTTGTGAAATAAACCTTATCATGGCTATTTTGCGATATCGCTGCAACAGATTCATCTAGGGCTGCCAAATCAAATCAAAATCGGTTCATCCGTTTGGGTGCTGCGATGCCACACACACGCACACACTCACACACACAGACACAGACACACAGACACGCACACACACACGCGACACGTCAAACACCCTGACGTTTTGCGTCGGGGGTTAATTAGTTATCAAAAACAGTCACAAATCACGCTCATCAGGGCATTGGCTATCAATAAATAGCTCAAAAGTCACCTCCTAGGCACTGTGTCTAGATATTTAAAGGCTAATAATAGAATCGGCGCGCTCAAACAGAGGAAACTACAAGTAGACAACCATTTCCGTTATTGATTGATTCGTTTTATTCTCGTAAGAATCCTTTAAGGAACCACATGTGATTTCTCTTGCTGTGAAGGTTTTTGTGGCGTTTAAAATTATTATAGTTATATGTAATCTAGCCTACAATTGCATGCTGCCGTTTTCGGCAATCACTAGATGCAATTATCTAGCCGCCACTTATTATATAAGACTTGCCTTGAAATAATAGATACTTATAGTACTTTAATGTTTGTTTATTTCAGGCAATTTTATGTTTCCCATTACAATAGAAGATTACTAAAACAGATTTAAGAAAAATAGTATAAAAAAGTAAATCAAATAAAATCAATTTATATTCTCAAAACGTGGTTGGAAAAATTATTGGTTAGAACAAAATGTTTTACCGAATAAGCGGCATGCAAATATTTACTTTTTATTTATTAATTATTAGAATAATTACTCGTATTATTGATGAGGTTTTTTAATTCGTTGCTGCGTGATTGAAAGAAAAACCAACGAAAATGTTTTAATTACATTCGCATTTATTAAGCCGAATTACAGGCAGTACTACGTCTGATCACATAGACTCGACAATTAAACTAGTCAAACGTGTGTGGGTGGCTTTAATGCGCGTGTTTAATTTGCTCACTTTATTCTTTACTAGATGATGCCTGCGACTTCGTCCGTGCGTGGATTAAGGGTTTTCAATTCCCGCGGATACTCTTTCATTTTTCGGGATAATATGTAGCCTATGAGTTTGTAGGGACACATGTACAGTGTAACAAGACTCCTGAATCAAGACTTACACCCGGTGTCCATCCCCTAAAAGTTAATCTTTGATATGAGCTATCTCCATTCCTTTCAGCCAAATCGGTTCAGAGTCACACACACACATACACACATACACGCACACATGCACACACACGCACACACGCATATTATACATATGCCTAAGGCGGCAGCGTAGATTCTATAGCGGGATCGCACTCTTTTCGAAAGTCAAGCACTCATCTCATTTAACTGTATGCGGGCCTCTTGTATAAAGGCAGGCCAGACGCACTCCGCATTTTAATATTTTGTCGGGCCAATCCTATGGGCTGAGGTAGTTCGAAAGGGATAAGAGTTACGCGATAGAAAGAGAGGCAACTTCCAGGTGATATAACTGTAGGTAATTTAGCGTTGTATTGGACTTTATTGTGTGGTACCAAGATTCGCTATTTATTTAAATGATTTTACGGAGTGAAGTACTGGTACAAGTGTACAGCACCTGTACTATTTTGTAAATGTAAACAAATAAAAAAAGAATGATCACAATCCAATTAATAATTTCCGAGAAATACGTGGACAAACATACATACACCTTTAAAACTTTGTATGTATATTTGTTTGGAAGCCCTAATAGATTTTATCATAAACTAGCGGACGCCCGCGACTTCGTCCGCGTCAATTTCTATTATTATGATCGCGATTAAGAAGTTTTTAAAAGATTTTAAATATGGATAATTTTCCCCGTTTTTGCGACATTTTTCACCGATGCTTCGCTTTTTGTTTGACTGATGTAATGACGTGGAAACTGATGCATTTTATCTCGCGTGCCGAAACTAATACAAAAGAAACGCGAGTTTCGGAACGCGACATTAAACTCCTCCAACTATGTATTCTGTGCTCCCTCCAACGCACACACGCACATTGTTTTGATAGATATGATCTTTGACGTTAGGAACACACCTACATTGCTTAGACAACAGTGAGTGCTTGTAATTTAATATGAACTTTATACCATAGCAATAAAGCTCAAATTGACTACGTTTTAGTTTCAAATCATTTGTATGGGAAAAAGAAAAGGGCTATTTTTAGGGTTTTTCAAGCAATAATTCTAATTTTTCTCGCCGTAAAAACCATCCTTGAACTTCAACAAACATTTAAAAAAAAGATTTGACCAAATTGGTCCAGGCGTTGTTGAGTTATGCGCTTACCAACACATTTTGCGATTCATTTTTATATTATAGATGTATATATTTTGCAGTTCCAATAATATTACATACATATGTGTCGGAAATGATAACCAACATTTTTTGAAGTCGGTTTTTGAAAATCTAAAGCGGTTTCGCGTATTTATTCCGCGGCGGAGTCTGCTATAGGCTTACGAAATATCTAATTTGAAGTCGTTCAAAAATTGCCAAGTCACGTACCTAATGACTCTCTTAGAAAACACCTTTCAACACTAACGGTAAAGAACATCTTAGTCTCAGTAAACTCGAGTTTCCATACAAAGTAGTTTTGCTTTCATAGAAACTACTACACATCGAATTCAAATCAAACATCCTTACGATATAACCTTCCTTACCTTATTTAACCAACTTAAATGCTTAGAGCATTTACTAACATTTAACATTACTTATATTTCAGTGTTTGTTTGTTGGTTTGTCCTTCAATCACATGTCAAACCATTTTATCCCGGAAATTCAAAGAGTTCCTGCGGGATTTTTAAAACCTTGCTCCTCGCGAAGTCGCGGGGGCAAAAGCTAGTCTAAAGTAAGTTTTAAAAATAAAATAGTTTTATATGTACTACTATTTATCGTGACTAACAATCATCCGAAATCTTTGGATCCACGAAAGACCAGCGCTATGCATGTGCTTTTATCACAGGCATAGCATATTATGCTGAGTGGAGTCCATTTTGGGAACACACATATTTTTTTTTTTTTGTTTTGTATCTCTCTCTCTCATTAACTGTGCTGTGTGGCTCAAATAAATGCTTTTTCTTTCTTTCTTTCTTTCTTTCTCTCTTTCATGTTCCTGAATCCAAAGGTTAACTACGTTTGTATGTAAGCATGAGTTTACTCAGGGAAGACTTATGTAAGCACCGGCTCAACTCTTCTTCTTCTTCAACTTATAGACGTCCACTGCTGGGCATAAGTCCCTTGCATGGACCTCCACAGGCCTCGGTCTTGCGCCGCCTGAATCCAGCGGCTCCCTGCGACTCGTTTGATGTCGTCGGTCCACCTAGTGGGGGGTCTGCCAACACTGCGCTTCCCGGTGCGGGGTCGCCACTCCAGCACCTTGGGACCCCATCGACCATCAGCTCTTCGACCTATGTGCCCTGCCCATTTCCATTTCAGTTTCGCGACTCGCTGAGCTACTCAACTCTACTCTTGAGCTAATCTCCGACCGCCATAATAAAAAATTTCGGTAACTCTCCGTCCATTACTTTTATCGCAATGCATTTTTCATTTTCTCAAAGCAAAATACATCTTATAATGAATGCCACAGGGTAGCAATTCGCGCGGACCGCGGAGCATTGTTATGCAGTGTGACAGTGCCACCGGTACTACAATGAGTCACAGGCTAATGGAAATGACCTTCCTCTCCCGTAACGTACCCTCGAACGTCTTGACGTTTTTCGTTTAACTTATATTTAAACTAGCATTTGACCGCGTCTTTGTCCGCGTGGAATTGGGTTTTTCAAAAATCCCGCGGGGACCCTTCGGTTTTCCGGGATAAAAAGTAGCCTGTGTCACTCTCCGGGTCTTGCAGAAACTCAAGTCGATTAACACTTTAATTTTTTATAATACCTAAATATATAAAAAGGCAAGGGACTGACTGATCTATCAACGCACAGCTCTATTCACTGGATGAATCGATCCGTAGCTCTATTGCAGCATGATTGAAGGACAAACAAACTTTCGCATGTATAATATTAATAGGGATTATTATGGGTCACGGACAAGGAATTGACTGTCGTCTAAATATGGCTCTAATGGAGCCCTTAGCGTGTGACGTCACGGCAAAAGTTATTAATGTGTTGCGTGTAGGTACTGCGAGTAAACAGAGCGTCAAATTATAAATAAGAGCCATGACAGAGTTTCCGTGACCACAGTATTAT
Organism: Hipparchia sbordonii; assembly: GCA_038048805.1. Classification (NCBI taxonomy): domain Eukaryota; kingdom Metazoa; phylum Arthropoda; class Insecta; order Lepidoptera; family Nymphalidae; genus Hipparchia; species Hipparchia sbordonii. The sequence goes on from JBBIWI010000019.1 coordinate 5,753,419, forward strand.
GTCAGTTAATAGTTCATTGTTTCAAATTGTTAATGGTTGTTTCACTTTTATGAAAGTTTTATTTTTATCGTGTTACTGTTAAACGTTGGACCATAGGGACCTCGCGCACTGCGTGGCGACGAGTGACACTGACGACCACAGTCAATGGCCGTAGCATCCAGCTACTATCTTACTAATATTATAAATGTAATAGACGCCTCAATAGTCTAAAGGTTATATGTGCGGACTGAAAACAGAAAGGTTGACGGTTCGTTCCCGTTGCACTATTGTCGTACCCACTTCTAATGCAAGCTTTCCATTTATTTGGAGGGGAGAGAAAAATATTATTCAATTTATAATAGGCATATATTCTTTTTTAAAATAAATATGAAAGAGTGTATGTTTGATGGTTTGTCTTTCAATCACGCAGCGACAGAGCAACTGATCGACGTGATTTTTTGCATGGATATAGTTGAGGATCTGGAAAGTGACATAGGCTACTTTTTATCCCGGAAAAACAGTAGTTTCTGCGAGATTTCTAAAAACCTAATTCCACGCGGTCGAAGTCGCGGGCGGGTAGTTTTATTTAAGTAGACAACTAGCTTTTGCCCGCGACTACTTGTGTGACGATCGCAATCACCTCAGATTGGCCGACACTCTCTCGTTATTTGCTTTAGTGCATTTTTGCAACAAGATTCAGCCAATAAAAAAATTGACACTGTAGCAATGACTAATGCAGGTTTTTCGTAATCGTCAAGCTTGTAAAGGTATCGTAATCCAATACGCATCGCGCATTTGACCCCAACGACCAACTGGTCACACGATGTACCGTATCTAGTCATCCCATCATCAGGCAGTATTTGCGGCCAAACTTTGTGTAGATACTTTACTATTAGTGGCCGTTTGAACGTATGAACTTCCATGATCAAGGTCGCGACCACGAAAACGACCAGTATTGGTCGTAATCACGCAGTGCGCAAGGTGCCTTAGGTTTTAGTGATATTTTTCATGATAGATGAAAGACTTTTTTGATGGGAAAGCTGTAACTTGAAAATTATAGAAGCATATATGGTAAGGGTTTTGTCAGGATAATAGTGAGTTCTTAAATTCCTCTACATGCAACATGTTGCATGACTAGTCATGACTAGAAGAATATAATGTTTGGTGACTCTACTTTTAACAATTATCCTTACTATACTAATATCCTTTCCAAACTAATACTTACTAATATTATAAATACGAAAGTGTTTGTTTGTTGGTTTATTGGTTTGTCCTTCAATCACACCACAAAAAAGCAACAAATCAACGTAATTTTTTGCATGGGTATAGTTAAGGACCGGAAGACAAACATAGGCTACTTATTATCCTGGAAAATTAAAGAGTCCCATCGGGATTTTAAAAACTAACTCCACACAAGCGTAGCCGCGGGCATCAACAAGTTCTATAATAAACTAAAAGCCATAGTTCCCATTCAGGTCATCATAACAGTCATCGTTCATTAACACTAATAACAACTACAAACCGCAACTTTACATACCAGCCATTCATACGAATTTCAAAAGAAACCAATGATAAGTAACAAAATATTGAATAAAACAATGTTTAATCCAGAGTTAAGTTTGTCTATGTTTAATTTAATCAAGCATGAATCCATGGTTTCCTATTCAAGTGTGAAACAAAAGGCGAAACTCTGAAAAATGCATCCTTTTGTTGTCTTATGCCCTACTTACTGTACAAAAGGGATGCATGGCTGATAACAAATTGTGCAAGTGCAAGTAGAAAATATTATAGAAATAATTCTTAAGGTTAGTGGGTTATTAAAATAATACAAAGAGAGGAAATGTTTTAGAACAATTCAGTGGCTAGATATTTAATTGAGTTGCTTTTACACATGATGCCTATCTCTATGGGTAGCTATGTTAGAATGGATTCAATCTTTACTAATATTATAAATGCAAAAGTGTGTTTGTTTGTTCTTCAATCACATTGCAACAAAGAAGCAGATTGACGTGATTTTTTGCATGGGTATAGGTAAGGACAGGGAGAACGACTTAGGCTACTTTTTATACCAGAAAATCGAAGAGTTCCTGTGGATTTTTTTAAAACAAAATCCTTGTGAGCGAAGCCACAGGCATTAACTAGTTAGGCTATAAATTCAACTTAGTAAACATTAGCTATTAATTATGGTGGGGCTCTGGGCTTCGGAGAGGATGTAAATCCTGCGCCTGATTTTTCTCCAGTTGTGCCAGTTTCCATCCCATCAGACTATGACAGTGAGGGAATATTGAGTGCAAATGTGTTTGTGGACACACTTATGCACTATAATATCTTCAGCGCACATGGCTAATCTCTGAGCAGGTTGGTCGCCGTAATCAGATTCAGCCCGAAGGACTGAGTAAGTAGTTTGCAGTTTACATCTACATACTTTTTTTTCTATTCTCCAAACCGAACTATAAATTATATTTAATGTCAATAATCGTATAATTTAGTTATTCTAACATTCACTAACAATTCCAGTATTCATTTTGAAATAAGGGACACAAAATTTTAAGTTAAAAGTTTAATTTATGATATCAGAGCATTAGCTAAGTCGTACAGTTGGATATAAGGGGCTGAAATATTATAATGAAAATAAATTTCCTATTAAAAAAACCTTCGGCTGCCGAATTTAGAGATTTGCATTGTATGATTGACAGGTCTAACTTTAAAGGCGTGAACTTAAGAAATTGCAGACGCAACCCCAACATTTTGTATAAAAAAGTTAAATGAAAAAATAACATGGTCAAACTCACCATAAATTTCCAAGATTTCGTTGTTATTAGCTGCATTATCACAATGAACGCACAAAATAAATACAATAAAAATGGCTCCTAAAGTGTAATGAATATACATCTTTAAAATTACAGTATACACGAATTATCGTGCGAAAAAGTTTACACAATATTTATACACCACATTTTCACTTCGATTTAACTTAGAGGCGGATATAATCTTGTTAACAAATCATTTAATTCCTAAAAATTGTTTCAATCAAGCTGCCATCGAACTTAGGACCCCGCCGTCTGTCATCCTGCTTGTCAATAAACAATCAATGTTACTGCATGAAAAAATATCTTTTAAAGATTATATATAGAAAGAAAATCATCAATGGAGATCTTCGCAGAAATTAGAATAGAACCGCGCCATTTAATGAAAATAAGGAATAGGTAACTATTTATTAAGATTTATGAATAAATAATAATTTTTAAAGACTTCATCATTGTTATTACCACAAACATATACTCTTATATGTTTGTGGTTATTACCTACCTATAGGTAGACCGTACTCTTTGATTGAAGGGTAGATCTCAACTTGTGATCTCAACTTACCACAAACATATAAGCTTACTCTTATATGTTTGTACAACTTACGTATAACCTAGAGACTTCAAAGTTAAACTCAAGATATTATATAGGTATAGATTATATAGATTTCGCTTTTTTAAGGCTTTTATTTGATGTAACCACAGGGTGTAACAATACAATTTGATTGGGCCTTGTATGCAAATAGCGCAACGCAAACACATAAGTACCTACCTAATGAAACCCATGTGAAATACAAACCTAAATCACATGAAAACTGAACAAACAATGACCATTAGCAAATAATAATAAAAAGTAAAAAACCTGGCAACACTGCTCAGAGCGATTGTTTGTTCGGCTTTGGGTGTCAGCCGCATTTATAATTTTTTATTGTGATAATTATAGAAATAATCAGTGATACCGCTGCGTAAGTGAACTGGAAGATGGTTTAACTATCGTGCGATGTGTTTTATATTAGGGGATCGTGTGTAGTGTACGCGTAAGGCCGCCTCTTCCGCTATGACAATGGTGAACTTGGTCAGGAAATACACTGTTACATTTGTGCTTTATTTTGGGTGTATCGTATCTTGTTATCCGGTTTTTGGTGAGTAACCAACAATATTTATATACAAAACTGATAGTAAACTAAACATTTACATGCCCACTATTTAGTTCCTATACATTAGGTTTATGTACAGTTCGCGATCTTATATTTCCCATAAAAACGAAAGCAACTCAACAAGCTGTATTTAAACATAAAAAGCGCAGCGGCACGTTTTTAATTTAACGTTAATTAACTGTATTTGTTTCAAAGAACTTCCAATTTTGGAGTGGAAATACTTTCTGAAGAGTTCATTCTTGAATTCTTCTTTGATCGTTTCATCAATTGTTAATAGGTACAACTGCTACAAATCGTGCTTAGTAGCTCATTTAATGAGTTATTAAAAGGATATAATGGAAATCTCATGTGAAATAATTAAACAACTTCCTAAACATTGTATAAGTTTCCTTAATATGTTTTATAAAGAAACCTTTTATTATATTAATTAATCAAGTTTTTACTAAAATATTTTATTTTAGTAAAAACTTGAATAAAATTCGTTAAGACCTTCCCAACTAACAAATTATCGTCGTACAATAGTTTAGTAAACGTTTTCTTATTACCACAGCTAAGTCACACTAACGTTTTAATAACGTTTGCTAAACGCGAAAAGGGCCCCATTTATACGACGTACGTTGTTGTATTATCGTCATACAATAGTCATAAGATGACTTCGTTGAAGTCATTTAACAACACCTATATGACTGATTTATATTTCTTGATAGTGTCTTGCGTGTTCGTGGCTTTGAAGGTGCAAAATAAATTATTACAAGGAAATAAAAGCTGAGTGTTATTTAATTTTCATATCTTGCTAACTGTAACTGTTTCTAATTCCGTTTAGTTCGACTGGGAATTTAAGTTTTATGATAATATACCTATGTAAATACTATTCATATTTTCATGCCCCTTCATAGTTTTGTGTTTGAAACATTATATTATTATGAATAACAATAGTGTTTGTTTCTAAAAATGCAAGACATATTGCTTTTGTCGTACACTTATCTCTATGTGACGTTGTAAAGACAGTAAGTCATATTAAGGTTATTTCAAGACCTTGTATGGTCTTGAAATATGGCCGCCATACTAACGAAAAGTTACACACTTTTCGTTAGTATGGCGGCCAAGTCGCTTAAAAGTAAAAACTTGTCTCAAATGCGACAACAAGGCTAGTTAAAGTCAGGACATGACCTTTAATCGACATCTTGTAATAAAGAGATCATATTTAAGTCAAAATGAACAACCAAGTCATTCAAGTGTCTCAAGTTAACTGTTGTAAGACAAAATGGGGGATTGTTTTACAAACGTCATTTTCAAAACGTGTGTACAACTGCTTCATTATATAAATGTCACATACAGGTTTTTCTATAACCTAATTTGGTTAGTTGAAACCGTTTATTGGACTGTAACGTTAGTATGACTATTGCATTATCGTACTAACGTTATAGTTAAAACTGTAATATAATGTCGTGTAGTTTAGTCTTGCTGACGTTGCTATGATCAGTTTATTATGACATATAGTCGCACGACTAAGAAGTTAAATGGAAGACGTCTATAGGACCTAGTAGTCATCTCTTTACTATTGTAAGACTGCAATACAACTTAAAGTCGTACAAGCCTTGTCTTATATGACATTTTTGTTTGTTGGGTTTTTATGATTAATAATATACATTAATAATACTAATGTCCTCCTGTAAACAAGCGGCGGTAGCATGGTAGTTAAAGGTGAATGCTGCAAACCTGCCTATTATGTTACTTATTCATTTATCATTAATCATAATCTTAAGTATCTTATTTATTAATCATTTATCTAAAAATCTTATTTTGATTTATATTGACACATATATTCACTAAAGTTATTTAATTTATAAGCATAATAGGGTTTAAAAGTTATATTAAAATGAAGTACTGTATTATTTTGCTGTACCTGGAACTGCCATATTTTGCTGTGGATAGCCATCTGTAGTCAAATGAAATCAATTTATGGCCAACTAGCTGACGCCCGCTACTTCGGCATCAACTAGTATCACATACTTCTATTGTGAAGGAAAACATCATAACCTGCTCTCCAATATAATGTTCTCAAATGTCTGTGAAATCTGCCAATTTACATTGGGCCTTCTCTGCTGTCTGCGAGGCGACCTGCACTCAGTAGTGAGCCTTTCATGGATTGCTGATGATGATGAATAAAAAGAGCAACTGCTGAGTTTATTGCTGGCTCTTCTCGTCAGGAAGGGCATTCCGAACCAGTGGCAGATTCATCAACGATTCAAAAGTACTTGTAAAAGTTTATTTGAATAAAAAATATTTCTATTCTATTCTATTCGAATATACTTAGTTGAATCGTAGTTTTCCAACTGCTCTTGGTTTATAGGTCAAGATGCACCAGAGATTTTGGACCTGCAGCTGTTTAATGGCACTCTCGGCTTTAACACCAACTTCACCTGTAGTGTTATGCCGGTTGAAGCAATCGTGGAATGGTTGTTCAACAATGAACCACTTACAACTGGTGCAAGGTGAGTTTTTAAATAAAAATAAGAAGTTTTAAAAAAAATTTAAGATTCAAGGGTCCCAAGGTCCCAAGTCCCACTTAGATGAAGTAACAATTTCAAGAGAGTCTCTCACAGCAGCTGGATACGAGCTCCACAAGATTTAGTACTGTGGCATTCCTTGCAAGAGGCCTATGTCCAGTTTTGAACTTCTATCGGTTAATATGTATAATGATGTTGACTATTACAAAGGATTTTTTTTTATTCAACAAGATAGTCCTTGACTGCGATCTCACCTGATGTTCAGTGACTATGCAGTCTAAGATGGTAGTGGACTAACTTGGAAAGGGTATAGCAGTTTAAATTCAACCCATACCCCTAATCTGTTTCTACACGCCATTGTGCCGGAATGCTAAATCGCTTGGTGGCACATCTTTGACAGTTGAGTGGTAACTAGCTACTGCCAAAGCCTCTCACCATACCAGACCAGAGACAATTCAGAAATTATAAATTCGCAAGTTGTCCCCCACCGTGAATCGAACCCGAGACCTCCCAGTTCTGAGACCACAGCCAAATTATTATACATTATAATTAAATCAACAAAGTTTCTCTGTTTTTAACCCCGACGCAAAAAAGATGGGGTGTTATAAGTTTGATGTAGTAAAATAGGGCTTTGAAAATTCCAACTTCATGTGAGCAGAGCTGCGGGAAGAAGCTAGTATTAGTATAATGATGTTTATGCTGGTGTTTGCTGACTGTTGGCTTGGCTTCATTTTTCAACAATGCAATTTGAGCATTTATGAACTGTTTACTTACATTGTCAATATGAGACACTGGTTTCATTGTATACATTATCTACACCTTTGTTATACTTTGTTTATTTATATTGATTATAATGTGTGGCACAGTTGAAAGGCGGTAAATGGATTTTGTTGTGGTTAGGAATCATATTTTCATAATTTGCAATGTAGATAAATGCGATCATATTCATATGTAATTTAAATCTAAATATATAAAAGGCAAAGGTGACTGACTGACTGACTGACTGACTGACTGACTGACTGATCTATCAACGCACAGCTGAAACCACTGGATGGATCAGGCTGAAATTTTGCATGTAGATAGCTATTATAACATAGGTGTCCACTAAGAAAGGATTTTTGAAAATTCAACCCCTAAAAGGATAAAATAGGGGTTGGAATAATCGAACTTAACGTGAGCGAAGCCGCGGGGTAAAGCTAGTCTAAATATATAAAAGGAAAAGGTGACTGACTGATTGAATGACTGATCTATCAACGCGCAGCTCAAACTACTGGACGGATCGGGCTGAATTTTGGCATACAGATAGGTACTATGACGTAGGCATCTGCTAAGAAAGGATTTTTTTTAAATTCAACCCCTATGGGTGTAAAATAGCGATTTGAAAAATCGAACCTAACGTGAGCGAATCCGCTGGCAAAAGCTAGTAGGAGTATACACTTTTATAACTTGATTCTGAAAGAATTGGTAGATTTAACATTACATAAATTTAAACAGTGTGTAAAGACACATTTAATAAGTAGAGGTTATTACACAGTTAATGAATTCCTTAATGACAAAGTTGCTTGGAACCAATCTGCTTTGCTTCAGCTATCCACAAGATAGATAAGCTACATATTGTAACAATTTTTTGTTTTGAAAAGAGAAACTGCTGAGTTTCTTGCTGGCTCTTAACAGCAGAATCAGCATTCCGAACCGGTGGTAGATTCTCGACTTGTCATTAGAGCCACAAGTTGGACTACATGAAATAAATAATTTTGAGTTTGAGTAAACGGGAAAAATCAAGGTTCTGACCAAATGAATTCTATAAAAAAGTTTATTTAATAAATCTTCACTCTATAGGTTTTAGGTACATAATAGTTTCTCAATTAATTCATAAAGTCAACCTGTCTTAACAGGAAATATTAATTTAATTAACTACTTCATTACTACACCCCTAAGGCGCGTTGGTGACCATCTGTGGTCTTGTAAATGGGAGGTCTCTGGTTAGATTCCATCAGGGAAAATTCGGGAATTTATAATTTGTGAACTATCTAGGTTTGGACTTGCCTTATGCCTCCTGTGCTTTTTCCTTAGCGTATGCCAGAAAGTGGACCCCACCTAGTGGATTGGTGAGATGGATATATGGAAAAAGTTGAAAAATTGGTAGAAAATTAAAAATTCAGCTGTCCAGAGACTCTTGTAAAGAAAAATATGCATTTATATTGGTGAAACGTGATCGTTTTGTGACGAGTTCTAAGAAGCGGTTCCACATGATTGACTTTGACTCACGAACAAAAACCTGCTGCTTCTGGTTTCAATATTTTTTCAGACAAATCCACAAAAAAACGATTTAAATAACTATAATAAATTGGATTGGTAAGACGCGAAACGGCGACCACCCTACAGAATTTCTAACCCCCCACAAAAAAGGAGGGGTGTGTCTGTTTGTCTGTCTGTAGAACCCCAAGTAGTGGACCGATTTTGATGCGGTTCTTTTCTGATTTGAAAGCGTAAGGTGGGCGTCTTTTTAATTTTAAAATAAAAATATGAAGGACTAGATCATACCCGTGACTTTATTTCCCGGGGTAAAAAGTAGCTTATGTCCTATTCCAGACTATAATAATCTATCTCTGTGTCAAATTTCAGCCAAATTGGTTCAGTCGTTGCAATGTGATTGAGTAAAAAACATACAAACTTTCGCATTTACAATATTAAAAAGGATTACGATTGTATTTTTGCAATAAAAACTATTCTATAATTTTTTTTATTTGTGGTAAGTACTTTTGAATTGAAGCAGCGAGTCTTGTTGAAATTACTTTCGTACGTAAAAATTATTTTCGCAAACTTTTTTACCTGCAAATGCATAGGTACAGTTCGGACACGCTGCACCGAAACAATAAGTCGGCAGAGGGTTGGAATACAATCGAAAATGCAAGGGCAATTCTTGAGTGGCGACACGGAGGGCTTAGGCGCTAGGCACTGAACGGAGTTAGCGTTGCCAGGCGTCCGGATAAAGCCGGACACAGTCAGGCTTATTGGTTGAGTGTCCGGCCAAATTAGACGGTGTCCGGCCTATCTGACTTTTGTTAAGCTTTTTAAGTTTAACTATTTTTTTACATATTTGTCATGTGTTGGTCTCCGCTGCACTCGCCTCACCTTCTATCGCTGCGCTTGCGCAAGCGGGCTTTTAAAAAAAATTGCCATTATGTACTAGGTCTAAAAAATAAGGGTGTCCGGTCTTTTTACACAAATGTCCGGCTAAACTGGCTGGCCTGTCCGGCTTTTCAGTTTGAAGACCTGGCAACCCTAAACGGAGTGAACACGCAATGGCGCCTCGTCAAACCTACAAACATTGAAAAGATTCCCACCTCCCCTCGCCACTTAACAACAAACCTAGTGCATGTAACCCGACACTCGAACGACGGCAGACTCAAAGTTAAATAGGGGTAGTTTTGGATTTAGGCTATTTTTTCCGTGTTTATTTAGCTCGTAAAGGAAACGTTTTAAACTTATTTCGTGGTTTAACAACATTTTTTTTTAATTCGATGACGAGATAGCTTTTGACTGCGATTTCACCTGCAGGGTGGGCATGGGCAGGAGATAAAAATTTTATCCACTGACAAGGATAAAGGCCTGTGGAGGTCCATGCAAGAGACCTATGTCCAGCAGTGGACGTCTATCAGTTGATTAAGAAGAAGAAGACAGGGATAAAATTATCTTCTCCCTATGCTAATGCATGGTGACAGGGGAAAGGAGAAGTATCCTTACTAATCCTTACTATTATATATTGTAAATGCGAAAATGTGTTTGTTTGTTGGTTTGTCCTTCAATAACGCTGCAACAGAGCTACGGATCGAAGTGATTTTTTGCATGGGTATAGTTGAGAACCTGAAGAGTGACATAGGCTCCTTTTTATCCCGGAAAATCAAAGAGTTCCCGGATCTTAAAAACTAAATCCAAACGGACGAAGTCGCGGGCAGCAGCTAGTATTCCTATAAGTAGGTATATTCAGTGAACATTATTTTCACTATTTTGCCCATGTTCGATGGGTGGATTAAACTGGGCGAAGGGGGAAAACATTTTATCCTTTCCCTTTTCCCGTTTCCTTCCCGTTGGTTACAACAGAAGAGAGAGAGATTGTGTACAACAGAATTAGTGTTGTACTGGTAGCGACAAAAATACATTTAATATTAACGCTATAAAATTATTACTTAGAGAGAAGTATTTTAAATCTAAGCTCCTTCATAAAGGTACTAATTTTTTTTTGACAATCAAAGATGGAAAGCACTGATGATGTCTAGGTTGGAGCGCGCTTGCCTAGAAAATGCCTATTCATTTTTGCCTTGGAAGGTATTCAAATTATGCCTGGCAAGAAACGGACGCTGGAAGTGCGTTCCACTAAGGTTCGTTTCAGGAACGTTGAACTTAAAGCGTTTCGTGCAAGGTTTTTTTTTTTCAATTTTGAGGGTGTAACTTACCCTCAACAGCTAGCTGTGGAGAGGAAGTTACTCCTCCGATCTTCCGATGTGGCGGTCGGAGACCTTTTGAGCGCGTCTTCTTTTTTTAACAATTTTATTTCATTTAATATTGGTGAAATTTCAGGATTTCAACGTATAGGGTGACCAACCCAATTGCTAGCACTGCACCAGTTTATTCGCACTTTAGCAAAAAAGATTAAAATATAAGTTTCTGATTGTAGTTTTTAAATTTTCAGATTAAAAAATATTTAGGGGAATTCATATTTTTCACAATCGAAACCTTTCTAATCTGGAAAGTTTTTAAATGACGTCAGTATTGTAGTTGAAAGATATTGTTCTGGAGTTCCTGAAGTTTTCGGCCATTTTGACTGATCGACTTACCCGTCAGTACTAACCAGTAGTTAATCCCGTATGTGCTAATAATTGGAGACTGGGTCATTTTTCAATTTTATTTCAAATTCTTTTTGATTTAAGAAAAAAATCCTTAAAAAGTTCTTTAATTATATAAATTATTAAACAAGTAACCTTATGAACACAATTATTTAAAGAATTTGGTTAGATTTTAATTTAAAAAACATATTTGAAATTGGATAAACTCTTAAAGTGCTAATAATTGGGTCGGTCACCCTACATACAAAACTATGTGAGCGGTAGCTTTAATTTCTTGCCCACAGAATCCAACAGAACGCGGAGGAGAAGCAACTCCAAGAAAAAGATCTCGACGGCAACCCGCGGAAGTACAAGGCGTACAACTTGACAATGACCAACGCTACCAGTACCGACGACGGCAACTACACATGTAGAGCAAAACTAGGGGAGGCGAAGATGGAGAAAACCATTATACTGGATCTAAGCTACCCTGGAAAACTGGTCAATAAAACTGCGGGACCTATAAAGGAAAATGTTACAGATCAAGCTAATGTTACTATGCAGTGTATTTTTGAAGGTAATTTTTTTTTAAGTCTATGTCTGATGTAAACGTAAAAATTCTTTTTACAAAACCGACTTCAAACGCCACTAAAAAGTATATTAACCGTGCCTATAGAAGAGTTTCTTCGATTTCTCCAAGATCCCATCATCAGATCCTGGCCTGATGACAATAGGACCATCAATTTTCCAAATCGGTCCAGAAGTCTTCGAGTAAACGAGGAAAATACATAAAAAAAAAAGATTCCGACGAATTCAGAACTTCCTCCTTTTTTGGGGTTCAGTTAAAAATCAAACGCAAAGCATTATGCTGAGGCAGCATAGCCTTTTCAGATTAAACATAGTTCTTGTTTTTATAAAACACTAGCTTTTGCCCCCGGGACTTCGTCCGCGTGGAATTAGATTCCAATTTTTCCTGAATTTTATTTTCTATAAACCTCACGGAGCCCGAGACCTTTCCAACGAATGCAAAACCGTGGAAATCGGTTCGTGCGTTCTGGAGTTATAGCGTCAGGAAGGAAAACCCGACTTATTTTTATATAGTAGATTAGGTCTAATATTGATCAGCAGCAACTTTATCCTATCGTCATTTTGTCCATTTTGTTTCTTGTTAAGCTAAATCAAAATAGCAGGTTTGAAATAATCACGCAATTGTATTAAACACACTAGAATCATGTATCACGCACAATAATTATTTTTTAAACACAATAACTATTTACACTCAAATGGGCAGAGTTTCTGCTTATATTAAACCGCACGGAAAAACTAGCTAGAATGAGCTTGCAAACCATTTTATATTATTTCCGGGAAGGCGGGCTTGGCTGGCATTGGCTGATTTGGCTCCCGGATAAGGCGCATGATTCTATGATTGGCTGTGGCGGTGTGGCGTTACAGTTATTTATTTCATGTTAAGTTCCTCCTGACCAAGATTTTTAAATTACAGTTTATAAATCCAGCGAAGTGAGGTGGTGGAAGAAAAGCAAAGACGACGATCTGAACGAGTTAGCGCTAAAACCAGCCAAACAAATCAACCTCAAACAAATCCTTAGCGAGTATGACCTTCACATTAGAAGTCCAGAAGACAACGGCACGTACATCTGCGAAGTTTGGGACCCTGTCACCTCCACCAATATAACCGGAGAAATCGACGTATTCATATATGCCGCCCCGCAAGTGGTAATAGACACGGTTATACCTATAAGTGCTTCCCAACTATTCCTGAACTGGACTATAAGGTCTTACAATTCACCAGTCGTAGCCTACTATCTGATGTACCGACGTCTACCATCCACGAATTTCAACCAATACACCCAAGAGAAGATCGGCGTCAAAAACATTTCCTTCGTTATGGAAGGCTTGGATAAATCAACCCAATATCAAGTGAGACTTGAAGTTGCGACGACATTTGGCAGGAGCAAGCCCCATACTTACGAATCTACAGTCTCGACTCTGGATAAGGATCCAATATTTGTACCAAACATATCGATTAATGGGTTTTCTGCGACATCTGTGACAATTGGCTGGGCAGCTCCGCCCAAAGACATCGAGGAGTTGATACATTACTATTTGTTGGAAGCGAGGAAGATGAATGAGGTCGCGCCAAGAAGGGCGTACCACTCGAGGGATAACAGGAATTTGCCATACATGTTTGATAATCTGGAACCGCACAGTACTTATGTTTTTCGAGTGAGTGACGCTTTTATTAACGACTTATCTTCGTCAAAATTATGGGCAATTGCTAAAACCCCCAAGATGTTAATTTTTACTTACCTGGTTCGTAAAAAGAATAATAGCCTCCTTAAAAATCATTAATATTCATCGATCTTTAGCAAGTCGCAAGATCTTTTTTTGTACCGATCTATTGAAGAAACCTATCTCTAACATTGGTATTCTATCGGTTTAAATGATAAAGAATATTCATTTGCCTTTCTCCTACAAATTTAGTTCGAAGCTTGTGTTAGGAATAGGTTTATACAATAGTGCTACAGGTAGATATTGAAACATCAACTTTGCGGATTTCCGTCGTCGGCTCTTTGCTAGCTCAACTATTGCTAATTTACTTTTACTATGATAGCATAAATTGTGTACCTGAATAAATTGATTATACTTTTCAGGTATGTGCTTGTTCGGATTTTACTAAACGTTGCGGTAACTGGTCGGCGGAAATGCCAGCAGCCACAGGGGATGGCATACCAGGCAGACCCAGTAACGTGACTGTTCACTGTGCCAGTAGCTGGATAAATCTTACTTGGCAACCTCCACTCAAGCCAAATGCAGAGATCAAAGGCTACACGGTAAGTCGCACGCAAGCCAAATGCCAGCCGCCACAGGGGATGGCGTTCCAGGCCGACCTAGTAACGTGGCTGTTCACTGTGCCAGTAACTGGATAAATCTAAATTGGCAAACTCCACTCAAGCCAAATGCAGAGATTAAAAACTACATGGTAAGTCACACGCACAACAAATGCCAGCCGCCACAGGGGATGGCGTTCCAGGCCGACCTAGCAATGTGACTGTTCACTGTGCCAGTGACTAAATAAATCTTATTAGGCAACCTCTACTCAAGCCTTTAGAGATCAAAAGCTGTGGCTGTACTGTGTACGGTACTATAAGTCATACACAAGACAATTGCCAGCCATCACAGGGATTGGCATACTGGGCAGACCTGAACATGACTGTTCATTATGTTAGTAACTTGGCTAACTCAATTAGTATAATGCTCCTCAATATGCCAAAGGCTACAAGGCAAGCTGAAATTCCAGTCAAAAATCATAACAATCTGATATCATACCAAATAACTTGTCTGTTCATTGTGCCAGTAGTTGGAATGTGTCATATCATAGGCTATAATTGGTCTGCTGTAATACGAGGGGAAGGCATACATAACAGACCTAAACTTACTTCTGACTTTGTTGTTAAATGGAAGCAAACCTTTGAAACATTGTGAATATGACGTCAATATGTACGCAAACAACAGATTTTTGTTCAGGAGCCTTACATGTTGTTGTGTGAAGCCAGTGAATACGATATGAAAGCGCACAAAAAAGTATCATTAATTAATTTTTCAGTAATTCAATTCAATTCATAATTAAAGGCATTATAAAATTGAAACTATTTGTTTCTCTTGTAGATGGAGCTAACAGGAAATGCAACGTACAGAGATCGGTTCGGCATACTACAGAAAGATAGCTGGGGACCGCTTTCTAAATTCAAAACCAATGACTCCAGAAGCGAAAGGTTAGTAAGCCTCTTCTTTTACTTTCAGCTAAAGGTTTACCAATTTTCAATTTGCAATATTATATTATGTACAAATTTTCGTTTATGATTACACAATACAGATTTTTTGTGGTTTAGCTTAGCGGACTATAGCTTAACAATTTTGTTATGCTTTGCCTACCATATAATTACGCAAAGTTGTACTATTGTCGAACCCACACCTAGCACAAGCTTTCCGCTTATTTGGAGGGAATAGAGGATATTAGTCAAAATTCAGCTTGGCTAATAATCTAAATATATAAAAGGCAAAGGTGACTGACTAACTGACTGACTGACTGACTGATCTATCAACGCACAGCTCTAACCACTGGACCGATCGAGCTGAAAATTGGCATACAGGTAGCTATGATGACGTAGTCATCCGCTAAGAAAGGATTTTTCAAAATTCAACCCCGAAGGAGGTAAAATAGGAGTTTAAAAAATTTAACCTAACGTGAGCGAAGCTGCGGGTTAAAGCTAGTTAAAAAAAAAGTAACAACTACATTTACCCAATATAAGTGTTTCTGGTAATGTTTGGCTTACCTTCCGATTTCTCTGAAGCCCTTACGGTTTTTTCACCCGTTCAGGTTTGAGGAGCTCCAGCCGAATACAAACTACACAATACGTTTGAGTGCAATGACTCGCACGCGCAGACGCGGGGACGAGGAGGTCCGGCACTGCACCACCGCGCCCGCGCCGCCCGACACTCCCCCTAGACCGCGATGGAGGAAGGTACGACATTAGGATGGATTAGGAGTAGAATAGAAAGTCACCAACTATGGGTTCACCATACATAATAGTACAGGTACCAACTAATAATAATAAATAATGTCCTCCCGACCGATCAGCCATCTGCGCGGGAGATATTATAGTGCACAAGTGTATGCGCAAACATAAGTGCACTCTCTATTGCCTCACTCTCATAGTCCGATGTCCAGGCAGTTTACGAGCCTCGTTGGTCTAGTGTTCAGCAAGTTCAACTGCAGATGACGAGGTCCCAGGTTCGATTCCCGGGTCGAGCCATAAAATGACGATACATTTTTTGACAGAAAACCTTCTCCGTGCTAGCCTGGGATTAGGAAGTTGGTGGTAAGTCATTCCCGTGCCTCGGAAAGCATGTAAAGCTTTCGGTCCTGCGCCACATCCCTCTCCGGTCATGTCTGATTACCGTCCCATCGGACTATGAGAGTAAGGGAATAGAGAATGCACCTTTGTTTGCGCTCACACTTATGCACTATAATATGTCCCGCACAAACGGCTAATCTTTGGAGATTAACTGCCATAACCGGATTCAATTGAGAGGACATTATTTATCGTTAGGGTGTTCCACACCTTAACGGTTCTTATCAGAAACGTTGAATTGAAGCGTTTCGTTCGAGTAGGTTGGATTTCTACCACTTAAGGATGCCAACGCTCACGACCTCTCGCAGTTCTGTGGCAAAAAGGTGAAGGAGGTATCAAATTGTGAAGTTAGATTATGATTTTTGAAATCTAGACTGATGATATTTAATGGTGCTCCTCTCTTGCAGGTGTTTGTGGATGATAAGTACGTTTTTCCCGTCGATCTACCGCGGATAACTGAGCGAAACGGACACATTTGTTGCTACAGGTAACTTTATAATATAAACATAAAAATTGTGCCTATAAAATTTGAAGAGTTCCCTCGTTTTCTCCAGGATCCCATTATCAGATCCAATGGGACCACCTGGAAATTATATCCTTTCAAATCAAAAAAGAATTTTCCAAATCGGTCCAGGCGTCTTCGAGTAATCGGGGAACATACATTAAAAAAAAAGATTCCGATGAATTGAGAACCTTTTTTTGGAAGTCGTTTAAAAATGACAGTTTTTTATTAATATTTGTAGAATATATAAATAATACGCCCAGTCCGAGCAACGAATTTTCCAAACTGACAAACCTCTACAAGCTATAGCTTGTATTGAGGTTGTTTGAGGATTGTATAGACTACCTACATTCTAAAAATTTTATATCTACCCACATTATACCAGCAACGAATTTTCCAAACTGACAAACCTCAATACAAGCTATAGCTTGTATTAAGGTTGTTTGAGGATTGTATAGACTTCCTACATTCTAAAGATTTTATATCTACCCACATTATACCATTGTATTGAAATGTTTTTTTTTTTTTCAGAGTATACATGGTGCGCTTGCGTCCACATCCAGACTGGAGCAACCTGCCGCCGCCGCGGGATATGAGTGTGGTGGACTATGAGGAGGCACATGGAGTACAACCCGTTTTGGGAGCTTATATCACCGATGTGTTTTCAAAGTTAGTGTAGTGTACAGAAATTATGTTAAACTAGATGATGGCTGCGACTTCGTTCGATTAAGATTTCTCGATTTCCGTGGGAACTCTCTTGTTTTCCGAGATAAAAAGCCTATATGTGCTATTCCAGACTATAATCTATCTTTGTGCAAAATTTCAGCCAAATCGGTTCAGTCGTTGCGACGTGATTCAGTAACAAACATACAAACTTCCGCATTTATACAGCTGATTACTAGCTGATAGTTGATACCCGTGACTTCGTTCCCGTGGATTGAGGTTTTTAGTTCCCGCGGGAACTTTCTTATTTTCGGGGATTATAATAAGTAACCTATGTGCTATTCCAGACTATAATCTATCTCTGTGCCAAATTTCAGCCAAATCGGTTCAGTCGTTGCGACGTGATTGAAAATCCAAACTTTCGCATTTATAAAATGTTTTTTTTTTTAAATATGAATAGGATTAATAGGATTACTAAGGATTTCTTTTAATTTGTCCAGCGATAGATTCCCCCCAGAAACGGACCTCATAATGGGGGACGGTAGATCCTACTACGACAAGGACGACCCGGGTCTAAACAGGGAGTCCTGCCGGCGGTGCCTCAAGAAGCCGCGGCGCTCCTACGACATCCCCGCGCCCGCGCCGCGCACCACCACCACTACCACCATGCAGACCACCACCAGGGACGAGTTCTTTGAGGACGAGGTCGACACCACCATGGAACCCGAGGAAGAGACGCGGGAACGAAGATCCTATATGGACATCGAGAGGTTATTTGAGTTTGCTATTACTCCTTTATCAATAGTCAATAGATAAAATATAAAAGGATAAGGTGACTGACTGACTGACTAAAGATTTTAGACTCGATTCGTGGTTTAATGACATAATTGTTATAAAATATGTAATACAAGTACGTACCACAGTACCCAACTAAAATAATTGCTGTGGTAAGTACTCGTAATATTTTATAACAATTATGACTGACTGACTAACTGACTCATCGATCTATTGACGCACAGCTCAAACCACTGGACGGATCGGGCTGAAGTTTGACATACAGATAGCTATTACGACATAGACATGTGCTAAGAAAGGTTTTTTGAAAATTCAACCTTTAAAGGGGGTAAAATAGCGGTTTGAAAAGTCGAATTTAATGTTGGCAAAGCTAGTAGTCAATAAATAATTGTTTATGCCTCAAGAAAGTTCGAAAATATTTTGTGGGAATGGGCGTGATGTTTTATAACAAAATTCCACAGTAAATTAATGTGTGCTCATGTTTTATACGAAAAGTAACAAAAATGTAAGCTTGTTGCGCTCGAAGCTGACACAAGTGTTTTTTTTTTTTAGAGATTACATGAAGAACCCAATGATGATGGATAATAAGCTGGTGGAAGTCGAGGTGAAAGAAGATTTGCAGGTCAAAGACGGTCTCTTGGACCCCTCTGCCAATTACACGCTATATGTTGAATTGATACGTAAGTTTTAATTTCATTCATAGTATTATCTTCTTATTTATAAGCCGATAGACATCCACTTCTGGACAAGACGTGCATGGACTTTCGCCGCTTGTATCCAGTGGCTCCCAACTCGTCTAATATCCTCGGTCTACCTAGTGGGGAGGTCTGCCTTGGTTGTACCTTCCTTAAAGAGCTGTTTCATTTCACTATAGACGATAGTTAGACAATAAGGTGTAGCAAAAACGAACGACTTTGTCACTAGAAATGACGAGTTTTGTCTATGTCTTAGCGACAAAAAAATCATAGATTAATTATAGAGGTCGGTGCTCCATTTGCAATATTATTAGTTCCAAAGACACTCGTATGTCAAATGTAGCGCTTCAAATTGATCCATAATTTGACGCACTTACGCAATAACGTTTCAACCTGCAAAGATTTGTCAAATGAAATACATACATATTGTAAAGGAATAAAGTTAACTTTTCAATTGATAATAATTTGTGTTGGTTGACTCTTTATTGCATAGTGCGTCCAATGAAGCTGTCATTTGTATAGGTTCAGCCAATCTAATGTTAATCATACTGCCCTCTTCAAGCTACATTTGGCCAAATAACGTCGTTAAGCAACATTTGGCCAAATACGATTTTTTAATGCTATCTTATTAAAAAAAAGATTCTCTATCGATCCATCTAACCGGTATTCTCCTTACTGTTGTAGTTTTTGATATAGCAATATCAAAAACGTCGTTTATTAGTTATCAAATAGCGTGGCGTTAATAAATTCCCGCTTTTTGGATTCCCGCGTTTTGGTAGTAAACGACATTTTAGCTTTTAGGCGACAGCATAGATTAAATATACAGATCAGTGGCCTAAAGACTTGGATTTATGGGGATTGGGACCACTACTACTTACTCAGAAGTAGAAGTATAAAAATAATGATATTTTCAGCGGGTTCCGAGCAAGACGAGCCATTATTTAGTGACTACGTGAACGCGCTGATGCCGGCCGCGTCGCCAGTAGCGCCGCCGCCCACCACGCCTCTGGAAATCGCCTTACTGGTAAGACTTACCATGTACAGAGTACAGACCAAGTCTAATGCTGAGAATATGCTCTAAATGTATGGGAATAAAACTCCGGCCCGGCGCAAACGAAATGTTACTTATATTAAGGGTATAAATGAGTAAGTAAAAATTACATAGGGGGCATCATCCTTTTACTAGTACATTAAATACTGACCCCAGTCAAAATTCGAATAGCAATGTCACACATTTAGCCATCGATTTCGATGATGCCCCCTATGCAGTATTTACTTACTCATTTATACCTTTTAATGTGAGTAACAATTCGTTTGCGCCGGGCTGGGTTTTTTTTGAGCATTGTCCTTTGTCTCGTTTTAACTTCGTCTTGAGTCTGAGCTGAGTGAGAGTGCAGTCTATAGATTTCAGCCTTAATCTATGGGGTCTATCTCTGCTCAAGACTGACATACGCTGCTTCAGCCATGTTGATATTTTGCTCAGCACACCTGCCATTGACCGTTGGATCGTACCTGAAGAACGACGTAATACTTTTTTTTTAAGACTATCAGTCAAGTCGACTTGAGTGCGTGCGTGCGTGTGCGTGTGTGTGTATGTGTCTGTGGCATCGTAGCTCCCGAATGGATGAACTGATTTTAATTTTGCTTTTTAGTTTGAAAACTGAATTAGTCGAGAGTGTTCTTAGCTAAGTTTAATGAAAATCGGTCCAAGATCACCGCCGCCACAACATGGCGGATTCCATATTTTTTTCACAACTCCTTCAATATGGGTATTAAATGATAGTGCTTGACTAGTAGAATACTATACACTGTGATAAATTTAAAATCCAAGATGGCCGCCACCACAAAATGGCGAATTCCATATTATTTTTTTAATTTCACATGTCGGGGGTGTTTTAAATTTTCAATTTACACTTGTTACCTTCGATCACAGAAAAATAAGTGGATATCGCATGTTAGTCCGATTTGTGTAACCACTAAATATGAGTGCAGATCATTTCGCTAGCTAGTCTGTCATCGAACATTGACGTGAAGCAGTTATTTCAGTGTCAAGGAACAATGATGCATTTGAATAATAGTTGAAGTATGAAGTGCTAAATTCCCTTCTTTTTCTGTGATCGAAGCTTGTTACATATGAACTTGCAGGCGACATGCACAGTGGCTGGGTTGATCGTGGTTGGTATGGCGACCCTGTGCGTCCTGCAGGCGAGAAGATCCCGCAAACATCATCACCATCACCTTGAGATGAGTCCCCTGGAAGCTGCCTTCAGGTAATATTCATCATCTTCTCACTCCCACCCAGTCCACTATTGTATAGTACAGTGTTCCGCAAAGTGTGTGCCGCGGCACACTGGTGTGCCGTGATCATTAGTTGGTGTGCCGTGGAAAAATAAGGTTATCTTATAAAATTATTTTTAGTAAGTAAGTAAGAGTAAGTAAAATACCTACACAAATCACCGTCTATGCTCAATTAAACAGTCTCATGTTTCGCATTAAATACCTTTTCTGAAATTTAAAGTTTAAGTTTGTTGATTAATAATAAAAGTTGATTAATATTACTTAAAAACTGTTTTTTTTTAATTTGTGGTGTACCTCAATTTTTTTTCGTTTTCCTAGGTGTACCTTGAACACAAAAAGTTTGCGGAACACTGGTATAGTATACTAAGTACAAAATACAAAGCGAAAATACCTACAATATTGACATAACATGACATAAGTTAATAATAGTACTTAATAATAAAAGAAACAATGCGATAATTTAATAATGGGTGTTACAGGAATGCTAAGTTAAATATTTGATGAAATTACAGCCTTCAACTTCTTTCAAAGTAGGTCAAAGAACCTGTAAATAGGTCGCAGTTGCGACTGTGGGAATAAATTGCGATTTTTGTATATTTTTTTTAAAATGAACCCACCGCCGCCCATGAACATTTGTAGCACCTGAGGCCCCACCAATGCTTTGCCAACTTTTTAGGAATTTGTTGGTCCGCCCCTTGAAGAACACCGTCGCAGGAAGTTGGTTCCTGGTGGTGCTTTTTTTTTTTTTTTAATTTTTAATTTTTTTTAAATTATCTAATCATATATTCGTTCATTCAGATACGTAGTGGGCCACATCGGCGGCAGGCAGCAACTGCTTAGCGCGGTACCACCTGACATGCCGCCAATAGCGAAAGAGGATCTCGCCGCCGCCTATGCTGAACGACAGGCCGACTCGGACTATGGATTCCAGAAGGAATTTGAAGTAAATATTTGTTTTTGTTTTTTTTTTTATTCGATGACAAGGTAGCCCTTGACGCGATCTCACCTGATGGTAAGTGACGATGCAGTCTAAGATGGTAGCGGGCTAACTTGGAAGGGGTATGGCAGTGTAAACTCAACCCATACCCCTAATCGGTTTCTACACGCCACCGTGCCGGAACGCTAAATCGCTTGGCGGCACGTCTTTGACGGTAGGGTGGTAACTAGCCACGGCCAAAGCCTCCCTCCAGACAAAAACAGTGTCTTTGAACAGTGCGTGTTGCCAGTGATGACTTATGGATCCGAAATATTGTCGCTAACTATGGGCCTCATAAGAAGGCTCAGGATCACTCAACGGGCGATGGAGAAAGCTATGCTCGGAGTATGCCTGCGAGATCAAATCAGAAATGAGGAGATCCGTAGGAGAACCAAAGTCCAACCAAAGAATTATTTAATTTAGCAACTTTGTTGCTTACATAATGTGGTACGTCCAAACACGATTACGAATTTACAGGGAAGCGTTTTGAAACCATAGGAAAATTGTATAAATTTAGTTTTAGAATGCGTTGCTTATGATTTATTTACTTATTACTTATTTATAATTTTATTGTACAATCTAAAAAAATATATATTCCTCCTATTTCTCGTCGGTTAATTAAATGATGATCCTATATAGATTTTCTAATTTTATTTTCGTCATATAAGCAACACTCAAAAGGAATGGGAAAAACCAAAACCCATCCAAAAAATTTGCAAAACATTTTCAATATTTTCTTTGCCCCTTATTAACTTTTTCTTTTCTTGTTTTTATTTATTTTAAGGTGCTTTCTAGTGACATTTAAAAATTTATTAAACCCGAAGCGCAAAACCCAAGCTGTTGCAGATGCTGCCGGAGTGCTTCCCGGATAGAACCACGCACGCCTCCGAAGCGCGCGAGAACCAACCCAAGAACCGGTATCCGGATATAAAGGCCTACGACCAGACCCGGGTGAAACTCACGCAGGTCGACGGCATAACCGGCTCTGATTACATTAATGCGAACTACGTCATGGGATATAAGGTTAGTGCCGTAGATACCACGATTTCTTTTATGCTCTGTTGGTCTAACTGTTAGCATGTTCGATTGCGGATGTTAAGGTCCTGGGTTCAATCCCCGGGTTGGCTTCTTAAAATTCGAAGGCAAGAGTCCGCAACTACGATCGCACCTGATGGTAAGTGACGATGCAGTCTAAGATTTTAGTGGGCTAACTTGGAAGTGGATATGGCAGATTTTTAACTAAACCCAAATTTCTAGATAGAATCATATTTCTAGATATTGGCTTTTTCTGATGATAAAACAATTCTAGCCCAGTCCAGATCTCTCTTAAGCCATGTCAGATAACTATAAGAGTAAGCCTTATCTTTCTCAGTGTCAGATTTCCGTCCCACCGGACTATGAGAGTGAGGGAATAAAGAGAGCTCCTGAGTTTCCGTACACATTTCTGCCCTAAAATATCTCCAGCCCATATATCTTATCTCTAGAAATTGGCCATATGCGCAATGATTGGAAGAAATAATTTTTTATGTTCTAATGAATGTGCAATTTTTTTTTCTTTTTTTCACTTGCAATGTTTCCCTTCTTGTTTTATTGGTTACGCAATGTATTCCCCATTCTAACTTAAGTGTTTGTCTTTACTATTGCTTACTAAGGACCCTTCGGAGCTTAATCAGGTATTGCATGATCATTTTCTGTTAATATATGCTTTGGAATGCGATTATTTTACTTATTCGATGTACAAATATCAGCCAGAGTTTACATTGTCTGTTGTAGTAAGTCAAAATTATAACATCATTGAATAAATCGAAAGATTCTGGTAAAACTATAACTCTAGCAAATCATATTTAAATACATAATTATCGTCTCCATATTTAAATGGGATATACCAAATCCTAGGAACTTAATTGATTCCCAGTTGACTTTTTGGTGTGGTAACTATAATATATTTTATTTCACTATTTAGAAAAATGTATTCTCGGCAAGTTAATTTGACTTTCCAACTACCAATCCTGTCCTACCTTTCTAGCGACCCACTATAATAAACTAGCTTTTACCCGCGGATTTGCTCACGTTAAGTTCGATTTTTCAAACCCTTATTTTACCCCTTTAGGGGTTGAATTTTCAAAAATCCTTTCTTAGCGGATTCGTACGTTTTAATAGCTATCTGTATGCCAAATTTCAGCCCGATCCGTCCAGTGGTTTGAGCTGTACGTTGAGTGATCAGTCAGTCGGTCACTTTTTCCTTTCATATATTTAGAGATAATCAATCGTAAGATTCTACTTAGTTGAATCTTTCAGACCTTGTTTATTCGTATTATATTACCAGTCAAAATTAGGTACTGTGTCACTGCTTTCCCAATTTTAAATGAATGTCTAAAGTTGTAATTGTTTCTACAGGAACGCAAACAATTCATCTGCGCTCAAGGCCCAACTGATACAACCGTCAATGATTTCTGGCGTATGATTTGGGAGCATGGATTGGAACTGATCGTGATGCTGACCAACCTCGAGGAATATTCCAAAGTCAAGTGCAGCAAATATTGGCCCGATGAAGTGAGGGGTGTGCGCGCCTTCGGAAACATCACCGTGCATCATGTTTCTGAGAAACGGTAATTGATTTGTATCCCTCGGGAACACTTTGTTTTTCCGGGATAAAAAGAAATAAAATCATCTGCTGCTCTGTTATTGAAGGACAAAACAACAAACAACAAAACAATTTTCACATCACATCACTAATATTGTAAAGGTGAAAGTTTGTATTGAATATATTATGATGGTTTTGGCTGAAATTTGGAGTAGAGATAGAGAGGGATAAATATTTCAGTTTCCAATTAATTAATGATCATTAAGAATGCGACCAACATTAGAAATACAACATGCATCAAAAACAACTCTTAGTTTTGTCGTGGCACTTGAAGGGAAAGCTAAAGAAATTTATTTTTGGTAGATAAATTTTTCGAGTACTAATATTTTTGTTCGGTTGCAGGTACTCTGACTATATCGTAAGAGAGCTTAAGATATCTAAGCAGCCGCTCAATTCAGATGGGCAGCCCATTGTTGAAAATAATGGAATCGCAAAGCGGAATGGAGGTTCGATCACATAATATGTTAATTAATATTTATTTAATTATTACCATGTTTTTGTAAACGCGACTATATGAAATGGTAAATGATGGGTAAAATGAAAGGGTTTCGTTTCATGACCTTTTTACATATTTCACAAAAAAAAAATCAAAAAAAAATTTACAAAAATTCGCATTTTATAAAAAAAAATTGTCTATCCTAAAATCCAGGGTTTTGTGAAATAGGATCCCGAAATTTTTGAACTAAACTAAAGCAGGATCCTGAGATCGAATCCTGTGTAACCTATGTAATCTTTGAATTGCATTGAAAAGTCGTAATTTTGTATAGATTGCGGCATGAGTGACGCTAGCGCGCCCACATCGCCGCGTGAGGCGAAATGCGAAACGCGATTGGTTCGGCAGTACCACTTCCTGATGTGGAAGGATTTCGCTGCACCAGAGCATCCACACTCCATACTAAAGTTCATAAAGGTATGCTCCTGTTATTATTGGATATCTTTACTAAACTTTAGCAGAAAAAGAAACGGCTCTATATAAGTTTACTAAGCTTATTAAGTTAGGAGGTGTAAAAAGAATACTGTAATCGAAGCAAAAAGCAACTATGGCTGACCAAGGAATATGGCCGAATCTTTTAGCTTGCAACCTTTTATTAATTGATTGTTATAAATGTTCATTCGTTCATCGTTATAAAAAAAAATTGCGGTTCGAAACATGATTCAAATATCACTTCCTGTGACTTAAATTACAACATGGGGTTATTCAAGGGGCGGACCAACAAATTCCTAAAAAGCCGGCAACGCATTGGTGGTGCCTCAGATGCTACAAATGTTCATGGGCGGCGGTAATCACTTAACATCAGGTGACCAGCCTGCTCCTTTGCTCGCTAAAAATATTCAAAAAAAACATGTGAAGCATGTGAACATCTTTCACATATCACACGAGAAACATGTTTCACTCATCACATGTGAAAATTTATACTTTTTGCTATAAAAACAACATTACGCTAAGCATAAAAAAATAAGAGCGAGAGAGATTGTGACTTAATGCTCTGTCGCTTTGTTGGCCGCTGTGTTGTTTCGAGACCGCAGCATCCACAAAACATTACTCTCTAACGAGAAAATTCTCTCATCGTCGATTTTGAATTATGTCACTCCTGTCGCAAATGAGTGACATGTTTGGAACCGCTAAGGTGGGTCTTTCATTCAGAGGGTGAACGAGGCATGGTCCAACATGGTGGGTCGACCCGTAGTAGTGCACTGCTCGGCCGGAGTCGGCAGGACGGGCACGCTGGTCGCGCTGGACTGCCTCCTGGAGCAACTTCGCGCCACTGGACTCGCGTCTGTGTTCAACACGGTCGCTGAACTGCGACGGCAGAGGAACTTCCTGGTTCAGTCACAGGTAACCCACCTCCACATCACACTATAAAATTCAAATTCAAATTCAAAATTTATTTATTTCATGTAGGCTAACTTGTAGCTCTTATGACACGTCATAAATCTACCACCGGTTCGGAATGCAGATTCTGCTGAGAAGAGCCGGTAAGAAACTCAGCAGTTGCTCTTTTCAAAAAAAAAAGATTTTTTTTTTACAATATGTAACAAAGCTATGCTATGTATGTGCTTCCACAATGAAGCTTCAAAAATGCATACTTAGGTACACACAATCCAACGCATGTCAAAACATGGAGACAAAGCAGACCCATTCCCGTTGGTGGCACCCGTTCACGAGCATGACGCATGATATCACACTAATACTATAAAGGCGAAAATTTGTATGTGTACGTGTGTGTGTGTTTGTTACTCCTTCACGCCATAACGAATAAACCGATCTTAAATTTGGAATGGAGATAGCTCATACCCAGGATGAACGCATAGGCTATTTTTTATTTTATCCCAGAAAATTAAAGAGTTCCCGCGTTAATTAAAAAAACTTAGACCACGCGGACGAAGTCGCAGGCATCTTCTAGTATTACATATTTATATTGAGATACCTAAAAATGTCGTTCTTTTATCCGTCGCTATAATGGAAGGTATGCCGACGTAATAAAAAAATTTACCGCTAGTTTCTTTATAATCTATTTTTCATTAGATGTCTTAAACGGTCAAAACGTAGGTGGGCGCTTCCGACGTTCTTACCTCACTTATAATGATGTACTCTCCAAGTGAAAAATTAAGTTAAGAACTTCGTAAGCGCCCGCCTATGTTCGACGGTTACACGTTTCTTCGAAACTTTTTGTGTACAAACTAAAAAAAAAAATAATAGTTAATTTAACAATAAAATCCCACAGAAACAGTACGTATTCGTGTATCGTGCGCTGGTCGAATATGCGCATTACGGCGATACGGAGATTCCCGCTTCAAGACTCAAGAGCTCCATCGACAGACTGCGAAATACGCCAGAGGGCGCTGATAAGTGCCTTATGGAACATGAGTTTGAGGTAATGTAACGCATCCGCTTAAAAATTTATAAGCTATTCATCTGTCTTTGTCTGATTCATTTATTTATTTCATAGCTGATGTCCACTACTTTGTGGAATTTCTTCAAGTTTCCTATTCTCAAATGATTTGTAGGTATGTTGATGGGTGTGGCTTTACCCAAATTCAGAATGTAGGCCTTTGTGTCGAAGAATTTTGAACAAATCATTTGCACAAATAAGCTAATTAATAAGGTTAAAAAAACATAAGCTATTACCCGTAAAGGTAATGACTTTTCATTTATTTTTTCGTGCCGAAATTTATTTATTCTACGCCTTTCTTTAGGCGTAGAATAAATAAATCAATTATTATCTAAGACAATTATTTAAAAAGAAAATAATTTCAATTTTTTTTTTTTTCAAATTACTAGAAAATGATGGACCCACCAGTGGCGGAAACAATCAAATCATGCGCAGCGGGCGGCGCGGAAGAGTTGCGCGCCCGCAACCGCAGTACTGAGTGCTTACCTTACGACCGCAACCGCGTCATACTCGCGCCCATACCCGGACGAGACTTCTCCACGTACATCAATGCGTCCTTTATTGAGGGTAAGCTATAGAGTTGCACGAACCCAACCGCAATACGGAATGTTTGCCTAACGACCGTAACCGTGTCATACTCGCGCCCATACCCGGACGAGGCTACTCCACGTACAATAACGTGTCCTTTATTGAGGGTAAGCTATAGAGTTGCACGAACCCAACCGCAATACGGAGTGTTTGGATTACGACCGCAACCGCGTCATACTCGCGCCCATACCCGGACGAGACTTCTCCACATACATCAACGCGTCCTTTATTGAGGGTAAGCTATAGAGTTGCACGAACCCAATCGCAGTACAGTATGTTTGCCTTACGACCGCAACCGCGTCATACTCGCGCCCATACCCGGACGAGACTTCTCCACGTACATCAACGCATCCTTTATTGGGGGTAAGCTATAGAGTTGCACGAACCCAACCGCAAAACAGAGTGCTTGCCTTACGACCGCAACCGCGTCATACTCGCGCCCATACCCGGACGAGACTTTTCCACGTACATCAACGCGTCCTTTATTGAGGGTAAGCTATAGAGTTGCATGAACCCAACCGCAATACGGACGAGACTTCTCCACGTATATCAACCTGTCCTTTATTGAGGGTAAGCTTTAAAGTTGCACGAACCCAACCGCAATACGTAGTGCTGGCCTTACGACCGCAACCGCGTCTTACTCGCGCTCATAGCCGGACGAGACTTCTCCACGTACATCAACCATCAACCATCATAGGAGTCGCGTGTAAGCAACCACAGTTTGAAGACCTTTCTTTACTAAGCATTCGCGTCAAACTCTCGTCTACACCTGGATGAAACTTCTCCACATACATAAACGCATTATTGAGGATAAGTTACAAAAGGCACACGCAACCACAGTACGGATTGCTTTCCTTACGGACGTAACTCAACTCGCCTCATCTCACACATCCATCAAAATCAATGTTCGAATAAATGTATCAATATATTTTTTATTAATTTTCAGCGTATGATAACACGGAAGGGTTCATTATAACTCAAGATCCTTTGCCCAACACGATAATGGACTTCTGGCGGATGGTGGCAGAACACAATGTTTCCACTATCGTCATGTTGAGTGAGGTATGTAAGCAACTTTCTGTTTAATCTTATTTTCCTGCAACTTCATCCGTGTAGAATCAATTCCCTTTTCACATCTTTCTATAATGAATATTACGTCCTATGCTTTTAAATAATTTTGACAGTTGGGTGAAGGCAAGTGCCCGCGGTACTGGGACGATGGTACGGTACAATATGAACATATCTCCGTGGAGTACGAAGAGAGCGAATCCTGTCCCTACTACACGAGGCGCCAGTTCCGACTCACTAACAATAAGGTGAGGATCCCTCAGATATTTTTGTAATATGCTCTAATTTCGGCCAGTTTGTATTACTCAAAAAAAAAAATTCATTCAGTATTTTTTTAATGAATCCAACGAATCAGTGAAATTTAATGTTATTAAAGAACAAAACTGAATTGTTTCACTTTCAATAAGTCCCGCTGAAGGCGAGTTTATTTTAATTTAACAAAAAAATCTTCAACGTTATTCTTCTGTTAAGTGATTTTCCCTGGGGCCTTGCTATCCCATATGGCAACTATAAGTCGCATTATCCTCATAAATAGAGTGGAGAATGGCGTTGCGTGCGACACCTCCAGTACCAGGGCTGGCCGACGGCGGCGGGCCACGTGCCTGAAGTTACCCGCGGGCTCGCTGAACTGGCCGAACTAGCCGCGCCCGTCGAACCTGCGCCGCGACCTCCACTACTAGTGCACTGCAACCTAGGAACAGAAAGATCCGCGCTGTTCGTGGCCCTGTGCATCCTTATCTGGCAGCTACGCCTGGAGAGGCGCGTTGACGTTGCGTGCGTCGCGAGGAAAGTTCGCTCGCAACGCGCGCGCACCATTGACACATTTGTACGTATACTTCACTGTATTTTTTTTTACATTATAGGCACACGCTTGACCACTATCGCACCCTGATGGAAAGTGATGATGTGGTCGAAGGTGTAACGCGTTTGCCTAGAAGATGCCTATTCACTCTTGTTTTAAAGATATCCAAATTGTATATGTTAGGAAACACAGATGTTTGAAGAGCGTTCCAGACCCTAGCCGCGCGGATCAGTATTGAAGACTTAAAGCCTTAACGCTTCTCAATCAAAGCAATACTGGCGAAACAATTTCTGTCCAGTTAGCACACCTAAAGTGCCTTATTTGGGAATTTAATTGAATTCGGTAGCAATGTTCGATATGTCAAAGAAAAGATCACTAATGGACAGCGTGTATGTATACAAACCAGCTGCAAACAATGCAAAGGACATCATCATCGGTTGTTGCATATGAAATGATTGCAAAAATTTATTATGCTATGTCAATCTCTCTTACAGCAGCTTTAGCAGCAGCTCTTAGAGGACAGCAACCTGAGAATAGGAAGGATCTCTTTGCCTCTTTTGTTGAATCGGTTCAACGGTTTAGGCGTGAAAAGGCTATAAACAGACAGATTTCACCTACGTTCCCTAACTTGTACTACCTAAGCTAATTTAGGTATAGTCGTATTGTATCAATTTCATTTTCAAGAACCTTTAGGCATTCTCTAAAGGTGGAAATGATATTGGGTAAGGGATTGTATTTTTTTTTTTTACGTAAACTCCTGCTTAGGGGATGGTTTAGCTATAGTTGGTGAAAACGGCCATTACCCTCGCATTTAAATTTTTAACATGCATAAAAAATCTTTTCTTTGTAATATTTACAGTTGCAGTACGAATTTTTACACCGTGCCATACTAAACTACGCGGAACTTCATAATCTACTAGAAGACAGCTAAACGAAACACAGTGCTCACTATTTAAACCTTATCGCTCAAGAAATACGAGCGAAATCTCTTTGACTGCCGAAACGAAGGCAGCAGCATTTTTCTAGTTCGTCTTGCCTATTCAGGCGAATTTAGTCCTTAGGGGACGTGCGTATGGTATAAAATCGCTTGAACTGAGAACTCTTTTTATAAATGATGAAAATTAGTGATGTAAAGAATATCGATTCGCGAGTATGATGTGAATAATGTATTTATTAAGAGTAATTTACACATGCGAATTTACATTAAAGCATAAAATTAACCACCTTTAGAGTAATATTTCATACGTAAATCATTTTATGTTTTCGTTTGAGTAAGTTTTATGTGAATTTGTAAACTTATTTTCTAAAATATCTTTTTTTACTTCCTATTAAAGAAAAGTTTTATAAAGTTGCCATAATATGTATTATTATACTAAGAAATGAATAAATTTTTGACATATTGTAGTTTCAGTCAAAGTAATGCAGTATTCGTTACGTCACTAATAAGTAAATTTTCTACTGAAAGTAAAGGCTTGGACACACAAAAAGTCGACGAAAACGCGTCTCGATGCTCGAACTCTGTGAACGTTTGCGAGTTAACTCATACTAAGGGAACATGGCCTGTAGTGTATGGCAGTGTGTCAAAGCCTTTACATTTTGAATCATCAGATACAAAGAACAGAATCAAAATAGTTATTAGGTTATTGATTTATAACGTTATTAATAGACAGTTTCAACTCGTTTAATATTTAAGAACAATACAATAATATTAACTGGTTATATTTTGTAGTGTTGCCAGAACAGAATGTAGGTTGCTTTACAAATTTTATTGGCTTATTAAATACGTACAGTATTACCACTTCCATAAATTACAACGGGCGTAGATAAGTCGACTGAAAAAACCTTTGGCTGTAAAAGCGAATGGAGTACAGGCCTTTTAATTTATTTATAAGTATATTTTTATTAGTATACAAAAATGCTCCAGTTTGCGCGAAAATGTGGTACGTTATAATTGGCCAAAAAACGACAATCGCGCTGGTTGCGTTGCAAGTTATAAAAGTGGTAATACAGTACTTTCATTGTTTACTGTGTAATTTAATACTTAAATATTTATTAAACAGCCTAGTACACGTTGGCCCAACACTCGGCCAATGTACTCTGTTACCTTGTATTTGACGACGTAGTGTATAATTGCATAGTATGGCCATTGATTGGCTTGCTGACTTTAGCAGACATTCAAGTGTCAATGTCAGTCACTGACAATAATGTTTTGGTATATATGCACTTACTTTGCTTCAAATTGTCTTAAATACTGGAAATTACATTAAATATGAACAAAACTATCTGTGGTCGTACTCTATATTAAATGGGTAGTTCTACGATAAGAGGTAACTTGTGCGGCAATCAGTTTAAAATAAAAATTTTACTTTATATGTTGTTATTTTTTGCAATGAAACACATCACCTAAATGTACTTTATTAAATAACATCACGATTCAATGCCTCATTAAAGTATATTTTTCTGAAATTCCTTATAAAGTCTAAAAAAGTCTCTAACCTGGCCTGTCCCTCTGTCGTTTTCAGTTTAATTTGAAACGATACATACTTTTTTTGTATCAGTTATTAAACTAAAGTATGTTAAACACAAATTTCAATAAATGTATTTAAGTATTGTTAAGGAAAAATAGAAAAATATTTATTTATTTGCAATATATTTTACACTTTACTTTTGTCCCACTGTTTTTGGGTATCTACTCTAGAAAATTTCATTCCGCTACTACAAACACTAATATAAAACGGCCATATTCCAAAAATTGTTCAAAGTCATCTACGGACGTGAAGTTAGTAATGCAAAACACGTGAGCCGTTAAGAGCGCCGTCATTTGTTTGTTGTTGCGACCGTTGATTCGAAGTAGTCGTTTCGCGAGGTCATTGTGTCTCTCACCTGGCAAGTCATAAAAGTTATATTATTCATTCAATTTATTTGCATTTACTGGTCTAATTTAATAATGATGGACTAGTGAAAGTGTGATACATAATGTACCGAAAAACTTCTTATGTCAATTAAAACAATACAATTTATCATGAAAACGTCTCTCACCTGCCATATTTCACCTGGCAAGATAAATGTCAGGAGAGAAACTTGTTGACCAGGGGAGATAAGGTTAGTGCAAACAAACAAAGTCAATAAAGTCAACAAAGCCAACAAAGTCAAAAAAGTCAAAAAAAGTCAAAAAAGTCAAAAAAAAAGTCAAAAAAGTCAAAAAGTCAAAAATGTCAAAAAAGTCTCTTTTGACTTTTTTTGAATTTTTTGAATTTTTTGACTTTTTTGATTTTTTTGATTTTTTAATAAAATATGCATAAAGTGACTTGCCCTTACGTGAAAAGATAAATAAATAGGACAAAAATCGTAATATAAGTGTTTAATGAAAAAACAGCTACTTTTCTCCGTAGCCGTATTCTCTATGGACTTAGAACCTCTTATCGTAGAATTACCCATATACCCGAGAGGTGATTTTCGAGTCACTACGCTTAATTTTGATTTTTACTTGCTGGGTTGCTAGTTTCAAGATAAACTAGCGATAGTGGCGCCCCTATTTTTTTTTTTTTGGCAAATAACATGTAATCTATGGCCAACATTTGCCGAACACACTGGGCCAATAGGTATTAAAGTATTTAAGTATACAGTAAACTGTCGTCATGTTTGTAAAATTCAGTGATTATACTCCGTGTCTCAATATATTTAGTGTCATAGTGCTTAGTTAGACTAATGTAGTTGCAAAGACATACAAATTAATTTCTCTTTATCCATAGGTGTATTTTCCAAAAACTCATAGAATAACATTTTAAAATACAAACGGTCGTATAAGTGTAAGGTTACACTAGCGATATGTCGCAAGACAAAATGTCTCTACCTTGTATTTTTAATCGACTTCAAAAAATGAGGAGGTGGTTATCGATTACTATCCGCCAGTATCTTTTTTTAAGGTGCACAGGTTCACACCCTAGTCTATGTAACATCGTCTGCCCATTTTTGCACCTCGGAAAAATATCTTAACTCGACCCGATATCATTATTGTGACATATTTCCTGTCAACTGTGACAAGATAGCCTTCGTAACACAAAACAAGTTATGTATCTAAAAAAGACTTTGCGTCCGTGTTAAAAACGTTTTAAAATTCGCTTAAAAATGGCCTATTCATTCTATAATTCTGATTATTTCATGATGGATATTGTTGCGTCAAATACTCATTAAAAAAGCCACCCGACAATAAGTTTCAAAACAAATTGTCGATAGTGTGACCTTATACTACATGTTCGATTACTGTACAAATAACTTGTTGCCATAAATATAAATCTACAAATCGAATAATAATAATATAATTATATTCATAAATGTGACTTTCTTAGCTAAATAATCGGATTTCTGTTTATAAAATAATCTAAACATAGCGTAGATCTGACATGGCACTTATATAATATTATATTAATAAATAATTGATTATTTATTGTTATTTTCCCAGTTTGTGTTGTTCTAAGATAGAAAAAAATAAGGTATTTTTTTATTTTGATTTTCTATGACATGACAATTCTCGTTTTTTATTTTTGTAAAGTTGTTCACTACCCGTATTTTAATATACTCGCACTTTATACTTCGTAGAGAATCACCCTTGTAGGCTAAGAGACGGTGGAAGTAAACCTTCTATAATTCAATCAAATGCAAACATGAATTTTCAGTCTGACTTTGCTACTTTAATAGTTGAAAAAAAACGATCTGTAAACTCAATTAAATTTTCAGGTCTTATGCTGAGATCTATAGAGCGAGCTCTGACTTAGCTCGGACTCAAGATAAGAGTTAAAACGAGACACAAATATGCTCCGACATAACTCTGTCTCATTTTATCTCTGTCTCGAGTCTGAGCTGAGTCAAAGCACGCTCTATAGATCTCAGCATTAAAGTATAGTTATTTAAAAAGATAGCATTAATATAAGATCTGTCAGTTTGATTTATTTTAGGGACTTGGAACATCCAAATATCGTAATTAAACCTAATTACAAAATAAATAAACTGAAATGAATCTTAAATGTAACCAGCTCTGCTGGAGCGAAGCATAGTATCCAAGATAGGTTACAATGATGATTGTAAAGTATTTTCACGTTTACGAGCTTTAGAAAATATTACCACCGTCTCTTGGGCTTTAAATATAAATAATAAGTGGGCAGCTTTTGTACAATTTTTCTACTTTTGGTATGTGAACATACCAAAAATCGTGTCCAAAGAGTGAAGAATAAAAAATATATAACTGAGTTATTATTATAATTATTAGGTCAGAAACACACTTGCAGGACTTGACGACATTTGATATAAAATATAGAAATTTTGTCTTTGACAGTTTTAGTATTGAAAATCTTTCAAAACGACATTTGTCCCTCGGTTAAAAGTTACTCGGTAAAATTCGCATTTAATAAATATTTGGATGTCAATGATAGCTATTTTTGTCAACTTTAAACTATAAAACTACGACAAGAAGCCAATAAACTTCGCCAGATATTCTTTTCTCTATGTCGTTTGACCTGAAGTGCTGCAAGTGTGTGCAAGCCATTATGTATTTATTTTTTGTTCTGTGGTACGCCATATGAAGCATTTTTGTAATCGTTTTGTTTTAGTTGATAACGAAAAAACGTATAAATTATTTTGTACGACGAGAAAATTTAAAATAATAATATAATTAAATAATAAACATTATACAGGTTTTGAAAAAACCTCCAATATTTTTAAGGGCCAAATGATGTACCCCAAATTGAGCACAAATTTTGGATAAAGGTGTGTGCATACTGTGTCCGCACTATTTATATTATTTATTTTGTTGGGTTGTTATGCGAAACTTCACTAATACAGTAGAATCCCGATTATCCGGATCAAATAAAACCAGGGGTATTCCGTATAATCGAAAATCCGGATAATCGATTTCAAAGCAAATGAATTACAAAGTACCTATGTAATTTAAAATTTTAGTTGGAAATAACTTGTTATTGATCTTTGACGTAATCAATCACATCTTTTGAGTGATCACGAATGAGTTCGGATAATCGGATGTTCGGATAATCGATGTTCGGATAATCGGGATTCTACTGTATTATAAATGCGAAAGGGTGTTTGTTTGTTTGTTTCTACTTTTACCATGCAGCAACTGAGCAACGGATCGACATAGTTTTTACCTATGAAAGGTATAGAAATGACATAGGCTATTTTTTATTTCG
This sequence comes from Hipparchia sbordonii, assembly GCA_038048805.1. Classification (NCBI taxonomy): domain Eukaryota; kingdom Metazoa; phylum Arthropoda; class Insecta; order Lepidoptera; family Nymphalidae; genus Hipparchia; species Hipparchia sbordonii. The sequence goes on from JBBIWI010000019.1 coordinate 5,789,754, forward strand.
AAAAAGCAGAGTGGGGGAGGGGAGGGGGTGTCGCGATCAAAAGCTAAAACTTAATATAGTTAATCTTAAGCCTAAAAGCCTACGCACGCAAAAAATCAGGTCGATTCGTTGATTGGAGAACAAATAAACACAGTTTTGTATTTACAGTATTAAATTATTTAAAAAAATGTTTGGAATTGGCAGCTCAAAAACTAAACACAGTTTTGTATTTATAGTTTTAAATTATTTAAAAAAAATCTTTGGAATTGGCAGCTCAAAAACTTGCCAAAATAATAAAATTCTAAAAATTTTAAACTCCCTTATTCTAGCAGCGGAACGAAAATTACTTTGACAGACATTGGGATACGCAATAACCCTACATGTCGCAAGTCATGAAAAGCGACTACCAATAAAGTTAACTCTAAAATCCAACAAAGTTAACTCTAAATTCCAATAAACTTAAAACTTGGAACAAGGTTACATCAGTATGCACAGCCCCTTAAAATTTTTTCGATGTATTTTACCTACTATGATTTCGATTATTATATTTTTTTGTTTTGTTTTTATTTGACGTCACGATGTTTATATGGAGCGTGGCGTCCGTACGACTGTCTATGGTATTTAGTAAGTTAGGTTAAGTTATGTATTTTAGATTTTGTATGACCTATTAATATAATTCATGTAAAGATTTTATCCAACTTTAGTGTTCACAAAACTTTGAATAAACTCTGCTCAGACTCAAAACAGAGTTAAAGCGAGACAGATATATGTCAAAACGTATTTGTGTCTCGTTTTATCTTTAATCTTAAGTCAGAGCTAAATCAGAGCATGCTCTAAAGATCTCAGCATAGGATTTATCCAACGTGCTATTTTCCCGTTAATTAACGACTTTTTTATAAGCATTTTTTTAAGCTATTGCATAGCTTCTATCGCGGGCCAGCGTGGAGACCGAATCCAGAAATCCCGTAACGAAAATAACCTGACACGGGACTCCTCTACGGTGAGCCGCTAGATGGCGTTGATAAAAAATGCTATGCAATAGCTTTACTGCGGCAGTCCCCGAGTGCCACACGTCTTTTTTACCTAAAATCTCATTACACTAGATCTTATTAATTTAATTACCTATGTTTCTAATTCGGTTGGACACAAACTAAACTACAATAAATTGAAAGCTCTAAACATAATGCTACACATTTCTGCAGGGAACATTGTCAAAAGTGTCGCACTATTAGACCAGTCAATTTAGATTAGAAATCGTGGACGACCGAATTAGCACCATTGCCTATTTTTTTATAATACATATGTATGTACCTAGAGTGGATACAACGGATTGTCTAACGGATTCGTATATATCAAGTAAGGTTAGTCAAAGTTTTGTTTACACTAAAATTGGCGCAAATATATTGTAAAAAAAATGGGTGTGTGCGATTGCTGTGATATAATTGCGATATTTTGTGAAAGGTTCGTGACAACTAGAGCAAGGTCTTTGTGAAGAAAACCCCTAAGATACTCGACAAAAGCATAAGTATTTTGTCTCGCTCATTCAAACATGTGTTTCTTGTCACGTTAATGCCTTCGTTGGTTTCACTACTTTCCAATTAAATCCTCCGATCTAACGTTCGTAATGAAATTTGGTCCGAAGCTTTATTTAAACAAAGGAAACTTTTTTTGTACAAAACATTCGTGAATGTGGAATTTTTAACTGAGTCACCGTTCAAATATCGCAATTGTAACCACTATAATAATAAAGAGTCGACAGTGATATTTAGACAAATTAGATAGTTTATTTCATTAATAATAATTCATCATGTTGAAATAAATTATTTAAAGTGCTCAAACTCCTAAAAAAATCTTAAGTTTTTTTTAAATAAAACTTAACTAAGGAAACAATCTATCCTTTTCAACATAGTGCATGCAATCTGTACCAGCAATTTAGGGAGTTATAGCCATATTTGTCTAAATTGTGTCGACTAGCGTTACGCTGTCACAATCGAAGTATTAAGTTTCTCAGACTTTTCATTGGATAGAACATAAGTACTGTTTTATGTATCTTGACTTGACTTGTAACATTACTTTTATAACCATTACCATCCATTACAAAGTATAAATAGGACATATTTGAAAAGTCTAAAACTATTGCTATCCTTTTTACAATGTTCCGTGCGACAAGGATGACATTAGACAGATTATTATTATTAAATATTTCGCGGTATGTCTATCGGCTTCTATATACGGTTCTGTTTTCGAATACCTAGCTTCGATTGTGACATCGCAAATAAAGACAATCGCTGGAAAGTGTCCGATTAAATGTTAAGTACGTTATAACGGGGCCTGCATGTGATATCGCTTACAAATGAGGCTTCTTTTCGGTAAAGTATTAGTATAATTGGAACGACTGCATAAATTATGTATGTATAATTGTATATTGCAAAAAAAAAAACATCCGTATCATCTACTCTATGTAATTCCGATGCTTTCTATCATTTTTTTTTTTTTGAAAAATTTTGTTTTCATTTTTAAACATTATTTCAAATTACTAAGTTGAAATCGTTTTTAGTTGAATTTCATTTTTGAATATTCGACAATTTTAACAAAACTTGGTTGTTATTTCAAAAAATTTACATATTTTAAAGTTTTTAATTCATTTAACTTATATACATTCTGGACGTCATACTTTTCACGTCATAAGATATCAAGTAAAAGTTTAGTAATATATATAAAATCGTGCCATCCAAAACAACGCTACAGTATTAATTTTGTTTTTTGTATCGTATTGGAAGGCGAAGGATCTCTAAAGAATTGTGTTCAGTATATTTTAGTATTGCAAGTCCACCGCATGCGGGCCCCAGAACGACTGAGGTGTTTTAGCTTTTATTTCGAATAAAAAACGTATAAAATGTAGGAATGTTGCGACTTTTTATATAAAAAATAGCCTTAAGTTAGTGTAAGTGAAGGTTTGACAGGATTGTTCATGAGAAAATTTGTTTGTTTGTACTGTTGTTACCCTGTCCAGTGCTAGTAAAGTGATCATTCTGTTGTGTACAACAGAATCCGAAAGGGTAAGAGTTATGCGATAAAAAGAGAGGCAACTTCTAGGCAAATATAACTCTAGGTAATTTAGCGCTGTGCAACCTGAATTATACCTTATTGTGGTAGCTATGTATTTAAATGATTTTGGGGAGTAAATCTTCTGTACTACAGAATTTTTTTTGGTACTGCACGTTACCACAAAAAATTCTGTGGTAACTTGCAGTACTTTCGGACTGCGTTAGCGTATTGAATTGATCCGACAAATCGAGCCATCCGGGGAACTTTTTTTTTTTTATTCGGTGACAAGTTAGCCCTTGACTGCGATCGCACCTGATGGTAAGTGACGATGCAGTCTAAGATGGTAACGGACTAACTTGGAATGGGTATAGCAGCAAATTGTAGCTTTATACCTAAAATGCGGGTGCGTCTGGCCTGACGTTTATAAGAGATGGTGAAATTCGCACTTAATAAATTAAATAATTTATTTAATTAGGATAGTTAAAAGTCGTTTAATTAAAAATGAGGAATTGCGTCTCGATCACTATTTTGAAATAAAATTGCGGTAACTATTAGTATATTTTTCGAATCGCGATAAAAACTTCGAAATTTTTGAAAAAATTACGCACAAATATATTTTTTAAGGGAAACTTTTGTATTTTTAAATATTGAAATACAGTATTTTGTAAAAATCCATCTCATATAAGTTTAAAACGGTAATATTTTGGTTAAAGCATATTGTAGCAGCTAGAAAGGTTCAATATAAAATTATTCAACAAAAAAATCGACTAAAAATACGCCTGAAATTCAAGAAATAGGAAAAAACCATATTCATCTGCCTTTTCTTTAATAAATATAATAAAAAAATAAATAAAAAAGAATTATTAAAACCGATTTTTAAAAATCGGCAAAGATATCGCGTAACATACACACAAAAAAAATTGTCTTATTAAGAATTTCCGCATTTATCTGAGCGGTAAAAAAGCTTTAAAAACAGCTTCGTGTATTCTTGATTTCATTACTTTAAAGAAAGTACATTCAAACAATTTTCTCATTTGACATACTCCGGATAAGGAGAGAAAATTTTTTAAGAAAAATAAACGGGTTATTAGACAACACAGTTACAATCGACTTGGAATCTAACTATTCGATTCTATTCAATTTTTATAGTTTCGATCATATTGTTGAAAGCGATTGTGATTGCGACTGCGTTGAGTTGACAACCCAGTTTAGATCGCTTGTAATACTGATTGCGCTTTTGTATACACATTTCTCTAGTCTTCTGCTGATGCCTAAATGCTAAACCTTTTTATTTGTTATACCTAAATTACCTACTGATACTGACCGGCCAAACTTGGTCCGATGAGCCGAATATTCGACTATAAACTTGGAGGTCAATGTACATTGGCCACATCATCGCTTAAATTTTGAATGAATTTGAATCTACTTAGACCTTTGACGAAGTTATTTACTCACTAGAATATTATCTGGCCGGTCTAATAATGGTAGGAGGTTCCTACATTGTAAGTTTATAGTTCTTTTTTATTTACAAAATTATGGTACAAGAAATCGCCAGTTTTACGTCATAGTTCTTGCAATTCACGAGGGCTCGTGGCTCATGGTTGTGTGCGTATCGTATTTGTATAAGTGTGAGCGAGAGCTTGCTTGCGCCTGCCCGCTTCCACCTAGGCTCCTGACAGACACGCACACTTACGCAATGTGTATGTACACGACGTAACCACAAGTAAAGCTCACGCGCCCTCGTGAATTACAAGAACTATACATTATAATTAATTTCTGATAAAATTCAGCTAAACATACCTGCCCTCTTCAAGCTATAACGTCGTTAACCATTTGGCCAAATACGATTTTTTAATGAGAAAAAGATTCTCTATCGATCCATCTAATCGGTATTCCCCTTACTGCTGTAGTTTTTGATATAGCAATATGAAAAACGTCGTTTACTAGTTATCAAATAGCGTCATTTCTTAATAAATTCCCGCTTTTTGGATTCCCGCGTTTTGGTAGTAAACGACATTTTAGTTTTAGGATGGCAGATACGTGTTTTCATAACTGCGATTTGTTAATGCATGTGTGTTTAAAGCCTTAAGGCGTTTGTGCACTTTTCCGATTCGATTCAGAAAAAAATCAGGATGGGATAAGGTATTGAGGCTTTAGTGTTTAAAGTTCGATTCACATTTGATAGGGCGCATCGGAGCGTAGCGGCAATGCAAGAAAATTAAAACCTATTAATTAAAATTTAATCATCTGGAAAGTATCGCGAGAAACCCGCTTCTAATAATAGGTAACCTGAAACAACTTTACCCAAATTCAACGTGGGCGATGGCAGCAACTAAAAAATATTTTTTTTTTTCGCTTTTATTTACTTTTAGGTATTGGTATTATTGTCAGTGATTCTCTTGGGTGTTAGAAGAATTCCAGAAGTTTTGCTTTTCATTTAAAATACAGTAGTGAAAAACACCCGCGAGCAGTCCCAAATATATGAGTTTTAATATGTTCAATTTTACGCATTGAATTGCAGCTGCGCACCGATGCGCTGCGTCTAATCTTATGTGAATCTTACTTTAGAAGACGCACTTTATTACTATTGTATATGAATTTTCGATAGGTGAATATTCGAATGTTCAAAATGCGGGCATGTTTTCATGCAAAATATCCAGTTTAGTATTAGTTATTGAAGCGCTTGCATATGTTTATTATGTAAATATAAAAATCGTAAAAAAAAACCAACGGTAAGCAGTGTGTGTTCGCGCCAACCCTATTTCTCTACTGTAGTGCTCTATTTAATTTTGTATACCTTAAGCATTTGGATGTTATCATACTAAAAAGTAATATTAATTTTTATTACGTTTTTATTTTTGTAAATAGATAGTGCAGGTCATGTAATACAATATTTTTGAAAATATACCAATATTTAGAAAGTTGGGTGCGTTTTATTTATTTATCTAATCTAAACGAAACTCTAAGCTTTATTCTACGCTTATAATAGGTACTTTCAAATTTCTTTTCTTATTCAGTGGTTTAGATTACCTAATACTGGATTTTCTGACCAATTTTAAGCGCCACATTTGACATACGAGTGTCTCTGAAACTAATAATTTGCAAATGGCGCACCGACCTCTATATTTAATCTATGAAATCAGATATATTGATTATATCATTATTATAATTAAATAAATATAAAAATAATATGTAGATTGCAATATTACGTTATTATAGGGTCAATATTATTAGAGACACTCGTATCTGCTAAGTGCCAAAATGGCGTCAATCGCGTAGGTCCAGAACCAGGTAAGAAAGCAGAGTTAATCAAGAGCTCAGTGGTTTAGATAGTCCTAGACTGCGATCTCACCATCTCGTGATTAGTTTATGATACAGGATACAGGCTAACTTGGAACGTGGTTATGGGTTTTAATGAAACCCTATAATTATAAATGAATACGCTTATAAACCTCAAACCTGTGACTACTACCGCAACTATGAAAAACACCGAATATTTTTGCTAAACTTTTTTGTTTTTAAACTGCGATCCGGTTTTTTTTTCTGGTTGTAAATGCACAGAATAAAAAAAAATACTATACTAGACCGTAGAACAGCGAGTGTAAATGAAGGAGTGATGTACACCACAATGTACACCAATGTTGTGTGACTGTCTGTGAAAGGACATGACCAGTGATTGCCCTCGGGATGGGGAAAATGTGCAGGATTACAGCTTTTACAGAAAGATTAAAAAATTGAGGCCTAATTTACTATGGATTTATTATTCCGATAAAGGCATGATTTAAAATATCAAAAAAAACCAGAATGTTTATTGCTTCCGCTTTCTCTTTAATGCACTACTTCATACTTAAACTTCCGCCCACTTGTATTAATGCTCGTGATACACATGCTAGTGGATGATATGCTAGGTGCTGGTAAGCTGGCATGCCAGGTTCTGTCAGTACAGAATTTCAGCGCGTGACATACATGCTTGCGAATGACCGTGCCAGTGACATGCGAGTTGAAGTTCACAAAATGAAGAAATAAATAGTGTTACAATACAACTCGCAATTATATTAGGCAAAAAACAAGCACAAAAATTAATAAGATCTTGGCAGATAGTTGAGAGTTGCGATTTACAAGCAAATACGTTACGACCTGCCTTCGATTCTATAACTCAGTGCCTATCAAAAAATGAAAGCCACTGACATATATTTTTTATCCATTGAAGGTTTACTATGAAAAAGTAAATCATATTTCTCTTCAAACCTTCAATGGATAAAAAATGCCTATCGTCGTTGATAGGCACTGAGTTACAGAATCAGCCCCTTGTTTCGCGTATTTGTAGCTGGCAATACGAATCTCCCGTCCCACTTCCCTTCAAGGGGAAAAAATCAAACGGCTTACGAGCCATTCGTATGCTTTGCTCTGGCACGTGAGTTACTGACAGAATCTCGATATACATTCGAGTAGCTCATTATTGCTTGTAACTGGCATGCTTTTGTGCGAGTAACAAGCATGTGTATCACGCACTTAAATAGTAAAGAGAAATTCCGCTTCGCGACACTAGATAGCGCTTGTCTATTGAAAAATTAAATTATTCGTGCAAATAAAGTTGTATTATTCCGTGTCCTAGGATCTGTACAAAAATATTAAGCAATTTTTTTCTAAGCAACTTTGCGCATAGATGGCATGTTTGATAGCAGAAAATTATTCTTACGACTCGATAAACATATCTTAACACCATCTTGTATCGAAAGGGAGAGGTATTTTTTGAAAAGTTTTCTTATTTTTTCTCAGTTTTCAAGGCTTCAGACTCCTAAAACTTTCATTTCTGAAAACTATAGAATATAACAATTACAAAAATAAAACTATTATTATTGCACGTTGATTTTAACATTTTAGACTTGATAACCACAAAAACTAGCGCCCTCTAGTATCGAAAGGCAGAGTTATTCCGTAAAACTTTTCTATTTTTTTTCTCATTTTTCCGAGCCTTTAGACCCCTGAAAGTTTTTTATCTGAAAACTATAGAATATAAGAATTCCAAAAATAAAACAATCTTTGCTGCACGTTGATTTTTGACACCTAGGCGAGAGCCCTTTGCTCCACTGGTCATGTCCTTTTGGAAAAAAGAAAAAAAGAAAATCTTGAAATGATCAAATAAAAATTATTTAAATTTGGCGCCATTTTTAACAGACTTCATTCATTATTGCAAATCGAGACAACGCCATCTAGCGTTGAGAGGTCGCTAATTCATGTTCACAGATGTTTCGAACCTTTTTTTTATTATTTTTCGAATCGATTATACCTAAAGTTTATAGAAAAAGGCTGCGTAAACGAGGAACGTCCGCCCGTAGAGGGCAATACGGTACTCTACTACTAGGGCAAACTAGGGTCACGGATTGCTATAGATACTAATTAGGGGCCTGCGCAGATGAAAGTCAGTACTCGGCGTACTTTTTTAATTAACGCTGATAGATGTCGTGCGATGTGCAATTGATTTGAGAGACAAAATAGTTGGTGACAAAGAAAGACTATCCCTACTCTGCGCTGCGCAGAACCTAATAACGACAAATGATTTCTAGAAACATGGACCTAGGAAACTACCTAGGGTATACTATTATAATTTTTTTAATCACAAGGTTTTTTCATATTTCTACAACTGCAAGTACAAGAGGTATAGGAATAAAAATCGTAATATGGTAATACTAGTGTTTTTATTTATTTAAGTATTTAAATAAGTATGTAAAATTAAAGCAACCATTCATTTAAATGAAACAATCACGCACAATTAAAACACAAAACCTACAAGCTTATTCCTATAAAAAAATTACTCAGTCTTGTAAATAAAACAAAACTAAGATACCGTACACGATTTTTGCTTAGTTTTTTTTTTTCAGGTTTATATTACTCTCCGTTTTCATTGGCCTGTGAAGTTTGGTCCTTGATCTCCTTCCGAACGGGGCCGGTCTGAGCTATTGGTACACTTCGCTCGTTTTTCGAAACTGGGGCGACTTTTGGTGCAATGATGCTGAGCACACCATCCGAAGAGAGTCTGGACTCAACTGTTTCAGGGTTGCATCCTTCAGGAAGAGCGTATTTACGAGTAAACTGCCGTGAAATGTAGCCATGTTCGTCTTTCTTTTCCTCATGTTTGCCTTCAACGACGATGAAACCGTCAGCCGTCTTCACTGTGATTTCTTCAGGTGCGAAATGTTGGACATCTAGGTTTACTTGGAACTTGTCTTTGTCAGACTTGATCGTGGAACCGACGTCTCTTGCAGCTGCGGCCATTTGACGCCATGGCCTATAGTAGTCCCGTGAAAGCATAGGTGCTACAGCCGCCGTTAGTAAATCTTCAGGTGTTAGGGCAAGGCCAAAATCCTGATCGATGAGCCGGTGACGGTGAGGTGGTTCATAGCCGATGATGAATGGTAGGAGAGACATTGTAAATTCTTGTATCACTTGAGTAGAAACTTGTAGATCACAGTAAGATCGCAGTGCTTCGCACCAAACTTGTTTACAGTATCGCTTTCTTGAAATTGACTATCAAAATGCCGGCCGGCGTCGCTTATATATGATGAGAGGTCCGCCATCTAGTGGTAGGTAGAAAATTCTAGCAGACATTGTTTGTGTGAGTGGTGAATTGCATTGAGTCTGCGCGGCGCGCGAACATTCTGGCAAGTTCACGCAGGGTTCAGCTGTTCAGACCGTCAGCTGAGAATCTTTATTGATTTTCGACGGTGTTCTCGAAATAAATAGCAGCAGATAAGATACTGATTGTGTGCGTTTGGAGCGTATTGAAATAGAGTTCAATTTTTTAATAGCGTATATTAGTACCTACCTAAATATATTTTGATGTTTGATAAAATAAACAGCTGAGTCGATTAAAAAGTTAAATTTTTATTATTAGTAGAGACCGGATTATATGCAACATAAAAAGCTTGTTATATGCATGCAAATATGCATGAAAAATGCTTGAAATATGCACGAAAACTGGCAGAATATGCAAAATTAAATGATAAATTTTAGGAATCCCTAAAAAATAGAAAAGTAAGTATTCATTTTTTTTATTTCAAAATCAGCATACAATTACTAAATTATTTTTTGATAGGCGATAATAGGTACAGTAAGTAACATTATATGATATTAAAATGATTTAGAATTTGTGTAAACGTAAGCAATCAAATATTTTTCTAAATTTTCAGTGGTAAGATTGTGTCTACGATCATTTAGAATATTTTTGTAAGTAGAAAAGGTTCGCTCCATATCCATTGAGGTAACTGGGCAGAATTTGAACCTGGGTGCTATGGCACTTATAGTTTCCGGCAAAATTTCTGCCGTCCCATTAATGAAACTATCAATTTGACTCAAGCTTTGAAAACCTGGGTTATTGCTCAATATGTTTTCAAACTTTTCTTTAAGTTTATGGGGCAATGCGGCGGCGGCGGAACGCAGAGTGAGTGAAAAATATTGTAAATGTACCGATAATATGCATCATAACTAGATCTCAGGTAAAATATGCTATTACCGCTGAGAATGGCTAAAATATGCAAATGCATATGCGAATATGCAAATGCGTATAATCCGGTCTCTAATTATTAGGTATGAGTCCGTTTCATGACTTCGAATGGTCTCTCGCACTGAGATAATAAACAGTGAGATGAAATGAGTTTTCACTCTTGTCTTGGTCCATGACCGATTCTGATTTTTAAGAGGTCATTAATTTGCCAAGGATGTACCGAAATTACGACCATTTACTTATCTAATCAGCATTTATTTCTATACTTACCTACAGGCATAATATCGTACTTACTTAGGTTACAAGAACGAAGTCATTACGTAGTACATTTACATCGATGTGTTCACGAATACACGTTATTATCACTAGCTACAGCCAAGCTGATGCGACTCAACGACAGAAAAAATATGTAGGCATATGCTCTACTACCTGTGCGAAGCCGGGGCGGGTCGCCAGTCGTAGGTAGTCGCTTTTCAAAGTTACCAACAATATTGGTGTCCTTTATTGCAGCTGTTTACCTGGAAGATTTCAGGTAAACAGCTGCAAAAGGATCATTCATTCATTTACTTTGTACTATTTATATTCAACACGCCCGCGGCTTCGTCCACTTTTTCAATTCACAATCGACAGTTCCTAAATCCCTACAGTTTAGGTGGGCTGTACCTCTGCTGTATCAGAATTGAGGAGTTGGAACCCGAAGTTTTTATGGGACCTTTTTTGGTTTGGGATTTATTTTTGATAAAGAATATTAGCCAAGCTGAACTTGACTTATATTCTCCTCTCCCCTCCAATTAAGTGAAAAGCTTATTCTAGGAGTGGGTACGACAATAGTGCAACGGGTGGGGTTCCAACCTGCGACCTTTTAGTTTTTAACGGTTAACGGTGCGGACTGCACCGTTAACCGTTGGACTATTGAGGCTTTTTACGTCTTACGCGTAGTACAACTAGCATGGTTTCGTCTCGAAGGTTCTCCTGTAACAGTACAATTGATTAAATCGGCCTACCTATTATACCTACAATCTACATCCATCCTATAACTTTAAAGGTATTGGGTTTTATAATAAAAAGCTAATGTCCGAAATAGGTATTTATCTAAAAACACTGTGGAGCGCTATAAACTACAAAGGTACCCTACGTAAATATTTATGAGTCCGTGCCACCTGGGGCCCAAGTCTGCTATTGCAATGCTATTGCTATTGTAGTTCAATTGTCTAGCAATGACATCCCAATTGCTACTTTTAGCAATTTGACTTGGGGCCTAGGGGTTCAATTGTCTATCAATGACATGACAATTGCTAAAAATAACAATTGTCATGTCATTGATAGGCAATAAAACTACAATTGCAATAGCAGACTTGGGCCCCTGGTCATCAAGGACCACCACATAAATGACTAGATAAATCGTAAAAACATACATTGTTGAAATGCCTAATGTTCTTGACTTCTGACTTTTGGAAGTAGGTCTAGGTACCTAATACTTGTGCCTAATACTTACGCCTTTCGTCCTAACATTGCCCTAACACAGTAATAAAAATTATTAACCGACTTCCAAAAAGGAGGAGGTTATCAATTCGGCCGGTATATTTTTTTTTTTTTTTTTTCTATGTATGTCCACCGATTACTCCGAGGTTTCTGGACCGATTCACGAGATTTTTTTTTTAATCGACAGAGGAAGCTCGCGAAATGGTCCCATAAAAATTTTTACCTTCAACTCCTCAAGCCTGATGCTGCAGGGGTATTTCCCCCCTAAATTATGGGATTTTAGGAACTGTCGTTTACGAATTGGTATGTTTGGCCTAAGCATATACTAGATCATAGAGCTCCAGGTCCTACTCTTCAATCCTGATGCTGCAGGGTACTGCCCACCTAAATTATAGGGATGTAGGAACTGCTAATCATGAATTGTTATTGTATGTAATAAACATATACTACACCATCGAGGTTTAGGTTCTAGCTCCTCAATCCTGATGCTGCAGGGTACTGCCCACCTAAATTGTAGAGATTTAGGAACTGCTAATCATGAATTGTTATTGTATGTAATAAGCATATACTACTCCATCGAGGTCTAGGTTCTAGCTCCTCAATCCTGATGCTGCAGGGTACTGCCCACTTAAACTGTGAAGATTTAGGAACTTTCGCTTGCGAATTGATATTGTTAGTATCAAGCATATTCTACATCGTGGAATTCAAGGTCCTCGCTCTTCAATACTGATGCTGCAGGGGTACTGCCTACCTAAACTGTGAGGATTTAGGAACTGTCGTTTACGAATTGATATTGTTGGTACCAAGCATATACTACATCATAATGCTCAAGGTTCTAGCTCCTCAATCCTGATGCTGCAGAGTTGGAGGAATTACGAACTGACGCTTTCGAATTGATATTGTTGGTACCAACCATGGACTACATCATGGAGCTCCTAGTCCTAGCTCTTGTGTATTGTTAATAAGTACTGTAGGTACCAAGTGTAGAACTACATTAGTACCGTAGCATTGGAGGGAGGGGAAAAAGAGAGCAGGAACAAGCTACACTAAAAAGCTTAAAATAAAAATTCTTTTCAAAAAACCGACTTCAAACGCCACTACAAAGTATAAAAATAATTTTATTTTGTACACGTTTGTTGAAGTCGGGCGGGCTTAACTAGAAACGATGAAATCGATGCGCGACGCTTACCTTATGGTGACATATGAAAGACACGCTTATTGAAATCAGGCGAGCATAGCGAGGAACGTATCGGATTCATCGTTTCTATTTAAGCCGCCCGACTTCAACAAACGTGTACAAAATAAAATTATTTTTATACTTTGTAGTGGCGTTTGAAGTCGGTTTTTTGAAAAGAATTTTTATTTTACTTAGGAATTTAGGTAGGAGCCTGCCTACTAAACTTGCGAAATCGAACGAAGTCGCGCACATCAGCAAGCTCGGTGTGTTTGTATGTATCATCGTAGATTACTAGGTAGGTATTTACTTACTTCAGGACTAATAACTAATAAGTAAATCATAGTAGCTATAAGTACTGACCTACCTAAATCCAGACAATGTAAAAACAAGAAAGTACCTACTAGAAATTATCGATTAGCCGCGCCCACGGCATAACATGTTTTGTTAAGTTAGGTCAGTGACATGGTCTAGCAAATGTTAGATAATCTACTCCCCGTTAGATGTCCCTAATATCGGTATTACATCGAGTAAAAATTTCAAGTTACGAAATCAATGCAGTTATATTGCAATATGCACGGTAAAAGTGATAAGCAACAAAAGTGTAATGATATCAGCTATAACATAAATAAAAGATAAACAACACAACAGTACGTGGCCTTCGAACATTCGCGATGAAGACCACGTCAGACATTTCTAGAACGATCCACTTGCCACTAGATGGCGGTGTTCGTATATAAATGAAGTGGCGTGATTCAACCGCGGTATTTGAAAACTGAATCTTGCGAAGAGTGTGTGAAGAATAACTGAAGTGCGGTTTATTTTTTCGGTTGCTTTAACTGGAGTTTATATTTCTGAAGTGAATATTAGTGCAAAGTGAAAACTATGGAGAAATTATTGCATTTATTTTTGGTAGCAATCATTTTCGGAGCGGTTCAAGGTGAAGAAGAATGCTCGCAAAAACGGAAAGCCAACATTGGAAATCGGCTGATCGACCAAGACTTTGGTTTGGAGCTAACAGCAGACGATCTAATCACGTCCATGATGTCCCCTTTCATGTATAGAGATTACTTCCGACCTTGGCGTTACATGGAATCGCTAACCAGAGATTTGGGATCGACTATAAAGTCTGAGAAAGACAAGTTCACCATTAATTTGGATGTCCAACACTTCGCTCCTGAGGAAATAAGCGTGAAGACCGCCGATGGGTATGTCGTGATAGAAGCAAAGCATGAAGAAAAGAAGGACGAGCATGGGTTAATTTCTCGGCAATTTGTGAGGAGATACGCTTTGCCAGAAGGAGTTGAGTCAGAAAATGTGGTATCACAACTCTCCAGTGATGGTATTTTAACTATCACGGCACCTAGGAAGGAAGTTGAAGCCAAAGGAGAAAGGGTAGTTCCCATCACTCAGACTGGTCCAGTGCGTAAAGAGGCTAAGGAATCTAAAGAGGAGCAGTCGTGTTCGGCTGAAAAATGTAATTAATTGGTAATTGAGTGATATTTTGTAACGCCAAAGAGGCCGTATCCATATAATAAAGACTGATCTAAGTGATAAGTAATTGTTAATCTACTAATTGTTTGCTGAATAAATGAACATTTTTCAAAACTTTCCTTGTTTTTTTTTATTTACTTATTACGGTTATTACTAAATGTTACTAATTATATTAATAATGATTATGGCCTGCACAGACGAAGATACTATTATCTGTTGAGGACAGTACTCCATAGTTATATTTTATTAATTCAAATTCAAATTTTATTTATTTCATGTAGGCTACCTTGTAGCACTTATGACACGTCATAAATCTACCACCGGTTCGGAATGTATTACTATTTTATGTAGCTCTTCAGACAATAGTTTCTCATCTGCACAGGCCCAGGTCTGACACGATGTCGGGTGGGCATGGACCAGGTAAAAAAACTTGTACAAAGACAGAATTTTTATTCACTTATACTATGTACTATAAAGTATAAATATTTAACTATTATAATTTATACATAACTATACTTGCTCCCCTTGCTGCTTTTTTTTAATTTAATTTTTATTTATTTATACTCGGTCACATTTTCTCATTTCTTCATTTCATCATATTGCTTCCATTGGCATCGTTGTCAGGTGTAAGCTCTATCATAAACTGTGATAAGTCATTGCTCAGTGTCACATACAGCATTGGCTGGTTTTCAACTGCAAGAAAAAAATGTATTAAATCACCTTGTCACCCGAGTACAGCAAAGTTTCAAAAGGAAGGGTTATGATTTTAGCAGTCTATGCGTGCATTTACAAATGTACTACTGAGCCGATTTTGATCAATGATGTGTTTCCTTATAGTGGTACGGGTGATAGCCTACATTTGAAAATCAAAGAGCAACCGCTGAGTTTATTGCTGGCTCTTCTTGGCAGGAATGGCATTCCGAACCAGTAGTAGATTCATTGACGATTCAAAAGCACTTGTAAAAGTTTATTTGAATAAAAAATATTTCTATTCTATTCAATTTTTTTTTATTCGATGACAAGATAGCCCTTGACTGCAATCTCACCTGATGGTAAGTGACGATGCAGTCTAAGATGGTAGCGGGCTAACTTGGAAGGGCTATAGGCTATAGTAGTGTAAATTCAACCCTTATCACTAATCGGTTTCTACACGCCATCGTGCCGGAACGCTAAATCGTTTGGCGGCACGTCTTTGATGGTAGGGTGGTAACTAGTCACGGCCAAAGCCTCCCACCAGACCAGACAAGAGACAATTTAGAAATAATAAATTCCTAAATTACCCCCGCCGGGAATCGAACCCGAGAACTCCCAGTTATAAGAACACAGCGCTCACCGCTGCGCCAAGGAGGTCGTCAAAAATATTCAATGTGATGGATGTTGCATCCAATTTGCCATAGTCGGGTTATGGTTTTATTTTGATGAAAATCTCAATCAACTGTCTTGTTGGTCTAGTTAGCATGTGCGACTGCAGATGACGAGGTCCCGAGTTCGATTCCCGGCTCGGACTGTTCTAACTCTCGGCTAGTACTGAGAATTTCTTAACAGAAAACCCCATTTTTTTTTTTAATTTTCAGGATTTTGACTGACCTGTCATATTTGAATTAGATACAGAAACAGCCAGACTCGAAGATGCAGAAAATGTATCATCCACTACTGGCTTTATGTCTGGCTGGTCAAACTTCAATGAATTAACATCAGCGAAAACCAATTCTGGTGCTGCTTGATTTTCTTCTAAGCTACCTTGTACAGCTTTTGAATTGTCTATTATAACTTTTTTAGAGGAATATTCCAATGCTGGTAAAACTTCTTTTCTTTTATTTGACCTTTTTGGTACAACTTGTACGGATTTCTCTTTGACAGCTTTTAATGCTCGTGCAACCTCACTCCATATATCGATTTTGACATTTTCTGTTAAATCTATGCAGCTGTCGTAGTTTCTGATGTATTTTGTAACTGGTTCGTCGTCGCTGGTGTCGCTGTCTGGTGATATGTGTTCTCTCAGAAACAAGCTGCGCCACTTGTTTATTAGGTCGTCGGCGAGTTGCTGCAATGATAAATAAAATAATTTATACCAACTAAATAATAAAGTAGTAAAATTTTCAAAATATACATCTTCATACTTCATTTCCTGGGAATCTTCTCCGCAAGTAGGCGTCGATTCGCCCTTTTTGCGTGGTCACTTTACTTGCCATCAAACAATGCGTTCAATACAAAATGTATGTGAAAATGAAATTTTTCCATAATTTTTTTATAATTCGGGGCGGAGACAAATACAACAAACCAAAAACCATGAAAATCAGTCTAGCCGTTTTAGAGTTATAAGTGTTCAAACAAACCAGACTTTGTTTTATAGTATATGGGATAAAAACTATCCTATATCCATCGCTTGGTTCTAAGCTACCTCCCCACTAATTTTCAGCCAAATCGGTTCAGCCGTTCTTGAGTTATAAATAGTTGTAACTAACACAACTTTCTTTTATATTATAAGCATATATAGATTAACAAAAACTATGATAAAAGCACTCACAAATTTAATCGACTTGGGTATCCGTAGCATATAGTGTTGTGGATGTTGCTCGAGCATCTCACATTTCTGGCACAGGTCAAAGTTATCACACTTCACACACTTGTAACGGAACCCCTGCACGGGATTCTGACAACCGTCACATATGATGCCCTCGTGTTTCTCTGGCTCTATATCAGACTCATCTAGAAATATAAAAATTTTATTCTTTTTCTTTAAATAGAAATATAAATATTTATTCTTTGATCCAGATATCTTATTAGTTATTTATTCAACTAGAGAGCAATGTTTGTTTTTTTTTTGCAAAAGCCGAGGCCGAATTGCGAATAAGCAAAGGATTATATTCACTGTTTCAAATTCAAATTCAAAATTTATTTATTCCATGTAGGCTAACTTGTAGCTCTTATGACACGTCATAAATCTACCAACGGTTCTGCTGAGAAGAACCGGCAAGAAACTCAGCAGTTGCTCTTTTCAAAAAATAAAATATTTTACAACAAGTAACCAAACTATGTTATGTATACAGTGCTTCCACAGTGAAGATTCAAAAATGCAATACAATATAAAATCCAACACATGTCAAGATGGGAAGACAAAGCAGACCCATTCCCGTTGGTGGCACCCAAATACAGAACAATGATTAACTTACTACGAATAAACAATAAGTAAGGAAGTCTAATTCAGAACAAAATCCACTCAAAAAATGGCCCTACTTCAAACCAATGTATGATTCAAAATACGAATCATACGAATCACTTCCGAGGTTACAGAGACATGCTTGGTGCTTGGTTCAAATTCAGAACGAAAGCAGGGGTTGGCTCGCGCGCGTGCTGCTATGTTTGTTATGACAGCCGAGTCATTGGAGGATGTTGTGAAGATTAAGGTGCAAGAAAAATGAGCAACTGTTGATGTGCTATTTTTGTTTATAATCCCTGCCTCTAATGGCTCAATTTTAATCTCCACCCACTTCGGCACAATTTTTGTTGGGGTCATTTTTTTAACACAGACTTCCTTACTTATTATTTATTCATAGTTTACATATCAAGAAAATATTTAGGTAGGTATTTCATTAGTAGGTATTAGGTAGGTATTAGTAGGTATTAGGTAGGAATTCGTGGGTTTAACTAACCTTGATCAGTTGAACCTGGCAAGCATTTTGACGGCAAGGCATCTTGGCTCAAATGCTTGTTCACTATAGCACTGGGTGAAAAGTGTCTGGAGCAGAACCTGAGGGTCTTCCGAAGCTTATCCAAGTCTTTACTAAGCAGGTCATTCCTGTAGGCCAGTTTGAGCCATTGCTTTTGGCTGAAATGTCATAAAAGGTAATTTAAACATTTTGTACTAGTCCAGTAAGTATTAGTCATCAATATAAGAGTGTTGTTAGGCAGAAAACGACCAGCGCCAAAAAAACCAGTTGGGTTTTATCACTCCATCAAATGTATGATGAAAATTGATAAAAAAATTAAAATAACACACACAAACAAACTTTTTGGTTATTTAAATTTAATTGTAAAGTTGGTTATTAAAATAGGATTAAGTTCATTAAGTATAAAGAGTTTCTACTGAAGAGCAGGACACCCTAGAACAGGTATAATACTTACTTAAAAGGATGTCCCAACAATGGATTAATGTTTTGTAAAACTATTTATGAATAAATCATTTTTATTCAATATAATAGTCTTGTCTCATTATCATCTCATACTATAGACCTCCACAGCAGGATGTACCTACTAGGTCTCTTGCAAGGATCACCACAGAAGATGCTCTTGTGCCGCTTGTGTCCAGTGTCTCCCAACAAAGGCTACAGATAGTAGGTATGTCCAGCTTAAGAATCTTCCAACCCGCATTTTACGATTCAAGCATATTGGGATCCAAAATTGTAATAGTTTTAATACATCTCAATCCATCACAAGCCCTCTCTGGGTGCTTTCTTACTCTTCGAGCAGGCCTGCTCTTGAATGAGAAAGGTTAGGCCATATTTTACCACGCTGCCTAACTTTTGAGAACATTATGGGGCTCACATGCATACAGGTTTTCTCACGATGTTTTCCTTCATTCTTTAAGGATATTTAACCATCAGTTTATCACCTTTTTAGTTTATGTAATTTAACAACTATCTGCAAATAATTTTTAGATAGGTATGGCTATTACGATGCTGTCGTGACAAAAATGTTAGAAAATAAATAAAATATGATCGTATCACAGCATACGTACCGGTGCTTTTCTTTGGGCAATCCGTAAAAATTCAAATGTTTGTGAATTCTACTATTTCGGTTACAACGTGGTATGCAGCAATAATTTACCATGTTTCGTTATTAATTTACCAAGTTAGTTACTTTACAGACAGGAGCCAAGAGAATATAATCACTTCATTTAAAGGTCTTCAGGAGGTTTACAAAAAGCAAAAAATAAATATTTTGATTTCAATGTGTCAAATGTTTTGGTTTTAGACCAGAAAAGATAGAGGTTTTGGTCGTAGACAAAAAATAGCTAGAGGTATATGCACAGAACTACGGTACAGAACCATAGCATAGCACCAGTGTTGTTCTTGATACGGCAATTGCCGTAATATACGGCATTCAGGTCTCTTGGGCAGCAAAAATACCGTATACGGCAGCTACTTGATTACCGTATTGAAATATACGGCAATTGAGTAAAGTAAACAAAAAAAATATTTCCTATAATGGAACGCACCAACTTGTGAACCATAGATCAACGAGGACTTTCGCCACAGATAAAGTAGAAGTGCCATGATCAGAAACGTCAAACGTTAACAGTATTCAAATAGATTCAACCTTATCCCTGAGAAATTAATGTCTAAAATCTTTAGTTCTTCATTTTAGTAGATTCTTCAACTTTACTCGGGTATGTTCTAGGATATATGGAGAATCCCCGGAATAATTGTTACTGAGCACTATATAATAAATATTATAATATTATAATAGGTAAACTATTGTGGTTTTGTACATTTAATCATTAATGCTTTGATTTGTTTTATGTACAATCTATCAGTGAAACCTAATTTACGATTATTTTTTAGGTTTTAATTGAAAATTAGTGCAATATTTGTAAACTACATGTATTTCATGTTTTTTTTTTTTAATTTTAACCTTCTGAATAATTATATTTTGTACAATACGGCAATTTTCTTAATTTTCCCTAAAAATACGGCAATTTTTGAGTTAGAATACGGCAACTCTTTTGTCAGGAACAACACTGCATAGCACAGAACACTATTACTAGTATATAGTAGGGATGGCGATTCTTTCCGAAAAAGATCGATTTTTAAATCGATTTGAATCGTACCTTGAATAATCGATTCATAAAAAGATCGAAGTCTAAAAGATCGATTTCCAAAAAATCGATCTTTTTTCAAGTTGCATTTACAATGTAAATATAAATCTATGTTATGAAAAACAAGATACCATAATAAACGATCACTTTGTAGTAAAATCAGGGATTTTTTTAGCTCAGGGAATCATTCGATAATCACATTTATTTTTTCAACACATTTGCTCATAAAGTGGCTACGTGCCTAATTGCGGTGAACTTGGGTGGAACCGCAATTAGGCACGGAATGACACCTATAACCAAACTGTGACTTTTTCATTACTATTAAACTAGGCACAGCCATCTCGTGAATAGAAAAAATCGAATTTCGATTCTCTAGGGTGAAATATCGATTCACTGAATCGATCCAGTGTTGCATATCGATTTAATAAATTGATTTATTTGGCCCCAAAAATCGATTCTTCGATTAATCGATCTCGAATCGCCATCCCTAGTATATAGTGATCTGTGACTATTACTTCAACTTTTCAAGAGATATATCATATATGATTTGAAAAATGAAATATTGGTGATTTGAGTTGAAGATTTACTACATTAACAAAAAATATCTATTGTAGGGTTATTTACAAGTTGTGCTTAAGCATTGACCAATTGGCCATTGACATTTATAATACAGGAATCAATGTAGATTGTAGTCAAAACTCAAAAGCAGAAGATAGAGTGCTGTGTTTGCGAAAATGGATCCCGGCGGTGGATCCAGTAAATCCAGTCAAAAGGATGACGAGTCTGCACTGCCCAGCAAGCCGTTAACATCAGTAAGTACCTATGGGAATGATTCGTACCACACCATATCTTTTAAGACGTATATTCCCTTATAGAGTTTTGTGCAAGCTTTTGTTTAGCAACGCTATAATACCACGGTTTAGTATTCAGTGTTTGCTCTTAAAATCTAGTTTTTTTTTTGTAGCTAAGATAGCTACGAAAACAAGGTCCTAATAAAATAAAAGAAAAATGCAATAGAAACACCAACTATAGTAAGTACAGGAAGGGTCAGTAGGGATGAGATAAGTGTTTTAACAATGCTCCATTTATCGAAATCAGTTCAGGCATTTAGAAGTTATGGTGAAATAAAGAAACATACACGCATATATGAACCCAAGAGAGAGTGATGTAAGGACAGATCTGTCTTGTAGCACTACAACTATGGCTCAAATTGAAGAAAAGCTTTAGCATACTCTATACATCCTAAGATTGCCCTACTTCAATGAATATTTTGGATGGGACATGCTGAAGAGTTGAATGCACCATGTTTTGACCAATAATAATACTTTTAAAATCAAGACAGATATTTCAATTTTATTTATTAGTATAGATAGATAGTACTTAATCTTCATCTTTAATTGAGTTTGTTTAAAGTCAACAGATAAAAATATGAAGCCAGAGAAGTTGACGTCATCAAGTAAAGGCATTGAAAATGCTAAGAAGAGACTCCGTGCATTTTCCATTCAAAAGAAAACGGCCATCACCCCTATAGTTGTTCCAAAGGCAACACCAAGCACCAGTAAGTATATTGTAACTGAAAAGTAATTTTATACTCATATGCAATATTTCTCTCCTGTCTCTGATAGTACTCAAGCAGTGCTTTTTCTCTAGAGTAATATCCTCCAGATTGAATTCAACCCCTGTGTGTGTGTGTATTATGATTCCCGTGCAACACAGGTGCCTCTTGATTCTTTCACTTTCGTAGTCCGATTGCACAAAAAATCCAATACTATCAGAGAGAGAGAGGACCAATAACTTTACGTGCACTCTGGGCAAGGGATTTACAAATGGTCAACTTTCTAGCTACTGGCTCGTGCTGGAAAATTGTTGACCTATTTTTTGGACCAACCTAGAAATTGAAACCAGGAACTCATCATCTCAGTTAAATGTGCTAATCACTAGACCAACATGATTTTCTCAGAGTAATCAGTGGTTTTCCACCAGCCATGCCATACCATTTTTACCATATGGACAGTGTTTTTTCAGGGCTTTAATGCCTTTGTAAAGTACACGCTATTAGTTCATGTGTGGTGATACACACTAGACATCTGCACTGGTAGCATGGGCAGGAGATAAAAGTTTTATCCACTGACAGGGGATAAAATTATCTTTTCCCTATGCTAAAGCATGGCGACAGAGGAGAAGGCGATGTATATTTCTATAAGTATATCCACTGAGTGTTAGTTCCACTGCTGTGCCCATGCTCGACGGGTGGGTAAAGCTAAGCGAGGGGATAAACGTTTTATCCTTTTCCCGGGGATAAAATTTCTCCCGCCCATGTTACCAGTGCAGATGACAGCAGGGCGCTTGTTTGTACTTTTCATTTTCTTCACAGGCACAACAACAACAGTGATAATCGGCAAGCTAACGGGTGTTAAAGTGACACCCAAAGTCGAGCCTGACCCAGAACTGAAGAAACTGAAGCCCCCTAAACCAGGGGCGTCGAGACGCGCTTACCAAGGTACATTTTGAAATTTATTTTTAAAACATGCATTTCCAAATTTCTTACAATTTTTCCGAAGAATTTCTTTCCATTAAAACAAAGTTTCTTCATATAACAAATGAAATGAAATGGCAAGCTTCATATTCAATTATTTATTTATTTACTTGTCATGTATGTTTTTGTTGCAGTTAAATTATATACAACTAGTTTAACTCTTTGATTTTCCAGGATAAAAAGTAGACTATGCTACTCTCCCGGTTCTCAACTATACCCATGCAAAAAATCACGTTGTTCCATTGCTTTGTTGCAGTGTGATTGAAGAACAAACTAACAAACAAACACACTATCGCATTTATAATATTAGTAAGGATTTAGCTGATTTTGTAATCATTTTTAAAGATATAATCGAAAAGCTTCAGAGAAATAATGTCACCTGTGAGATGCTGGGCTCTTATGACGTTGTTTGATTTTTTTACTTGTATCAATTTCATTGTCAACGTGCTGTGCTTAGCACATCGAATACCCCCTGTCTAAGACAGCTAATTAAAAATGAATTATATAAATATATATATTTTTTAATTTAAAAAAGAATATTAGGCAAGCTGAATTTGACTTATATTATCCTCTCCCCTCCTAATAAGCGAAAAACTTGTGCTAGGAGTGGATACGACAATAGTGCAATGGGTGAGGCTCGAACCTGGGACCTTTCAGTTTTCAGTCCGCACCTTTAACCGTTTCGCTATATAGGCTTGATATTTGTACAAGCAATGTTCATATTATTCACAGATTCATACATTGAGGTCCAAAAAAGGACCCTTTCTGAGATAGAGGATATGAAGAGGAAGATGGAGTTAGTGGAGCTTGGCATACCGCTTGGCCTCATTTGCCCAACGTCCACCAATGAGAAAGCCATGCCTACTAAAGCTATGCCACCTATAAAATCATTTCTTGGTAAGTAAGGGTGAAATCTAAGACAGCACTCACTTTGCTCAGACTCAAGACAGCGTTAAAACTACACAGAGTATGTCAATACCTTCTACGTATGTTGTTGTATCCTCAAAACGCTTACGTGACGCGCTATTTGTTTTTTTTTAATCTTTTTTTTTTTTTGGGTTTTTTACCCGCTGGCACGCCAACCCCATCCAAACGTATAAAAGATACTTACCCTAAATAACAATAAACTTATCCTACTTAATACTAACTCAACTACGAAGAGCGCTATTTGTTGTAAAGGTCAATAAACTGGTTTAGGCCGTCGTTTTATGGATAGATAGATTATTTATTCACCAAAATGCAGGTACAATGTGATGTAATATGGAAAATCGAGCCTTATACATTTTACCAGGACTGGTGTGTGAATATTATACAATGAAATATGAAACAAAATGTGTCATAGTAAAAAACAAGAAAATAACGATACAACTTTATTCGTCTTGAAAGTATGAAAAAATGCTATTTTTAATTTTTTTTTTAATGAACACATAAAATAGATAAAAACAAATGATATAGTGCAAAAAACCTAAAATGCCAATTATGTGGGATACCGCAACTTACATAGGAGATATCGATATTTGTGTCTTTTTTAACTCAATCTTTAGTATAGTTCTGCTACCTAAGCAAAACTATTTAAGAGTGACCTGTAACATTCATTAGTATAGAATAACTTTACAGTTAAATATTTATAAGCATAGAATAATTTTACAGTTAAGTTTGAATAAATATTTTTCATTTTAATTTTTCAAACAAAGCAAATTAATGGTTTCTTAAAATCCAATTTGTTTTTGCTCGAGATATCTTTTGTTAGTTTTGACCCTGTCCTTGTAGAGATTTTTGGATCAATACCACAAATTAATTAAGTTCATATTTTACTCCCTGCCTCCTTTTATTTTTTCAAAATCCTGCATTTTGTTTGACACTTCTTAGCAACTTTTCACAGCCACTAGAAATATCAGAAATACAGAATAGGTGCAGCGTTGTGGTAGGTGGTTTGTCTGGTGGGAGGGAGGCTTTGGCCGTGGCTAGTTACCGCCCTACCGTCAAAAACGTGCCGCCAAGCGATTTAGCGCTCCGGCACGATGGCGTGTAAAAACCGGGGTGTATGTACACTGCTATATCCCTTCCAAGTTAGTCCGCTGCCATATTAGACTGCATTGTCACTTACCATCAGGTGAAATCGCAGAATGATCTTTGACTGAATTTAAGGTTGCATTAATGCAGTAATAACACTGCATTAATGCAACCACTTAACTGCCTCGTTGGTCTAGTGGTTAGCAAGTTCGACTACGGATGACGAGGTCCCGGGTTCGATTCCCGGGTCGGGTCAAAAAAATGTATTGGGTTTTCTGTTAAGAAATTTTCAGTACTAGCAGAGTTAGGAAGTCGGTGGTGAGTCACCCCCGTGCCTCGGAGAGCACGTAAAGCCGTCGGTCCGGCGCCTGATCTGTTTTCGTTCGTGTCGGATTTTCCGTCCCATCGGGCTATGAGAGTGAGGTAATAGAGAGTGCACCTGTGTTTGCGCACACACTTGTGCACTATAATATCTCCCGCGCAGATGGCTAATATCTGTGGAGATATCCGCCGTGGCCGGATTCGGTCGGGAGGATATTATTAATGCAACCAATAGCGGGCGAGCACCAGCCAATCAGAGATCATTGCGATAATCTAATAGATTTATAATACACTAGAAGCCCGCGCCGACTTCGTCCGGGTTGAAAATTTAAATATTTGTTTTTACGGTACTGATCGCACAGAGCTTCTAATAGGAGACGATTGTAAATAAGATCACCACAGGAACCAGAGAATCTCCCGCGCCGAAACCCGCCCCCGTGCACCGCCCCGCCCGCCGGCCGACATCATTTTATTATTTTGTCGCGCGGAAATAATAATTTTCCGATAACTCCTATGATATTTATTTAAATTGTATAGTGTAAAGGGCAAATATGTTCTAAATTAAATACTTACGATAATAAACATATTTATTTAGATATAGATTGACATCACATCGGTTAAAGAAGCTTCGAAAATAATTCATTATTTTTAATCAAAATTTGAACGATAGAAATGGTTATTGTAAGTTATTCTTAGAAGATATACATATGCTATCGCGGACTTTTTTTTAGAACTCTTTAAGAGGAACAATTCACCATTTTCATCCAATAGCAGTATATAACCCAGCGCACGCCTTGAAAACGTTTAAGAGTCAAAAAATTTTCCGACTTCCTTAACAAATTTGCACATAATATCTAGCCATAATACTTTATGTGCATAATATATAGCCTATAACCATCTGGAATAATGTACCTTTGAATTGGTAAAAGCATTTTTGAAATAGGTGCGGTGGTTCCAAAGTTTGCTCCGGACATACATACAAACTCACAAAATTCGCGCTCCCTCTTTATTATAATAGTATAGATATCAAAAATTCCCAGGCCGGCGGGATTCGAACCCACATCTCTCTGGGAATCGCGTCCGAGTGTGTTAACCGTTACACCACGGCCAAACCACACGTCAGCCACGAAATCTATTAGGTTATTTCCTTTAAGTGCAGGTTAACACTTCAATATAAAATTAAAAAATCATTGCGATAGTTGCACTGATGCAATCAATTTTAGAAAGTACCACAACTCTCGCTTCCCCGTCTCTTGCGCATCTGTAAATAAGCACTAATGCTAATTGGGTATTTCACTAAATTTTTTTTAAAAATAAAGTTTTTTAGTATTAAAATGTAATGTCATTTTTGTTTTTTTAATATCTTAACTAGTCTCGAAAATAAAGCTTTAAGAGTGCGTTTCCGCATATCGGGTGACTTTCGGTACATATTGTGACTAAGTTAAACCAAATAAGATGGAAATAAAAATTGCTACACATAGATTGGTCCTTAATCTCCAAATCTTGGGAGTTAATTTTGTTCAAAATCTCAATTTTTAGTACTATAAAAATTATTTCCCGTCACCTCTTCACACAAAATTCACGATTTTGGGGCGACTTTAGGTACATTTCTTGTATATAATATACCGGTTTTATGTAATTAAAAAATACTATCTGTTAGCAGATATGTTCAACTCAAAATCTTGGAGAGAAAAATATCAAAAATAGTACAAATAGTATAAAAAAAAAAATATAGCATCGCGTGTAATTTTTTCACATATTTTGGTTTAAACCGAATCTTAAAATAATGTGCAATAAGGCTTATTTTGATTTTACTCGGTCACGGTTTGATTTCATTTCAAAATTCAAAATTCAAATATCAATCAGTCGGCGTTTGACCGCCTTTCTGAGTGGAAGCTGCGCTGGTTGCAAGCAGATGCTGGTATCGAAAAACATCGCTGTACGAACACGAAATAGTTCATAGCAAACCAAATTGATACTTTATATATTTTGAAAAGAAAGGTAAGAAACTAAGTACTAGGTACCTATGGTACCTTCAATATAATAGCATTATTTTATTATTTGATAGAATTTCGAAATTTCTTGTAAAGTTATATTCCCCGAATGTAGTACTGACCTGCATGTATACCTCGAAAACTTCTATTGGAACTCCTAGATCTTTAGAGTTAGTTGTATCGAGTTTGGGCTCGTTTTGTAAGTTATGATGAGATCTTACCACTGGACTTGTTAGAGTGACCTGATGGTATACTTCGAAGACTACTACTGGATCTTCTAGACGGCTACAGCTAGTTATATCGAGTTTGGGCTCGTTTTGTAAGTTATGATGAGATCTTACCACTGGACTTATTGGAGTGACCTGATGGTATACTTCGAAGACTACTACTGGATCTTCTAGACGGCTACAGCTAGTTATATCGAGTTTGGGCTCGTTTTGTAAGTAATGATGAGATCTTACAACTGGACTAGTTGGAGTGACCTGATGGTATACTTCGAAGACTACTACTGGATCTTCTAGACGGCTACAGCTAGTTATATCGAGTTTGGGCTCGTTTTGTAAGTTATGATGAGATCTTACCACTGGACTTGTTGGAGTGACCTGATGGTATACTTTGAAGACTACTACTGGATCTTCCAGACGGCTACAGCTAGTTATATCGAGTTTGGGCTCGTTTTGTAAGTAATGATGAGATCTTACCACTGGACTTGTTGGAGTGACTTGGTGGTATACTGCGAAGACTTCTATTGGAACTCCTAGATCTTTACAGCTAGTTATATCGAGTTTGGGCTCGTTTTGTAAGTTATGATGAGATCTTACCACTGAACTTGTTGGAGTGACCTGATGGTATACTTCGAAGACTACTACTGGATCTTCTAGACGGCTACAGCTAGTTATATCGAGTTTGGGCTCGTTTTGTAAGTAATGATGAGATATTACCACTGGACTTGTTGGAGTGACTTGGTGGTATACCTCAAAGACTTCTATTGGAACTCCTAGATCTTTACAGCTAGTTATATCGAATTTGGGCTCGTTTTGTAAGTTATGATGAGATCTTACCACTGGACTTGTTGGAGTGACCTGATGGTATACTTCGAAGACTACTGCTGGATCTTCTAGACGGCTACAGCTAGTTATATCGAGTTTGGGCTCGTTTTGTAAGTTATGATGAGATCTTACCACTGGACTTGTTGGAGTGACCTGATGGTATAATTTGAAGACTACTACTGGATCTTCCAGATGGCTACAGCTAGTTATATCGAGTTTGGGCTCGTTTTGTAAGTAATGATGAGATCTTACCACTGGACTTGTTGGAGTGACTTGGTGGTATACCTCGAAGACTTCTATTGGAACTCCTAGATCTTTACAGCTAGTTATATCGAGTTTGGGCTCGTTTTGTAAGTTATGATGAGATCTTACCACTGGACTTGTTGGAGTGACCTGATGGTATACTTCGAAGACTACTACTGGATCTTCTAGACGGCTACAGCTAGTTATATCGAGTTTGGGCTCGTTTTGTAAGTAATGATGAGATCTTACCACTAGACTTGTTGGAGTGACCTGATGGAATACTTCGAAGACTACTACTGGATCTTCTAGACGGCTACAGCTAGTTATATCGAATTTGGGCTCGTTTTGTAAGTAACGATGAGATCTTACCACTGGACTTGTTGGAGTGACCTGATGGTATACCTCGAAGAGTCCTATTGGAACTCCTAGATCTTTAGAGTTAGTTGTATTGAGTTTGGGCTCGTTTTGTAAGTTATGATGATTAGATCTAGGAGTTCCAATAGAAGTCTTCGAGGTATACCATCAGGTCACTCCAACAAGTCCAGTGGTAAGATCTCATCATTACTTACAAAACGAGCCCAAACTCGATATAACTAGCTGTAGCTGTCTAGAAGATCCAGTAGTAGTCTTCGAAGTATACCATCAGGTCACTGCAACAAGTCCAGTGGTAAGATCTCATCATTACTTACAAAACGAGCCCAAACTCGATATAACTAGCTGTAGCCATCTAGAAGATCCAGTAGTAGTCTTTGAAGTATACCATCAGGTCACTCCAACAAGTCCAGTGGTAAGATCTCATCATAACTTACAAAACGAGCCCAAACTCGATATAACTAGCTGTAAAGATCTAGGAGTTCCAATAGAAGTCTTCGCAGTATACCACCAAGTCACTCCAACAAGTCCAGTGGTAAGATCTCATCATTACTTACAAAACGAGCCCAAACTCGATATAACTAGCTGTAGCCGTCTGGAAGATCCAGTAGTAGTCTTCAAAGTATACCATCAGGTCACTCCAACAAGTCCAGTGGTAAGATCTCATCATAACTTACAAAACGAGCCCAAACTCGATATAACTAGCTGTAGCCGTCTAGAAGATCCAGCAGTAGTCTTCGAAGTATACCATCAGGTCACTCCAACAAGTCCAGTGGTAAGATCTCATCATAACTTACAAAACAAGCCCAAACTCGATATAACTAGCTGTAAAGATCGAGGAGTTCCAATAGAAGTCTTCGAGGTATACCACCAAGTCACTCCAACAAGTCCAGTGGTAAGATCTCATCATTACTTACAAAACGAGCCCAAACTCGATATAACTAGCTGTAGCTGTCTAGAAGATCCAGTAGTAGTCTTCGAAGTATACCATCAGGTCACTTCAATAAGGCCAGTGGTAAGATCTCATCATAACTTACAAAACGAGCCCAAACTCAATACAACTTACTCTAAAGATCTAGGAGTTCCAATAGAAGTTTTCGAGGTATACATGCAGGTCAGTACTACATTCGGGGAATGTAACTTTGCAAGAAATTTCGAAATTCTATCAAATAATAAAATAATGCTATTATATTGAAGGTACCATAGGTACCTAGTACTTAGTTTCTTCTTTTCAAAATATATTATCAATTTGGTTTGCTCAACTTAGATTTAGAATTAAACTTAGACTTAGACTAAGTCTGAGTTCAAATCTAAGCCTAAGTCTAACACTAAGACTAAGTCTTAGACTAAGACTAAGTCTAAGTCTTAGTCTTAGTCTTAGTGTTAGACTTAGGCTTAGACTTAAAGAGACTTAGTCTTAGTCTAATGCATTTCCCAGTGGCTTAAAAAAGTCTAAATCGAAGTCTAAGACTAAGACTAAATCTAAGTCTAACTTAGTGTACAGCAAGTCCGGACGAAAATAAAAAATAAAAAAATAAAACATAAACAATTTATATCCAAGTATCAAAACAAGTTAATTCACTCATTTTTAACGCAGCTTGCCCGCGCCTGTGTGTGCGTGTGAACGGTGCATGTGTAGAAGTGCGTTTTTATACCTACTCTTTGCGAAATCCCGTCCTTAAAGCATCCTGTTAGACAGAGAGAGCGCTATTGACATGTGGCGTCACAAATTCAGTAGCTCCATACACTGTTCATACAAAATATCGTTTTAGAAAGAGATGGATATATAAAACCGCTTATAACTTATTTGTTTTTTGACTGATTTATTTTCTGTTTTTATAAATGCTATTCTTACATGCTACATTTTCGATTCTATTCAATAGTAAAATACCCAATTATTTAATGGCTTTTGTTTAATTTAAACTTCCTGATTGTCATCACATATTGCGTGTAGGCAGAAAATTTCGAGTTTGTTGTAACCAGAAAATCGGATCCATGCGCCATTTCAAACGAAGACGTACTCATAGTAAGTTAAGCGGATGCACATTGCACATTAATATGATTCTCTCTAAGGTTATGGTTACACTGAGGCGAATCCCGCGCGGGATGCGGGACTAGCTTGCCTCGTGCCGCTTATTAACAAGACACAGTGCCACAACTTATCTCATACATCTTGGTTCAGGTGGACAAAATTTGAACTAAGCTCGCTATTTTAAAAAAAGACGTTTGGCACTCGGGGACTGCCGCGGTAAAGCTATTGCATAGCATTTTTTATCAACGCCATCTAGCGGTGAGAGGAGTCCCTTGTCAGGTTATTTTCGTTGCGGAATTTCTGGATTCGGTCTCCACGCTCAAGGCCCGCGATAGAAGCTATGCAATAGCTTAATATTATTCCGCTCAATTCCGCTGTCCAAGTGTTCAATATTATTTGCTACAGTCAGTCCTTTCTAGTGCGAGTGCCGTACAATGTTATGAAAATATAGTACCGATTTTCTCGTATAGTACGTTTATCTCACGATGTTACGGGTGCTTTACTTGTGGTTACGTCGTGTATATGCACATTGCGTAAGTGTGCGTGCCTGTCAGGAGCCTAGGGAGCGTTCAGGTGCGAGCAAAATCTCGCTCACACTTATACAGATACGACACACATACACAACCATGAGTCACGCGCCATCGTAAAATGCAAGAACTATACTTGTGTCACGTGGTTGTCAGAGATTCACTTGAGATCACCGTCCACCAAGCAAGGGTTCCGAACATATTTACATTCAAACACATTTTACATTTCGGATCCCGCACCCTGCGCGATTTTCGCCTCAGTTTGACTGAAGCTTTAGTTTAAATATCATTCATTAAAGATTTGTTTTCATTCATTCATCCTTTTTCCTCATTTTCCACTAGTGTTCCATTTATGTATGTAGTATCAGTTTCATTAGAAATTATAGTTTTCATTTCTCATGTAATTATATGATAACTAATTTTGATGTTAATAGAATTTATTAAGTATTTAATTTACTTAGTACTTACTTTAGATATATTCTAGTTAAGTAATCTATCGTAGTTATTTAGACATTAGAAATGCTAGTCAAGTAAAGTAAGAACAATATTAGGTAAATTCCTTCCAGGGATATATTTCTTAAGTAATATATAAATTTATTTTATATTATATTCCATAGTTAAACTAACACGAGTATTTTGTGTATGTTATACCAAAATTAAGCTGAAATTGACTGTTTAATAGATCCAGCGAAAGTGGATGAACTTATCCGCGAAGCAAAAAAAGCTAAACAGGAAGGCAGAGAATACAAATTTGACTATCAGAAGTTGTTACCGGACTACGATAACCCATTCCAAAAGAAAAAGGAAGAACCGTTGCCACAATCTCCCTACGAAAAGGAACGTAGGTCAGAACGACGCAGAAGCGAGTCTGAAAGAGATAGAGAAAGAGATAAAGACAGAAGAAGGTCAGAAAAATACGACAGCAAAAGACATGATTACAAAAAAGACGCAAAACACAAAGACAGAAACAAGGACAGGAGATATGACGAGTCTCAACGAGATAATCCAGATGAAAAAGAGACCGATGTTAACCTTAACGATTATTTAGTCTGTGACAGTTGGTCTTTGGAAAATGACGATAAGAACAGCACATCAAGTCCTAATCCTTTAGATAAGCAAGCCAATCCTCTACCACCTTTACCGATCGATCCAATACCAGAACAAAAAATTCCCTTACCGCCTGAACCCGTAACCCCAACTTCGAAAAAGAGTGAAATTTTGAAAACTATTGCTGTAGATAGTCCAAAAAGTAGTGGTATCGCTGTGGTACCAATTAAAATAGAAAAGTTAAAGCCCGTAATGGATTCATTTAAATACGAAATAGATTCAAATGACGATGAAATTTTAGATATATTTGATGAAGATTCCGATTTAGATAAATACGCTCAGGAAACTAAAAAGCGATCTTATTACGACTCACCTGATAAAAGTATTGTAGATTACGATCAAGACAATGAGAATTCATCGATGGATGGCATTAATGATGATACATTTTTAGAGTCAGTCATAAGAGAAATTAAACAAGAGAATTTGAGCGATGAGGAAAGTCAGGATAGGGGATTAGTCGAATACGATATGTCCCCAAACAAAGAAAGTCCCGAAATAAGTAATCGAGATTCCGTTACTCCAGAAATCGACGACAAAATGATGAATCTTAGTCAAAGAAGCGACTATTCTGAGGGATATAAATCTGATGGTTATAAAAGCGTTGATACAGTGGAAAGTGGGTATAAATCTGTGGAAAGTGATTATAAATGCGTGGAAAGGGGTTATAAATCCGAGGAAAGTGCATATAAATCCGCTGAAAGGGGTTATAATTCCGAGGAAAGTGGATATAAATCCGTGGAAAGGGGTTATAAATCCGAGGAAAGCTTCAGATTGTCTGTGGAAAAGGAATTGGATGAAGCTTTGGAGGCGAAAATGTCTAAGTCGACAGTGGATTCGTTGGAGACATGGAGTTTTGTGCTGAAGATCTGTCAGCCATTACTGTTTAGGCACGATAAAAATAAATGTTATAAGTAAGTAATTTTTCACATCGTTTTCTAAATATATAAAAGGAAAAGGTGACAGACTGACTGATTGGCTGATCTGTCAATGCACAGCTCAAACCACTGGACGGTCTAGGCTGTAAGCTATACATATGCTATATAAAATTACTATTATAATGTAGGCATCCGCTAAGAAAGGCTTTTTAAAAATTCAATCCCTAAAGCGATAAAATAGGGGTTTAAATATTCGGACTTAACATGAGCGAAGCCGCGGACATAAGCTAGTTTTTATACGTTTTCTTTTTTGGCACCTCTGGCTTTTCGGAGTTATGTATGCTTAAGCAACGAATTAAATATTATATGCTTCAATGTAGCTTTAGATTATGACCTCTCAGAAAATGATGATGATTTTATTGTAAACTAGTTGATGCCCGCGGCTTCTCTCGCGTGGATTTAGTTTTTAAAATCCTGCGGGAACATTTTGATTTTCCGGGATAAAAAGTAGCCTATGTTACTCTCCCGGTACTCAACTGTACCCTTGTAAAAAATCACGTCGATCCGTCGAACAAACAAACACAAACAACTGGACAAATCAACAAACAAACACATTTTCGCATTTATAATAGTAAAGATGCTGTCGATAATCTTATAAAGAAAATTAACTTTGAGATGTTTATTCGGCAGAGAGACGCGCACGTGTCCCAAGTTGTGGTTCACTGAGAACCCGAAGGCGTGCGACTGCGTGAAAGATCGCGGCGTAGTGTACGACGAACTCGAGATGTGCAAGATGGCGCTCGTCGACCGCGTCTACGGCTGCGACCAGTGAGATCACTGACCTCTATCTTTAATCTATGATTACTTGATTGACGCCATTTTGTATTCCAAGATGGCGCTCGTCGACCGCGTCTATGGCTGCGACCAGTGAGATCACTGACCTCTATCTTTAATCTATGATTTCTTGATTGACGCCATTTTGTATTCCAAGATGGCGCTCGTCGACCGCGTCTATGGCTGCGACCAGCAAGATCACTGACCTTTATCTTTAATCTATGATTACTTGATTGACGCCATTTTGTATTCCAAGATAGCGCTCGTCGACCGCGTCTATGGCTGCGACCAGCGACATCACTGACCTTTATCTTTAATCTATGATTACTTGATTGACGCCATTTTGTATTCCAACATAGACTCCCCCGCTTTGCTATCTCAGATAAACATAAATATTAGACAAAAGGGCCCAAGATCAAAACCCTTTATTCTAGATATTTGTTTAAATAACTTTTCATATTACAATCCTGTCATAAAAATGTGTAAACTTCATTCAAGCTGTGCGACCCTGTATGATTGCAATAAGATTTAAATGTACATAATTTAAGAAGACTTTAGGTTAGAAATTATTGTAATCTGTTTAGATTGCCTAAATAAATAAATAAATAGATTGTCGCCATCTTGACATTGTAAGCATAGATCTGTCATAGAAGTGTCTCTGGAAATAATAATATTGCAAATGCACCAACGCACCAACCTCTATATTTAATCTATGATTTCATATGAAATAATTATATATATTGTTCAGGTTATAGGCGCTTCAAATTGATCCATTAATATGCTGTAATTCAACAACAAGTTCAGTGTTAATCATAGACTAAAGATAGAGGTCAGTGAGTGAGTTTTTTTTTAATATTAGCCATGTTGGAATTCAAAATTTAATTTGCTTGAAAACATGTACAAATAAAGAATTTCTATCCAAGGATCCCGGACGCTCCGTTCCCAAAGACGCGCGCGTGGTACCCTCGCAACAGTCTGTACCCTACAGAGAACGCGCCAGTGCCGCTGTCCAGCGAGTGGGAGGCCGAGGACAGCCAGACGGCCGAGCGCGGCGACGCGGGCTCCGGCTGCGCCACTCCGCAGAGGAGCGACGAGATGTCCCTGGACAGGGAGTATCAGAGGTGAGTTAAAGAGAAGACGCGCGCGTTGTACCCCCGCAACAGCCTGTACTCCACCGAGAACGCGCCGGTGCCGCTGTTCAGCGAGTGGGAAGCTGAGGACAGCCAGACGGCCGAGCGGGGCGACGCGGGCTCCGGCTGCGCCACTCCGCAGAGGAGCGACGAGATGTCCCTGGACAGGGAGTATCAGAGGTGAGTCGAGGGGAAGAAGGGTTTTTTTATATATGTCTCTACTTTTAAGACGCCTTAGTCCTCCGACATATTATGTCGGAGTTATTGTTAGGGTAAAAACATGCTCAAGATGCCTTTGCCATTGCCATTAACGTTAACGTTAATATTTGCCATTAACGTTAACTCAGGTTCATGGAAGCCGTGTGGCCAGATGTCGTAGAATCCAAGGCTGAGACTTCCAGAAGCACGACCCCCGTACGTCAGGAGTCAAGAAAGAAAAAGAAGGAACAATCAGAGAAGGAAGCAGAAGAGAAGAAGCCTAAGAAGATGAAGCTCAACAGTGAGGGGTGGAGCCAGGAATCTGATGTGGAGGAAGAAGATAAGAGGTACGAGTCAAGTTTTAAATTCTAATGCGTGCGTGCGTGCGTGCGTGCGTGCGTGCGTGCGTGAATGCGTGCGTGCGTGCGTGCGTGCGTGCGTGAATGCGTGCGTGCGTGCGTGCGTGCGTGCGTGTGTGTGTGTGTGTGTGTGTGTGTGTGTGTGTGTGTGTGTGTGCGTGGGTGTGCGCGCGCGCGCGCGCGCGTTTGTGTGTGTGTTTGTTTGTTACTCTTTCACGCAAAATCTACTGGACAGATTTGGAGTTTGCGCGGGAATCAAAAAACAACTTGATCCACGCGGACGAAGTCGCGGGCATTTTCTTTGTATTATACCTATTGTATTGTTTATTTCTTCGATTCTGACTTACAAAAGCGCTTACAAATGTCTAGCAAATCAAAAACTGTTCCACAGTCTCTCAACTCAAAAGCGGCTTGATCAATTCGAATAATTTCTTTTCAACTTACTTGTGTGTTTCACAGTAAGAAGCAGAAAATAGAGAAGCAAAAAGTGAAGTCCCGGAAAAGGAAACATTCCACCTCCACACTGTCCTCGTCCGTGTCCGAGACCGAAGACGATGCGAGGAAGAAGAGGAAAATGCTGAAGAAGAAGGTATACGTACAATACAATACGTACTGCCCATCCATACGTCCACGTCAAGTTGACCGTCGTCGACCGTTACGAAATGACGTCATACCCGCAGCGTTTACAAGATTTTTTTTTTTTTTGGTTAATATTTTTAGCGAGCAAAAGAGCAGGCGTGTCACCTGATGTTAAGTGATTACCGCACAACAACATTTGACAGCACTTGACTTGACGCAACAA
This sequence comes from Hipparchia sbordonii, assembly GCA_038048805.1. NCBI lineage: Eukaryota > Metazoa > Arthropoda > Insecta > Lepidoptera > Nymphalidae > Hipparchia > Hipparchia sbordonii. Next base: position 5,826,645 of record JBBIWI010000019.1, read on the forward strand.
CAATGCGTTGCCGGTTTTTTAGGTCCGCCCCTTTAATAACCCCATGTTGTAATTCAGTGGGAACACCGTCGCAGGAAGTTGGTTCCACAGTTTCAAAGTACGTGGAAAAAAAGATCTGACACAACCGGTGGTTGAAGTGCTCAAGGCACCCAGGTGGTGAGGGTGAAATTGGCGGTTGAAATTGGCGGTAGAATTGTATTTTTTACTGTAACCACAACTATGAAGAATGTCTTCTTCTCTGGCAATGCTTTTCATGGCAATGACGTCTTGAAAGTCTAAAGGCGTAATTATTAATTTCATATTTTTTTCCGCTTGAAGAAGTCATTAATTAAAGTAATTAATAGTATATAACTTTGCGGAAGTTCATGATTAGTAAGAAAAGGTTTGGATTATTTTGCTATAATCCGCCAACAGAAAAAATCTGTATGGTCAAACATGCAGTTACAAGCTAAGCGCCGCTTACCTCCCCAACCAAGCAAGAAAGCCAAGTCCCCAAGCAAGCAATGCCACCACCACTCACATGCACCACCACACAAGACTGTTATACTACTCTCGATGCACGTTTCGCCCCGACACCGGAGCATCCTGAGGATATGTCGACTTTACAATGCTGTATTGTGAGTGGTGGTGCATGTGAGTGGTGGTGGCATTGCTTGCTTGGGAACTTGGCTTTCTTGCTTGGTTGGGGAGGTAAGCGGTGCTTAGCTTGTAACTGCATGTTTGCATACAGATTTTTCTGTTAGCGGATTATACCAAAATAATTCTCACCTTGCTAAAAAATATTAAGAAAATTCAAGATTATAAGAGAAGAAAGATGTCGCTGTATGAACGAACCGTTACTTTACCGATATCCCGGTATCCTATGCTAAGTCAAACTATTTTCAGGCCATAAAGAAAACGAAATCAAAGTCGGCAAAACGTCGGCGAATGGGACGAAAGCTTTTGAAGAAATTAAAAGAAAAGCAAAAGAAAAGGAGCAAAGAAAAGGACATTGAAGAGGATGATAGTGGTATGATATTCTTTTTTATTCAGAGCCAAACTCCCGTGTTCAATTTCAGATGAGATCTTTTACTTTTTAAGGTTTTTCACACACATACACACAATGTGTGACGTCATGATGCGGAGAAGTTGCCTCGAAGCAGCTTCTAAAAGTAGACAAAAAGAGTATCCGTCGTTTCTTAGATACAAGCTATCTCTGTGCCAAATTTCGTCACGATCGGCTTGGCGTTTGAGCTGTGAAAAGGAAACGTACCAGCCACTTTCGCATTTGTAACTATTACTATTGATTAATTTAAGATAAGAAAAAAGAAAAGAAATCAAAGAAAAAGAAGCAGCAGAAGTTAAAAAAGAAAGAGCTAAAGAAGAAGAAGATTAAAGCGCAATCAAGCAGCTCAAGCTCCAGTAGTGATTCAAGCGACTCCGAGTCAGAAGGCGACAGGAAAGCCAAGAAGGCAAAGAAGAAAGGTCTAGAAGGAAAGAAGATCAAGAAGTTGAGGAAGCGGTCTACTTCGGACTCTACTCAAAGTGAAGAGTTGTTTGATGTGAATATATTGAATAATATTAAAACAGAAAGGTAAGATTTTTACGTGCCTACCAGTTACACAAAATTTTTATATCACATAGACTTGATAAATATCGACCGTAGCAATTAACATAGTCGCATGTGAAAAACCACTACTCCAGGGCACGGCCGCTCAAAGCTTCAAATATGTGAAAAGTGAAAAACAGTCAACATATCCAACCCTTGCACTTGCAAAAACCAAAGATGGTTGGTTGATTCCAAAAGTTTCACAATTGGTGGGGGCATTGCTATCCCCATTCTAAGACCCTTAATGCAACAAAACGAAAATCGCCAAAATGTAGATCCGACACTGTTAATTGCTACGGTCGATATATAATACTAGCTGATTCCCGCGACTTCGTCCGCGTGGAAAAGGTTTAGAGTGACTTGCTACTATCTGCGAGAAGTTATGTCCTCTATCTCCGAAAATATTTAGTTATTTTTTGGGTAACTTGAACCGTTTACGTAGCGCACGCAACGGAAGCCCTCAAATATGGATAATTTTCCCCATTTTCGCAACATTTTTCACTGATGCTTCACTCCTATTGGTCGCAGCGTGATGTTATTGTATATAGCCTAAAGCCTTCCTCGATAAATGGACTATCCAACACAAAAAGAATTTTTCAATTCGAACCAGTAGTTCCTGAGATTAGCGCGTTCAAACAAACAAACTCTTCAGCTTTATAATATTAGTATAGATTTATCAAGTCTATGTGCAATAGTATAGTACAATAATAATAATCGAGTGGTTCCAATACTCGAAAACTATCAACGATTTCGAGACGAAAAAAAAAATAGTGGCTACTACGAGTTTGTAACTCGTAGTAGACCCACTATTTTTTTTTAATAAAGAATATAAAAAAAAGCCAAGCTGAAGTTGACTAATATCCTCCTATCCCCTCCAAATAAGCGGAAAGCTTGTGCTAAGAGTGGGTACGACCATAGTGCAACTGGTGCGATTCGAACCTGTGACCTTTCAGTTTTGAGTATGCACCTTTAACCGTTGGGTTATTGAGGCTTCTATACTATAAATCGATTTATTTCAAGGTTAACCGACGACGAAATAGTAGGGCACAAATTGATGGAATTTTCGCCGCGAAGGCAGAAACCAAGAGAAATCATTAATGTCAAAGAGCTTCAGAATGATTTTGTTGGCAATATTCATATAAAGCAGGAAGTTATTGATGATATACCTGAATCTAAGGAACTACTTACACCTAAGGAGTCGCCTAAGGAGGTACTAAAGGAAGAAATCCCAATAATTCCCGAGACTGACGAGAGTTTAGATTCGAAAGCTGAGGTTGCCAAAGTTATTGAAACGCCTAAGGTAAGTCTTAGATGTAAGGGTATTTTATTTATATTATTCATTGTCAAGTATTTTACTTTACGCCTGGACCGATTTGGAAAATTCGTTTATTGTTTGAAAGGGTATACTTCCCAGGTGGTCCGATTGTCATCAGGTTAGGATCTGATGATGGGATTTTGGAGAAATCGCGGGAACTTTTCAAATTTTATAGGCACAATTGATATACTTTGTAGTGGCGTTTGAAGTCGGTTTTGTAAAAAGAATTTTACTATACTTCTGTAGCAAAATTTTGGGGTCAATGATGTTTTCTCAATCCACACATTGGGTAAACAATATTGGTGCAAACATTGGGGCAAACGAGTGAAGGAAATTTTGAATTTTTTTTCTTCTAGGTGTCACCGCAAGCAGTGAAAATACCTCAAGACTTATCACCCTTACCGCCTCTACCCGTGCCGGCTGTACTGCAAACCGAATCTGGACCGGAAGTACCACAAACCACCGTACCTGAATCGGCGGTACCACAAATGGTACCAGTTGCGGCTGTAGTACAAAACATACCGATACCGACAGTTCCACAGACCGTGCCCTTACCGATACCTGTGTTGGATGAATCTAACATGTCACAAGCTTCCTCTCAGGAGTCTGTATGCAGCATCAAGGTGATAACAAAGTTTTCTGCAAAGGATTATTACATACTAGCGGACCGCCCCGGCTTCGTCCGTGGTACATATATAGCCTATAGCACTCAAGGATCACGTACATATCTAACGGCGAAAGAATTTTTGCAATCGGTCCATTAGTTCCTGAGATTAGCGCGTTCAAACAAACAAACTCTTCAGCTTTATAATATTAGTATAGATTAGATGATGCCTTCCGCGTGGATTACGGTTTTTTTAGTTCCCGTTGGGACTCTAATTTTCCGGGATAAGATATTGGATGTGAGTTGCCTCAATTTCAAATTTCAGCCAAATTGGTTAATTTGTTGTGGCGTGAAAGAGTAACAAACATACACAATACACATACAAACTTTCGCCTTTATAATATTATATAGTAGGAAGGATAGGAGGATTAGGATTATCAACCGATAGACGTCTAATGCTGGACGAAGGTATCTTGCATGGACTCCACCACCCGGTCTCGATCTTGCGCCACTTATATTTAGGGACTCTCTGATAACGGTCCACCTAGTCAAGGTCTGCCCACTACGCTTTCCATTGCGGGGTCGCCACTCCAGCATTTGGGACCACAACGACCATCACTTCTTCGAACTATGACCAGTCTTCCGTTTCATCTCAACTCATTGAGCTATGTTGGTGACTCTAGTTCTTCTATGATCGCTTCATTTCAACCTGAAAAATGTAACTTTAAAATTATGTATTTCAGGATTCATTAAATTTAAAAAGGTTGTATTTATTAGATAAGAAAGAATTTTTTTTTCCAAGAATATTAGCCAAGCTGAACTTGACTTATATCCTCCTCTCCCCTCCAAATAAGCGAAAAGCTTGTGCTAGGAGTGGGTACGACAATAGTACAACGGGTGGGATTTGAACCTGCGACCATTCAGCAATAATTTTTGGCTTTATTATTATTTCAGGATGCGCCGATCTTCTATGAAAAAGACGAAAGCCATCTTCGACCATCTTCCCAAAATTCTAACTACAGTTTCAACGACGTGATCAACGCGAGCCAGAACAACCTCTATCAGAAAGACATAAAGACCATAACCGCATATCAAAACAGTTTGTACGACAAAGAAATAGAAATAAACGTCGATCAGAGTTTATATCCTAAAGAAATAGAGACGATTTCGTGTCAAAGTGATCATACTAAAATTTCCGCCAGTCAAAGTGATTATCAAAATATTTCTACCATTCAAGGTGACTATAACAAGATTTCTGTCAGTCAAAGTGACTACAACAAAATGTCTGCCAGTCCAAGTGACTACAACAAAATGTCTGCAAGTCAAAGTGACTACAACAAAATGTCTGCCAGTCAAAGTGACTACAACAAAATGTCTGCCAGTCAAAGTGACTACAACAAAATGTCGGCCAGTCAAAGTGACTACAACAAAATGTCTGCCAGTGAAAATGACTATACCAAAATGTCTGCCAGTCAAAGTGACTACAACAAAATGTCTGCCAGTCAAAGTGACTACAACAAAATGTCTGCCAGTGAAAATGACTATACCAAAATGTCTGCCAGCCAAAGTGACTATACCAAAATGTCTGCCAGCCAAAGTGACTACAACAAAATTTCTGCCAGTCCAAGTGATTATGGTAAGAGGATAGAGGTGACGACAAGCGATAATAACCTTTATGCTAAAGATTTAGAGGTGGAAAATGAATGCGATGATAAGTACGGGGAAAACTATGAAGCTGCTAATTATGAGATGTACGAACAAATGGCTATGGCATATCAAAGCGATGTCGCTAGTCAGGTTTGTAACTTAATTACGTTTAGGCACATAAGAATTTTTTTTAAAATAATTATATTAGCCAAGCTGAACTTTACTTATATTCTCCTTTCCCCTCCAAATAAGCAAAAAGCTTGTGCTAGGAGTGGGTATGACGATAGAGCAACGGGCGGGGTTCGAACCCGCGACATTTCAGTTTTCAGTCTGCACCTTTAACTGTTGGGCTATTGAGGCTTCTATTTTGGGTTATTGGACAAAATGCATTGAAGCAGCAAGAACACCGATCATTGCGATCGTCACTCTAGCAATCATTTTGAGACAATCTGCGCTCAGTGGTAAAATGAAAATCAAAATTTATTTATTTCATGTAGGCCAACTTGTAGCTCTTACGACACGTCATAAATCTACCACCGGTTCGGAATGCAGATTCTGCTGAGAAGAGCCGGCGAGAGTTGTTTTTTTTTGTTGTCAGCAGTTGTTTTTTTTTTTTTAAAATGCACACCTACCACAACCTAACATATGTGTAGGGGTTTGTTACGTTAATCGCATAATATAATGAACATGTAACCTATATGATATACTGGGCCTACGAGCCGAGCCTCACTCGCAACTCACCCGCGGCTCGCCGTATACGCGCGTGGTTTCTTTGTATGCCGCATCGCAGCGGCAAAATAAATTATGTGCATTCAGTGAACAACTCTTGTATAATTTGGCACCATCCCTTCTAACATCCAACAATAAAAAAATAAATTTAGTTAGGTATATCAAAAAAAAAAAATTTTTTTTTTTTTTTAAATTTTATTAACATTAAATACAATTGGGCGGAGGATGTATTTTGGACAGCCCTAGCACAGGCTACGGTCTAATTGGGCTGCCAATTACAATCACCAGCCACAAGTTTTAGTCTAATGCTTTGGTCTATAAATTATGGTGTGAATTGTGTCACTTTTTTTGTCTTTAAATAAATAAATAAATATGTTAAGTAGTTATGGGTTGATGATGACGTGAAAGCGTGATTCAGCAAAGGCAGGCGGACCCTGGGGTGGGAGAGGGCGAGTCGCGGCGCATCGAGACGGTGGTGGGCGCGCGCACGCACGGGGAGATCAAGTGCGACTGGCGCGCGGGAGACGCGCCCGCCACGCCGCGCCGCGCGCAGCGCCCCTCCCGCTGGGGTGAGTGAACACTGAACAGGCTGCTTTCATATTTGATTGACGCCATTTTGGCGCTGTAAACAGTTGCGAGTGTCCAAGGAACTAAAATTAGTGAGGGTGAGTCTTCGATCACAGAAAAATAAGGGGATTCAGCACTTCATACTTCAACTATTATTCAAATGCATCATTGTTCCTTGACACTGAAATAACTGCTTCACGTCAATATTCGGTGACAAGTCTGTCATCGAACATTGACGTGAAGCAGTTATTTCAGTGTCAAGCTAGCGAAATGATCTGTACTCATATTTAGTGGTTACACAAGTCTGACTAACATCCGATATCCACTTATTTTTCTATGATCGAAGACTGACACTGACACTGGGCAGGCTGCAGGGTTGGCATGAATAAATCATTTTGATTTAAATCATGATTTCCCTTGAGGGCGCGTTCCGTTTTGCGCAAAAATATAGTTAAATTTAAAAATAAAAAGACAAAATCAAAAAAATCGTGATTAATTAAGGTTTGTTTAAAAATCGCACTTTATTCGATTTTTTAAGATGATTTTTCCAACCCTGGCAGGCTCATTTTGCTGTCTTATTTTCATTAGACCTACATATTTGATTGACGCCATTTTGGCGCTGTAAACACTTGCGAGTGTCCGAGGAACTAAAATTAGTGAGGGCACTAGTTGAGAAGTGTTAGTTGATACTTTTTGGCACTTCCTGCTTCCCTATATTTTTGGTTTCCGAATAAACAGTGCACCTGTGTTGTACATTCTATATACACTATAATATATCCCGTGCAGATGGCTAAACTGTGAGGAGATAAGCCGCCGTGACCGAATTAGGTCGGAAGGCCATTATTATCTGAAGGCATGTCGTGTAATTTTGTACTGGAACTCTGGTGTCGTGTCCAGGCCTGAAGCCGGGCGAGGTGAACATCGTGCTGACGGGCGGCGGCGCGCAGTTCGCGGGCGCGGACGCCGAGCCCGTGTACCGCATACAGAGCCTCGCCAACCGCTCCGACGTCACCATCGGGTACGATACCAATCCACCACTACCGAGCCGGGCGAGGTGAACATCGTGCCGAGCCGGGCGCTCTGCACCGGTAGCATGGGCAGGAGATAAAAGTTTTATCCCCCGATTTTATCCACTGACAGGGGATAAAATTATCTTTTCCCTATGCTAAAGTATGGCGACAGAGGAAACGGCGATGTATATTTCTATAAGTATATCCACTGAGTGTTATTTTCACCGCTGTGCCCATGCTCGACGGGTGGATAAAGCTAAGCGAGGGGATGAACGTTTTATCCTTTTCCCGGGATTGTGTCGTGTTCACTCACTATATCACATGTTTGGTGGCGGACAAACTATTACACATGGCTGGAACTCATATGGATACACTTTTATCAATAGCTAGTATATATATTTAACCGTACAAGGCGGCGAGCGCGATGCAAAAGTATACAACGCCCTCTAGTACAAAATTTTGGCACTGATTTTACTTAGACAAAAATATCACCTTAAGGACGGGATTTCGCAAAGAGTAGGTATAAAAACGCACTTCTACACATGCACCGTTCACACGCACACACAGGCGCGGGCAAGCTGCGTTAAAAATGAGTGAATTAACTTGTTTTGATACTTGGATATAAATTGTTTATGTTTTATTTTTTTATTTTTTATTTTCGTCCGGACTTGCTGTACACTAAGTTAGACTTAGATTTAGTCTTAGTCTTAGACTTCGACTTAGACTTTTTTAAGCCACTGGGAAATGCATTAGACTAAGACTAAGTCTCTTTAAGTCTAAGCCTAAGTCTAACACTAAGACTAAGACTAAGACTTAGTCTTAGTGTTAGACTTAGGCTTAGATTTGAACTCAGACTTAGTCTAAGTCTAAGTTTAATTCTAAATCTAAGTTGAGCAAACCAAATTGATAATATATTTTGAAAAGAAGAAACTAAGTACTAGGTACCTATGGTACCTTCAATATAATAGCATTATTTTATTATTTGATAGAATTTCGAAATTTCTTGCAAAGTTACATTCCCCGAATGTAGTACTGACCTGCATGTATACCTCGAAAACTTCTATTGGAACTCCTAGATCTTTAAGAGTAAGTTGTATTGAGTTTGGGCTCGTTTTGTAAGTTATGATGAGATCTTACCACTGGCCTTATTGGAGTGACCTGATGGTATACTTCGAAGACTACTACTGGATCTTCTAGACAGCTACAGCTAGTTATATCGAGTTTGGGCTCGTTTTGTAAGTAATGATGAGATCTTACCACTGGACTTGTTGGAGTGACTTGGTGGTATACCTCGAAGACTTCTATTGGAACTCCTAGATCTTTACAGCTAGTTATATCGAGTTTGGGCTCGTTTTGTAAGTTAGGATGAGATCTTACCACTGGACTTGTTGGAGTGACCTGATGGTATACTTCGAAGACTACTACTGGATCTTCTAGACGGCTACAGCTAGTTATATCGAGTTTGGGCTCGTTTTGTAAGTAATGATGAGATCTTACCACTGGACTTGTTGGAGTGACCTGATGGTATACTTCGAAGACTATACTACTGGATCTTCTAGACAGCTACAGCTAGTTATATCGAGTTTGGGCTCGTTTTGTCAGTAATGATGAGATCTTACCACTGGACTTGTTGGAGTGACCTGATGGTATACTTCGAAGACTATACTACTGGATCTTCTAGACAGCTACAGCTAGTTATATCGAGTTTGGGCTCGTTTTGTAAGTAATGATGAGATCTTACCACTGAACTTGTTGGAGTGACCTGATGGTATACTTCGAAGACTATACTACTGGATCTTCTAGACAGCTACAGCTAGTTATATCGAGTTTGGGCTCGTTTTGTCAGTAATGATGAGATCTTACCACTGGACTTGTTGGAGTGACTTGGTGGTATACTTCGAAGACTTCTATTGGAACTCCTAGATCTTTACAGCTAGTTATATCGAGTTTGGGCTCGTTTTGTAAGTTATGATGAGATCTTACCACTGGACTTGTTGGAGTGACCTGATGGTATACTTCGAAGACTACTACTGGATCTTCTAGACGGCTACAGCTAGTTATATCGAGTTTGGGCTCGTTTTGTAAGTAATGATGAGATCTTACCACTGGACTTGTTGGAGTGACCTGATGGTACACCTCGAAGACTTCTATTGGAACTCCTAGATCTTTACAGCTAGTCGTATCGAGTTTGGGCTCGTTTTGTAAGTAATGATGAGATCTTACCACTGGACTTGTTGGAGTGACCTGATGGTATACCTCGAAGACTTCTATTGGAACTCCTAGATCTTTACAGCTAGTTATATCGAGTTTGGGCTCGTTTTGTAAGTAATGATGATATCTTACCACTGGACTTGTTGGAGTGACTTGGTGGTATACCTCGAAGACTTCTATTGGAACTCCTAGATCTTTAGAGTTAGTTATATCGAGTTTGGGCTCGTTTTGTAAGTTATGATGAGATCTTACCACTGAGCTTGTTGGAGTGACCTGGTGGTATACTTCGAAGACTACTACTGGATCTTCTAGACGGCTACAGCTAGTTATATCGAGTTTGGGCTCGTTTTGTAAGTAATGATGAGATATTACCACTGGACTTGTTGGAGTGACTTGGTGGTATACCTCGAAGACTTCTATTGGAACTCCTAGATCTTTACAGCTAGTTATATCGAATTTGGGCTCGTTTTGTAAGTAATGATGAGATCTTACCACTGGACTTGTTGGAGTGACTTGGTGGTATACCTCGAAGACTTCTATTGGAACTCCTAGATCTTTACAGCTAGTTATATCGAGTTTGGGCTCGTTTTGTAAGTTATGATGAGATCTTACCACTGGACTTGTTGGAGTGACCTGATGGTATACTTTAAAGACTACTACTGGATCTTCTAGACGGCTACAGCTAGTTATATCGAGTTTGGGCTCGTTTTGTAAGTAATGATGAGATCTTACCACTGGACTTGTTGGAGTGACCTGATCGTATACTTCGAAGACTACTACTGGATCTTCTAGACAGCTACAGCTAGTGATATCGAGTTTGGGCTCGTTTTGACTCCTAGATCTTTAGAGTTAGTTGTATTGAGTTTGGGCTCGTTTTGTAAGTTATGATGATTAGATCTAGGAGTTCCAATAGAAGTCTTCGAGGTATACCACCAAGTCACTCCAACAAGTCCAGTGGTAAGATCTCATCGTTACTTACAAAATGAGCCCAAATTCGATATAACTAGCTGTAGCCGTCTAGAAGATCCAGTAGTAGTCTTTGAAGTATACCATCAGGTCACTCCAACAAGTCGAGTGGTAAGATCTCATCATAACTTACAAAACGAGCCCAAACTCGATATAACTAGCTGTAAAGATCTAGGAGTTCCAATAGAAGTCTTCGAGGTATACCACCAAGTCACTCCAACAAGTCCAGTGGTAAGATCTCATCATTACTTACAAAACGAGCCCAAACTCGATATAACTAGCTGTAGCTGTCTAGAAGATCCAGTAGTATAGTCTTCGAAGTATACCATCAGGTCACTCCAACAAGTTCAGTGGTAAGATCTCATCATTACTTACAAAACGAGCCCAATCTCGCTATAACTAGCTGTAGCCGTCTAGAAGATCCAGTAGTAGTCTTCGAAGTATACCATCAGGTCACTCCAACAAGTCCAGTAGTAAGATCTCATCATTACTTACAAAACGAGCCCAAACTCGATATAACTAGCTGTAGCCGTCTAGAAGATCCAGTAGTAGTCTTCGAAGTATACCATCAGGTCACTCCAACAAGTCCAGTGGTAAGATCTCATCATTACTTACAAAACGAGCCCAAACTCGATATAACTAGCTGTAGCCGTCTAGAAGATCCAGTAGTAGTCTTCGAAGTATACCATCAGGTCACTCCAACAAGTCCAGTGGTAAGATCTCATCATAACTTACAAAACGAGCCCAAACTCGATATAACTAGCTGTAAAGATCTAGGAGTTCCAATAGAAGTCTTCGAGGTATACTACCAAGTCACTCCAACAAGTCCAGTGGTAAGATCTCATCGTTACTTACAAAATGAGCCCAAATTCGATATAACTAGCTGTAGCCGTCTAGAAGATCCAGTAGTAGTCTTTGAAGTATACCATCAGGTCACTCCAACAAGTCCAGTGGTAAGATCTCATCATAACTTACAAAACGAGCCCAAACTCGATATAACTAGCTGTAAAGATCTAGGAGTTCCAATAGAAGTCTTCGAGGTATACCACCAAGTCACTCCAACAAGTCCAGTGGTAAGATCTCATCATAACTTACAAAACGAGCCCAAACTCGATATAACTAGCTGTAAAGATCTAGGAGTTCCAATAGAAGTCTTCGAGGTATACCACCAAGTCACTCCAACAAGTCCAGTGGTAAGATCTCATCATTACTTACAAAACGAGCCCAAACTCGATATAACTAGCTGTAGCTGTCTAGAAGATCCAGTAGTATAGTCTTCGAAGTATACCATCAGGTCACTCCAACAAGTTCAGTGGTAAGATCTCATCATTACTTACAAAACGAGCCCAATCTCGCTATAACTAGCTGTAGCCGTCTAGAAGATCCAGTAGTAGTCTTCGAAGTATACCATCAGGTCACTCCAACAAGTCCAGTAGTAAGATCTCATCATTACTTACAAAACGAGCCCAAACTCGATATAACTAGCTGTAGCCATCTAGAAGATCCAGTAGTAGTCTTCGAAGTATACCATCAGGTCACTCCAACAAGTCCAGTGGTAAGATCTCATCATTACTTACAAAACGAGCCCAAACTCGATATAACTAGCTGTAGCCGTCTAGAAGATCCAGTAGTAGTCTTCGAAGTATACCATCAGGTCACTCCAACAAGTCCAGTGGTAAGATCTCATCATAACTTACAAAACGAGCCCAAACTCGATATAACTAGCTGTAAAGATCTAGGAGTTCCAATAGAAGTCTTCGAGGTATACCACCAAGTCACTCCAACAAGTCCAGTGGTAAGATCTCATCATTACTTACAAAACGAGCCCAAACTCGATATAACTAGCTGTAAAGATCTAGGAGTTCCAATAGAAGTCTTCGAGGTATACCACCAAGTCACTCCAACAAGTCCAGTGGTAAGATCTCATCGTTACTTACAAAACGAGCCCAAATTCGATATAACTAGCTGTAGCCGTCTAGAAGATCCAGTAGTAGTCTTCGAAGTATACCATCAGGTCACTCCAACAAGTCCAGTGGTAAGATCTCATCCTAACTTACAAAACGAGCCCAAACTCGATATAACTAGCTGTAGCCGTCTAGAAGATCCAGTAGTAGTCTTCGAGGTATACCACCAAGTCACTCCAACAAGTCCAGTGGTAAGATCTCATCATTACTTACAAAACGAGCCCAAACTCGATATAACTAGCTGTAGCCGTCTAGAAGATCCAGTAGTAGTCTTCGAAGTATACCATCAGGTCACTCCAACAAGTCCAGTGGTAAGATCTCATCATAACTTACAAAACGAGCCCAAACTCGATATAACTAGCTGTAGCCGTCTAGAAGATCCAGTAGTAGTCTTCGAAGTATACCATCAGGTCACTCCAACAAGTTCAGTGGTAAGATCTCATCATAACTTACAAAACGAGCCCAAACTCGATATAACTAACTCTAAAGATCTAGGAGTTCCAATAGAAGTCTTCGAGGTATACCACCAAGTCACTCCAACAATTCCAGTGGTAAGATATCATCATTACTTACAAAACGAGCCCAAACTCGATATAACTAGCTGTAAAGATCTAGGAGTTCCAATAGAAGTCTTCGAGGTATACCACCAAGTCACTCCAACAAGTCCAGTGGTAAGATCTCATCATTACTTACAAAACGAGCCCAAACTCGATATAACTAGCTGTAGCCGTCTAGAAGATCCAGTAGTAGTCTTCGAAGTATACCATCAGGTCACTCCAACAAGTCCAGTGGTAAGATCTCATCATAACTTACAAAACGAGCCCAAACTCGATATAACTAGCTGTAAAGATCTAGGAGTTCCAATAGAAGTCTTCGAGGTATACTACCAAGTCACTCCAACAAGTCCAGTGGTAAGATCTCATCGTTACTTACAAAATGAGCCCAAATTCGATATAACTAGCTGTAGCCGTCTAGAAGATCCAGTAGTAGTCTTTGAAGTATACCATCAGGTCACTCCAACAAGTCCAGTGGTAAGATCTCATCATAACTTACAAAACGAGCCCAAACTCGATATAACTAGCTGTAAAGATCTAGGAGTTCCAATAGAAGTCTTCGAGGTATACCACCAAGTCACTCCAACAAGTCCAGTGGTAAGATCTCATCATAACTTACAAAACGAGCCCAAACTCGATATAACTAGCTGTAAAGATCTAGGAGTTCCAATAGAAGTCTTCGAGGTATACCACCAAGTCACTCCAACAAGTCCAGTGGTAAGATCTCATCATTACTTACAAAACGAGCCCAAACTCGATATAACTAGCTGTAGCTGTCTAGAAGATCCAGTAGTATAGTCTTCGAAGTATACCATCAGGTCACTCCAACAAGTTCAGTGGTAAGATCTCATCATTACTTACAAAACGAGCCCAATCTCGCTATAACTAGCTGTAGCCGTCTAGAAGATCCAGTAGTAGTCTTCGAAGTATACCATCAGGTCACTCCAACAAGTCCAGTAGTAAGATCTCATCATTACTTACAAAACGAGCCCAAACTCGATATAACTAGCTGTAGCCATCTAGAAGATCCAGTAGTAGTCTTCGAAGTATACCATCAGGTCACTCCAACAAGTCCAGTGGTAAGATCTCATCATTACTTACAAAACGAGCCCAAACTCGATATAACTAGCTGTAGCCGTCTAGAAGATCCAGTAGTAGTCTTCGAAGTATACCATCAGGTCACTCCAACAAGTCCAGTGGTAAGATCTCATCATAACTTACAAAACGAGCCCAAACTCGATATAACTAGCTGTAAAGATCTAGGAGTTCCAATAGAAGTCTTCGAGGTATACTACCAAGTCACTCCAACAAGTCCAGTGGTAAGATCTCATCGTTACTTACAAAATGAGCCCAAATTCGATATAACTAGCTGTAGCCGTCTAGAAGATCCAGTAGTAGTCTTTGAAGTATACCATCAGGTCACTCCAACAAGTCCAGTGGTAAGATCTCATCATAACTTACAAAACGAGCCCAAACTCGATATAACTAGCTGTAAAGATCTAGGAGTTCCAATAGAAGTCTTCGAGGTATACCACCAAGTCACTCCAACAAGTCCAGTGGTAAGATCTCATCATTACTTACAAAACGAGCCCAAACTCGATATAACTAGCTGTAAAGATCTAGGAGTTCCAATAGAAGTCTTCGAGGTATACCACCAAGTCACTCCAACAAGTCCAGTGGTAAGATCTCATCGTTACTTACAAAACGAGCCCAAATTCGATATAACTAGCTGTAGCCGTCTAGAAGATCCAGTAGTAGTCTTCGAAGTATACCATCAGGTCACTCCAACAAGTCCAGTGGTAAGATCTCATCCTAACTTACAAAACGAGCCCAAACTCGATATAACTAGCTGTAGCCGTCTAGAAGATCCAGTAGTAGTCTTCGAGGTATACCACCAAGTCACTCCAACAAGTCCAGTGGTAAGATCTCATCATTACTTACAAAACGAGCCCAAACTCGATATAACTAGCTGTAGCCGTCTAGAAGATCCAGTAGTAGTCTTCGAAGTATACCATCAGGTCACTCCAACAAGTCCAGTGGTAAGATCTCATCATAACTTACAAAACGAGCCCAAACTCGATATAACTAGCTGTAGCCGTCTAGAAGATCCAGTAGTAGTCTTCGAAGTATACCATCAGGTCACTCCAACAAGTTCAGTGGTAAGATCTCATCATAACTTACAAAACGAGCCCAAACTCGATATAACTAACTCTAAAGATCTAGGAGTTCCAATAGAAGTCTTCGAGGTATACCACCAAGTCACTCCAACAATTCCAGTGGTAAGATATCATCATTACTTACAAAACGAGCCCAAACTCGATATAACTAGCTGTAAAGATCTAGGAGTTCCAATAGAAGTCTTCGAGGTATACCACCAAGTCACTCCAACAAGTCCAGTGGTAAGATCTCATCATTACTTACAAAACGAGCCCAAACTCGATATAACTAGCTGTAGCCGTCTAGAAGATCCAGTAGTAGTCTTCGAAGTATACCATCAGGTCACTCTAACAAGTCCAGTGGTAAGATCTCATCATAACTTACAAAACGAGCCCAAACTCAATACAACTAACTCTAAAGATCTGGGAGTTCCAATAGAAGTTTTCGAGGTATACATGCAGGTCAGTACTACATTCGGGGAATATAACTTTACAAGAAATTTCGAAATTCTATCAAATAATAAAATAATGCTATTATATTGAAGGTACCATAGGTACCTAGTACTTAGTTTCTTACCTTTCTTTTCAAAATATATAAAGTATCAATTTGGTTTGCTATGAACTATTTCGTGTTCGTACAGCGATGTTTTTCGATACCAGCATCTGCTTGCAACCAGCGCAGCTACCACTCAGAAAGGCGGTCAAACGCCGACTGATTGATATTTGAATTTTGAATTTTGAAAATAAATCAAACCAGTGACCGAGTAAAATCAAAATAAGCCTTATTGCACATTATTTTAAGATTCGGTTTAAACCAAAATATGTGAAAAAATTACACGCGATGCTATATTTTTTTTTTAATACTATTTGTACTATTTTTGATATTTTTCTCTCCAAGATTTTGAGTTGAACATATCGGCTAACAGATAGTATTTTTTAATTACATAAAACCGGTATATTATATACAAGAAATGTACCTAAAGTCGCCCCAAAATCGTGAATTTTGTGTGAAGAGGTGACGGGAAATAATTTTTATAGTACTAAAAATTGAGATTTTGAACAAAATCAACTCCCAAGATTTGGAGATTAAGGACCAATCTATGTGTAGCAATTTTTATTTCCATCTTATTTGGTTTAACTTAGTCACAATATGTACCGAAAGTCACCCGATATGCGGAAACGCACTCTTAATACGATGACAAGATAGTCCTTGACTGCGATTTCACCTGACGGTAAATGACGATGCAGTCTAAGATGGTAGCGGCCTAACTTGGAAGGGGTATGGATTTCTACACGCCATCGTGCCGGAAGGCTGAATCGCTTAGCGGCACGTCTTTGACGGTAGGGTGGTAACTAGCCACGGCCAAAGCCTCCCACCAGACAACGCTTGGGCCAATTTTGATTTAGATTCTTACGACAGTCGATTTTTGTTAATCTCGGGAATGTCACTAAAGACATGACAGTAATAAAAATTCAACATGGCGACCACTAGACGCCATATTGTGAAAATGAAAAAATTATAGCCGACGAACTATGTCAAGTGGGGTATCATTAAATAGGTTGAGGAGAGTAGAAAATATGGTTGAGCGAAGCAATGGCTGGATTATGCGTCGTGCTCGTGAACGGGTGCCACCAACGGGAATCGGTCTGCTTTCTCTGCCCGTGTTGACATGTGTTAGATATGTATTGTACTTTTGAAGCTTCACTGTGGAAGCACTGTATACTTAGCTTAGTTTTGTTACTTATTGTAAAATTAGTTTATTTTATTTTTTGAAAAGAGCAACTGCTGAGTTTCTTGCCGGTTCGTCTCAGCAGAATCTGCATTCCGAACCGGTGGTGGATTTATGACGTGTCATAAGAGCTACAAGGTGGCCTACATGAAATAAATAAATTTTGAATTTGAACTTGTAAAAGTTTATTTGAATAAAAAATATTTCTATTTCTATTTTTAATTGCTTATGATATTTTCAGTTACGACGAAGCGTACATGGACATGTACGGCGCGGCCGACCGCCTGCAGTACGGCGACTGCTTCAGCGAGGACATCGACACCGACCCCTCCCTGGGCATCCACCCCCTCCCCCCCGGCCTCACCCGCGTCCCCGGTAACATTCAGCACATTTCCCCCAACATCGTGCCCGTCCCGGCCAGCGTCACCCCCGTGCCCAAGGAGCCCAGATCGAGCGCCCTGGATGAGAGGATTAACAAGGCGTTGCGGGAAACTGGTAAACTCTATTCTTATCTACGTTGTTTATATCGCTCATTTGCGTCAAGAGTGACATAATTCAAAATCGACGATGAGAGAATTCTCTCGTTAGACTTAGAGAGTAATTTTTTGTGGATGTTGCGGTCTCGAAACAACACAGCGGTTAACAAAGCGACATAGCATTATAGATTGTCCAATTCTTTATTTTCTTTTTGGCAGATCAAGAAATTTTGACTTTAGTGACGCCTTCACACGTTACCGATTCGATTTGAAGTAATAATCGATTTTATTTAAGAAGAACTTTCAATCGATTTAATGAAATACTTTTTAATTTTGATTTAACGTACTTATATTTTATTATATATTTTTAATCACTTAGATAAATTAATTTGACATATGTTTGCGGTACAGACAAACAGAAAAAAATAATAAGTTGATTTGGGTTCTTTATCGATAATAATAATAATTAAGGTTTTCTTTCAAAATATGTTTAACTAGCGACCTGCCCCGACTTCGTCTGGGTTGAAATATTAAATATTTGTTTTTACGGGGCTGCGATCGCACAGAGCTTCTTATAGGAAACGATTGTTAATAAGATCACCACAGGAACCACAGGAATCTTCCGCGCCGATACCTGCCACCGTGCCCCGCCGCACCGGCTGGCACCATTTTATTATTTTATCACGCGGAAATATTCATTTTCTGATAACTCCGATATTAACTTAAATTGTATAGTGTATATAAATCAGATCAAGTTATTTATACCTTTGCCTTAATCCTTACCTAAATAAATGATTTCTCAAGCAAGGCAGTTTAAATACCTGTAAATTACTTTTTAGTTTATTAAAATCGGACATTCCATTCGAAACATATTACGAGTTTAATAAAATTGCTCAGTGAAATGTTTTTAAAAATTACGCGTTGATGTCAGTTGTCCTGCATTTACTGTACGTTTATGCCAAAATGTTTAAAAAATAAATGTCCAGCCGTGCGAAGCCAGGACGAGCCGCTAGTATTTAATAATTTTACTTGTTTCATTTGTATACCCAATTACGTAGCTAGTTTGTTAAATAAATAAGTAGGTAGGTATGTGATTTTCCAAGTATATTTGCTCATAACTCTTGATTTAAACTTGGTTTAGACGTTATTAACCACGCGTTTTGAAGTTAACTCACTTCACTAACGCGTGCATAGTTACATTTTAAGGCAGCCGTCAAAAAATAAATAAATGAAAAGAAAAATTTCTTTACTCTTGGTTTGAACTTAAATTCCAAGATTTCAACTTAATTCCTTGCAAATATTCAATATTGGAGTCATATTTACTATTTTTATTTCCTTTTTTTATTAAATTTACAGAAACAATACTTACACAAAGTCAAATTATTTTTATCATAATCGTGAATGATTAATCGTCTTTCAAGAACTGTGTTATACTCTGTGGTTGTTTGTTATGCACAGGGCACTTCACTAAACGTCAATAAAGTACGACATTAATTTAGTACATTATTCCGAAAACAAAAAAGCGGTAATTTATAGGCGTAGGGTATTTGGCAGATGCCAAAAAGAAAATAAAGGCTTGGACAACGTATAAGTCACAACTCTCTCGCTCTTATTTTTTTGTGCTTAGCGTAATGTTGTTTTTATAGCAAAAAGTATAAATTTTCGACACTAAAATTGTTGAATTTTGAGTTATGTCAACCTTGTCGCAAATCAGCGATATGTATCGACAGCATCGGACGCGGTAAAGGATTGGCGAAATATGGATGCGTCCCGAACGCACACTACATTTTTTTCGATTTATTAACCGATGGAAATCAAGTTCTGAGCAAAGGTCTCTTGCATGAAGAATATCAACCCTCACTCCCACGGTGTCACCTGCATACCCGGTAATTGGGTGTTTAACTACATATTTTTTTTATTAAACTTATACTTAAAATAAAGGTTTTTAATATTATAACACAATGTCATTTTCCTTTTTTTAATATCTTAACTAGTCTAAAAAATATAGAACTTTTAAGTTTCCTCTTAGAAAAAGAAAGTGCTAGTGCAACGTGACGTCACGATTCATTGGCTCCGTAAATTTACCACACAAAATTTAGTTTTAGAAAGAGACCGATACAGATGCAGTAAAACAGTTTATAACTTATTTGTTTTTTTACCGATTTATTTTCTGTTTTTACAAATGTTTTTCTTACACGTTACATTTTCGATTGCAATTAATTCCCCTAAAATCGTGCCCCTTCTAGCTAACACATTTGTTACGCACAACGAACAACATTAATAAAATTCCTCTGAAAAAAAAATGCACAGCTCAAATCACTGGATTGGGCTGTTTGACATACAGATAGCTTAAGCTATTACGACGTAGACATCCGTTAAGAAAGGATTTTTGAAAATACAACGTGAGCGAAGCCGCGGGCGAAAACTAGTGTAATATAATATATTTTTTTCAATATGTTACAGTGCTAGGAGGGATAGCGAAGGAACTCGATGGCGAGAACGCATCCGATAAAGGGAAAACGGCCAAGTGAGTTATTTTTAAAATACTTTATAGTATACTTCCTGCAGGCCATCTTATGGCTTTTATGCAAAGTCAAGACTGATCTCGAAAGCAGATTTTGCTGAGAAGAGGTGACAAATAACTCGGTAGTTGCCTTTACTCTTTTTAAAACAAAAAAAATATTAAATGAATTTACAGCCCTTTGTTGTGTTGTTGTGCTTTAATAACGTGTTGTTGACAACAACACGATAGTGTACCACAACACCGCGATAATGTACTAACATTATCGCGATGTTGTGGTACACTATCGTGTTGTTGTGGTACACTAACTTTTTGTTATGGTACACTATCGTCTTGTGGTACTCTATCGTGTTGTTGTGGTACACTAACTTTTTGTTGTGGTACACTAGAATGTTGTGGTACACTATCGTGGTGTTGTAGTACACTATAGTGTTGTTGTGGTACACTGTCGTGTTGTAGTGGTGTACTAACGTGTTGTTGTTTGCGTTTGTCCTGCAGCGGCGCGGGTCGAGCGGTGAAGCGCGTGAGTTTCGCGGACGGGTACAAGCCGGGACAGGACTCGGATGTCGAGGAACCGCCCACTAAACGGGTAAGGACATAAATATTTCACTCGTATGTATGTTATTTACTGCACGAGCAGTCATTTTCTGGCGGCGTCCCTGGCGCAGTGGTTTCATAACTGGGAGGTCTCGGCACCCTGATTACGTAAAAATTTGCAACAGCAACAGCAATAGCAACGCGACAGCGATCGGTCGCAAAATGTCACTAAAAATCGTATTACGGAAGCCAGTCGCACGTCTATTGCTCACGTGTCTATACTAGCGCCACTCGCGATAGGACGGCAATAGATGTAAACAAAATACACAGTTTTTATCGTCGTCAGTGGTTGAATTGTTATATTTTTTATTTGTTTTGTGTTGTGGTCTGTGGTAAAACCTTCTCGAAGTATTTGACTTCCTTTCTTCTCCATCAAGCATCTCTAAAGAAGAAAAGTACATTTTGCGATAGGCGAGCAATAGACGTGCGATTGGCTTGCGTAATACGAATTTTAGTGACATTTTGCAACCGATCGCGTAGTGATTGCTGTCGTGTTGCTACTGCTGTCAATACTGAAATTTGACGTTTGAGAAGTGACGTTTGACAGCAGAAGTGACGTTTGACAGCAACGATTGCGCGATTTACGCCTGTCGCGAACCTGTCGCGAGATACGTAATAACCCTGCGGGTTTGATTCCCTCTATGCTCGTGAACGGGTGCCACCAACGGGAATGGGTCTGCTTTTGCCTGCCTATGTTAACATGTATTGAATTGTATTTATTTGTATTTGTATTGTATTTATTTTTACTTGTATTGTACTCAGGAAAATTCATCGTGGAAGCACTGAATACATAGCATAGTTTCAATAACAATTGTAAAATTTTTTTTTTTTTTGAAAAGAGCAACCGCCGAGTTTCTTGCTGGCTCTTCTCGGCAGGAAAGGCATTCCGAACCAGTGGTAGATTCATTGACGATTCAAAAGTGCTTGTAAAAGTTTATTTGAATAAAAAATATTTCTATTTCTATTTCTATTTCACTATTTCACTATGTTCTTAAGTGAACGATCCCTTGATTCATGGCTGTCGCCCTGTGCCCTGACGCGTGCGCGTGTTTGCAGCGGCGTCGCGCGCGGCGCACGGGCTGCGCGTGGCCGTGCCCCGCGTCGCACCCCGACCACGTGCCGCTGTGGGACGCGCTGCCGCCGCCGCCGCCGCCGCCCGGCTCGCCGCCGCCGCCGCGCCGCGCCGCGCCCCCGCTGCACCTGCTGCGCGCCGCGCACCCTCCGCGCGCCGGCCTGCTGGCGCTGCCCGCCCTGCCCAACATGCCCGCGCCGCCGCCGGGGAAATTCGGTGAGTCGCATGCTCGGTTGAAATTTATTAATTTTTTTTTTCATTGTCTAGGGCAGGGTTTCCCAACCTGGGGTCCGCCGACCTATCCCAGGGACAGACAAACAGAGTAAATATCAAAACTATAAATATACTAACTATATAGTTATTAGGGATATCAAAAAAAAAAAAAAATTTAAATCAAAACTTTAATAAAAATTTAATACAATTGGGCCGAGGTTATTTGGACAGCACTAGCACAAGTTACGGTCTCATTGGGCTGCCAATTGCAATCACCAGCTACAAGTTTTAGTCTAATGCTTTGGTCTATAAATTTTGGTGTAAATTGTGTGCACTTTTTTTTAAGTCTTTAAATAAATAAATAAAGCAAAAAACAAAGCCGCGCAGTGCACTGCGCTGCATTGTGGCGACTGTCGCAAATAGTACATTCGTATAGGGTAGGGTAGGTACCCTACGTTGGGGGAGGCGTCACTCCTTTCCTGCGCTTATTTCTCTTTCGCACGCCGCGTGCCGCTATCGTCAATTGTTTCTCGGGTTAAAACTTAATTTTGCGCATTTACTTTGGTCGAAGGTTATATCTGCCTACAACACGTGTAATGTAAGTCTACACCAGAGACGACAGACTTTACAAAATAGGGTGTCAATTGACAAGTTGAATTTACACTGCTATATCCCTTCCAAGTTAGCCCGCTACCATCTTAGACTGCATGGTCACTTACCATCAGGTGAGATCGCAGTCAAGGGCTATCTTGTCATCGAATAAAAAAGAAGCTTTATTCTTATCTACGTAGTTTATATGTTATGTATATTGACCATTTATTTTGGTCGAAGGTTATATGTGCCTACAACACGTGTAATGTAAGTCTACACCAGAGATGACAGACTTTACAAAATAGGGTGTCAATTTTCTGTTTCCTTTCAGGAGGAACTTTCAGGAGTTTTCAGTCTTAATTTTTTTAGGTTATCAAGGATTTTTCTATTCTATTCTACTATTTTTGGTTTATATTTCAGAGCCCGCCGTGCCGCTGCCCGGCTTCATGCCGCCCGAGCCTCCGCCGGGTCTCATCGCACTGCAGTAGATTAAAATAGAATACAATAATTATAGAGTTAAGTGTTACTTTGAATTTAGCGTTTGATAATGTAAATATATAATTTGCTTACTAAAGCGATTCTATTATTTATTTAAAATGGTGTGGGATTATTATTAAATTACTGGACAGATTCTGGACTAGTCAGATTCGTGATTAAACAGATTTGCTATATGACAGAAATTGCAGTCGTACACATCAAAATATAAATTCCTGATGATGTCGGACTAGCGGGGTTCTACCAGTACTACCACTGCGAGGTCGCACGTCTAATACCACCTTGGAAACCCAACTACCACCAGCAGGGCGATTCAGACCTGTTCGATAACATACCGTGTCGATACGGTTAGATATCGATCTCTTTTTGTCGTATGGATTCAGAGCGAGCGAAATATATCGACCGTAGCAATTAACATAGTCGTATGTGAAAAATCACTACTTTAGGGTACGGCCGTTCAAAGTTTCAAATATGTGAAAAGTGAAGAATAGTCAATATACCTAATTTTTGCACTTGCAAAAACCAAAGATGGTTGGTTGATTTTAAAAGTTTCATAATTGGTGGGGGCATTGCTATTTTTGTTCTAAGACCTTTAATGCAATAAAATGAAAATCGTTAAAATGTAGATCCGACACTGTTAATTGCTACGGTCGATATGTTAACAAATCGAATCGACCGACAAATAAGTTATCGGAAGGGTCTGAATCGGGGCGCAGTTCTTCATATTATATGCCACGCCCACTTCCCTTCAGCTAAGGATTCGCTTAGTCTTGTATTAATCGAGTCGTGGGGCTGCTTTGAATTTTCAAATTAGCATGGCTTGTTTAAATTGATCGTGTAAAGAGAGCTAAGCAGGTAGAAAATAATGTTAATTCTTTTACTTAACTCCGTCAGTCTCCAAGGTCACTACACCATACCTATGTCAGAGAATAGAACTTTTCAAGTTGCGTTTTCAAAATCGCGTTTTTAACCGACTTCCAAAAATGAGGAGGTTATCAATTCGAGTGGTATATTTTTTTAGTTTATGATGATGTACACAATCTATCAAAATACTTGATACCTCTAACATTTTTTCGCCAATTAGCTTTTACCCACGTGGCGTGGAATTAAGACTTAAAAATCAGACAGGAACTTTGTTTTTCCGGGATAAAAAGTTGGGGATGTCAGATCCTTAAATATACATCTACCTATGCAAAAAGTCACGTCGATCCGTTGCTGAGATTGAAGGACAAACCAACAAACACATACTTTCGCATTATTAGTAACGATGTACTTTAGAGATTGTGTACACGCAACAGAATTGCTCAGTGACCATTAATTTTAAAAGTTAAGTACACTGATCTCATCATTTAACGGTCTTCTTCGTAGAGGCTGTTCAGATCTTAAGCTTTGAATTATTTATTCTTCGATCGAACTTTTCGTGAAAGGGGTAGGTAAATGAAACGATAGCATTAAAAACAATAAAATAGATTTTCATTTATTGTGAGACGAAAAATACAACAATGGGACTTATCACCTAAAATGGTTAGTGGCAGACTGTCATGTCAAGTCAAAACAACTGGCGTCGCTCGCGAGGGCGCGCCCTCCGACAGCACAAGACTCCTAATTTATGTCTTTCTTCGGGAACTCGTGATACGTAACGAATATAACGAAAATATAGCAATATTATACACAAAACGATAACCATGCCTTCACTATTCACTGAAACCGTAACTAATATTATCATTTAAACATGTGAACTTTCAATAGTTTTTCATTTTTTTAACTAAGTTTTTTTTAAAAAGGCTTTATTGATTCGAAGCTAATACTTGATTACTTACAAGATGTAATAGTTTAGTGTCGCGCTCTACGCTACGAGCGGCCGACGCGACAACTCTCTGCCGCTACGAGACACGCTCTATACATGAACTGCCGAGCGCTAGGTCGCCCGGTTATATTATATATTACTAGAGCGGCGGGCCCGGCGCGCTCGGCGTCGCTCTCGGCTCGACTCGTCACTAGGTCCATTAAGTACATGCTTACTTTATAAGTCGAAAATGCCACTGCTGCGATTCTACGTCGCCTATGTCCGTGCCGGCGGCCGGCCGGCGCCGCGCGGCCGACGCGCGACTGTCGCGCGACCGACCGCGACTGTCGCGCGACCGTCGCGGCGGCGCCGGGCGGCGGCGGCGGCGCCTCTATTGCTCGTAGAGAAAGAATTCCAAAATCAATTCGTTACACCGTAGACTATACTTTGTTTAATAAACTTGAAGTATTTATCAATAATCAATAAGTACATTATAATAATTGAATAATTAGTATTTTGTTTCATAAGAGACTAGCATTACAAATAAATACCTTCAGCTATACAATTTAATGTTTATTTTCTATTTAAACATTTTGAAGATGTTTAAAGTGGACTACGTCGGCCCCTGCACGGGAACGCGGCGTCGGCGGCTCGCGTGCAGGGACCTCGCGGATGCGGCTACGTTCGAGATATGACTTAAATGTATACTTAGATTTAGGGGAAAAGGTCGTAAAAACAAAAAAAAAGTTATTGAAATTTATAACAAACACCTTAACTAATACTTGTTCAATAATTTAGTTAAGTAGTCGCGGCGCGGCGGCGCGCGGGGCGGCCGTACAAACGATGGCGGCGCTACAAATGAAATACCTTTATACAAAAGAGGGCTCGCCTCGCTCGCCGGCGCGCCGCGCCCGAGCGATACAAAACATTCCATTCCGTGTAAGAGACGACACGACGCTACGCGAAATTTTTTTATTTATTTTCAAAAAACACTCGCCCATTCGCTCGTCCTCGCGCTTAAATCTAAAATTAATAATTAGACAATATTTTTTTATTTGTTCAACAGACGCGCGCGGCACGGCGCGCGCGTATAATAATAAAATATTTTCAAAACAATCGAATAATTAAACACACTAGTTAACAATAAGTGGCGGTGTGGCGGGTGTATGGCGCGGCGCGGCGGGCGCGGGCGCGGGGCGCGGGGCGGGGCGGTTACACGGCGGTCTCGGTGTGGCTGTGGCTGGACAGGCGCTCCACGTCCAGGTCGTGCGGCGCGAGCGCGTCGCGCGGCGGCTCGTCCACGCTGGACGCGTGCGAGTAGCGCTTGCTGAGCGCCGTCTGCTTGCGCAGCGCCTCCGCCAGCGCCGCGTCCGCCAGCGAGCCGCGCGAGTCCAGCCCCTGCCGGAACGCGTTCACCACGCGGATCTGCGCGCACCAGCCGACGAGTGAGCACGGGCACGCGCGCGCGCGCGCTCCGGCTCACGTCGCAACGCTGGCACACGATGCGCGCATCCAAACTATCAAAACTAAACCTTCTATGCCAGTGAGAAATTGGCATTTTATGCATCTGGTAATCATACTATGTTGTGCTCAATCTGCTGGTCGATTAGTACCATTGTATGTCCCATATACGTAGCAGATATTTGTCACCGTTGGACCAAGATGCAATCCAGAGCAAAAAAGAACCAATCCTTTATCTAAGTAGTAGTAGTAGTAACAGTGAATAGAATAATAATTTGAGAGACATAGAACGCATCGTGTGCCAAGTTATTCCTTCACTCTCTCACTTGAGCGATAAAATTCTCAACACCACCAGACCAAAACTTAATAACTGATATTTAATATTAAACAAACTGTTACACGTTAACATAAAAAAATCGCCCAAACGAGTTAGTGTAAAATAAAATTGATTTTAAACAGATTTGCAGGACACGTGGGTACAATTTGGAGCTTGTACATTAGAGATGTGCCAATGGTGTACTGCGAGACAGTGGGAATTGTGAACAATTACCAGATCACAAAAAAATATTCCTTGGAATCAAAAATATTACACAGGGACGGTATAAAAGTTTTTAAGACGTGAGCCGGAGTATTACATAAAATATAAAAATTTAGTAGCAGCCCCTTTTGATTCTTCAACAAAGGTTTTCGTTGACAAAACAAGAGCCATATTCTAGCTATTAATATTCTAGTTTAAAATTATGCTATCAACACCAATGCTTTGGTGCGTATCGCACAATTTTAGATTAGAATTTTGCCAATCCAGATAGTGCTTCTCTAAACTAATTTTTTTTATAGCGAGGGACGGTCTTAAAACTTGTAATTAAATTTGTTTTCTGTCCATTTTTAATAGTTTAGAAAAGAGAAGGTGCATATGCACCTTCTCTACCTAATCTAAAAGTTTAGAGAAGTAGGTATATCAGATTGAACTCCTTATTAATTTTGAATTAACACGGTTTACAATGGATGGTAGTGATTTGGTCAAGGTTGTTTCAGCCATGGAAACGCGAAAAAGAGAAAAATCAGAAGGGGCGCTGACACACATATTTAAAAAAATGTACATCTGTCGGAATAAACAAATATAAGCACACCGAGCCATTAAAAAAAGGCGAGAAGCGGTAAGGTCATTCAAAAGTCCAGTCACAGATCCGGAAGTTCCTGAGACGGGGACAGAGGGGCCCAAATCGACTACGTAAACTCATTGCGATCATTGCAATTATTGTAATCAGTCGCTATATATCTTACAGTCATATAAAGGAGAACTCCGGTTTAGTGCCTAACTTTACAGAAATTAAAAATGTAATGACTTGACTATATTGTTCGGTTACCTACCCCAACTGAATCTTAACTGCAATGTCAATGGCTTACAGGGAAAATAAACAGATTTCGTTATATTAATGCTGAACTGGCTCTGTAAACACGTATTTCATTTGACATCATTGGATGTCAGTTTTTACTATCTTCGCAAACGCGTGCTGTCAGTGCATATGGTCGATTTGATTCAAATCGATATTCGAACGTATGAGATCCCCTTGGATGCTCTGATTGATGACCAATTTTCACCGGGTTTCTCCTTTATTATAACATTGTGTACCAATTGAAGGCCTGTCAATAGCTGGATTGATTTTGTTTAACACTTCCACATGTGTACCAACTATAACTACAAATGGGTTCTGCTTGAACATTTTGCAGCATTTGAGTAAATGTCCAATTGATATATCCCACAAAAACTCAAACAATGAACTGGCTCCGTAATTGTAATACATCACAATTATTATTAGATAGAAAATATTTCCTACAATTACCAAAGAAAACCTTTAACAATCACGTGTTGTTTAGTTTTTATGAAAAAAATAAAATATATAAATATTTTAATCGAAATTTGATTAAAAATAGGTTGATCTTTATTATCCAAAACTAGTTACAGTGCGTTTTCTGATTTTCTTTAAAATAAATCATTTTACAGTTATTAAAGCTGTCCTACTCAGGTACCTACATGTTCTATGTTTGGCCATTCACTCTATGGGTCAAAATGGTCAAAGCAACCCATCTGTAGCTATACCTATTCGTGAAATAGTTGTAGTAAAATTCAGCCAATAATAACTTGTGTCTATCTATATCGGTCTCGCTCAGTGCGAGGTAGGTGTAAGCGAGACAGAAATAGAAAATGGCGGTTTGACATTCCTATTCTTATCACAATAGGTTTAAATATAGTTACAGGGGAATGATTTAATGTTTTTTTTTTTGAGTGCCCGCCCCTTATGGCCCCGTCTCCAAAGTTCGCAGGTGTAGATCCGCCTCTGCAGGTATGATGCCTGAGGTCGCGTCCTGCACGCATGCCATGCAGTGTACACTACTTGCCCCTCCCGTCTCTGAATACATCAGTCGTTGCATGTTAGTGACGTGTCGGTGTGGTCTGTGCCTTCCATGCACTCGAGCTGCTCGCGCAGGCACCGCGAACAACGCATTTTCCAGCACTAAAAATGCAAATGCCGCCAAAAGCATCCGACGTGACGCGCCAAAAAAAAAATCAGATGATGGGCAGCCGCATAGTAATGCAGATGACGTTATTTGCATTTTGTTAAGCTCTGGTTTCTTAGAACAGCGGTGCAGTCACTAATGCAAGCCACACCGCAAACTGGCTTAACTTAGGTAACGAACCTACGGCGTCTTTTAACGGTATGAATTGGAGTTTTAAAAACGCCGTAGCTAAACTAAGTTACTCAGCTACGTGAACTAAGCTAAGTTAGCTCAGTTAACGGTTGTAAGCTTGCGCTATAGAGGTGAATGATGTTATTCAAAATGGCATCGTTTTCCGGACAGCGATTTTTGTCACTGTAACATTGTTGACAAGAATGATCTCTCTTAAAGCTTTTCTCACATATTGCTGCACCGGTAATAGAATAGGTTTCTGTGTCGTCGTATAGATGGCAACTGGAAACCTGAGCTTTGCTACAAAATGCGTAGGTTGCGGCGCAAGTACACTTACTGTGAGTGGTATACTCTGTGACTGCATTTTATCCTCCCTCTATTCGAGCTGACCGCGAAGCTCTATGCCCTTATGCTATGCAAGTTCCTACAAAGCAAACATTGATCGCGACTCGTTCTTATCCGGACAAAGCAAAGCTAACATCTCCTAGAATGTATTACATCTGTTATATAGAATGTTCGAGAAGCATCTCTAACCTAAAATATTTAGGTAACTAAAAGCTTTTCATGGAGTCGGATGGATTTCTGTTCTAAAAGCTTCCATGACGAATTCTTGACGTTTAGTGGAGTATGTTATGTTTTTTTTTTTGGAATAATGCAAAGTATGAGGCAAAAAATATACACAATTAATATCAGCTTGAATGATAAAGCTATATGCTATGAAAACAAAATTATTTTGCAAGAATACGCTCGCTAAAAATTAAGTTAAATCTATAGACGCATAGATATAGTTAATACATCTAAAGTTGTTTAAGATATTTTCTCCATTACTTTGAAGAATATAAATTCAGATCTAGGACTTATTAAATATTATTAATTGCTGCATATTCTACGTAAGCGATGATTTAAGAAAATAATAATTATACTTCATTATTCCTAATAATAATTCTAAGTGTATATTATATAATAATATATACTAGGAATATTGTGTACCTATACACAATATTCCTTTAAATATCTTTTTTATTTTTTTATTAAGATATATATTTGCAAAATCCCCCAACATCTTCTCAATTTTCAATGATCTGTATTTATTGTGGTATGGACACAAAAAACTGTATTGCACGTTGAATGGATTAAAAATACACGTATAGGTAAAGGTAAATAACAATAAATTCCAAAAAAAACTTAAAAGTATTTTGTTTCGGAACCCTTTAGTTTTTATACAAAATATACATGCATGTGGCGCTTGTGCCCTTTATGGTACATGCAAGCTGAACACTGACCGATTAAATTCAAAAACATAAATCCTCTACAATAAAAACACTCATCACAGACATAGCTATAATATATTATAGCAACACATTATTGGTAACAATTTTGTTGTCCTCAATCTCTAAGCTAAACTATATGACAGTTCTAAGCTGAAGCTAAGGACATAGCATAACATTTAGAGCTGTCGATTTAGTTTAGCAAAATTAGAGAGAGATTTAATTTAGTTATTATGGACAATAGAATTAGCACCATTTCCATACTAATTTCTAACGAAATTATGCTGTTTTTGATATTGTTTCAAATATTAATACACATGTATAATTATATTATAGCTGTGTCAGTAAGAGCCTTTGCACACAGTGGCATTTTAACACGCAAATTAAGTGCGTCAGACGCAACTTAAACGCGACAGTCGCAAGCCACAGTCTGCTTAGCGAAAATGTCGTAGTGTGCACAGGCTGTTTCCGGCTAAATAAGCGGTAGAATATAAAATATATACAGACACAGACGTCAGATCAGAGTGAAGTTAAAGGGTCAGTGTGGGTAGAATGAACATATAAACAACATAACCAAAAATAGTGACGGATAAAAACAGTTGTAAGTATATAGAGTACAGTAAAAGACAGTCGAAACAAAAACAAGGACAAAAAAGAAGTCAAAAACAAACGAAAGGTGTTGTGAAAAGAGCAGGCGTTTGAAATCTTACAGCTTGATCGGTAGAAGTCTTGCTGTAGGGCACGGGAATCAAGCGTTCTTGTAACTCGCCACCTATGACCTTCCGGGTGCAATGGGGATTCATGGAAAAGAAAATTAAACAAGAACATGAAGTAAAGAGATCGACGACACCAAGATGGCGGACGCGCGTCCCGCGGCACAGGCGCGGTGCTGGACGATCGAACGGTATTCCAAATTCAAAAATATATTAAGAGGCAATGTTGCCACCATCTAGATCCAGATTTTAGATCTGATTTAGATTTTAGTCAATGTAACAAACTATGTACCCGTAATTTAGACTTACAATAAAATTAAATTGAATATTTACGGTTTAAATTTTTTTTACTGAATAATTGCTTTAACAAAATAATAATAAATATTCAAATGGTTCACGAAATAAAATTATATTTTCCGTTAGAAAAATTATTTATAATTATTATTACAAGACATCTTTTTCCGCAACTTTATCTGCGTTAGGTTTTCAATGTATAATCCCGTTAGACTTTTCTTAAAATTCTTGCTTAGAGGGAAACTTCATGATAGACATATCTAAGCCCAACGGTTTGAACTCTAGGTCGTCACGTCAGTCAATTAGTTTCTCTGTTCATTTATACATTAGATCATTATTGGTAGATAATGTGCTTGATTCAGTTGCACACAATCTCTAAACTGAAATGACAGATCTAAATCTAGTGCCATCCTTTTCCGCGAGGAGCATTATGAAAGGGATAGCACGAGATTTAGACCTGCTAAAGTTTCATTTAGAGATCGTGTACAATAGAGTAAGAAACGTAGAGATATTTACTGTGATCTCGCCTGGAAGAAAAGACGCAGTCTAAGATGATAGCGCACTAACTTGGTAGGGTTTAGCAGTGTAATTAAACCTATGCCCCTAATCGGCTTTTACGTGACATCGTATTGGAACGCTTAATCGCTAAGCACGTCTTTGACGGTAGCGTGATGACGGCAAATGCCTTCCACCACACAGAAATATAATAGTATTTCATGAGATATAGAATTTAGAATATCGTTCGATAGTGTAGCTCAGTGATAGAGATATTTTGCAGAGTGTAAATACAGGGGACCGCCCGAAGCAGTGCCTCGCGAAGCGAAACAGGTCTCAGGAAGAAGGTAAATTAAAAATAGAGAGTGGGTGAACCAAAATAACGCAGGGGATACCCTACAACCGTAGATATAACAAGCACATTCATGGGCTGTGCACTTAAACAACTATATATTTATACATTTTCCATCCAGGGCTCCGTTACATCCATTAATATTGAAATCGTGTAATAAAAAACAACATAAATTTAAATCATAACGTAATAATAATAATACAATATCGAAGAAAAAAAAACATTGATCTGAAAATACATAATAAATATTATGTAGCTCTCGACGAGATTATGCGATTTGAAGCGATGTAACACTTTTTTTTTTAAACACTGTTTTTTGTGCGTGTGTCTGTGTTCGTCGTGTTCGCACACACGGTTGTGTGTGTGTTTCCATTTGTTTCCTTCATGCGATACGAGCTAGAAGCACACTTATATATACTTATTGACGGAGTCGCTCACATACCAGATAACTATAGTTCGATTAAATATTTTTCACTAAATAAACTAAAATAGAAAAGCTGTACGAACAAAGTTGCAAATAAATAAAGAATTTCTAAATAAACCAATTTCAACTAAACTATTTTTAACGGTATACTATCTAATAAGCTAACCGAATAAATTCTACACTAACGTACTATTTACATCTACGCAGTGATGTTACAATTACAGCTGAAAATCACTAAGTTTAATTATTCACAAAACTGATGAATAACATAAACCTAATCATTATTCATAAATAGTCTAGGAACTCATGCGAAGTGTCGCTAACTCTAGACAAGATAAGAAAGCTAAGCGAGCTAAACACCGCGCTATCGTACGACAAACATTCCGGCCAACGTTGGACACCAACATCTAACACATTTGGCCAACATTAAGGACACACCACACTTCAGTAGACGGCCAGTTACCTTGTAAATGCAGCTCCCAACGAGGCACGGGGTGAAATGAAAGTTACTTTGGAGTATAGATACTTTATTACTAAAGTTTAATAAGAGACAAGAAGCATAGAAACAACGAATTAATAGAATACCAGGTTATACCAAAGATTGTTGGCAGTGTAGCAGAAAATCATGCTCCACTATTTAATTAAAGTTTTTTTTTAAATATTCTATAGGCGTGTAGGAAAAACACTATAAGCGTATTAATATTATTATTTTGATAAAAGTTTTACTTTTATAACTATCACTTGGTGTACACCAAAACACGTATTAAAATTTTTCTCAATATATTTTAGGTAAAATATTTTCAATACTCCCTAAGTCTTAATATTTAGTAGCAGGCGAAAATTACACTACACAAAGTGCGTCAAATGATCATTATAGTCGTTACATACAAACGTTATTATAACGTTATTATAATATTATAGTTAATGTGAATACATAACATTAAAATTATCACACTGCAAAGTGAATATATTTAAATTTGCTTGAAAACGAGTCTTGAATCACTGATAAGTAGATAATAAAGGAAGAACTAAAAAAAAAAAAAAGAGTAAAGTGTTTGGAAGACGGTGTCAAGTGTGGATAATATGAGTGTTTCTAAAGTTCACAGATAAATATAAATAACATATATAAATTATATATGTAACATATATATATTATATATAAATAATATATATAAAGGAATAACTAAATATTTTGTTTCACCTATAACATGCACAGATTCACTATGAAATTTCCAGCGGTTTTTAAAGACACATTATTTTAAATACCTATACTAAAACAATGAAATACTTAGTGAAACAGCCCATAATGCAAACGTTAAAACAATCTATGAAACACAAACAACTTGAAACACAATGACAGTATAACCACAAGATCGACACATCAATTAATAAATAATGCATTCAATAATAAAATAAAACACATATCAAGCAAATTTAAATATCGTCCAAAACACTTAAGCACTCGGTAGCAGAAAATTATGAGTTTATATTCGTATTATCAAATGGCACATGAACTTTTTTATATCTTCCATATAAAAATCAATAATCTCGTTATAAAAATTTAACATTAGCACAACACACAACAACTTTGTAACACATCCATAGAGAACTAAAGAAGGAAAGTGTTTATTATTATTTACAGAAAAACTAGCGATATTATAACCTTCTCGTAAAAAAATAAGTGAACGTGCTCTTATGAGTTATGACTCACATTTTAATATATCGGCTATAAAAGAATACTTTGCAATGCTATTGCTACAATATTCACTCTAAAAAGGTGCACCATAAGTTTAAATCTTATATTTTATTTCGCAAATTCTAATATTTTCTTAAGACTTAAGTATATTTATTTATTAAACAATTTCAAGACTTAACTATTCTACATTTACACTTTAAAGAGACTTTTATTTTTACGGAAAAGTGAAAATTTTATACGGGGATTATATTTTTTTTATAATTAGTAAATTTTAAGTGGCGTCACTGATTGGCAGTTAACAATTAATATATTTTGGTTCACTTCAATACGATAACAGTAAAAGCTAATATTGTGCAGTAATGTCAAAGTTTTTTTAGAATAATCATTCGTCAAACACGTACCTATCATTGTAGGCGTTTAAAGTCCTCCATAGTAGTTCTATAAAAATTATCTCAAATAATTTTTTTTTTGTAAATTTAGTTTTTTTTTAATAACTTTCGTGTAAATTTAGTTATGTTTGAATAACTTTCGTGTAAATTTAGTCATATTTTGAATAACTCCGTTGTAAATTTAGTTATTTTTGTGTAGGCGTTTTTTAGTTTTGTTTTAGTCTGTGTCGAGTTTAGTTTTAGTTTGGTTTTAGTCGTCGCTCTGATGCGACACGGGGCTGAGCGCTGGCAAGGAGCTGCCGCCGGACTGCAGGCTGATCCTCCTGTGCTCCGCCAAATAATTATTGACAAATATCCTGCGGCCGGCCAATATGTCCGCTTTTTGCTGCAAAACAACATGACGCATGCGTCAGAGAGCGACGCGA
Organism: Hipparchia sbordonii; assembly: GCA_038048805.1. Taxonomy (NCBI): domain Eukaryota; kingdom Metazoa; phylum Arthropoda; class Insecta; order Lepidoptera; family Nymphalidae; genus Hipparchia; species Hipparchia sbordonii. The sequence goes on from JBBIWI010000019.1 coordinate 5,861,645, forward strand.
CGCGACGCAGCAAACTACGAGTAACAAAACTGCTCGCTGTCGCCAATACCAGCTGAACGAGAGGGTCGGCGGCATTCCAAAACCAACTTTACGCGGCAACACTTGCATAAAAAAGTAAACACTTTATTCGTACACCACAGAGTAAAGAATACCGACATAGATAGAAACAGATGTAGAATAAAAAAAACGCGTCTTACTTTAACCTCAGTTGAAAATGAACCGTGAATTTTTAAGGTGGTGTATTATTAAAATGTTTATAATTTTCCCGGCTTTTGTTATTAAATATTTATTTGAAAAATGAAAACTAAAATAATAGTAGGGATTTAAATGTACACTATATTTGGCCATCGTGCGATAATTGTTTGGTTTTAGAATTCCGAGAACTACGAGAAGTGAGGATTTGTAGCTGTTACTAGAAAAAATTTAGTTGAAAAAAAAAGTATTTAGATAGCAGTTTCGTTACTAATTAGGTGCCTAGATATATCTAAGATAGGGGCATTCACACTAGCTGGGGCGGGGCAGTCCAGGGCATCCAGTAGCAATGGAAAAATATATAAAAATTATATAATCAAGGAAAAAATACCGTGTGGGAAGCTAAGAACTACCTACTACGCAATAAGGTAAAAAGTCCGGTATGTGAGCTACAACGCGCGACCGCAGTATTCTCTATCTCTCTCTTTAAGTACGTAGTTATGACGTAGTGCGATCTCGTAGGTAAAGTCAAATGAAAGATCGGTATCAAATAAATACTTTTATTAAAATGAGTTTTAATATTAAGATGGTCATTTATATGCCGGTTAAGTAATGATAAGTATATTTTAACATTAAAAGTATAAGTAAGTCAAAAAACAAAGATAATAAAATCAAATTGGTAAATAAGTACTTACACAATCGAACAAACGATTTAATTAAAAAAAAAGTTAAAAATAAAAACGAACGTAAAAACCTCCTTTTTTAAGTTTCAAAAATGATAAAGTACCTACATTTAGTACTTACTTCTAGTTTTGGTGTAATAGTGGAGAAATATTATATAAATGAATTTTATCAATTTTTGTAGCTGCTTATTATACTATATGTTAGAGGTTTGGTAGTTGTGATGGAGTAAACGGATAAAATTTTAGTTTCAAAGTTTCACCACTGGAGTCAGATGCGTGTAAAATAATTAATTATTTATTAAAATTCGAGACTCGGTTAACACGAACTTAAATAATTTTAAACGGTAAAGCATTAATAAAAAAAAATACTCTCAGATACGCTACCAAACATCTAAGTAATTAAAAAATAAAAAGTTTCTTGTGCATACTCACAGACATCTGTATACATGCATAACGCTGTAACATAAGCATGACCACACTATAAATGCGAAGCCAAAAAACAAAAAAAGTCAAAAATTACAATTAATACGTAAGACAAAAAGTTGTACCCAATGTAATAAATACATCTTCAATAGATACTCTGTACTTACAATCTAAGTGGCAGCCATTTTGTTGACGCGCAAGACACAAAATGGCGCACGCGTAACCTCCCGGAGGACTAAGCTGATCGCAAACTATGAGTCGATCCGCAAGAGCATAATATCGGTATTAAAATGCAAATGAGGTCGAGTGTCAGCACCTCTGCCGACGAAATGTGGATGACGTCAGCAGAGGTCAGTTCGTCGTGGCTGACGTCATTCGTTTTTTTCATTACTAAAATATTGAGTGCAATCATCTTTAGAGAGGTGTCAGGATTGACCTATCCGTGATCTCTGATTGGTATTTACGGATTCGTACGATCACTACTAAAGCGTGTAAGGTGTATGTACCGAAGACATAGACGTCAGACAACGTGCAACACGGGCGTCATGCGTCGCTAGTCTACTGAGGGTGAGCGCGCACGGTCGGAGTTGCGGAACGGCGATAACAATCGATACTCGACTTTAGCCACCTTTCCATACAGCTGAAATTCCTTTGAGCGTCCGATAAAGCTCCGTATAACTGTATTATCGGACACAACAGCGCACTTTTACGTTATGTGTGACGGTATATTGGTGAGGCGGCAGTGAGCGTAGCTTATTTATAGTGTAATAGTATTCTGCGCCACTGGGTACGCGGCGCTTAGAGTCCATTGTTTTACAAATTTCAGCCGTATACACAGGTCGGTAAAGTTGAGTTTCGACTGCGCCACTCCGCCCGCCCGCGCCCCCTGCGGTACCTAGTGTCGGGCGACGTTCCACTCGACCTAAACTTACCGTTAACATCTGAAATAGAGCGACAATCTAAAACTTGGCGGCCCCACCATAACACTATTGAAAGAAAATGCTATGGAATTTCGCTTCAAAATTTATTAATCGTAAATAGATCTCGTAACATTCTCATACTCGCTAAGGTTTCGTTTAACACATACATCGTTCGGTAGCTCGCCATCGAGCGTTGAGTCCCATTCATACTAAACTTTAGGCAGGCGTATACCGAGGTATATCTAGCTATTTTAGATTACAGTGTTCCTTCTATATTCATATACTCTGATTTAAACATTTAGTAATAGATATAATAATTGTAGATCTAATTGTATCCCAGTTTTAGGCAGAAACGGGGTAAAGTGGTCCCAAAATTTACTATGAAACAAAACATCACCGCGCGGAGCTCTCTCGCACGAAGCTACTCGGAACTCTAGCTACATCGTTATCAGTTATCGATAAGTAGTAAAATTCTAAAGAATCGTTAGAGTAAAAGTTACAATTTCAAAGGAGATATCTAAAGTCTTCACAGCGTCTATACAAAATATCACCGCTCCGATATACATACAAAGACGTTCGAGGAAAATTACAAACTTATTTACAAAATAGTTTCGTCTCTAAAATAGCAGTGTTCGTTGCCCGGGGTCGACTCCGCGGCTCACTGAGCGACGTGCGACAGTCGAGTCGCAGCGAACGGAAGGCGGTACAGGCACGATGCGGTCTAGGAGCCTAACGTCGGGCCTCTATCTAAACTTTATTGCTATCGACTACCTAGATCTAAAAATTTCAACACTTAATAGAAAATCTTATCGCCTAAGGGGTCGGGTCCGCGCGGGCGGCCCGGCGAGACGGGCTGAGATTGCGCGGAGATTGCGGCGTTAAGTACACGATGCGTGTGTGTGTGAGCCCGGCGCACACTCGCGCGGCGGGGCGCCGTCGAGTGTGCGGCCGCGCGTGAGTGCGGGCGAGTGTGTGTGGGGGCGCGAGGGGGTGGGGCTCAGAATATGGTGGTCTCGGTGCGCGCGGCGGCGGGCACGTCGTCCGCGTCGATGTAGGCGATGTCGGGCGGCGCGGCGCGCAGGCGCGACCGCAGCCCCGCGGCCGAGTGCGCCGACAGCCGCTCCTCGAGGTCCTCGAGCGTCGACTTGAACGCGCGCACCACGCGCAGCTGCAACCAACACGCGCGTGTGACGGACTCCCGACCCGACCCGACCTCGCCACTGACGACCCCGCGAGCGCGACGCACGACCGACTGCCGCGAGTGTGGTGTGGATGTCTCCGCGGACGCTCTACGCTACGCATGCAACGACGGGCCTCGACGAGGGGACGACTCTAGAGAACAAGCGGGGAGCGAGGGGTGCTCGGACGAGAGCGCGGAGTGCGACGGTGCCGATGACAACAGCTACAGCCAGACACGTGGAGATGCAAACGGACGACAGAACTAGTGGAGCCCGGCGAGTCAGCGCACCGCCACTGCCTTCGGCCGCCACGACTTCGGCACACCGGCGAACTAGCTCGGTATCCATTCCCAACTTCTGTAGTGAGGCTGAGTCCTAGGGACTGTGCGAAACGCGGATACTTCAAAAGCCCTCATATTGCCGAATCGAGATGACCATGAACCGGTCGAAGTCCTAGGTGACGGAACGTGACGCCTCTTGCGAAGCCAGTGCTAGTGCGGGCTGACTCGTCCGGGGCGTGCTAGCGGGGAGCTAGGCTAGGCCAGGCTAGGGCTAGGCTAGGCCAGGCTAGGGGTGGAGTACCGTGAGCGTCCGTCGCACGCAGCGCGCCGCCAGCCGCCGCGCCCGCCACTACACCTCCGTCTCCAGCACCGGCCGAGGCTGCCAACAACATCGCTCTACGACGCGCGGCTCGCCCCATTCCACACCGTCCTACGCCACGCAGCCCTAGCTTTACAACCGCTCGCAGATATGGGGACGGGCAACGCCGCCTCCGCTGCGGTGCGACAGAACTCGCTCGTCCGACGTCATCTCACCGATCGAAACCACAACCATCGGCCGGTAAAGATTATCGGATACAGGAGTGGCCGTGAGAAGAACTAACTTAAAGGTAAGAGGGGTCAAGTCGTCAGAGAGGCGCTGAAACGAAGAATGTGATTGTGGCTACAGTTGTGAAGATGAATTGAAGAAGTGCGATGGAAATTTATCTAGACAGAGCTGGCATTGAGATATCCTCAAAATAATTCAAGAATGAATTCTTGGAGCGCAAGAGGCGAGCTGCTTAGTGAATCATTATCAAAAACTTTATCATTTATCTGAACACAATGACGTTTCTTCCATTGTCGTTCTATTGCTTTGAAACACGCTTTTCTAGGACACCCAATTTTACATTATAAATGTTATGATAATAGAAATTTAATAGATCCATACATATCGAGTTCAAGAAAACCAAATTTTCGGATGACACAACATTTATAACTACAAAAACTAACAAGTAAGTTAAAAACAATTAATCTATCTATAAGGGTTCAAATTAACAAACCGTACCGTGACGCAAACAGTAAATTCGACAGTAAAGGTGGTCAAGTGGAGATGAAAAGGTAGAAGTTAGTTTTCCATTTTTAGAACAGATGACGTCCGGACGATCAAGTTAGTTTGTTAATCTTTCTTAACCGAGAAAGTCCCCATATCTGCTGTAGCTACAAGCAGGCCAACACGGAAAAACAGACCCTTTATAGTATTACATAATAATAAAATTGTAAATAATCGGTGTCTGTACATGGAAGGTAATGGGACAATTGGTGTTTGACGATGTAAGAACGAGAAGGTGAACTAAAACAATCGACTCGTGCCGTCCGTCCGTCCGTCCGTCACAATGGAGATGAGGAGATAACTATCGAACAATTTGTAACCGGCATTTCACAGTTTAACCGTTAATAATTGTTAGCGGATTAATCTCGTCGGAAAAACACTAGGGTTGGATAGTGAAGATATATCGGGTAAAAAAGGGCATTGAGCGATAGAATACGTACAGTACGGATAAAACGTCCAACGAAATAATATTTATATAGACATGCACGCGAACTAAAACGCGGGCACAGCTGGTAGGTGAACAAAAATAATCGGATTGTGTTCGGTGTCGCATGAGGCATGTAGGTATATGCGGCGCGCGGCCGTGTGGCGTGATACAAATATGACCTGAGGTGCCAACGGAATGAGAATCAGAAACCAAAACATAAAACAATAATGAGGAACGAAAATAAAAGTAAAAAGGATTCGATTCGAGGCCTCAGCTACCCTGAAGATCGACCGCTACCCTCGACGCAGGGATGACACCTACATGATGCGGGGACACTACCAACACATCGCCGTATATCGCAACACCCACTATGCCACGCCATACGCGTATTAACCAAGGTCTTATTTAAATTCAGATTAACATCACGTTTAATTTATTTTAATCTAATTCCATACGACTCTATGGTGGTGGCTCGCAATTTATCTCAGTACCTTTTTAGTATGGATTTTTTATATGGAAACACTCACTTATATTTCTAGCATGCCATGTATAATTTTAGTAGTACACATCCAATCTCTGGGAGCCAAGGAGGAACGGTTACCGCGCCTACATGGTCACGATCGCATAACTGTGGCTTATCAAAACCTCATTAACTCAATATTTTAAATTGATGGTTCAGAAGATAAACATAATTAATAGAGTATTGATTATTTTAGCAGCATTAATGCTGTAAATCTTTGTTATTTGATTGATATTTTTTGTTTTGTAATTTCAAAGATACATACTTTAATGAGTTCATTATGAATTTCGAAAAATAATTGGCTGCAAAAAGTCCAAACATTAGTTTGGTTAAGTTTGCGCTTAAAATGTTTAACTTCTAGACCATCGAAATGTTTAATCTCAAAGTCTAATATTTCGGTAAGACCACAATTATAATATCGCAAAAAGTTAGGAAGCTACACAAAATCACTGGTTTAGTCATCATGTTGTTAAGTTTAATTTAAAACAGGAACGTGTTAGGGTCTACGCCGTACTCACCGCCAGCCGCCACCCCTAGATGTTCCACTATAACATACACATTACATACGGACACTACAACAAGCCTAACAAAATACGCAAAATAACACAATGAAGGCAATTTTCCAACGGCAAGGCAAGGCAAAAACTACAGACAGTAAAAACTCTTCGCTGCCCAGTTTGACGCTTACGCCCCTGACTGACGACACCCCCCAAGAACGGCTCTAAGGGACAACATTCACAAACAAACAAAAAAACAAACATAACAAAAACATTAAAAAAAACACATAAAACATTGACAGTACAACGGCAAAGGAAAGAGACGGGTCGACCGAGACTGTTAACTTGTTAGTTCGCGAGCGCTCACGGCATGCTCTAATAATAGTGTACAACTATTTTTTTTTTTTCAAGAAAAATCCACTCCACACTCAAATGATCGTTCCTTTAACAGCAGTAACTGAACATAATCCGGTATACGAAAAATAATACATGAAAAATAATCAAAACATTGGACAAAATATATCGAAATGAACATGTTACTGCTAATTATTGGTCGCCATGCGTCCGCGACGCATTCGCTATCGGTTAGTCGTACGTCGGCTGCCGGGTATTTGTACAGACGGCGTCTCATTCATTCAAACAGAGCTTGGGTTGCTTTGGATCAGTAGCGAGGATGTATCGGGTTGGCGTTTCACAAGCAAAAAAAAAAACCACTATTCTTTCAAAAAAGTAAAATAAAAACAGACAAAAATAGTAAACAAAAAAATAATTACAAAAAAAAAAAAAAACAAATCAAATCAAACAGTCAGTATGACTAAATAAAAGATAGAGAGAAAAAGAAACAGTCATATTAATATCGCGATGTTTATGGTGTTCAGTGAAATATCTATCGATCTATCGGGGTTCTAGTCACAGTGACTGTTTGAGGTTCGTAATGAGGGATAAGTAACATCGTCACAGCCTACATCAATCGCATGCCAATGGGTGGGAGGCGGGGCGGTACAGTCAACTCAGGTATTAATTAAAACGATAAATAAATAATCAACATTTGGGAAAGCGTCAGACTGTATATTCGGTACTGCTCGAACATGCAATGGCCGCGATGTTTAGACTAACTAGTGTATCTAACTGGGCTCAGCCCGGTATCACGACATCCGCGGAAAGAGAAGTATGTATATATAGACAGTGATAGCGTTATAGACTGAAAGGTAAAGTCGAGTTCAGTTGAAAATATCGATACAGAGGTAACAGATCGGGATGTCGTGAAACCGAGTTGTTTTATATATTATTTAGTTTTAGAAAAGATAAAATCTATAACAGTTTTGTTCGGTTGCCAATTTCGTCTTTTCTTTTTAGTTCACGTAGGTGAATTTAAGTATCAATATCAAAATTAGCGACCGAACAATTTTCAACTACGTTAATAATGGGCCAAAGTAATATAGCTTAACTACTCATAACTCTGTAAAGTGTTTCTCTGTATAGGTATTGGAAACAATATCTATCGAATAGAACAGAAGTACAGGAGAGTAAAAAGGAAAATCGCTAGATGTAAAAAAATGAACTCAAGAAAAAAAAAAAAAAAAAAAGAAATAATAAAATGAAATCAAACGTCAAGTCTTGAAAGTTTGAATTCATTATCGCAAAAATTTACATATACTCGTGTTAAAATCTCAATCGAACTGTGAATTCCGGCTTACTGTACCAATAAATCAAAAATGTGTAGTAATAATATAAAAATGAATCAGCTCTATACTGTTCTATGACGTTGCTATATAATTATATATATATGAATGCATATTATCGAAAAAATGGTGATATATCGGCTTGTATGCAAAAATTAGTATAAAAGAATATATAAATGGACAATAGTATCGACTTAGCGTAGGATGCCCAAGTTATCCGCTGTGTTGACCTGTTGATACTGCTAACTTTAACAGCTCTGCTGTAACCTCAACTTATCCCTCTATATAACACGAACACTTTCTGCCACTCCTATTAGCATTATATTTAATTCCATATCATTTATTATTATTATTATTTTAATCATTACACTTCGTGTTACTGTACAAAATTTACTCTATCATTTTATTTTCGGAGTAAACTTTTTACAGTAACAATAATAACTAAAGTCTTCCAGTTAACATCATGATGTATGTATTTTTTTAACTTTCATATATACAGCCTGATTTATTCATGATGCAAACTATGACTAAAGCACTTATGTCCACCTTTTGCAAAAAAAAAAAAAATACCACATTTGCAAAGGATGGACGTGTTTATATCATAAACGTAAACGATAGTCATTTTGTCACTTCCTTATTTTGATAATTTCGATAAAAATGACTAACATTTACCATAATTAATTAGGACCGAATTTCATAACCCATTTTAGAGCTAATTTTGCCCATAAAACGAACTACTCCCACATTGACCCCACCCACCCAGGGAAAAGTACAATTTGCGTAAAATTACACAAAATACGGCAAAAACCCAGAGTAACGTTGCTTTAACTGCATAAGCCTTAACGCCCATGAACGGATACTTGACGGGATACATTACTATTCAAATTTTTCCGTATCAGGTTTTTGAATATTTGTATGACACTAAAATATAAATTAATGTGGACTATTCTGAGATCTCTTCAATTTCTTACAAATAATAGTGGCAGTTCAAAATGTTTCGATTTTGTATCACTAAAGAATAAAAAAGCCTTATATTTCAATCTTTTTCAAATAAGTTTACATTATGTTCTAGACTCAATTTAAAAAAAAAATATTATCACTCGAGAAAACTGATTTTGCTGAAATGATTCGATTTTTTACTTTAAGATGTACAAAGAAAATAAAATTGAATATTTAAAGAACTTGTAGTATTCGTGATACTTTATTAGCGATAAACAATCAATTTGAATCATCTCAAACATGGCAAATCAAATATATAAGATAAGTATTCTTAAATTCTTTGGAATCCTCACTTCTATTTATCCTCAAAATAAGACATATTCTACAATACCTAACCTAACATAAATTACCAATTAATGTAACCTAAATCCCTTGCTGTATCCCTATACACTTTGTAAACTTAAATAAATTATCAAGTAATGTATCCTAAATCCCCTGTATCCCTTTATACTACCTAACCTAAAATAAATTATCAAGTATTGTATCCTGAATCCCCTGTGTATCCCACTTTCTAAACTAAAATACATTATCAAGTAATTTGTCGTAAATCAGGGGATTTATCCCTCTATGCAACCTAACCTAAAATAAATTATCAAGTAATGTATCCTAAATACCCTGTATCCCTCTACAATTTATCGCAAACCCCTGTATCCCTCTATGCTACCTAACCTAAAATAAATTATCAAGTAATGTATCCTAAATACCCTGTATCCCTCTACAATTTATCGTAAATCCCCTGTATCCCGTGCGACCTCGTATCCCGCGTATCCGTCCATCCCCCCACCGTCACCCGTTCCCCCGCGTCATACCTGCGTCTGGAGGCGCGTCAGCCCCCTGATCCAGAGGATCTGTCCGGCGCGCGGCTTCTTGTCCAGGTCGGGGTCATAGTCCGGCCCCGGCTGCATCGACTCCGGGTCGGGCTGTCCGCGGCCCCATCTGGACATAACGCCGACAAACGTGAGCTTATTTGTGCCCAAGGCGGCTGCCCCATTTCAAAACCTAGTAAGTGGGATCAACAAAATTTTACAAAGAGACCAAAAAAAACATGTTTTGTGATAGATGGCTTAGTGAAGTAATAAATATACGAGTTTCAAATAAAAGCTTTCAAAGTAGTAAACATTAATTCATCAATACTGAAGATTTCAGATGGGCTACCACAAATATGTTTTTTTGGTCTCCTGTAAAATTTTGTCAATCAAACTTATTAGGTTTTGAAATGGGACAGCCGAAGGTGCTAGAACCGCAACCACGCACCGGGGTTTTTTTTATACATTTAAAAGCTCAATATTGTTCAAAATACAGCTGAAACTCGAGAGAATCCTTTCCTTACTCGCATTGTAAATGCGAAAGTGTGTTTGATTGTTGGTTTGTCCTTCAATCATCACGCTACAAGAGCTAGAATTTTTGCATGGAAATAGTTGAGGACCTGGAGTGTGACATAGGCTAATTTTTATTATGATAGGATTTAAAAACTATATCCTACGGACGAAGTCGCGGGCATCAGCTAGTGATAAATAAAGTGTTCGTTATCAAAGCCTTTTTTGAGAGGTAACAAACACACAAAGCCTAGAAATTTTCATTTTCATCTTCCCCATTATGGCCATATTGTATCGTGCGCGGAAAATAAGTCTATAGCGAGTTTTATTGTCAAAAATTCAGACCTTGAGACTTAAAGAAAACTGGTTGGACATCTATACTAATATTATAAAGCTGAAGAGTTTGTTTGTTTGAACGCGCTAATCTCAGGAACTACTGGATCGAATTGAAAAATTATTTTTGTGTTGGATAGTCCATTTATCGAGGAAGGCTTTAGGCTATATAACATCACGCTGCGACCAATAGGAGCGAATCATCAGAAATTGACGCGGACGAAGGCAACAGCTAGTAATACTTATAGGCGATTGATAACAGTTTTCTATACTAACACAACTTCCTGTCGCTTCCTAGCATTTCTGGATGTGGACTCTGCCACAATGGAGGACCGTCTTCGTCTTGAGACGAAGGTGTAGCGACGGGATTTAATACGGGAGTGCAACACGGGGATATATTTGCACCATTCGCAGTATCTTGGGATGGACGTAAGGATTAGTATATTTCTTTCAATTCACGAGGGCGCGTGGCTCATGGTTGTGTGTGTGTCGTATCTGTATAAGTGGGAGCGAGAACTTGCTCGCGCCTGACCGCTTCCACCTAAGCTCTTGACAGGCACGTACACTTACGCAATTTACATGTACACGACGTAACCACAGGTAAAGCTCAAGCGCCCTCGTGAATTGCAAGAACTATAATTAAGGGTAAGGTAAGGTTAGGGAAAAATTAGGATAAGGTAAGGCTTTAAGTCGTAATTAAATCATGATTTCATCCGCTTAGAGTTAGGTTTTTTAAAAATCGTGCGTCAACGCTTTATTTACAAAAATGGCTTGTGTCACTCTCCAGATCCTCAATTCACGTCAAGCCATTGCTCGATTGGAACGTTGCACAAATACATTGGTGGTGTAGGTTATGCCAACATTCGTCATCTCAGAATTCTGTGGGAGGAAAGTCAAGGAGGAAAGAGGTTGGAAAGTTTCTGTGCACTCTCTAAAGTGTATCCCAACTAACCAAGTATAAACCGACCAATGGAATCAACACCACTTTCCAACTTCTGGGTGCTAAAATTCCAGTAACTTTTTTAACACCAACCTGGCATGTTATTATGATCCGCAGTCAAGAAATTGTTAGAAAGAAAGAAAAAACATTTATTTGGAATACACACACATTTACAGCGACATATGTATGTTAGACAAAATGAAGTATCCATGTGTGGTTTCAAAATAGACTCCCAAGTAGCACAGATAGCTGCATAAATAGTACTCACTTTTAGACCTATTTGAAACTCTATGCGTATTAAGACTCTTTTAAGAGTACACTGGTGGTCCTACAGCTGCATAATAGCTGTCAGTGATATTTAAACAGCTTAGGCTGAATAAGGGCTGTTTAGTGGATAAAATTACGCCAAATGCTGTATAAGAAGGTATTTGTGAACTCCTATTACACTGACTTATTAAGGGGTCACGTGTGAACTATTATGAAGTTAATAGCTATATAATGGATGATTTGTGGCCCACATTACAGCTTATTGCTGAATATGTCTACTGCTAATCAGCCTTTATATTGCCATTGATAGTGTCTGCTTAGCGGCTGTTTAAACATTCACTCGATGCCTCGCAGCTGCTTAGAGACTCCTTAGTGTATCGAATTAACGGCTACTACTTTATAGTGGTTCACATTAGTACCTTTAATCAGACTATCTGAATAAAAGTTACATATGTGTGTGTCAACGTGTAACTTAATATGTTGATGGCCGCATCATTATAACTTACGTTAGTACCTATTTATTGCTTTATAAATATGAATTCGTGGAAAATGAAAGCTAGAACAGGCGGCATTAGAAGAAAGTTATCTAAAGATTACGAAAGAATTATGAAGTCGACAGAAGAAATAAAACCAAGTCGGGAAGTAACGCAAAGCGTGACAAATACTTTGAAAGTTGGTTCCGTACAAAATATTAATGTTGAAGATGTTGCACATTCAACAAATTATGTATGTCCGAGTTCTTCCAGTAACCTCGGTGATAACATTAATAATAATAGTTCAATTCTAATGTCCAGCAATTATAACTCAGACAATATATCTAGTTCTGAAGATGTTGACGACGGCAACAGCGATGATGTAAAGCACTCGCTGTTTAGGGAAAAAATTAGAACGTGGGCTATAGAAAAGAGTATTAACCATGTTGCTTTAAAAGATCTGGCAGCCATTATCAACGGCTTGATTCCGCAAATATTACCAACTGATCCAAGGACAATTTTAGCAACTCCTCGAAATGTCTACATAAAAGAAATCGAAGGTGGCGCATACTGGCATAACGGAATAGCCAATTCTTTGATTAGAAATTTTGATTTGGAATTTGATTAAAATATTGAATAGTTGGGATAAAGCTCCAGACGAAATTTCATTAAATATTAATTTTGATGGATTGCCAATATTTAAAAGTTCTAAATAATTTTGGTCAATTTTGTGCAACATCCACGAGAATACTGACATAAAGCCATTTATTATTGGTATTTACTATGGAGTTGGAAAACAAAAAAACTTGGACAGTTACTTAGAAGATTTTATTAACGACATGAAAAAAATTTTGGATGATTTGGAAGATATCTACTTCACGTGAAGTAGATATCTTATTAATAAAGTAATTGAAACCTAAAAATAAAACAACATTTTTACACCTTTATTAACGGTACCTACCGTTAATAAAGGTATAACAAAACAACGAAAGCCTTTAATCAATTATGTATTTTATATTATTAATTATTGTATCATATTTTTTACCTAAACTTTCAGGCAACTAATAAAACCTAAATACTAATAAATCCTAATAAATACTAATTAAAACCTAAAAATAAAACAACATTAGGTACCGTTAATAAAGGTATAACAAAACAACGAAAGCCTTTAATCAATTATGTATTTTATATTATTAATTATTGTATCATATTTTTTACCTAAACTTTCAGGCAACTAATAAAACCTAAATACTAATAAATTAATAAGATATCTACTTCACATGAAGTAGATATCTTATTAATTTATTATCTATATAATATAGAGATCTTATTAATTAATAAGATCACACACTTCACATGAAGTAGATATCTTATTAATAAAGTATTTGAAACCTAAACGTAAAACATTAGGTACCGTTAATTAAGGTATAACAAAACAACCAAAACTAAAACCTACTTGATTATAACATTCATATTAGCCTTTAATGATAATTATAATAGTCACATAATAAGAGATTGCCAGTCCGCTTGATTTATTCGTCTACAAAACTATCAAAATTAGCACAATGAGCCCACATTGTTCTGATTATTTTCTGGTGGACTGCTATTACTTACAATATTCTCTATGACTCCATCTCTAACTTTTTGTTTGTCCTCCGTCTCTAACGTCTTTTGTTCTCGTTGTATATTTTCACCTTGTTTTGTAGTAGAGTCGAAATTTTGTTTAACAGGATTGTTATTTTTTCTACGTTTCGTCGCTGACGCTCCTAGGTTTCTCCTCAATTTTCTCTTTCCTGAATTTTTTAAAACAGTCCTCAAAAATATTTCCGAAGCTTCTAATGTAAATTCAGCGTCCCATGAATGAACCATGTCAAAAAAAAACTTCCTGAATAATTTGTAGTTTTTCAAAGCAATTTTCGATTTTTCTGCTCGGCTCCCACCAGACCACGAACACAAACAGATAAATTCCCGGGAAAGCAATGTGTCAAGTAATCGATAAGCAAATGTTTTCCCTTCTCCAGTAGAAGGCGAGCATATAAATGACAAAAGTTTCTTAAGTTTCTTGTATTCGGATTTATCTGCTAGTTTGACTTCTAACGCATCCAACTGACTTTGGTCTTTAATTATATTGAAGCAAAAGCTCTCGGCTTCATCTTGAGGGACATCTTTTAATAAAGTGACTTGTACAGGTTGTTCGTTTCTTGGCTGGTTAAGACTATTTGATATCTCTTCTAATTGAACAGATATTTTGCAGATATTGTTCACCAAATTGTCTATAGTTATATTTTGTTTGTTAATCACATTAGCTAGTGTGTCAATTTTGTCTGACAGTATATGTTGGTCCTCACAAATTTCTAAAACCATTTCTCCAGGCTTAGGTTTATTGATGGAAACGTTTCCCAGTATGGGGTTGGTGTTCGTCTGAAAAAAAAAAAAACCATATAAATGAAATGTACCTTCACTACTAATAGCAGATAGCATAAACATGCATGTTCTATTCTAAGTTTTTAACATCTCCTGATCGGAGGACTTTCCAATCAAACATATTCAATTTCAAGTTGTTATTTACATTATTATAAACTGCCATTAAATATTATGTCTCAGCTCAGGCATGTATATAGTATGTATAATCCCCACTAAGTATTCTATATACACTTCATAGGTCTGAGTGGGTTAATTATATTTATAGCTCAATGATCAGAAAGTCTTGCAAAAGGAAAATTAGTGTCTCTCGGAGAGTAGGTATTGCCTGTGGCGTGACATGTGCGCTTTTAATTTTATAATTTTCTATGTAAGTACCTACTATATAAATATTACTAGTATTTATATAAATATTATATGTTATAGTATATGTATTATATGTACATACATAGTATGAAAAATTTAAGTTTAACGCTGCGCATGGTCGTCGATTTTAGTTCCACCTCCACGCACTTTGCATATAACCAATCTGCCTATTTCCGAACATTGATAATTTCAGACACCATAATTATTATATTTAGTTAGAGATAATTTAGTCACTTACCAAAGTATCTGCATAAGCGTCGAAATCCATTTTATCTATGTTGTTAGTTGGATCAGCGATTTCTTGGCAACGATCACCATCCGGTTCTGTAGTACAAACTATCTTAAAAGGCATTATTCTGTAATAAAGAAATGAAACAATCAATTAGTTATCTATACTATTATAATAAAGAGAGAGCGCTAATTTTGTTAGTTTGTCTGTATGTCCGGAGCAAACTTTGGAACCACCGCACCTATTTCAAAAATTCTTTCACCATTTCAAAGGTACATTATTCCAGATGGTTATAGGCTATATATTATGCACATAAATATATTATGACTAGATATTATGTGCAAATTTGTTAAAGAAGTCGGAATTTTTTTTGACTCTTAAACGTTTTCAAGGCGTGCGCTGGGTCATATATTGTTATTGGATGAAAATGATGTATGGGTGAATTGTTCCTCTTAAAGAGTTCTAAAAAAAAGTCCGCGATAGCATATGTCTATATTCTAAGGATAACTTACAGTAACCATTTCTATCTTTCAAATATTTGATTAAAAATAATGAATTATTTTCGAAGCTTCTTTAACCGATGTGATGTCAATCTATATCTAAATAAATATGTTTATTATCGTAAGTATTTAATTTAGAACATATTTGCCCTTTATACTGTACAATTTAAATAAATATCTTAGGAGTTATCGGAAAATTAATATTTACGCGCGACAAAATAATAAAATGGTGCCGGCAGGCGCGGGCGGTGCGCGGTGGCGGGTTTCAGCGCGGGAGATTCTTGTGATTCCTTTGGAGATCTTATTTACAATCGTCTCCTATTAGAAGCTCTGTGCGATCAGTCCCGTAAAAACAAATATTTAAATTTTCAACCCGGACGAAGTTGGCGCGGGCTTCTAGTAAGTAATAAATACATAACTTGTACAAAGGTACCTGGGTAGGTAGGTATAGTATTGTTTGCGTGGATTGCATAAGCTTTTTACAGTTTGTAGGTAAGTACCTGCATTTGCATAGGGTTTTACATAAATATGTCGATCGTAAATGTTATTGCGAATTGGGGTATTTAGGTATTACTTATTAGTTCTGTGTAACTTCGTTCCGACCATGCAGGCAACGACAACCAAAGACTTGTACTTTTGACGACGAGGGACTCCAAGAGAATCTAATCACTCCGTGAATGACTAATCACGTTGCGTACCGAAAGGATAGAAAGAGGTAATATATATGTATGTCAGTAAAATTACATTCCCAATCATTTTTCTTTTATAAATATGAAAACAATGTACTTACCAGGGAACTTTGAATATATAACCACGTATTCAATTCACTACACGAAATTGTGTTTAAGCTACAGGTATATTTATTTGTTAGATTAAGTTTGCTACTTCACTTTAACGTCACGTGACATATTTACTGAATAAAGAGTAACTTGTAATCTTTTACTCAGTCGATATACAGCTCATAGTACTGTCGTTACCCTTTATAACACTGTTATTTTGCTGCTATACAGCCCTTATGCAGCTTTTTTATACAGCTTTAAGCGAGACGGGAATTCGTTATTCAGCTGCTAAGCAGCCTCCGTGTGCTACTTGGGCTACTCAACATAATATGTAACAGCATATTATGCTATACCTGCATAGCAGGAGATAAAATTTTTATCCCCCGATTTTATCCACTGACAGGGCATAAAATTATCTTTTCCGTATGCTAAAGCATGGCGACAGAGGAGAAGACGATGTATATTCCTATAAGTATATCCACTGAGTGTTATTTCCACCGCTGTGCCCCGCTCGACGGGTGGATAAAACTAAGCGAGGGGATAAACATTTTATCCTTTTCCCGGGGATAAAATTTCTCTCGTCTATGCTAGCTCTGCTGTGCAGAAGTTTCGGACGTCTAACAGGGTATTATGATTGAATAGCGGCAAGTATCGTGGTGTACTCACGACAACTTCTTGGGTATCTTCCTGGTGGGGAGGGTGGTGACGAGCTGCCCCCACACCAGCGTGCCGGCGCCGAAGAACAGGCACCACAGCCACTGGTCTATCGACAGCCCCGCCGTGCTGAACGCCATGCCGCCGAACTGGATGATCACTACCTGCAAATGTACCGCCAACAAACGTTCTGTTACATGATCACTACCTGCAAATGTACCGCCAACAAACGTTCTGTTATATGATCACTACCTGCAAATGTACCGCCAACAAACGTTCTGTTATATGATCACTACCTGCAAATGTACCGCCAACAAACGTTCTGTTACATGATCACTACTTGCAAATGTACCGCCAACAAACGTTCTGTTATATGATCACTACCTGCAAAAGTACCGCCAGCAAACGTTCTGTTGTATGATCACTACCTGCAAATGTACCGCCAGCAAACGCTCTGTTATATGATCACTATCTGCAAATGTACCGCCAGCAAACGTTCTGTTATATGATCACTACCTGCAAAAGTACCGCCAGCAAACGTTCTGTTATATGATCACTACCTGCAAATGTACCGCCAACAAACGTTCTTTTATATGATCACCACTGAAATGGTACCGCCCAAACGTTCTCTTACATTAAATCACACACAATATGACCGAAGTCTTATTTACTAGGCTATCGCTCTTCTTCTCTTCTTTAAAAACCGATAGACATCCACTGCTGGACAAAAGACTGGCATGGAGTTCCACGAATCTCGGTCTTGCGCCGCCTATATCCAGAATCGTCTGATGTCATCCGTCGTACGTCAACAGTCACCTTAACCTTAGAACTAGTTGTAGTTCTACGTACCTGGGATGCCGCCGTCCCGATCCAGATGGAATAGAAGATAGGGTTGGTGAAGAGTCCCTGGAAGACGTTCCTCTGGCCGTGGATCTTTCTCGCGTTGATCTCGTTGAACAGCGTCATCATCACGAACGTGTTGAAGATGATGGTGAAGTGCTGCGTCGGCTCCGAGCTCAGCTGCTGCCCTCGCCCCGACGGGATGTTTAACATTCTGTCGCCTGTTGACGGTTACACAATTCTTTTACCCTGCCCGTCTTGACATGCGTTGGATTGGTGTACCTACGTATGCATTTTTGCATTTATAAAGCTTTATTGTGGAAGCACTGTATACATAGCATAGCTTTGTAAAAAAAAAAAAATTTTTTTGAAAAGAGCAACTGCTGAGTTTCTTGCCGGCTCTTCTCAGCAGAATCTGCATTCCGAACCGGTGGTAGATTTATGACGTGTCATAAGAGCTACAAGTTAGCCTACATGAAATAAATAAATTTTGAATTTTGTTATATATTTATACATCGTGTAATAAAACTTCGAAATAATAGTGAAGGAGGTGAATGTGCTCATGAAACTGAACAACTTTCCCCAAGGAATACAGGTCGAAATGTGATCCGAACCTCTGTAATCCGAACGCCCCGCCCCACCACTTTTTCACTCGCCATCTCACCAGTTATTTACCGAATGTCGAGTAGGGGTCATGCACATTTATTATCGTTACTCGTCTGCCAAAAATGTAAGGTTTATAGATATTTACGTTAATAATTTCACAATAGTATTAGTTTTTTTTTTTATATTCTCTTTTAAAGAGCTGAGTCACTGGAGTTCCTATGTTGCTCTCATAGGTATACAATAACATCTTAATTACATTTCGATTAATTATAACTAGTTACTAGGTCTATCTTTTAAATTATTTCTAACTATCCTAAACAATTTTTAATTTTTATTGAAGTGTTAACCTACACTTAAAGGAAATAACCTAATAGATTTATAAATACATATCAAAAATTCCGAGGACGGCGGGATTCGAACCCACGTATCTCTGGGAATCGCGCCCGAGTGTGTTAACCGCTACACCACGGCCGAACCATACGTCAGCCACGAAATTAGTGATATGTATCTACTTTTTCAATCAGTTTTATAGCAACTGTTGTTGTTCTATTAGGTTATTAGGTTATTTCCTTTAAGTGTAGGTTAACACTTCAATAAAAAATTAAAAATTTACGTTAAAAATTTCACAATAGTATTAGTTTTTTTTATGTTGCTCTCGTAGGTATACAATAAAATCTTAATTAAATTTCGATTAATTATAACTAGTTACTAAACCACTTCTTAGTATTAGTTTTATTTCATAAAATATACCCTATAAATTCTCTGTACTATAATCCGAACGCTCCACGAGTCCGAACGGGGGGTAAATTTTTGGAGTTCGGATCAAAAAGGTCCTGCTGTATTAAGACTGAGTACTGACCCACAAACAGCAGGGCGAAGATGATGAAGAGCTGGTAGACAGCCTGGCCGAGGATGTTCTTCATCATGGTGCGGCTGATGAGCGGCTTGGTGCGGCCGTACGGCTTCCGCTGCAGCAGGTCGGGCGTCGGCATCTCCGTCGCCAGCGCGAGCGACGCCAGCGTGTCCATTATAAGATTCACCCATAACATTTGCACAGCCTGAAAAAGTACAAATAAATTCATTTTGAGCCCGCAATGCCTTATAAAACAACTACGAATAAATAATAAGTAGTTAAGTCATGCTCGTGAACGGGTGCCACCAACGGGAATATCTCTTTCTGTCTACTCGCTTAACATGCATTGGATTGTATTTGTCTTGTATTGGACTTAGGAAACTTCATCGTGGAAGCACTGTATACATAGCATCGTTTCTTTACCGATTGTAAAAAAAATTCTTTTTTAAAGAGCAACCGCCGAGTTTATTGCTGGCTCTTCTCGGCAGGAAGGGCATTCCGAACCAGTGGTAGATTCATTGACAATTCAAAAGCGCTTGTAAAAGTTTATTTGAATAAAAAATATTTCTATTTCTAGTAAGGAAGTCTAATTCAGAACAAAATTCACTCAAAAAATGGCCCCACTTTAAACCAAAATGACGTATGATTCAAAATACGAATCCCTTCCGAGGTTACAGATAGACATGCTTGGTGATTGGTTCAAATTCAGAACGAAAGCAGGAATTGGTTCGCGCGCGTGCTGCTGTGTTCACCATGACAGCTGAGAGACACGAAAATTTGACGTGCAAGAAAAATGTCCGACTGTTGGCGTGCTGTACACGGTTTTTAATACCCGCCTACTAGGACACGAATTTTAATCCCCGCCTACTAGGACACAATTTTTGTAGGGGTCATTTTTTTAACGCAGTTAGATTTCCTTACTTATTATTTATTCGTAGTAATAAGTTGCTGAAGAGGTGGGATGCCGCAGGCTACTTGATGCTGCAGCATAACCTCAAGGTTCCTTGTTTTGGAAATAATCCGCAGCAACAGTACACTAAATTTCAAATCTTTCAAAATTTTGTAAGAACCTTTAATCAAATCTTATTCGATCAAAGGTTCTTTCTTCAAACGCCTGAGCAGATCTTCATAAATTATAGCTAAGATTCATCTCGATTGACAGCTTTTAAACAGAAAAAAACCGCATCAAAAAGACGATGATGACAGTAATCACGTTGACGGTCAACTGGAACTGAAGAAACTGCTAGCGATGGAGTCGTAAACGTTACGACCCTATATCACAACCTTAACAATAAATGACACAACTTTAGCAATAAATGAAGGTATTGAAGGTGCGCTAACCTTGAGCGGGCTGTCCTGTATAGCGCAGGCACCGATGAAGGCGACGATGACGGCAACTACGTTGACGGTCAACTGGAACTGGAGGAACTTAGCAATGGAGTCGTAAACGTTACGACCCTGTATCACAACCATAACAATAAATGAAGGTATTGAAGGTGCACTAACCTTGAGCGGGCTGTCCTGTATACCGCAGGCACCGATGAAGGCGACGATGACGGCAACTACGTTGACGGTCAACTGGAACTGGAGGAACTTAGCAATGGAGTCGTAAACGTTACGACCCTACATCACAACCTTAACAATAAATGAAGGTATTGAAGGTGCGCTAACCTTGAGCGGGCTGTCCTGTATAGCGCAGGCACCGATGAAGGCGACGATGACGGCAACTACGTTGACGGTCAACTAGAACTGGAGGAACTTAGCAATGGAGTCGTAAACGTTACGACCCTATATCACAACCTTAACAATAAATGAAGGTATTGAAAGTGCGCTAACCTTGAGCGGGCTGTCCTGTATAGCGCAGGCACCGATGAAGGCGACGATGACGGCAACTACGTTGACGGTCAACTGGAACTGGAGGAACTTAGCAATGGAGTCGTAAACATTACGACCCCACATCACAGCCTTTACAATGGATGAGAAGTTGTCGTCTGTTAGGATGATGTCGGACGCTTCTTTCGCCACGTCCGTACCGGCGATACCCTGGAATCGAGAATAAAACGTGCATATTGACTGACTTCTACCATATTTGATAGTAATTTATAAGACACTTTGGATGGCATGCCAAGTTTTTGTAGAAGTAATGAACCAATCTTCAAATTTTGTGTGGTAGCTTTAAGAATTCAACATTATGGAAAATTAAAACTCAATTTCCTAAAAACTCGACATTTTGGGAATAATCATTTTAGGAATTAAATATTTTGTGAATTAAACTTTTTAAGAAGTCGCCATATTGGTCCTGACTGTCTTTTTCTACGATGAAACAAACGAGGAAGCAAAACGCAAGCAAACCATGGAATTTCAACCCCGTATCGTTGCGGGTCTATTCTATGTCTTGCGTTTCGAAGATAGAATGATGATGGAGGAATTCAGTTGAAAAGTTCCTGAGTCCACTCTCCGAAAATCCTGAAGAAAACCGACAGACAGGCAACTTTGTGCCGATCCTACAAAAGAATGGTTACATCTAATACTATAAAATAACTTACCATGGCAAATCCTACATCAGCTTTTTTGAGCGCAGGTCCATCATTAGTACCATCACCGGTCACGGCGACCACCTCGCGCGTGTCGAAGGCCTTAGACTCTATCATGCCTTTGACGAGTGTGTACTTATCCGTAGGCGACGACCGGGCTAGCACGCGGAGTTTCGGCCATACTTTGTCTAGCAGATGTTGTTGTACCTGTAGATTAATCGGTTATTATATGATACCGGAAAATAACCCAGAAGTTTCAACCAAGTTAGCAAAGATAACCCTTAAGGGAACATACGAAAATATACAATTTTTTTAATCAAGGCTAAATACATCTCAAACGTCGACCTAACTCAACCGAATTGGGTTTTAACCCAAAACTGGAATCTGCTTAGCATGCTGCGACGTGCAGATCCGTGCTGTGGCGTGAGGTGTACATTGATTTATCAGTCACCTATCCTTTTCCTTTTATATATTTTTTTTCTCCGTTAGCGTCTCTAATTCTGCTGTTGAAATCTTTCCCTTCTAGGATGAGGAAGTCGTCGATGGGATTGAAGATGCCGCACTTAACTAGATAAAAAATTATTCTACTCTATGAGAGTGGTAGTATAAAATCTGGTTCCATTACATCTCCGTTAGCGTCCCTAATTCTGCTGTTGAACTCTTCCCCTTCTAGGATAAGGAAGTCGTCGATGGGATTGAAGATGCCGCACTTAACTAGATAAAAAATTATTCTACTCTATTCTATTTAGAGGCAGTGGTAATATAAAATCTGGTTCCATTACATCTCCGTTAGCGTCCCTAATTCTAGTGTTGAACTCTTTCCCTTCTAGGATGAGGAAGTCGTCGGTGGGTTTGAGGATGCCGCACTTGACCGCTATCGAGCGTGCCGTATTCACGTTGTCACCCGTCACCATCCGCACCGTGATGCCGGCCTTTTGACATTTCCTAATCGCCTCTGGTACCTGGAAAAATTTTACAAGCCTTTTCAATGCATCCTAGTTTGCCCTTGAAGAATAGAAGTGGATTTGGTACATCTTACTATAGTTCTGGCAATTTCGAGGGCGCGTGGCTCATGTCGTGTGTGTGTTGTATCTGTATAAGTGTGAGCGAGAACTTGGTCACGCCTGAACTCTCCCACCTAGGCTCCTGACAGGCACGCACACTTACGCAATGTGCATGTACACGACGTAACCACAAGTAAAGCTCACGCGCCCTCGTGAATTATAAGAACTAGGTATACAAGGTAACCAGATATCGTCATCGGCAACTCATAAACGGCTCATTTCTGAGGCCTCCCCTCAGAAAATTACATACTATAGGATTATAGGTTTGAAAAGTTTTTAAAGTTAGTAGATTATAAAACTTATATAGAATTCCAAGAATCGATCATCCATCCAATTATGGACCTACAACCATCGCAATCGAATAATATTCTTTCTTTCTAACATCGCACCCAAAGTGTGATTCCGTTTGGAGATGAACAAAATGTAATTTTTTTTTTATATACATACAAAATAATTTATCCTATAAATGTAGAAACAAATAATAGCTCTTAATTGTTAGCTTTCTCACCTCTGGCCTAACAGGATCTTCAATTCCAACAACGCATAAGCAGGTCAAGTTATTTACAATGTTGTCTTCGTCGTCCCAGTTGGGCTCTTGGTCTATGTGCACCTGTAGAATTGGAAAAGTCGACTTTAGCACATTCCTATTAAAGTTGCTATTTGCAAGTCAAAAGGTTTTCCTTTATTGGGGCGCAAGAAATGGAGTTGGGAATTTTTCTACTTCTTCATAATCCTTTCCTAATCAATGTCCTTTCAAAATAAGAAGGCGTATATGATAGCCTATAGGCCATAGGTCGTCACACTGGCCAATTACAGATTGGCATACTTCACACACCTTTGAAAATAGATATTATGAAGAACTCATGGCATGCAGGTAGGAATACAGGATTCCTCACGATATTTTACTTCACGTTTAATGCAAGTGATATTTAACTGCTCAAAACGCAAATTGCCATCGCTTTTGCCCGCGACTTCACTCACTTAAGTTCGGTTTTTCACACCCCGGGTAGCCTTAGGGGTTGAATTTTCAAAAATCCACGATGAAAAATCCTTTTATCGTGGATACCACGTAATAACGCCTAGCAGTATGTCACAGATCTGTCCGTTGATTTGGGTTGTGCGTTGGTAGATCAGTCAGTTAATCAGTAAGCCACTTTTTCCTTTTTTTTAATATTAACAGCAGGCGGATCGCCTGATGTTAAATGATTACCGCGGCCCATGAACATTTGCAGCACCTGAGGCACCACCAATGCATTGCCAGCTTTTTAGGAATTTGTTGGTCCGCCCCTTGAATAACACCATGTTGTAATTTAGTGGGAACACCGTCGCAGGAAGTTGGTTCTACAGTTTCAAACTTCGATCACAGAAAAATAAGTGGATATCGCATGTTAGTCCGATTTGTGTAAATATGAGTGCAGATCATTTCACTAGCTAGTCTGTCATCGAACATTGACGTGAAGCAGTTATTTCAGTGTCAAGGAACAATGATGCATTTGAATAATAGTTGAAGTATGAAGTGCTGAATCCCCTTATTTTTCTGTGCTCGAAGGTTTCAAAGTACGTGGGGAAAACTTCCTCTTATATATTTAGACGTACCTGGTTAATATCCGCTTTGCCCGGCACGAAGTCCCTGTACGCAACGGATATCGTCCGCAGTCCGTCGCAGGCCATGGGCTCAATCACTTGCCTCACTAACCGATCCTGCATGTCCCGGGTGAACTTTTCTAATCTACCCTCGTGACCGTAAATGAATGCGCATCTGTGTAGAAAAAAATTTATGAACTGAAATGACGGAACTTTCTGCTTGTTAACGAAAGATGAAGTCTAGGTTGCTATATGCTTGCCTGCATAGCTAGCAAAAATTTTATCCTCCGATTTTATCCACTGATAGGGGATAAAATTATCTTCTCCCTATGCTAAAGCATGGCGACAGGGGAAAGGAAAAGTATATTTCTATAAGAATATCCACTGTGGATATTAATTTCACCATTTTGCTCATGCTCGACAGCAAAACGCAGCGAGGGGATAAACATTTTATCCTTTCCCCGGGGATAAAATTTCTCCCGCCCATGCTAGCTATGCTGGAAGAAAAATTTTTGTCTCTTGCCTCGAAAGTTATAAATCGTTAATTTGGGAATTTATAATTTATTGTCTCTGGTCTGGTCTGGTGGGAAGCTTTGTCCTTGGCTAGTTACCACCAAATCGTCAAAGACGTGCCGCCAAGCGCTAAATCGCGTTCCGGCACGATGGCGTTTAGAAACCTGTTAGAGGTATGGCTTGAATGTACACTGCCAAACCCTTCCAAGTTAGCCCGCTATGATTTTAGACTGCGTCGTCACTTACCATAAGGTGAAGATCGCAGTCTTTGAGCAGATCTGGGGTTTTTTAATCGAACGTTAGGCTTTGCACATCCATTGACGTGACATACCATTATGTATAGAGCATATTGCGGTTTATTATGCTATGTTAGCCAATATAGTCGTTTTAAGGCGAAACGTGCTACCACTAGCATCCAAGAGCTGGACGGCTGGGCTGTTTTTGTGACACTCTAGTCTATATATTAAAAAACTTACTTTTTTAAAACGATTTCCGAAGCGCCCTTAGTGTACAGCCTGTACCCTCCCTTGTAGGGGATGACGGTGGACATGCTCTTGCGCACGGAGTTGAACGTGTAGACCCGGGTGAAGGACTCCTCGGGGTGTCGCTCCCGGACGCCCTCGTAGCTCTGTCCCAGGGCGACTACGAAGCCGAGGAGCGCGCACTCCGTTTTGTTTCCTACTTGCATTGGCGGGCCTGTGGGGTCTAGGGATGGCTGAAAAGGGGTATCAATAAGTTACAAGTAATCACATTCTCATTGAGTCGCGAAGCTGAAGAAACAATGGTCAAAGAACAGTCTTTAAATCAAGAGTGAATAGAAATCTTCTAGGCAAGCGCGCACCATCTTAGGCTGCATATTCACTTACCATCAGCACTGGTAGCATGGACAGAAGATAAAAGTTTTATCCCCCGATTTTATCCACTGACAGGGGATAAAATTATCTTTTCCCTATGCTAAAGCATGGCGACAGAGGAGAAGGCGATGTATATTTCTATAAGTATATCCACTGAGTGTTATTTCCACCGCTGTGCCCATGCTCGACGGGTGGATAAAGCTAAGCGAGGGGATAAACGTTTTGTCATTTTCACGGGGATAAAATTTCTCTCGCCCATGCTACCAGGACAGGTGAGATCGCAGTCAACCGCTAGTCTAATATATAATCTATATTTAAAAAAAAAAGTTCGAAAGATGGTCGTTGGGATCTGAAAGAGGCGAAAGTGCATTGGCAGTCTCCCCACAAAGTTGGCCAACGATATAAGACGAGTCGCAGGGAGTCGGCAAGAGACTGAGTAGAGTAGAGTCCATACATGATATCTAGATAGATAGGTACAGTATAGATATCTAGATACAGTATAGATATCTCACATTGAAAAGTATTGAATTTTTGGTTCCAAACACGTTGGTAAGGTATGGGTTGAATGTACACTGCCATACCCCTTCCAAGATAGCCCGTTGCCATCTTAAACTGCATCGTCACTTATTATCAGGTGAGATAGCAGTCAAGGACTACCGTCGTGTCCCCTAACTTCACCCGCTAAACCTAAATTCGCCTAATTTAAAAAAAATGAAGATAATATTGTTACTTAACAAGAACAATTTTGCCATGGATAAAATTAGTATTGTATTTGGTAGGTTACAAGCTGTTCGGTTCACAACTTTAGGAGATTTTTAGATTTTTTTTTAAATTAGGCGAAGTGTGGTTTAGCAGGTGAAGTTAGGGGACATGACGGTATCTTGTCATCTATTAAAAAAAAAAATCTTACCATGATTCTGGAGGTGAAAGCGCTGTTGACGGACACACCCTCGATCATGATCTCGGCGACATCCTGCGGTATATCCCGGTAGTTGGGCGTCACCTTGCACAGCTTCTCGCAGATGTACGACTGGACCACGGTCATCCTGTTGGTGGTGAGGGTGCCGGTCTTGTCGGAGCAGATGGCGGTGGCGTTGCCCATTGTCTCGCAGGCGTCCAGATGCCGCACCAGGTTGTTGTCTTTCATCATTTTCTGGAAGGGAATTAGTGGTTTTGAAGTATTCTTTGTTGGTAAGCGTCAGGATGACTGACCAAAGTGACCGATCATTGGTAAATTTTTAAAGCCTCAATAGGTTAAGGCCCAAGAGACGGGTCTGCCCGCGAAATTCAAATTTAATTTGGTTTTTCGCAATTTGTAAACTAATACGACGAAGTAGGCTTATGGTATTCAAATTGCGCCAATGGCAGTATCATCTTCACAGGTTTATATACTAATCTTTACGTGAAAGTATCCAGTTTAAGAAATTAATCAAAATAATGACTAATTTGTGAGTAGCTCACGTCAAACTCATTATTTTGACTAATTTCTTAAACTGGATACTTTCACGTTAAGATTAGTATATAAACCTGTGAAGATGATACTGTCATTATCGCAATTTGAATACCATAAGCCTACTTTGTCGTATTCGTTTATAAATGGCGAAAAACCAAATTAAATTTGAATTTCGCGGGCAGCTCTGTGTCTTGGACCTTAAAGGTGCCGACTGAAAACTGAAAGGTCACAGGTTCGAGCCTCAACCGTTGCACTATTGTCGTACCCACTCCTAGCGCAAGCTTTCTGCTTATTTGGAGGGGAGATGAGAATATAAGTCAAGTTCAGCTTCGCTGATATTCTTTCATTAAAAAAAGAATCTCCAACATTTAGTACCCTGTTTTTAATATAATACCTTGTTTTTAATATTTGGCACCTAATTATTAACAGAGAAATTTAATTTAATAAGTGACGTCATTCTGACGTCAAGATGGCCGACCATTATTGAATTTCCCCATAAAGGCTCCGTGTTCTACTCATGTATATCCCAATACCTTGACGGAATACGCGAGTGACAGCGTGACGGCCAGCGGCAGGCCCTCAGGCACCGCCACCACCAGCACGGTGACACCGATGATGAGATGCTTGACGAGGTTGTTGATGTACTTCGCCTTCCAATGCTTGCCCTCGATGACGAACGTGTGTACGCAGAACTGGATGACTAGAATGATTACTGTGAGCACCGCGATCGTTGAGCCGGCGTAACCGATCTGCGTACAAGAGATGAGAGTGTTATAGCGAAACAAAAATAATCTATACAAATCTATAAAAAAAAAACGTGTCTGTTTGTAATATCAAAATAACAGCTTTTTACTAAATACTTGTCCTGCTTGTGGGCTTATCGGCGGGCGGCGCGGGCACGTGGTTGTCGCGGGTCGCACTCACCTGTATGGCTAGCTTGGTGAGTTTGGCTTGCAGCACAGACTTCTCCTTCTTGTGGCTGGTCTCGGCCGGGGGCTTGTCGGCGGGCGGCGCGGGCACGTGGTTGTCGCGGGTCGCACTCACCTGTATGGCTAGCTTGGTGAGTTTGGCTTGCAGCACAGACTTCTCCTTCTTGTGGCTGGTCTCGGCCGGGGGCTTGTCGGCGGGCGGCGCGGGCACGTGGTTGTCGCGGGTCGCACTCACCTGTATGGCTAGCTTGGTGAGTTTGGCTTGCAGCACAGACTTCTCCTTCTTGTGGCTGGTCTCGGCCGGGGGCTTGTCGGCGGGCGGCGCGGGCACGTGGTTGTCGCGGGTCGCACTCACCTGTATGGCTAGCTTGGTGAGTTTGGCTTGCAGCACAGACTTCTCCTTCTTGTGGCTGGTCTCGGCCGGGGGCTTGTCGGCGGGCGGCGCGGGCACGTGGTTGTCGCGGGTCGCACTCACCTGTATGGCTAGCTTGGTGAGTTTGGCTTGCAGCACAGACTTCTCCTTCTTGTGGCTGGTCTCGGCCGGGGGCTTGTCGGCGGGCGGCGCGGGCACGTGGTTGTCGCGGGTCGCACTCACCTGTATGGCTAGCTTGGTGAGTTTGGCTTGCAGCACAGACTTCTCCTTCTTGTGGCTGGTCTCGGCCGGGGGCTTGTCGGCGGGCGGCGCGGGCACGTGGTTGTCGCGGGTCGCACTCACCTGTATGGCTAGCTTGGTGAGTTTGGCTTGCAGCACAGACTTCTCCTTCTTGTGGCTGGTCTCGGCCGGGGGCTTGTCGGCGGGCGGCGCGGGCACGTGGTTGTCGCGGGTCGCACTCACCTGTATGGCTAGCTTGGTGAGTTTGGCTTGCAGCACAGACTTCTCCTTCTTGTGGCTGGTCTCGGCCGGGGGCTTGTCGGCGGGCGGCGCGGGCACGTGGTTGTCGCGGGTCGTACTCACCTGTATGGCTAGCTTGGTGAGTTTGGCTTGCAGCACAGACTTCTCCTTCTTGTGGCTGGTCTCGGCCGGGGGCTTGTCGGCGGGCGGCGCGGGCACGTGGTTGTCGTCGGGTCGCGCGTGGTTGCCGTGGCTGTTGCCCGACGCTGGAACGTCGTCGTCACCTGGCGTTGTTGCGCTTTTTGTTAATGAATTTGAACGGCGATTGCTATTGTTTGGTATTTTTATTATATCTCATGTTGTAGTTTCAATGAATTTTGAGTTGTTTTTTTACGAACTTTATCAAATATAATAGTGTTTTGGATAAGTTAGTCTGGAATGTATTTATTCATATTTATTCTATTAATATACTGTTGGTGTTAGCAAAATGTTAATTAATTTTGTATTCCATCTGGATGTATAAAATTCAGCGGTGTTGTATTTTAGTTAATTTTTTTTATAGAATATTTCAATCAAATTGGTGATTAATTTGGTGAAGAGAGTGGAAAAATGTGATTATGAATTTTGTATGTTTGTATTATTTCAACTTATATACACTTGAATAATCTAAAATACTTGTATTACCTTACCAGTATACTAAAAAAAATTTAAGCACTTAATTTAGACACTGATTAAGCCAATTAAAATTACGTTAACTATTAACGTAAAATATTACGTACAAATCACACTATCAAATGATAGTAAAGCCAATTGCATATTAACTGTATACCAAACAATAACAAAAGTATACAGTCGACCAGAAAAATATCGTTAAATAAAAAAAAAATTAAAATAAAAAGTGCGTAATTAAAATACACTTTACACATCATATATTATTATTATTTATTTATTAAGCGCCTTTCAAAACCTGTAAGTAAACGATTTTAGATATGAGTGCTGAATAGAAAATCTAAATATAGCTATCAAAATTACGGTAAAAAAACTACTTGGATGCTTATTAAATGCAGTGTAATGTTTGGATCTGATTTTGGTGTGTATTAACTAATTCTATGGTCATTACTATTTATATAACTGAAATTTATAGCTAAGTTATGTTAACTGAATGCATTATAACTAGATAACTATAACACATTCCATTAAAGCGAGTTTTTTTATATATAAGATCCTTTTTCGATTCATAAATAAAAACTTTAAAAAGATATTAGTCATTTATTCTGAAAATGTAATATTTATAATATTATTTGAGGTATGGAATGTGTTATTATCATACACTTTAGGGCATATCAAATTACTTAGTTAATGTTTATGTTATAAGAAAAACTTCTGTCCGAATTTTGCGCCCTGCAGTGTACGATGGGCAAATAAAGCGGGGCGTAGCACAGGATACTACTTACCTGTCAGGCTCTTGCGCTGTCCCTTTTTCTGCTGCTTTTTGACCACTACTCTCACCAATTCGCCCGTCGGTTTGTCCAACAGTGGGTATTACACAAGCATACACATGATGACAACGATATCATTGTTTATACATCATGCAGTCAACACGACATATACACGATGCAATTTTTTTTTTAATGTGTATGTTTTTTTTAATTGGTTCATTTTAATTTTCGTCGGCGAGGGGTGTGCGGCAGGCCGGGGTCGAGGGGGGTGGAGAAAAAAAATCGGATGTCATTGATAGGGTCTAAATGTCAGTGGTAACTAAATCTAAAGGGGTCATAGCGCCTGAGCATTTATTGCTAATTTTATTCTCAACTAATGATAACTTTTTCAATAAAAAAAAAAAGTGTATAAAAGTGTACAATTTTTTTGGCCTCAAATGCTCAAGCGCAGCGACTAATTCGCATTTATAAATGTATGCTTTAGGGTATATATAATTTATATAATTTTTTATAGAAACTAAACAGAGATTATTTTATATGCATAAACTCAAGGGTCTTACATCCATGGGGTGCTACGGGGATAAATATAACATAACTAACATATTGTATAATATAATTAATTAATCATGCTCGGGCAAGACATTTCAGGCTATT
Source organism: Hipparchia sbordonii (assembly GCA_038048805.1). Taxonomy (NCBI): domain Eukaryota; kingdom Metazoa; phylum Arthropoda; class Insecta; order Lepidoptera; family Nymphalidae; genus Hipparchia; species Hipparchia sbordonii. The sequence goes on from JBBIWI010000019.1 coordinate 5,892,970, forward strand.
AGTCAAACACAACATCAACTTTCAACAAAATCGTAGGAATATCCAAAACTGAAGACCGCAAAATATAATAACTCGCATGTAGAAATAATATAATTATATTATAATAATTCAATAATTTTTTTTGAATTTTTCGTCGCCAACAAATAAAATAATCTCATGTCAGGAACAAAACTGGTGAAATGTTTACTTTATTTGGCTCGCATTGTAATGAAAAATCTGAAAAGGAATTCAATGCGATTTTACTTCACATTTTGCTAAAATTAACTCTTTCTAATTAGACCAATCATGAATATTCTATATTATGAAAACGTGTATCTACATACTGAACAAACTTATTTCAAATGTCTCAATAAAAAAACTTATGGATATAACTGTTTTTTGTCCAACATCTGTATTCTTTTTTAATATTTTACATTGTAGTATGTTGTTTGTTGAAAAATATAAAAATAATGTTTTACTCGTACATAAAGTAATTTTTTTTTTAATAATTTGTTATATGAGTTCATCTATTTGTGCACAAAATATATCATATTTATGTCAATTCATTTCACCAGTTTGGTTGTTGGAAGGTCCCATTGTGGGGAGAGTGCGGTGGCAATGGGGGGGAGGGGGGGCATGTCATCAGGACATACTATATGCAACTACACTCGGGTTGCCGCGATGATTGCATGACAACTGACTTAGGGAGAGGATTTTCTGTTACATGTTAAGTTTAAAGACTTCATTGACAAAAGTATAATTTTTTCACTACTTAACAAGATAACTTTGAACACTGTTATTTACACTAACCTAACGATTTAATATCAGTGTTTTTTTTTGTAATTATTTTAATTTATTAGGTTCTACACAAATCAGTATTTTTTCTAGTTTGCTAACTACTAACTTGTATCATTGATTTAGCGAAGCGATCTTAAATCTCAAAAAAAAAAAGAAAAAATTTTTTTCTTCACAGATACAATCGAATTCGTACTTACGTATGGATAATTTTAAAAACATTCAAAACATTTGTCACTTGTCAATACCATCATCCCATAATATCCTAATTTTATCAAGCATAACAGTACAATGCTCATTTAGATTAAAGCAAGCGATATCTATCCCTCTAGAATCCATATTAAACCCAATTAAATATATTTTTGTTTTCAAATACGTTAAAGCATCCTTAAGCAAAGGCTTTATTTAAGCTACATGTTATATATATTCATATTATTATTCATATATTCACTAAATGAGCAATGCATTTCTTTAATACTACTTAGTACGTTTTTTCTGGTGTCGATTTTGAACATTTTTGTACGACTTTTCCACCCGACGTATTCCCACACTATTAAACACTTTTCCGCCTAAGGCGTAATTGTTTCGCAAACTTGTGCGAAAAGGCGAACTCGATTGTTTCGCCTCTGCGTCGGTGTTCTAAAGGCTAATACTAAATTAAAGCCATAGAGTAGACAATTCAAATCACTCGAACTGGGATCATAGACTTATAGTCTGTATCATACGGTTTTTAGGGCAGATTATGAGGAGTATTAAATTGTAATCTGTGATGTAATCAGGTACTTTCAACAAAATTCAACACCAGAAAATTCTAAATCAATCTATAGGTAAGGGGGTACTATTGCTACGTCACACAAAATGAATTGATTTAACTGAGGATCGGATTCCTATTTAGTCCATTTTTGCGGAATTAGGTACTGCGTGCGGTAACACTGTCTACTAATATAGAAAGTTTGTTTGTTTGTCCTTCAATCACACATGATTGTGATGGTGGCATATGAGTAAATAACCGAATAGAGAGAACACTTCGTCCAACCGTGCTGTGATAGGTTCACTATTACAAGTATGCGGTGCCTGTGTGCGTGTCCACTAGACAAAACCGGTTTACATCGACTCGGCCAGTGGACAAACTCCTGAGCGACTCGCGTTGTTTTTGTTTTGCACTCCATGTTAACTTAACGTTTTGTGAATATTCTAGTAAATGTTAAAACAAGTAAGTAAGTTAAGTGTAGGTTAACACTTCAATAAAAAATTAAAAAAATTGTAACAAGCAATGTGGCATCTATAATTTCTTAAGAGCTCCATTGTAATATGGTGTCTTGGGAAAAAAGTAGATCGACAACTGTAATGTGTCGCTACTAGATGTCGCTAACAGTTGCTATAAAACTGATTGAAAAAGTAGATACATATCACTAATTTCGTGGCTGACGTGTGGTTCGCCGTGGTGTAACGGATAACACACTCGGGCGCGATTCCCAGAGAGATGTGGGTTCGAATCCCGCCGGCCTCGGAATTTTTGATATGTATTTATAAATCTATTAGGTTATTTCCTTTAAGTGTAGGTTAACACTTCAATAAAAAATTAAAAAAAATTGTAACGAGCAATGTGGCATCTATAATTTCTTAAGAGCTCCATTGTAATATGGTGTCTTGGGAAAAAAGTAGATCGACAACTGTAATGTGTCGCTACTAGATGTCGCTAACAGTTGCTATAAAACTGATTGAAAAAGTAGATACATATCACTAATTTCGTGGCTGACGTGTGGTTCGCCGTGGTGTAACGGATAACACACTCGGGCGCGATTCCCAGAGAGATATGGGTTCGAATCCCGCCGGCCTCGGAATTTTTGATATGTATTTTTAAATCTATTAGGTTATTTCCTTTAAGTGTAGGTTAACACTTCAATAAAAAATTAAAAAAAAAATGTTAAAACATTTCATCAGCTAGGTAAATTAAAAAAACAGATAAGAAATTTTTGCTTCATCTTAATTCGCTTATGACAACTCTATACGTATAAATAGGGTCATAGGTATACATTTTGGACGGTGTTTAGAAGCTTAGGCTCTGTTGGGATATTTACTCATGTCATGGTATTATTTTAGCATATTTTAAATTTAGACTAGCGCTTGACTACGATCACACCTAATGGGAAATGAAGGTTCAGCCTAAGATGGTGCGCGCTTGCCTGGAAGTTACAGTTGTCTTTTGAGTGACGTAACAAGGGCCCATTCTAGAGGTGTAAGGGCGAGTAGGAGATGCAGGCACTAGTGGCGGACCCTGACCTTTTTTCATCTGCTTGATCTCCTTCTCCTGCTTGTCCACGGCCGCGCCCAGCAGCGTGAAGATGATGCCTGCTTGCGAGTTCACACCCACCGCCGTCACCAGCATCTTGCCGGAGCCTGGAAGCGCGTGGGGCAACATTGAGTAGTTACATTTTTTAAGCTATTGCATAGCTTCTATCGCGGGCCTTGAGCGTGGAGACCGAATTCAGAAATTCCGTAACGAAAATAACCTGACACGGGACTCCTCTCACCGCTAGATGGCGTTGATACAAAATGCTATGCAATAGCTTTACCGCGGCAGTCCCCGAGTGCCACACGTCTTTTTTTTTCTCTTTTTCCTACTATAAAGCACCATTATGCAACGGTGGCAATTGACAATCGATCCTGTCAGCGAATGTCCTCAGGAGGCTGGTGTTGTTGGCCCGGACTGCGCAACAAGGATATCTACTGCTTTCGCATAGTTAGTGTAGATGCAGTCTAGCGAACTACACTGCACGGACACAGGGTTTATCCAACGTACCTTCCATAACGTGAGTACCGGATAGCACCATGGGATCAAAAGATTCACCCTTCTTTACATGGTCCGATTCACCCGTCAGCGAAGACTCGTCGATCTGTGGGAACGGACAGTATTTACATTTTACAAATGAAAATCAGTATTTGACAGTATTTTAACTAACTCTAATATGTCGCTCATTTGCGACAAGGGTGATATAATTCAAAATTCACCAATTTTAGTGTCGAAAATTTCTACTTTTTGCTATAAAAACGCTAAGCAAAAAAAAATATGAGCGAGAGAGATTGTGACTTAATGCTCTGTCGCTTTGTTGGCCGCTGTGTTGTTGCGAGACCGCAGCATCTACAAAACATTACTCTCTAACGAGAGAATTCTCTCATCGTCGATTTTGAATTATGTCAGTCTTCTCGCAAATGAGCGATGTGTAAACTAATGCCTGATTTCACCAATCAATCAAAAAAACCAACCTAAATCATCCCTTAGCTCTGTCGATCAGTGTTCCCTAAAGGTTCGTGAAAACGAAATCGATAGAAAGCGTAAAGCTTAGGTAGCCTATAAAAATTAAGGAACATTTGTGAAAATGGGCCTAAATAAGAGAAATAAAAGGAATAAGTTGGCCTATATGAAATAAATAATTTTGAATTTTCAAACAATATTCAGTTTCAAGTTTAGTTTCTGATATTGGTACCTACTTAATGTTCATACATTTGGGGGGAAATAACCATAATGTCCATCATTTCAGCATCGATTCACATTTTATCTATCGAAAATTCCTACTTGGAAATAATTTTCGCTCGAAATCCTAAATCATAAAACATCTTTTTCTAATCTACTGTCTGCACATACGCTCGTTCGCAGCTGATAAAAGCATGTCTAAAGCGTTTCCCGGAAGCTTTACCGATTAACAAGTTAAAGTGATAACACCAAAAAGAAAAAAAAAAAAAAGAATCTCCACTAATGATAATTATAATTAATCGACATTTGATAAAATGTCGCATTCTATGATTGTTATCAAGTCGCGGTAACAGTATCAGTACGCATATATTGCTTATCAACAATCTGGTCTTGACTTACGCAGAAGGAAAGATAGAGATACCAAACTTCATTATTCCCTACTTAGATAGTGGGTTATTAAAACTGCCTCGTTGGTCTAGTGGTAAGCAAGTTCGACTGCAGATGACGAGGTCCCGGGTTCGATTTTCGGGTCGGGCCATAAAATGTATTGGGGTTACTAGCCCTGAGTTAGGAAGTTGGCGGTGAGTCACACCCGTGCCTCGGAGAGCACGTTACGCTGTCGGTCCTGCGCCTGATCTCTCTTCAATCGTGTCGGATTTCCATCCCATCGGACTATGAGAGTAAGGGAATAGAGGGTGCACCTAAAATCATAACTCTTTCTTTTGGCTTTGCGTACTCTTCTTCTTCTTCTAAATATATAAAGGAAAAGGTGATTGACTGATTGACTGACTGATCTATCGACGCACAGCTCAAATTCCTGGACGAATCGGGTTGTTTGACATGCTTATAGTTATTATGACGTAGGCATCTCTCTTTACTTCTAATCTTCATCTATTCTCTTTATTTCTAATAAATTAATCTTTTAATGCTACTAGCCCATCCAGGCTTAGTCTTATTCTTTGTTTGCTCCGGATCTTGTATACAATGTATTTTATTCTATGTTTGCATATGTAGGTTTATATATGTGTGTATTATATGTACAGTCGCGGACAAAAAATGTTTACCACCTTAAGATTCATAATTGCATGCACACATCTGTGTCAGAAGGTCGATATGTGATTTGATTAGCCATAGATCATAGACTTTTTAACATGTAGCGGTGCTTAGACAGTCCTTTAGCTGTCTCTTTAGTAGGTGACTGCTAAATAGGTTAGATGTAGAAAACCTTTTTTGGAACAAAAAATCCTTATTAATGTTATAAAATAATGTGAATGTTTGTTTGTCCGTTGTTGGTTTGTCCTTCCACCACACAGCTACGGAGCGATAGATCCACATGATTTTTTGCATGGATATAGTTTAGGATTTGAATAGCGACATTTATCCCGGAAAAATAGAAGGTTCCCATGGAAATTTTAGAATCCTAACTTCACGCGGACGAAGTCACGGACAAAAGCTAGTAATTTTAATAAATAGATATTATTATCTCATATAGACACGAGCACAGGACACGAGTTACCAAAATATGAAAACGGAAGTAATAATCTAATGAAATTTCAAAGAATCTTTATTTCTTAATTTTATTATAGAGAAACTAAACAATATTAGTATAAATAAATAATAAGCTTAATTAGCTTCCATTCGCTGCTATGACAACACGTAGACTCTCTCGCATAAACTCGACAAGGCGATAAGTCAGTTCATATCATCTGTGATACTCGTATCATCTCATACCCCAGTGCAATGTGATCTAAGAGTTTGAGGATTTCTTTGATTCTGACAGTCCCAGCTTTGAATCATTAAGCCCCATAAATTTTCAGTTTCAAATTAGCAGATCGAGCGGGCTATTGAACGAGATGACTGCCACGGTGCAGATTGAACCATGGAATATTAGCTCGGCGCATTATCTTGAACTTAGGTTGTCAGAATTTTGCTGCAGAACATCGATGTAAAATGCTGCAGGAACACCACGCATCACCGTAGCTCATCCACCTCCTTTTGACTGTGGATGCTAGCAGCATCATTATGATTCAATGCACAATATGAACTTCACCATTAGAATTATGATTAAGCTTGCCATTTATTTTGTATATTTAAATTTCAAATAACAAATATAATATTTTTGATAATTAATTGTCACTTTTACAAGTGCAATGTTGCTAATGTGTCAAACTTGAATTTAGGAAATGAGTTTTATTACTAATATTTGTATAGAAAAGTCATTAATACTTTTTTTTGATAAAACGATGCATGAAATTTTTATAACGTAACAAATGCCTTGATATAGCATTATAGACCTTACTGAACGCAGGGTTACGAAGAATCTAATTTGAAAAGTGATAAACATTTTCTGTCCCCGACCGTATGTCTTTATTATTATTGTATTATATGTTTGTATTTATTATTATATATTATATTATTGTATTCATATATGTGTAGGTTTATGTATTATCAGGTTTTTTTATTCAGTTATGTGTAATGTGTGCACCCTTATTTTCTATCCTGTCATCATATCCACCTGGCATCATGGTTGCCTGGAAGAGATCGCTCCTTAGCGATAAGGCCGCCATTTGTGCTATCATTCATTCTAAGTTAATTTATGTTACTGTATATATGTTTCTTTATTTATGTGGTGTACAATAAAGTGTATTCATTTCATTTCATTTCATCTCATAAGGATTTTTCAAAATTCAACCTCTAAGGGGGTAAAGCCTTAAACGGCTATGGGGGAAGCTAGTCGGGAATAAATGAAACACCCAATGACGTCGGAGTATACTAGCCTCCGGAGGCAAAAACGAAGGCGAGTTAGTCATGGCAATATGACAAGCACTCGAGCCCCCGCCGATAACCGAACCCGCCTTATCAGTTATTACATCGATACCTGTAAACCGACAGAGGGGCCGGCGACGATATAGCGCCGACGGGGGAAATATAATTGAATTCCTACCAAAAAACATGCGATAAAATAACCTTTATAGATTTTCGTGTAGCGGCAAAGTTCGTGGATATTTTCATGTAACGTGAAAGTTTAGCTTTTTAGGATTTCCCCTCCTACAGGAGTAAAAAAAAAAAAAACTTAAGAGGTGTCAAGGGACACCCGGATGGAACGAAGTTCAATGCGAAATAGAAATGAAAATATCTGGCTTGCTTTCTATAAGAGAGAGAGAGACAGACAGAGAAACATGCGACGCCGCACAGCTTACAATAGCTTACTATAGCAAAAAGTGTCGTGACAACTTTTCGTAAGAATTTTTTCCGTCTAGCCCCCTTTCACAACGCGCGAAAAGGGTTCAGTGCCCGAGAGGTAACCAACGGGACCCTATGACTGAGCCACCGCTGTCCGTCCGTCCGTCTGTCAGCGGGCTGTATGTTGATCCGTAACAGGTAGACAGTTGAAGTTTTCAGCTCACCTTGAGGTCGTTACTCTGCAGCAGCACGCCGTCCGCGGGCAGCAGGTCGCCGTACTTGATCTGACAGATGTCGCCGACCACGATCTCGCTGATCGGCACCTGATTCACCTCGTTGCCTCTGATTACCGCGAACTTGTGTTCACCCTCTATCCGCGACTGGAGCCCTCTGGAACGTGCGACAAACACACGTCATTTATGGTAACATCGCAATGTGTTACATCGACCCTATTGGTAACATACGTAATATGACTACGATAATATACGAAATATCAAAATTTAAAACTCGAATGTGGACATTTTGATGCTAATTGTTAACAGAATTTAGAGTTAAGATCCACTGTAATATTGCGAGATGCGATAAATTGTATCGAGAAGTTCTTTAGTTCAAGAGCTTCGGTGCGGTGTTTTGAATTAGCACAAAAATCGGCTGTCATTTTTAACTGATGCAAAAAAGGCGGATTTTAATTTTTTAGACAACCTCGCGGTAGATTTAGTTCTAACAATTTATATAAAAGGAAAAAGTGACTGGACTGATTGATTTATCAAAATACAGCTCAAACCACTTATTATAGAAAAATCAACCCCTAAGGGGATAAAAAAGGGGTTTGTAAAATGGAACTAAAAGTGAGCGAAGCCGCGGTCAAAAGCTTGTTTTGAGATAAGTCGACTGAGAAAATAGCTCGATGAAGAAAAAGGCAAGTTGATACAAACCTGAATTGCCTCTCTTTCGTGTAGTCATTGAAAGCTGTTACTATAACGACAACTATAACAGATATTAAGATCGCCAGACCCTCGATCCACTGGTAATGGCCTTCCTCTTCGTCCAAATGCGCTGAAACACACAATATACACTTTTAATAACACATCAAAACCGTATTTTTTTCCAAAAAACTACGTTGAACGGCGAAACTACGCAAATTCTTAAGCAGAAAAGATTTTATTTTACAGAATATCAGCCAAGCTGAACTTGACTAGTATTCTCCTCTCCCCTCCAAGTAAGCGGAAAGCCTGTGGTAGGAGTGGGTGCGGTACTAGTGCAACAACGGGTAGGGATCGATCCGACGACATTTCAGTTTTCACTTTTAACCGTTGGACTATTGAGGCTTAAAAATTATTTTTGGAACTGGAATTGGAACTGTGGAGTGGAACCGTGTGATTTCTTTTCTCCTTGTAACTTGTACGTCGTATTTTTGTGAGGAAACTAGTAGTAAGTCATCTAAACTTCCTTCGAAGAGGACTGATATAATATGGGCCCGAAACAAGTGAGTTGTGATGGCACACAATTTTTTACAGTTACTACAAGTATAACAGCTATATCTACAACGTTATTTAGAATAACTTTCTCAGTCCAATGGCAAGTACATTGACAAGCTGATTTCCGCAAATATAACATATTAATTCAAACATATGATATTTTCCTAGGATATTGTCCTTTATAGTTTAAAACATCATTTGTACTTAATAAAAAACTCAATTTAGGTAAAAATGTCGCTTACGATAAGTCTACGGTCATGGCTCGATTTAGTAAAATGTTCAATCATAGTCATGATATTATAATTCTTACAATCAGTAGGGTTAGCATGCCATGAGAAAATTTTGTCTACCCATTTATTTACTCATGAATCCCAAGAGTTATCACGAGAAAATGGGTAAATTTTTTCTCGTGGCGCGCAGTTTAGCCCTATAGGTCATAAAACATTAAGTGTTATGAGTAGAATTTGAACCAACACTTCCAACGCAGTAGAGTTTAATTTTACGACTTTCGTTTATGTTATCATGGTCCCATTGTTTTAATCCAGCCATTGAAACAAAGGAACATCCAGCTAAAGTAAAATGTTACACATTCTCTCTCTATAAAGTAGTTCCTTTCTTTATGCGCATGCCAATAAAACAACAAAGAAATTGTAAACGGAAAAGGGATCGCGTGTAGATTAAAAATTTTAAAATAGGAACGGTTGGCGTTTCCATTATTCAACAGCAGTTTCGTTAGTTATATAACCAAAAAAATTACAGCCGGTTCACATTATTCCACTCGCTAAAATCAGAATTTTTATTGAGGATTGGAATGGATGGTGTCGTCTCTAGCGTATCTATTTTTAACTCCCATGATCTTGATTTTTCGAGATTACATTTATTTATTTTCAAGCTATCATTACTTTCTTACTTATATTACATATGTGAATATTATTTGTTTGTTGGTTTGATATTGAATCACACAGCAAAAGCAACGGACGGATCAACGTGATTTTTTTATAGTTGAGGACTTGGAGAGCCATCTTTTATCTCAGATCTTTTATCTGTTTACAGAGGGTTCCCGCAGGTTTTATAAAAACCTAATTCCAGGCGGATGACACTGTGGCCTATTTGTGAAATAACTTACAAAAAATTCCGATTGTATCTTGGAATGACACTGGATTGCACGTCTACAAGATTTCAGACGCAATGACTAGACTGGATCCCTTACTGGTTTTAGAACAGTAGCACTTATCATCATTTATTAATTGAGTTTAATGTAACGTGATAGCTGAAAAACGTTAATCTGCCAAGGTGTACATATGTCAAATAATGATGTTTGTCGGCCCATATTAAGTAACAGGCCGATCTCAAAACTCGTGACATAACAACTAACTAAACGTTACATTCGGAATTGTATTTCGTTTTTTATTAATTCAGTTATATACGGCCCTGGATCAGAGCGCCAGTATCCAGTAGCATTCCAGTGACTAGAGTAATGTGAACCAAGAAATCATCATTTATTTTAATTTCATATCATTTACTGTTTAAGTTTAAATCAGCGACATAAATTATTTTAATCTATAAATTAAAGAACAACCTTGAAATGAAACCACAACACTTAAAAATTAAGAGATTATTATTTTTTGTTTAATTTGTTATTTGCACAATCTTAGAAGACGTTGTTGAGATAGAATGACGTATTGTTTAACACAAAGTAGGTAAAGACCGTCACGTACAAACTTAAGGAGTATTTACACAAAATCGTGCACTTAGATAAGGAGGTGGCTTGGCCGTGGACTGAATATACAGTTTGGTGCAATTCATTTTTAGCACACAACCGCTTTTTGTCAGACGCTATCATTGGCCAACTTAAGACAGTGGGAAGCTATTGTAAATTTAAAGATGCCTGTCAATTGAAGCGGAGTGGAGCGGAGATGTGCTCAAGCCAATCAGTTCATTGATAGATGGCCCTGAAATTGTATCACGTCATCCCTCAGTAATGTGATTGGTCCCCCGAACATGTCTCCGCTCCGCTTTAGTCCGTTCTTTTCCTCCCTCTTTCAAAAGTCAGAATCAACGAGGTTTGGTCATACTGACTCTTTCGCACACGTCAGTGCACCAAACAATTATTTTGTGTAAATAAACCTAAAACTAATGATCACGTTTATAGTTCAACTTATTGCTAGCGGAAGCTGGGTAGCGTTTGGTAAGAAATAGGGTAGATGCATTTATGCTTGATTCTAATCATTATTTTGATCAACTGAAAAGACAATAAAACGGATATCATTCGGGGGAAAAACAAAATTAAAAGTTTTGATAAAATCAGACAATTAACATTTTTGAAGAAAGCGTAACAAGTCCGTAGTGGATCTATATATCACTGCCTTTCATGCCATTACCTCAATGATGGTGACGTCATGTCTAGTATCTTGTATCTTTTTTTTTATTCGATGACAAGATAGTCCTTGACTGCGATCTCGCCTGATGGTAAGTGATGATACAGTCTAAGTTAGTGGAGGGCTAACTCTATATCACAAAAGCTACGTCATTTCAAAGGCTTTATTCTAACTTCGTTATTTTAGATAGCGGATATTAAACACTATTTTCTAACTAAGATATTGGGTAACATAAAATATTGATATAAATAATAATTTAAAAAAAAAATAGTCATCTACCCTATTGTATCGGAGTGGACAGAGCAAGGGTGCATTCACTACTTAAACGTGATCTACTTATAGTAAGCAACTAAAGATACATGCCCTATTGAAACCATGGTTTCTCGAATTGAAAAATAACACGTATTGTAATGAAACGCAAGGAAAAAATCGTATTTAATCTAGAAACTGATGATGAAATTCGAGATGACAAACCATGGTAGTAAGGAAGTATGACAGATAGGCTTCACAGACATAACGAAGACGCTACAGAAGACGATAACGACAGTAACTTAGTTACAGGATCACAGTATTTTTCCACTGGCCGTCAAAAACTAGGAAACGAACAAGGTGCAGGATTTACATTTAAACCAATTATTTACATTCACGTATTCTTACCAGGGTCGTCTAATGATTCCAATTGTTAATGAAAAGAGAAAACACACTTATATTAATTACAGTTTATTTACAATGCGATCCAGCGTGTGCTCTTTTCTCCACGTTCGAGATAAATTTTGAAAAAAATTCCACTGCATCAACATTTATATTTACAAAAAAAGTGTCGACGGTAAAGCAACAATAAACAACGCGTAACTTTTTCTCCTATTGTAATTTGTTTTCATATCGATCTGCACTGATTAAAGGATGGAAACAGTATACGGCGAAGTTTGATTAGTTTTCAAACAACGGGATAATCAAATCACATCATCGGTTAAACTATGTGCATCCTTACAGTCGGTCTGGCAACCGTATCTACATTTTGTTTGGCCTCCGGAGACGCGCAATGAAGCTATTTGGCTGAGTTTCACAAATGTGGGTCGTAAAATTTTTTAGTTGTCTGACAGAATGTCATGTGAATGGACTAATAGTGGCATTAAAAAAACGTTAGCTCGGCTAAAATTTCGCGAACCTCTTAATGACTGTTTAAAACTTTTCCCCTTTATTGCAACACTAAAGTACGGTAGTAATAAGTAATTGAAAGAAAAATTGGACGTCTGCATTCTGGGTTTTAAATACTTAAATGATAACGAAAAAACATTCAGCGATGTCTCTATGGTATTTGTCGCGTATGAGATTAATATGATGCTTGTTATTAAGCCCATGTTCCTTGATCAATAGTTGAGTATAATCCGTAAAAATATTATTGATTTGTTTCCAGTTGTGATCTCAGAAAAAACGGACCAGCAATGAGTTCAAGAAAACCTAAATTATAGATTCAAAATACGAAAACATCAAGACCGGATCAAGACAAGATCGGATGCTTCGGAGTTAGCTCATCGATCGACCAAGGACTTTCTTTATACAATTGCTGACGACCAAATACAACGATTTCAGTTACAGTTACGATGAGAAAAGAGTACAATATAAAAAAATCCACTCGCTTACCAAGATCTTCTGCGTCTTCGGACGGTTTGTAAAAACTCAACCCTAGCGAGACTACAGCAGCGACCTCCAATATAATGAGCGTGACGTCCTGCAACGCCTCCCATACCAGGGTGAGGAAGGTTTTGGGAGGTTTTGGCGGTATAAGGTTTGAACCGAACACCTCTCGCCTGTGCTGCAGGTCCGCTTTTGAACCGCTAAGACCTGGGGACAAAGAAACACACTTTTATTAATATAATTCAAAAAATGTTACGTTTGATTTTCTTACGCATAACTTAAACTCTTCCCCCCTAAGTGACCGTTGCTTTACAGTAGGTACGACATTAATGGATGGGATTTGAAATCACGACCTTTCGGATATCAATAGACTCCTTGACTGTTTCTAAAAAGGTTTCAATTTATTCATTAAATTAGTAACATTCAATTCGTTAGTTTTTCATAAAATCGAGATTTTCCAAAATCATAATTTTCATGTGTATGCAGTTAATAAAATGCATTGTTTAGATTAAATAACAAAATAATATTTTGAGTCACTTTCAAACCCACTGAAATAAGAACTGTCTTATCGACAACGTAAACGAACGGGCGTTCTACTCAATACTCAATATAGATACATGATCTACATCTTCAAGTTGTAATGTTGATATGAGTAATCCCGTTCATTGGCTCCTATGCTTTACGATTATTGATATTGATCTATTTCTGGTCTTCCGCAACTTCATTCAAATTTTTCTTACATTTTTCATTGCAGTTTTCACAGTATTTCATATACTTGAGAAATACTCCACGTTTTTCTTGATAGAGCACGCTTAGAATGTACATGTATACCTGATTTTAAAACAATAATAAATCACCCGACGTATTCGAAAAATATAACCATGAAAGAAAACATAAATAAGCAAGTACTTGCTTACGTATATCATTTCTTTAATTTTGTACTTAGAGTAAGACATAGCTGTTCTAACTAGAGAGAGAGGTTTTTTTAAAAGAACGAAGTTCTCAGACCTCAGTATATTAATTGCATTAGCATCGGCTAGGCTAACTTTAACATTGTGATTCACGTCCTTTCTCTTACAATAAGATATTTCTCCTTATTAATTAACAAAATTTACTCTTTCAGTTGATCTCTTGTTCTTCTTTATCAACCAATAGACGTCCAAAGCTGGACATTAGTCTCTTGCATATACTTCCACATGTCTCGATCTTGCACCGCATGTGTCTAGCTGCTCCCTACGACGCATCTGATGTCGCCGGTTCACCTAGTGGTAATATGGTATAAAGTTGGTAAGTAATACTAAAATATATCGAGTATCGATCGTATAGGCTGCCAGCTCCTTATTAACAATTCAGAGCTGTTCTCGACAGACTGAAATAGGCATACAATACTTTTAACACAGCAAAGGGAGATTATTCAAAAAAGGGGAGAAATAATACATTTTTGGCACTAAGCCAAAATGGACACAATGAGCCATATAATAAAGAAAACGACTACACTAGAATGACAGCAGAATGAAAACAAATGTTATATTACGATATCGTTTGAAATTAAAAAAAAAAAAGAAAATTACGAGGTCAAGAACATACATAAAAATATTAATAAACCCGCACACATCTAGGTGTTCGTAGGTACCTACAGTTCATAAAGATGAGTTTAGAGAAAATATGGCACCGATCCATTTATGGTAATAAAAAATTAATAAAGAAACCGCTAAGCAACAGTCAGAACCAACATTTCATAACTGAACCTAATTGAAAATAACTTAAAATTCTCAGGTTTGCTTCAGCACGATTATACCTCTTCAATGTCACGAAGGCCACGAACCAAAATAATCTTACACGTAACTAAATTACTTACTTCAAATAAAATTTTCTAACGTGACAAGCCGTCATAAGTTTAACCCTAATAACATTATACAATTTTAATGGAACTCCACGAAACAAGTTTAATAATGAATCGAGTTAACGGGATATGAACAATTAAGGGGTTGACGTCAACGGATGGTGATATCTAACCCTCAATTTAATTCGCGCCGACGTCAAATGTTCAACGAATTCGTTGTCACTTGTTGACGGAGAGGTCAATCTAATAGAATGACCTATTTTGGATTATACAATTTAATCGATTAGTAATAATCTGTCAAACTTTCTATTAGGATGGAGGATACTGATGAATAATGGTGAACTGATGTCTTGATGAGATGAACAATGACGCTGCCTTAGCTAGATCGCACAAGTTTTAGATTTGCCATTATACAAATTTAAACAATATGTAAAAATATTTATTAAATCGAGGTTAATGAAATTTTTAATGAAAAAATTCCAATAGCATTCAGCTGTCCACAAATTTTTTTTGTTATTTATTTCGCAAAGAGCAATTGCTGAGGTTTGTATTGTTTTGCGAACTGACACGGTGGTAGAGTCTTGACTTCTTAAAAGAGGCACATGTTGAACTATTCGATAGATACATTGCTTTAAATAAGAGTTAAGGGACCAGGAAAATATTGCATATCAGTAAGCCGTATAGTAAGGGTGAAATGTAAAATCTTTGTAAATAAAGGAAGTGAAATATTCAAACGACTATGGATCATCAATTACCTAATTGAAGGTGTATTTACAGCAAATGTGCTAGCAGAGAAAGGTCTAACTTTGAGCAAAAGAGTTTAAAATGTTCTGAAGATACATTATTAGAGATACATACGAAGTTCAAAATTAAAAAGAGTTCCCGAGCAAATACAAATAATAGGCCAGGGTAACGTACACGACAAAGTAAATACGTGGTAGGGTAACTATATAGATTCGATCATGTAACCCTAATGGCTCAATAAAACGCAATTACTTTTAGTTTTAGAAATCAAATGCCATTAATTACGTTTGTGACACGTAACTAAAACGAAAATGTAATTAAAAATACCTATCTTACGAGTAACGCGGTACGACTTGTCAACCTTGAGTGTTTACTGTAACATTTTCGGTAATTTAAGTAGTAACCTTGTATTTTTTCTATCGTTATAAACGATGCTTGTAAAATGGTAAGACGTCAGTAGGAGCGAGGAGATGCTTGGGAACCATGTGTTCTTCAAGGTATGTGCTCCAACTTACTTCAGCTTCGTGACTCGATGAGCTCGCGGGCATTAGTTTGTTCGAAATAACTAATCAAGACTTCCTGAAACCATATATTTATCTCCTTTTCATTGTAAGTGAAAATAAGAAACAAACACGATTGATAACTGTAAACGCATTACGCTATTTATTTGTCTACACAATCATTCCATAACATAAAACTTGACATCTGTCATTTGTCTTTAGACAATTCATCTCCCTTCCCTACTCCTGTCACTCTCTATGGTTCGACTCGGCGCTACGCAATACGCATCACGCAACGAATAATTAAAAACTAATTACTCATATTATGGACTCAATTTATCGTGAAATCAAGTGTAAGACAGTCTGATTGTTCATCGCCGCGGCGAAGTGTTTGTGAATTGGTGTGACATCAACCCTTTTCATCTTTGTGGGAACGAGAAACAAGGAATCAGTGCCATAACAGTCTCCATTCGTGAGTCGAAATTCCCTTATCCTACAAGTTCTGGTCCATTTCGAACCGTATAATCCTCAATCCTCTTCTCTCCTCACAATAAAACACGCACAATTTACACAATAAACACATATATTTTTTCTCTTAGTAAAATCTTTTAAGAAAATAGTGACGCCATATTGACATACATATCGTGCCGGTAAAATAATCATTCTGCATCACTCGAAATATATTCCCTACGCACATATTCACGCATTTACATTATTATTTACGCATTATATTATTATTTCTTATATTTATTTATCGCTTATTTTATTAAAAAACTTTGATATTAGAGGTTACGTATCGATCACTTTTATTACATAAATTAATCGATTATTTTCGTATTACAAGATGGCTAAGTACCGTGATATTGACTCTGAAACGCCAATTAATCCTGATATTCTTAGATTAGAAGCGCGAAAAGATAGTCTGTTTGAAATCGTCCAGCAAGTGTATGATTTGAGTTTGCAGGTTGGTAATCCTGTAAATAAGATTCAATTTTTAACACGCGTTCAATCTTTGGATAAAATAAGGGAGGATTTCATGACCACACTTGATTCTTTAATCACAGCTTATTTGGAACAAGACCCAAAAACTAGGCCTAATTATGCAGCTCTCAATGCATTTGACACATTGTATTGTCAAATACAACACACTTTAAATAACATTAAAGATAAATCTCCCATAAAACAGTGTGAGGAACAGTATAATCTTTTAAATAAAAAATTGCCGCCGATTCAGTTGCAAAAGTTTGATGGAACGCCTTCTGCGTGGCCAGTGTTTTTTGAAAATTTTCAAAGCTTAATTCATAATAATATTCAACTCTCTGATGTACAAAAAGTTCAATATTTGGTCGGTTGTCTGACTGGAAAAGCTCTTTTAGTATGTTCTGGCATTCCGCCTACCGCAGATAATTATAGTATCATTTGGAACTCTTTATTAGAAAAATATCAAGACACAAGGGTGCAAGCAGCCCAATACATAGACACACTATTGCATTGTAAACCCTGTTTACCCCTAGAAAGTTTTATTGACCAATTTTGTTCAGCGGAAGCCGCTCTAAAACGTTTAAACATTGAAGATTTAGCAGATTTCATGATAACTCATATTGCCCTTT
Source organism: Hipparchia sbordonii (assembly GCA_038048805.1). NCBI lineage: Eukaryota > Metazoa > Arthropoda > Insecta > Lepidoptera > Nymphalidae > Hipparchia > Hipparchia sbordonii. The sequence goes on from JBBIWI010000019.1 coordinate 5,910,593, forward strand.
CTAAACTAAATAAAGAAACAGTATCCTTATTTGAACAGAATCATAAACACATTAAAATTCCTACTTTTGCAGATTTAAATAAGTTTTTAAAAGAACAATTGAAAATTCTCACTTTACGGACTCCGTCCACATCTTCTCAAAGTTATACTCAAAATTCTAATAAGAAAACAACCTCATGTAAATCTAAACCCACTACTCATTCATTTGCTACCACTGCAGATAATAATACCTACACTTCTCATTCTCAGAAATATAATCCGAACATTTGTAAAGTTTGTAAAACTCAAAGTTCTCATCCGTTATACAAGTGTGAATATTTTATGAGTCAAGACGCTAAGAATAGACTTGAAATAGTAGATAAGAACAGTTTTTGTAGACGTTGCCTTGGTTTCCATAAGATTGCTAGATGTCTAAGTCAGGGAAGTTGCAAATTTTGTTTAAATCCTTCTCATCACTCTGAATTATGCAAATCATTTACTCAACCTAGGATTGAACCCCGAACCTCGAGGTATCATTCCACCTCTTACTCACTGAACCATAGGGATACAAACTCAAACATCGCGTCAACTTGTCCTTCAACGCAAGGTCATCATGAATTAACTGTATCACAACCCGCACACACCGCGCGTCCCGCGCACCCCGCGCGTCCCGCTCAGCCCGCGTGCTCCGCTTGCCCCGCGCACACAGCTGCCCCCGCGCACTCCGCTCAATCCTCTCACTCTGCTCACTCTGCTCACTCCGCGCCTGTCGCACCACGCATTCAGAATAATGAACAAACACAAACTTCAAACGACTTAGCACTTTCTGTTATCACATCCACACAAAGTTACACTACAAAAGACACTACAGTACTACTACCTACCGCATCTGTATATGTTTACAACAATAATGTACAACACTGTATACGTTTATTTTTAGATACAGGCTCAATGACCAATTTCATAAGTAAAGAATGTTAATGCCAAAATGCCAACGCTTAAATTTGAAAATTAAATTTGCACCATCCGTAGTAAAAGGTATTGGTCAAACCGAAAGCACTTCGTTAGGCTTTGCCACTTTTAAAATTTATTCTCGCTTTGATCCACGTTGTTCATATACCATTAATGCTAGGGTAATAGACACCATTACTGACCACTTGCCTAACACTCACATTGATGTTTCTCAATTGAAGCATTTAGGCACACTACCCATGGCTGACGATAGTTATCATACTCCAGGTCCAATTGACTGCTTAATTGGAAATGAATTATTCCCATTCTTAATCGGTTGCGATAAAGTGGTATCTCCAAACTCTTCAGTTGTCGCAATTCAGAGTAGCTTAGGATATATACTCATGGGTAAGGCTGATTGTGACACTCGTCGCTCTTATCACTCTCACGCTACTGATAAAACCTTTTTGTGTAATGTAGATTCACCATCACTCGAACAATTAACGGAACGCTTTTGGTCTTTAGAAGATGTACCCAACAAAACTCACATTAGCCCAGATGATGAGGCGTGTGAACGCATTTTTTTAGATACTTATACACGCGATGAAACAGGACGCTTTGTGGTACTTTTACCCTTTAAACATGACCCCGCTCAACTCGGTGACTCATACTCGATCGCCAAACGCCGCTTACTCCACTTAGAAAGAAAATTAGATGATAATCCCGCACTTCGTGAAGATTACAACGCAACCATTCAGTCTTACATAGACAAAGGGTATCTCTCAAAAGTAGAAAATCCCTCTCGTGACATAAATTGTTATTATATACCTCACCGCGCTGTTTATCGCCCAGATAAACAAACTTCAAAAACACGTATTGTTCTAAACGCTTCAAGTAGGACATCGTCAGGAAAATCGCTCAATGATCTACTGTACATAGGTCCTAACTTACAAAATAATATTTTTGAACTCTTAATTAATTTACGCTTATTCTCAATCGCAGTAACCGCAGATATTGAAAAACATTATTTTCAATTAAAACTCACTCCCGAACATCACGCTTTTCAACGCATTCTCTTTAGATTTGACCCTAAAAAACAAATTAACACATATAATTTCACTGTAGTCTCATTTGGAGTCTCCAGTTCGCCCTACCTCGCCATGAGAGTAGTCCGGCAACTAGCTGCAGATAGTATTCACACTTACCCACTTGCAGCTAATGAAGCTACCAATCACATGTACATGGATGATTATGTAAATTCAATCGATGGTCTTGATAAAGCCATAGCAACTTATCGCGAATTGGTTAGCATGTTCAAGTCAGGAGGTTTCAATTTAACTAAATGGATCTCCAACGATACTCGACTCTTAGATCAAATTCCTTGCTCTCATATAAATCCAAACGCAATTAATTTTGATACAGATCCTCACGATGTTACCAAGATTGTAGGTATGCAATGGCATCCTACATCTGACACTTTCACATTTAAAATCAACGCTAGTGATAATCCTCGCGAATACACAAAACGTTTAATTCTCTCGATCACTGCGCGTCTATTCGATCCAATAGGTCTGATAGGCCCTGTTATCGCTTTTATGAAACTTCTCATCCAAGAATGTTGGAAATTAAACCTTGACTGGGATACACCAGTACCCAGCTCAATAGCTACACAATTTGATCAATTCTGTAAAGAGCTCACATGCTTGGAACAAATTAAAATTCCACGTCATGTAGGCATGACTGCCAACTCACATGTCACACTTATAGGTTTCTCTGATGCTAGTGAAAAATGCTACGGAGCCGCCGTATACATACGGGTGAGCCCTGATAAGCATTCTACAGGATCAGTTCATTTACTCACTTCAAAATCTAGAGTAGCGCCTCTTAAGAAGACATCACTTGCTCGTCTCGAACTTTGCTCGTCTCTTCTTTTAGCAAACTTAATTGACTCAGTGCGTGAAACTCTTAGCAAACGCTGCAAAATAGATAATATTTATGCTTTTTCGGACTCAACTGTAACTCTCACATGGATTCATTCACACGCATACAAATTTCATACATTTGTCGCTAATAGAATCACAGAAATAAATTCAAAATTACCTTCTCAACATTGGTTTCACATCAACGGTCGCGAAAATCCCGCTGATATCATTTCTCGTCCAATCACACCAAAAGAATTATTAGAACGCAAGCTTTGGTTCCATGCACCTGAATGGTTAACTCAGCCTACTTCACAATGGCCTGTGAAAACATTTCTAGTAAACACTCGCAACGAAGATCTTGAAGAATCTAAAACAACAGTCTTAAAAGTCGAAACCTCTGTTACTGACACGGAACATCCAATTGAAATTTTAGCCGAACGCTCTTCAAGCTGGTCGAAATTACTTCGAACCTTAGTATACATGTTGAGATTCTCTAAACGCTTAAACTCACATGGTTCTATAACAGTTTCAGATTTAGATTTTGCAGAGTCTTATATAATTCGTTATGGTCAAAATAAACATTTTTCTCATGACATTCACGCACTCAAGAATAGTAAACTTTGCTCTAAATTAATATTAAAACTCAATCCCTTTCTTGAAAATGATATCCTGAGAGTTGGTGGACGCATAAGTAACTCAGAATTGAATTTTGGTCAAAAACACCCAATATTATTACCTTGTAAGGAACGCATTACTCAATTAATTGTTGATTATTATCACATCACTAATTTGCACACTGGACCTGCATTATTGCTCGCATTACTCAGACAGAAGTTTTGGATCATTTCTGCCAGAAATTTAGTTCGTCAACGTGTACACAAATGTAATATTTGTTTCCGCGTGAATCCAAAACCGACTTTCCCCCAAATGGGTGAACTACCCACTTTTAGAGTAGCACAAGTTAAAGCTTTCGTTCATACCGCTGTGGACTACATGGGACCTTTCTATGTGACGCACATTCGTCGCAGAGGCATAAAAAGTCAAAAGGCTTATGTCTGTATTTTTACATGTCTAACTACAAAGGCAGTACATTTAGAATTAGTATCAGATCTCAGTTCAGATTTATTTCTGGCTGCATTTTTAAGATTAATTTCACGTAGAGGCCCAGTTAGTCTTCTGTACACTGACGGTGCTACCAATTTTTTGGGATCCAAGCGCAAATTAGAGGAACTTTACACTCTCATACAGTCCAATGTTCATAAAAACTTTATTGAAAATCGTCTCGCAGAGCACCGTATTCAATTTAAACATAGTCCTCCATACGGTCCTCATTTTAATGGTCTTAGTGAAATTAACGTTCGCTGTGTAAAAACGTATTTGTACAAAGTGATAGGTAATCAAATCCTCACTTATGAAGAGTTAAATACTGTTTTAATTCAAATTGAAAACCTGCTGAATAGCAGACCGTTATGTGTATTAAGTTCTGATCCTTCAGACTTAACAGCACTCACTCCAAATCATTTCCTGAACATTACGCCCTTGAAATATTTACCCATTGAAGACTTAAATGACTGCAATGTCAGCCGCTTATCCCGCTACCAACTGCTGTCCAAAATCACTTCGTCATTTTGGAAGCGTTGGAGCCAGGAATATCTAACATCTTTGCAACAGCGTCCAAAGTGGAACGTGCCTGCCAGTCCAATAAAGCTTGGAGATGTTGTTGTCATTAAAGATAACAACACTCACCCGCTTTGTTGGACCCTAGGAGTTGTTCAACAACTTTACCCCGGCAAAGACAACATAATCAGAGCAGTCAAAGTTGGGACGCACTCTGGTAGCTACATAAGACCTGTGGTCCGAGTGTGTCCTTTGCCTGCACAATAAATTTACTTTTTTTTTTTATCTTTTTTTTATTTCTTTTTAACGCTTTTATAAATTTAATTTCTTTATAACGCTCTTAAAGTTTAATCCTATTTAGAGGAATACCTCTAGGTCGCGGGAGTTGTAAACGCATTACGCTATTTATTTGTCTACACAATCATTCCATAACATAAAACTTGACATCTGTCATTTGTCTTTAGACAATTCATCTCCCTTCCCTACTCCTGTCACTCTCTATGGTTCGACTCGGCGCTACGCAATACGCATCACGCAACGAATAATTAAAAACTAATTACTCATATTATGGACTCAATTTATCGTGAAATCAAGTGTAAGACAGTCTGATTGTTCATCGCCGCGGCGAAGTGTTTGTGAATTGGTGTGACATCAACCCTTTTCATCTTTGTGGGAACGAGAAACAAGGAATCAGTGCCATAACAGTCTCCATTCGTGAGTCGAAATTCCCTTATCCTACAATAACAATGTCGTTGTCATAATATAACACACTAATTAGCGAAGCCTCGCTCCTAATCAATTTTTATTTTATAATCAACTCATCTACAAACAATGCGATAGGTACTTGAGCCATTCTTTTATTTAAGCAGCGATGAATTAAAGCGTATTGTTTCCGAAATATTCCAACCGCGGTTTTAATAACAAAGACAGTAAGAGGAAACCACAAAATAGAAATGAGACGGAGGTTACTAATGAACGTAAGAGACGAGGAAAAATCAACAAAACTAAAAATATCTCCGGGTACAGAAGCATAAAAGGAACGAGGAAAGGCCAAAAGAACAACATCAATTTAAAAGACCAAAGAAGTTATCAAAGTCGGTGAAAAGTTATAATGAGCGGTTATGACGACATGAGGGAAATAAAATATATGCAAGTTCAAGATTGTATGTAGGTACAATATAAAGTATTGACTTGAACTAAAGTAATCGAAATAATTACAGTAGAAGATATCTTAGCTAGACAAGATTTAATGCTAATGGTGAATAAGTTTCAACTACTGATTTCTAACTTCCAACTGGCACGGCTCCGCGCCTTCTGCTGTCATCACTCAGTTCGTTAAGTTGTCAACATTGTTAAATTTTATGAGTGATGAAGTTAGTGAGAAGTGGAAGCTTTTGTATGTGCTATTAAAGTGGTACAGCGATGTAGTAATCGTAAAATGTATTTTAAAAACAACAGTACAGTTAACACGTCAGGAGACTAAGAAGGAAAACTAAGAGCAAGTTGCAAAATACAAATTAAAAATAACTTGCACGGAGTACAAAGACATATAAAACGGAAGAATAAAGATATTTAAACGTGTTAAATTTCCAACAAAATGAACCGGGGGCCAAACGAACAGTGTCAATTTGACAGGCTAAACAACATTAAAGTCCGCGAAAACGAAAGTCGTCAGATGTCTTTACGACCAAGAAGATATAAATATTGTTCAGATACACTGTATAAAGGCTAATGTAATGTAAAGATTTTAATGTTGTTCATTTTGTGAATTTTAATGATTATAATATTCCATTCAATGAGAATTACGTGATTAAGTTGATCAAAAGATAGATTTTGTCTACAATACAATAGACGGCAAATAAATTTAGTAAAGATATAAGAGTCCATAAAGATTAGTAGGATAACCAGATCTATGCAGCACAATAAAATAACCCTTAAGAAACATTTTGAGATTGCGATGTCCAACGACGGAATGCACCAGTGATATTAGAAAGCACAATGGGTATATTTTTAAAACACTAGATCGAATAATAACGGCTAAAAGCGAACAATATTACGCGAGGGACTTGAAAGATTTTCATTTAGCCAACGATGTGAGGGCTAAAAGAAATTCTTTATATTATATCAAAAGCACATATTTTATTTTTAGAATTGTTTTTCAGTTTGCAATTTCAATTTTGAACACGGAAAATGTAACCGGAGCTGAAAAGTGGAGGGCCTTGTAGGCATAAGGCAACACTTCAACATGCTATTTTTAGTATACGCAGTAGCAGAGTACCAAAATGAATATAATGCTGTAATGAATGTGTAGGGTGATAGAATGAAATGACCTCATTAAGAAATTGACACATTTAGACAACAGCTTATGGTTGGAGGTATAACATAGTCATGTGGCCAGTATGTAGAAAAATAATTGCATTCTAATGTGGAATTTTGGTTTTTTGACAGTAAAAATCTATCAAAACGTTATTTAATTATTCAGCGATGGTGAAATTAAACTTAAATTAACCTAATCGTTTTTGACTTCTCTTTCTGAGAAAACTTATGAGTTAAGTATGGAAAAGTCCAATGAAAGTTACTAAATGAAGAGAAATATTACCTTCTGCAAGGATGTGTTTCCTATTACAAATACTGTCACTCGGAGTAAGCAATCCACTATAAATGTAGGTAAAACTTTGAACGTTGGCAATTTACAGTTGTATCTGAAATGTCATATTCCCGAGGGTCGCATGAAAACGCTGAAAGCAATTAACGGTAACAGCGATTCTATTCGTCATATTGCCTAGTTTTTTTTTTTGGGATACCTCGTTAAGCTGTTCGTTTGCAGGCAAAGCCCTTGGGGGCAGAGTGTAGTGCAATGGACTAGCCAATTTCGCAGCTTCAGTGTTTAATTCGGTTTAAAACTTTATCCTGGCCAACGGGATAGCAATTTTGCGGATGAGCTAGATGTGCTCTGACTTAAAGTATGATTTATTCAAACATACGAATAGAGTATATTATACCAGTAGTATTTTAATTCGTACTTTACATCCGCTTAACATAGAAAAAAATAGCATCGCTCGTGAAACTGTTTATAATTACATAAAAAAAATATTACTTGACACGGCCATTACATGCTTATAATTTAAACGCAGCATAATGAGAATCTAAAGATTGTGATTGCCTAGAAATTGCTGTTTACAATTTTTTTTACGTCATATTTCGTTCGAACTAATGGTGTGCTTTTTGAATATCATGCGCATTAAATAAGTACATAGTTGTAAAGTGTATAAATAAAGAGTTGCCAGTTTATATATTTTAAGATTTCAGAAAAAAAAATGTTTGAGCACAATAATTACAATTTCTCTTTAATGTTGATAACGTTGCAACCTTAAATTATTGTGGCTAAGATCAGGATATAAGAGCAAAAAGAATCGTGATTCACAGACACAAAAAATCAAAACCTAAAATTATTTCTATGTAGAGCAAGAAGTCTCGTTCAGAATTTCCGCAGAGGCATACCAAGAAGGAGATGAATATATTCGAAACGAAATAGACTGTAACCTGATAAATGGAAATCGAGGTCAATACGGACGTAAAGCCCATATTTAAACTTAAACTCTATCCTTAGGGACTAAAGTTCGAAGTCCGTCTGAAGTTCACAGATTGCGGAAGCTTAGGTCGGCAACCAAATATATCTTTAATCTTACACGAGAATAGTATGGATGGAGTCAATTCATATAAAAATATGTGTTAGGAGAAGTAATGTGATTCATATTTCTTAATAACTGTAACCATTTATAGTGGTTTAAAGTGATTGGAATGTCGATCCCTTTATTTTAAAAATATCACGTTAGAAGTGGCTAATTCAACCATTCAATCCATTTTTACAATATCATGAATTTGACTTACGGCGATCATAAAACCAATAAATAAAAAAAATACGAATTTACGCACACTACTTTTAAAAACCCATAAAAATCTACGTCAATACTTCGAAAGCAATAACCTTTATCGTAACGGTAGAACAGATCGATAAATCATTATAATTTTATGCTATCATTAACGAACAGATGGGAATAATTTCGAACGACATTAGCTTACGGTATCTAGGCGGCGCAGTCAGCAAATCCTCTTAATGTCCTATGAAATGAATCCGTACGAACGTGGACGTTACGCTACAGCCCAGCTTTTACCACAATTTCCACTTAAAAGAGAACTCTATCGTGCACTAATGGTTATTAACGAAAGGAATTTAAAGTTTATGATTGGTATTCTAACGAAGTAGTAGTTGCTTGAACAAATAGGATTTTATAATTATTCGTGTACGACGTCGTCGTCCACCGATCGACGTCAACTGCTGGACATAGTTCTCTTGCAGGGTCTTCCACAAGACGTGGTTTTGCGCCACTTATATCAACACTGGGCTTCCCACTGCGAGGACGCCCGTTCTCACACAATGAGACCCCAATGTCTATCTGTTCTTCGAACTATGATGATGTCTGGTTCATCTTCAGATCTCCTTATATCTGATTTGAGACTCTGTATATACTCCATCCCCTGTGCGACTGAGCTTTCTCATGAGGCCCGTAGTTAGTGACCAAGGGCCGACATTACGAAGAAAAATTGCTTTTTTCGAATTTAACTAGTAACTTTTATCACGGTTAATTTCCTTTGGGTAACTACCCTGAAGGAAAGTTAAATACTAAGATGATTAGACTAAGCCTTTGACAACTTGGAAAGGTCCCAAATCGAACTTATCAAAAAGAAAGTCAGAATTCATGTAAATTGCTTTGATCGTAAATAGTTGTAAAAGGGACTACAAGTCTTAGGTTCAAAGAATATGACCAACCTGAAAAATAGTTTATATACTACGTAATAATAATCTCATGGCCAAAATGTCGGCCACGGCGGTAAATCGAAACTAACACTACTACGCAGGAGACACCGTTACTCTCATAGTCCGATGAAACATAATATCCGTTGACGAACGGAAATTCATTTAAAAAATCTTTAAATGAAATAGTGAAAAAGCAGGACTTCTGAATGCAAGCATATTAAAACACTTTAGCTGTAAATACAAACCCTAAATGTAGCCATTTCCGACCAACAACAGTATAATTAAATGGAATCCGGCGGTCAAACAGACCAAATAATACATATTATGCATTCTAGTTGTTCCAATGTGTACACTTCATAATTGGTATTATACAAATAAACTTTATGTAAGTTAGATAAAGTATATGTAGTTTAAATATTTAAACAATTCTAAGGATGATTACATAAATGTTACCATTTTAATCATAAGATGGAATACTTTTAGCACTTACAAGGGTTCTAGTAAAGTATATTTTTGGAAGTTATTTGATACATAGTGTAAGCTAAATAGTTATAGTATATCATATTGATCCTGCCTTGGATACATCATACGATAAATCTTTGGAGAACACTTAATTCCTGCAAATCATCAATCACTATGTGTCACTCGATACGTTCTTGTCACTCTTGTGGACGTTAAGGAACTTGAGAAAAACTGTTATAAAGATCCGTTATAGATATAGTTATCACAATGTTTTATACGTATACAGTAAGCAACGGCCACCTATGTTATATTTTGCACAAATGGTAAACGATGACCAAGTAACCCCAAACTGAAAAGCACAAACAAAGAGACAAAATAGGTGAGTAAATTTAAATCATAGACAGAATTTAAATCGCTTTACGTTACCACTGTAAAGAGCATATCTAAATTCTGTGAAAATTGACCTATACACAAATGTTTTGCAAGTATTTTGTAACAAAAGAAATCTTAGTATTCCTCGCCCGAAAAATGCAAAAAGCATAAAGTGTCGGGGATATATACGAAATTAAATTGCTTCCCGAGCGGCAGTGCGCTTTAATGAAAGCGGGCGGTGAAATAAAACAAACGGCCCTGGATTGTTTCAATATGGATACTGGTTACTGTGCTCGGGATACCGGGGAAGGCGAGGTTCTGTAAGCGTTGGACGGAGGACAACTGGAATTGTAAATGCGGAGAATTTCAATAGTGAAATGGTAAATATTGTATAGTAAACTTTAAAACAAAACCCGTTTTGAACGAGAATGGTGATGTCGAGAAAACGTTTGTTTATGTAGTTTTTGTAATGAAGTTGAAAGCAACATAGACCATAAATTAAACGAGTATTTGCAGAAAAAGTATCTACCTACTACAGTCTAGATATCGTATTGGTTAAAGAAAAAAAGAATCCTGAGATATAATCATTACATCACGGTTCAAACATATCGACTTTTACGACTCCATTCAGAATGAAGTAATCTCATTTCTTAATTAATACCGTACTATTCCTAAGGGTTGATTTCGAAGAAAAGATTTTTACGAGCCTATCGAGTTTCTATATGCCTGTTTTATTATCATTTATATGTCTGCGTACTATATTAAATCTATTCATTGACCCTTCTTTTCCTGTATGGAAACAAAATTCTCGCTGAATATGTAATTCCTGGTGGTGGGGCCTCCCACTAATACTTTCCTTGGTGCGAGGTTCGATGATCTGTTGATCACGCTTGATATTTTAAAATTCTATGTCATAATATAATTAACTTACACGTCTTTTTCATTAAGTTGATTGGTAAAAATGTTAGTAAAATTGTTACAGTACTGAACATAAGGCGTTAAAATACTGGCTAACTGTATTTTTACTTGTAATTAAAACTGCAACGTTACTAACATATCAAAATGAAAACTATTCGATAGAACTTAAATTCGGGGCGCGCGAAAAATTTACCCGAAGGCATCGGAACAAACAGTACATAAATACCGTTCTAATAATACTATATAAATTCAGTCAGACGTTCTAAAAACGAAGTCAGCTAAACGACTGACGTCACAGTCTTAACACCTTATATTTTGTAATAAGAATTATTGTATACGATGTCAATATAAGCGTTGGACACACGTCTGGAAGTCCTCTAACGTCACCGTGACAGCATTGACGTCTGCGAAACGTCGGAACAGCTAAGACGTCATCATATTATAAAAGTGTACGGCGAGTTTTATCTTCTCAAAACAAACTGTTGGATACAGGTGTAGAAAGGGTTCTGATAAGAATAAGTTTATTTTTAATGAGCACGTGTCTACAATGTTTAGTGTTTTAATTTGGTCCAACATGTAAATATGGATGACGCTCGGACGATGGTATAATGCTCTGAAAGCATCAAAAATGTGTCAAGAAATACAGAGCACTAAATGTGGGTGAATATTGTCATGACATCACTTTAGTGATTGTACAAGGTCGTGGACACATTTTCAGAATATACTACATAGAACACTCAAGAGTCAGAAAACTTCACGCCAATGATGTTATATTGGAATTGTGCCTGAAAAATACTGATTTGTATCCGATGAGTCTTATTTGCCAAGTGTTATTTTTCTTTTAGACTGCCAAAAACTAGCAAATTAGTAATATCCTAAATTCTTAACTGATTAAACTGTTGTATTTACCCTCCACCATGTTTATCGTCACATGATCCAATCTGCAAGCGTCTTATACAAGAGTACAACTGGGATGTTTGGCACGGAATCTATTGCCGATGATAAATAACCACAATCATTTACCAATATGTATACATCATGAGTACGGTCGGTAAGCGAATCTTGGTGTACAAAGCATTAATCCAAGCAGACTTCTACTTGCGTGCCAACTTTGCATCAACCAAGGCGTTAGACCCCTCTCGCTTCCTTCTCCCTTTAATCAAAACGTTTATCTAAGCGTGAGGCAATGAACTAACGAGGGTCTTGTTATCTGGTTTTATTCGCACAAGCACAAGCGCCTGCCAAAGGGCTCCGTAAGGAACTTATGTATGATTATATTTATGTATATTACGGAGAAACCGAAGTTTGGCAACGTTGCGTTGTCGTATCTCTGAGCTTGGAGTGTTGAAACGTAGATATTAATGGTGTATACTAACTTGTGTATGATTAAGAATTATGTCACAAGGCGAGACGTCAGATTGACGAATACAGTGAAAATAGAAATAGATTTGTTCTAATTATGTGTGCGACAGACACTAACAATAAACGTGATAAGGCTCACGTGAGATGAGCTTGTGAAGAACGGCTTCAAGAACCTGCCAAATTGTCAGCTGGAATTGAGAGTTTTATATTTGCTTGTGTAATGAGAGCTAACGATAGAAGTATTGATCCTGGACATAACTATTCAATATAACTCAATTACAGATCCATACAATACATAAAACAATCTATTTCTGAATAAAATCAGTTGTAAGTAATTCAGTAAGTTCTCCAAAAGCAATAATAAAGCTCCGGGAGGCGCTGTTATGGAAACAATCTTCAATTTGCTTGTTGCGGAATGGAATACAAGTCGAGTGTTATTGCTCTATTATTCCTGTGCGGCGTTATAATTACATATGTAGTTATATGTGAGGGTAGGTCCGTGTACCGAACTACTGAAACCCTTTCACTAGTTAAATTTCAAATGCATACTATATAACAAATATTATATGAATATTGATGCATCTTTGATTTTATAGCGACAGTAATGATTTATATACATTTCAGCAATCGAAATTTTTAGAGATGTTTCAAATTTATCGTCAGTTTGTACTGGCTATTCTTCACGGCTGAATCAATTTTGACAACTTTTGCAGGTAGATAGAGAACTATTCAGGAAAAAGCATGTTACAGGATTTTCAAAGAAGCTAAAAGCCCGCGGAGGAAGTCGCGGATATAAGATAGTACACAAGTATAGAAGCTGTAGCTTGCGAGACTATTTATTGTCATTTTGTCCTTGGCCGTCTTTATATCTGTTTGATTTACACGAGGTATTAATTTATTGAATGAGTTTTAAGACGTTCAATACATTTCTTTTTTAAATACAAATCACCTTGCCCAGTCATTAAAAGTTTGCCGGCAGTGACCTCGTGGTAGCTTTCGATATTATGAACCAGCCTGTTTCGGACGCTCCCGACCTATTTCAGTCCGCCGGCAGCACAGCTAACGTTTTAAAACAATGAACCGAGTGCGCAAGAACAGGAAAGGTATATTCCAGGTTGTAAGCCAGAGTGGGACGGAAACATGGGCGGGCGTCACGCAGGGAGATCACATAGTACCCGCTGAGTTCTATTTCTGCGCGTCGCAAAACATGTCTCGGAATTCGTTTCTATGTGTCTGGGAACATCAGAAATCATGTGACTAATGATCCTAAATACTAAAAGAAGTATATATTAACGCATGATATTACACTAATAATTTTATTACATGTGCATTAAATTCAATGTTTCTTTACAAGCTTATTCATGTCAATTAACTTATTTGCCCACTTGGGAGTCCAAGTCGATGTAATCACATCTCAATAAATATATCTATTTCAAAACTAGAAAAGTCAATAGTAGAGACAAATCTTACCAATTTCTTGAACTCGTTTATCTTGTAATAATAACACTTTGGCAACCTTGACCTTAACCCATAAAATACCAGCACTGTTTCTTAAAAATATTTTTCACATTCCAAAAAAATATGATATTTAAATTTTGTTGGCACGAGTAATCTATTCATATAAAAAGACTTGTCCTGAGTCCTGACTGACTGACTGATCTATCAACGCACAGCCTCCACAGGAGATAGAAGCTTCTATATATAGGTTATATAGGTTCCTTTTATGACGTAGGTAGTATGAAAATTCCACCCCAAAATCGAATTCTAACAAAGTCATGAGGGCAAAAGCTAGTCGAAAAAATGCATCTTAAGTACAAAAAAAAACAGTAGGAAAAGAAAGCTAGACAAAAACAGAAGTTTCTAACAAAGCTCTGCTCCGAAAGCAGTCTCAAAACAACCAATGAATGTGTAATTACATTCCAGTACTGGAATGGTAATTAGGTTTTTTCATGATTAACACCCTTTCACAGCACAGTACGTCCTTTTTTTAGTCATTTTCTGCGAGCTCGTCGTACTAATGCGACAACACTGCGTAGTTGACCTCTAAATGCTTACTTAAAATGGTTTATCGCCGCTTTAACTACAGCGCTTCTAAGCCTTATAGTGCGATGAAGCTTGTATTGTTAACCGATATCCTTATCTTTGAAATTAATAAATTCCGTTGACAACTGTTTTAGGGGGTTCGACGGCGGGAGGGGTCACAGTTGACGTAAACGTTAAGTTCGTCCTACCCCTCGTAATACGCAGTTATCTCACGAACCGTTACGATTAAACGGTGTCCCTATAGTTAGGATGTTTTTTTTTTTTTTTCTTTTTCTTTTTAAAAAGAACATTAGCCAAGCTAAAGTTGACTAATATCCTCCTATCCCCTCCAAATAAGCGCTAAGCTTGTGTTAGGAGTGGGTACGACAATAGTGCAACGGGTGGGGCTCGAACCTGCGACCTTTCAGTTTTCAGTCCGCACCTTTAACCATTGGGCTATTGAGGTTTATTACGTTGACCTCATACGTTGAACAACTACTGCCACAAAATACAGACATAGACCGTTATTTGAACTTGAATTAATTGCTCCTGTGAGATGCAAATAAGTTATATAGAACTCAACTGGCAAAAATAAAAATAATTATATTAGGATAAGACAACAATACTGAAACTCTACTCTCTACTCACATTTTACTCTGTCACCGGAGAATCCTAAGATAAGCTAGGTATATATTTATAGGTACACATAAAATCGTCTGCTTCTAACCGTACCTACAAAAAATTATTTACTCAATGTCAATATTCGATTAGCAGTACAAAAGCTCGTGTACTTACCTTGTACACGTACATGCCGCTAACTTATGACTAACTTCCGTTCGATTGTGTGCGAAAATTGTATTCATTTGGCAGCTTAAACATACGGTTTCATTTATGAATTCATATATTTATTACCACCAAACATACCTACTCTTTAAGCTGTGTCAATAATCCCGTTCCTGGTCGGGGTTCCTGAGGCAGGCCGAACTGACATCGTTCAAGCAGATACAGGTACTAACGGTCTTCAAAGGGAAGATGCTGTAGACCATGCAAAGAAGAGACTTAGCGAGACAGCGGACTCTTGCGTTAACGGGGACAAACGCTTGAAGGAAGATGATAAATTAGGCTTCTTTTTACCATCCTGAATATGACACGTTCTCAATGAAGCCCGTATATATCCTCTTTATTGACATCACGGAGTTACGTAAGCTATGTTAGAACAATTGCCGACTGCCAAAATTTGCATATAATTCAATCCGTTTGTCATCGAGATATGGCTGCATGACTTAAAACTAATCCAATACATCATCGCGTTATTAAAATAAACAATGGTTATTATTGTAAACGTGTAAATAATTCCGAAGGCTTTCGATAGACAAACCATTAGCATAAAATGATGGTAATAATGTTCGTCTTTGTATGTGGCGCGTGGTATTGTAATCAGGCTCAAATGTAAGGATATTTTTACTAAGGGCCTATTTCAACATGCCAAAATAAGCCGTAACCGAGCGGATATTAAGGCAGCTTTTCAATACAAAAACTGTAAAAATATCAAATTCTACGCTTGTATAAGACATATTTTACGTTGGTGAAATCGACCGTAAGACAGATAGAGAGCAAGCAAACTAACTTAAGTGCGAATACATACCCAAAGATAGAAGAAAGGTTTATTGTAAGAAAGGAAGTCAGTAGACAATCGTCGTATAAGAAAATATAGTTGTAGACTGTGGAAATTATTCATCGCTGAGTAATCTTGGTTATCCAGGAATACATTTACAATTCTGTCAGAACGTCCAATTGAGAAAGGCGATGGAGAAATTTCAATTACGATAACTTTACAAAACCCAACAAACGACACTTCCTATAATAGTAAAGCAAGCGGGAAGTATAGATATATTATGTAAGCTTCATGATAAATTGTAAAACGTAAAGAATATTATGTACTCGTATAATGTAGCTCGGAATCTCTCCCGGGTGTAAACAGAGTTAAAAATAGGCGATTGTTTCTTCCAGTTTACTGTACCGACCGCATTAACCTGTAACAGCGGTAAATAATATGATGTAGTGCCTCAATAACGCGGCTTGTGTAACGTGTGTTGAGAACATTTTGGTTATTTGTTTGAGCCGTACGCCCGGTAAGCCGGTCGTCCGTCTATTGCTAGCATTAGAGACTTTTTACATCAACCTAACTAAAATGTCTATTACATTTTAAGTTTTAAAAGGGATAATGACGAATGCAAGAATTAGTGCAAAGTCTAGACAATAGTAAAATAGGTGGCTACATGATTTTTTGCATTGGTATAGTTGAGGACCTGGAGTGGCATGGGCTATCCAAAAATTTTTAATAAAACTTCAAAAGCGCAGAAGTCGCGGGCAAAAGGTAACCCAAAAAAAATAAAAAACAAATACAAGAGCAATAAGATCACAATTTTTTTATGAATTAAAAGTAAAACACAAAAGTGAAATATTAAAAGAAAATAAACAGAAAAGTGAGTGACATTTTAAGAAATTCGATATCAGACATAAATTTTTAGAGTGGTACCTATCAAATATCCGATAGAGATAAGTGTATCAAAAATATCTTTCTCAGTAATAACTGAAATAAATCCAACGGAATATAAGTATAAATAAATAAAAGACGGTAGGATTCGACTAATCTGTTTTTTCTTCTTCATCTTAAAAAATGAAACATCTTTAGTTACATTATTTTCAGGAAAACTAAAACCGTTTCGCTAGATGTTATTACAGATGAGATTGAATTGAAATGAATACACTTTATTGTACAGCAATTGAAAAACATAAATCTTATAAATAAATATAAAAAAACATAACTGTCAGTCTTATCGCTTAGATTAGAAGCGATCTCTGTTAAGTAACCAATCTGACACCACTACACAATCACTACGTTGTAGTGGATATCATGATCCGAGAGAAAGGGTTTAAAAGGTGTACGTAAAAAAAATGTGTGAAAAATTCAAGAATTACACTTGACCACATAGAGATTGTGCATATACAAATAAAAAATACTTTAAAATTAAATTAAAAAGGCTAGTCTGTGAATGAATAACTTTGTGTAATATAATTAAGAACAGACAATTAAAATAATTAAAAAAAAATATCTAATGATAATACTCCTAAACAGCTAAGTGAAAAAGGTTCTTTAGTATTACGTCTTAAGGAAACTAAAGATGCCTATGCACATAGAACATGATGTACGGAGAAAATCATTGTAACAGAAACCACATGTCACAAATCTGACAACGCGATGTGCAAGGTTCCTAAGATTTATTTTAAACTCGGCATTAATATGAGCGCGTAAGAAATACCTGCGGGCGTTCAATCATAAACGGTTTATACCTGGTTTGTTTCCAGTGCGCACGATTTTAGATTGCACGTTCACTTGTCATGATACGGTTCTCATGCCTTCATTAATAAGTAGTTCTTGCTTGCGACTTCGTCCGCGTGGAGTTAGGTTTTTATAAGTTTTTAAGATTCCCGCGGGGACCCTGTTTGTCCGGGACAAAAGGTGGCCTATGCCACTTTATAGTCCCAAACTATATCGAGCCATGACCGGCGACTTATTTTAAGCGACATTTTTACCTGAATTACGTTTTTTATAACAAACGACATTTTAAAGGACTAGGGCACGTCACGTCGACATTTCCCGGGAATATAACACATTACTAAAAATGTATTATTCTAACAAATTGACCCTCAGATGCTATAAATAAAGAATATTATTATTATTCGCTTCGAATATGTTATTTTCATAGGAAATGTCGACGCGCCCTAGTCCTTCATAGTTTAAAATATCGCTTGTGATAAAAAACTCAATTTAGGTAGAAATGGTGCTTACGATAAGTCGGTGGTCAAGGTTTGATATCCATGCAAAAAATCACACTGCTGCGTTATTGAGAGACAAACCAACCAACAAAGCCACTTCCGCATTTATATATTAGTAAGGATTACATTTTTTAAGCAAATAAATATCACTTGCTTTGTCGGTCGATGACGTATAGAAACCTTACTCTCTCACTTAACATCAGGTGAGATTGCAGTCAAGGCTTTTTTCTTTAGTTAATTATTTCTATCCTTGGCTTAGGATCTATTTCGGATAAGGATTCTTTAGAACCTTGACAAAAAGAACTTAGGAAACTTAAGAGAGAACCAAAGTTTCAAAGGCTTCTAAGAAGTTGCGAACTTTATCCTGGAACCCGTTGGATGACTGTCGTAATTTAAAGCTAAGCACAAAGTTGGATGACAAGAGAGAATATCAGTGCCGACTTTAGCTGTTCTGGGAAAGGAGAACTTTCGCAAACACAATATCTAGAATTTCGAATTGACAGATCCACTTGAAGTAAGCTAGCTATTTCTCCATGCTATCATCAGTTTCTGACCTGATGACATGGATATACCCTTCCAAACAAAAAAAATAATTTTTAAAATCGGTCCAGGCGACTGCGCGTGATTGGGGAACATACATGAAAAAAAAAATGATTCCGACAAATTGAGAAACTCGACCTTTTTTGGAAGTCGGTTAATAAAAAGCTTTTCTTTTCCATTCTATTATTTTACCGTTTTCACCCTTAGGACCTGCGCCCACTAACGGCACGGCACGGCCGGTAGGGAATCTTCATGCTACAATCAGTGTGCCTAGTTTAAGATTTTTTACTACAATTTCGAGTTCCGTAAAGTTTCCTCACAAACTACTCACTGCGTGAATAGTTTATGTCACTTTGGTACCACGAGTCTGTCAAATAGCATACATGAGGATACTATTACGACTTTACCAAGGTCAAAATCCTGACATTTGTTGTCTCTCTTACACATTTGCAAAAAAAGCGAGACAGGTATACGCTGCCATCTTATCCAATTTGACATTTTTTGCATCGTTTTGTGACGTCATTGACGGCATCACAGTGGCAGCATAGACTATATATGTGCTGGGAAGTGTCAGTACATCATACAATCTATGGTATGGTTGTCTATGGTAATTTGACATAAGACCTAAGAGTTGATGTAAATGTTGTACACGAAAGAGATGCAGTATAGAAAAGTCAAACAAGATAGAATGAGACACAGTCACAATTTATTGTCTCTCACTGCGTGCCTATTGCAGATTCTATTTCTAATAAAGGATACTTTTTCTATGACCTAAGTCATTAAAAACCACAAACAGATTTAAGTGTCTGTGGCTCCCTAAATATCAACAAAAACAAGATAACGGAATACAAAACCGAAAAATGTTATATATATTTAGTGGTCATTTGTAATCAAGGAACATAATACTCTGACGAGTTTGTAATAGTTTTGTAAACAGTTTGTGTTTGAATTCAAAATTCGCCACCAATTATTTTCGCACTAATCCAGTATCTACTGTCCAGCCACCAAGTTAATAATTTCATAACCCTAGCTGGTTTATGAAGTTATAAACTGTCCGGGCTTACGCAAACTGACCAACTGAATTGGAATTGAAAAATTAAAATCAAGCATCATCTTGTAAACTAATAGGTATGTAATTGTACTATTTTATGACCTAATCCTCTCATTTCGAGAGGAGACCCTAAACTTCGTTTGACTCTGTGACTCTGACGCACGGCTGTCCAGTTGTGTAGCTCAACACATCCTGTGTTGAGAAATGACTGGTTTCAGAATGTGTGGTAAAGAAAATAAACTATTGTATTTGTTGAAGTAAGCATACTTAATTTTATTATTAGACCTATAAAATGTTAAGATTTCCTACACTAAAGAACAATGTTATGTTGTTTTGATATATTGTGATGTCATTCTCCGTACCAATCCTACAAATTTTTTTATAATTGTGAAAGTGTTATTGTTTGTTGATTTGTCCTTCAATTACGCTGCAAAAGAGCTACGGATTGATGTAATTTTTGCATGTATACAGTTGAGGAGCTGGAGAGTGACAAAGGCTAAACTTTTTATCCTGGAAAATCATAGTTCTGTGGGATTTGAAAAACTAAATCCTCACGGATGAAGTTGCTGGCATCAGCTAGTTACTAATGATTAAATAGCTTATGGGATATGTTTTTTTCTTTTTTTCCAGTATAACCTACGCAACTAGTGCCTACTTACACTATTATACCAGAAGAATGGGTATACATTTGCATCTCTCTATTCAGCTCTTAGGCTGGAATAGCCCTTAGGCCCTTAGGCTGGAAAAAGCAGCGCAGTCACCAGGTCTTCTGCATTTTCACCGCTTGTTATACCACTCAGGGGTACAGCACATTCCTACCTATACCTACTTTATAATCATTTTAGTGCAAGTATCCAGCGTTATAATGGGATGGAATGTAATTTTTACTTTGAGAATTCATGTCAGAGAATCTAATGTAATTTGTTATGGTTGCTTAATAAATAAAATAAATTGTTTTTATTCTGTAATTGACCCATTCTTGTTTTATATTTATACTAATTACTACATGAATAAATAAATAAATTTATTTACAAACCATTTATATTCATTTATATGTACATTCAAGTTAATTTTATCTATACCTACATACAAAGTCTACTTAATTATATTATACAGGTAAATTGATGCTGAACAAAGGCATTTATTTTGAAATGGCAGTCTATCTATAATAAATAAACTGCCTTAAACATTTAAGTTTAAATTTTTGTGTCTGTTGGTCATGGTTAAAAAAGGTCAAAAGGCTGAACCGACTTTGATAATGCTGTTTTGGCAGATGCACTGCAAGTAAAGTATGGATGCTATACAGTTTAATTGCTAATGCAGACCATCTGACCAGACTATCTATAAGTATTATATGAAAGTTTCTACTAGGCTACTTTTCATACAAGAAAGGTTCCTAAAAACAATATATAAATCCACATTAATGAAGTCAAGACCCTATATCTACTTAGTGAATACAACATATGATTTAATTATATTTATTATCATTGACATTAGTCAATCATGTTAGTATATTAGTACTAACATATTTATTACAGAGAATCCTGCTAATAATGTAAATGCGAAATTATGGATGGATGTTTGTTACTCAATCACGCCGCAACGGCTGAACCGATTTGGCTGAAATTTAGCACAGAAATAGATTAGTCTGGATAACACATAGGCTACTTTTTATCCCGGAAAATAAGAGTTCCCGGCGGGATTAAAAATGCGAACGAAGTCGCGGGCTTCAGCTAGTGTTTCAAATATATTATTTCTTTTTAATAGATAAATAAGCTAAGTAGGTATGCTATAAATTATACATTTTAGGACAGAATTGGGCAGTTAAAATGAAAATTGAAACAATAAAGATTATATTTATTTTTACATTTGGTTTGGTAATTATTGTCTTATACATAATATATAACCTACCTATCTTTTTATGAAAATCTTGATAATATTTAAGTATGATTCGAGCTCCACCTAGCACCTGCATACTTGGTATTAGTTGACAGCTTATATTGGTCTATAGTGATCCTGTAATAAGTAACATGGTGCAACCTGCATTTTTCTTCTTTATCAACCGACAGACGTCCACAGCTGGACAAAGGTCTCTTGCATGGACTTCCACGGGTTTCGGTCTTGCGCCACCTGAATCCAGCGGCTCCCTGCGACTCGATTGATATCGTCGGTTCACCTAGTGGGGGGTCCGCCAACACTGCGCTCCCCGGTGCGGGGTCGCCACTCCAGCTCCTAGGGACCCCATCGACCATCAGCTCTTCGAACTATGTGCTCCGCCCATTTCCACTTTAGATTCGTTTCGCTGAGCTATGTCGGCGACTTTGGCTCTTTTACGGATCTCCTCATTTTTGATTCGATCTCCCAGGGATATTCCGAGCATAGCTCTCTCCATCGCCCGCTGAATAACCCTGAGGCTTCTTGTGAGGCCCATAGTTAGGGACCATGTATCTTCAGGCACTGAGGAATTATTAATTATATTATTGCAACCTGTAATAAGTAAGTAACAATTTATTAATCTGTGGAACTATCCTGACAATCCTGAATGAACTGGCTGAGCGATTTATATAGTTACTCAACGGAACTGGCTACGGCTTAGGTACTTATCTTCGTCACCACTCACCAGTGATACTTTTTGTGAACTTTATTAGGTTGTGAGAGTTAGAGATAGTGCTAGATTCTCTTGACGATTCTAAATCACTTTGTAAAGTTTATTTAAATAAAAAACTATGTTATTCCATTGAATAAGCACTTTTCGGGATCCGTTGGGAGTTTTTGCACAAAATGCTTCATCTGAGATTCTTTTCGTCTTCGTGACACTCTGGCCAGAGAGGTGGTGGTCATCAACGAAGTGACGTCTTTAGCGGCAGATGTGAGTCGCCTCACGAGCTTTCGCCACTTCTCCCTGCTGGCCGACAGCCTCGTACACTTGTGCAATTGACCGCCCATCGTAGACTTTATTTGATGGGTCCATCGCATAGGTGATTTTCTTCGTCTTCTGGTGCCCTACACTTTGTCCGAGAAGCACAACACCAACACTATTAACGCCTCTAAGTCAAACTTTTCTCCTCCTCTTCCCGGCGGTTAGCTTTCACAGCCTCTGTGATCATTATTCACGTCTTCGTGGGTCCTAGAACTCTTCAAATTAATTATTTTTCAACATTTCGTTCGTATATCACCAAGCTCTCACGGAATATTTTCGGTGAATTGCAATTCGAGTATCGTCTCGTGTCACAACTCGAAAATGACGTCATTTTCGGGTTGTGAGATGTCAAACATGTAACTCATACTGCCAAATAGCAATACTTTCCGTATCTTTGTTCGAAGACGTGTTTAATTCTCGATGGTGACGTCACACGTCTGTAACGTGTAAGCTCATACTCGGAAATACTCGATCACTTTTAGGTCCGCCGCTCGCCGCTTGGGGCGCTGGCTGTAGATGTATGAAGAAGCTCGATGTCGAAGATTCGATGAAGTATACTATCAAAACTTAAACTAACCACACAGAAATGTACCTTAATGGTATGACTTTAAAATGTAAATTGCAATGATGGTCATCGTAAATAGGTGTTTTTGTACCTACGATGGCTATCATTGAAATTTCCATTGTATTGTCTTACAATTAAGGTATATTTCTATTCTTGGCCCTTGCTTACATTACAACAAAACTTAAAATGTAACTGTAAAAGACGAAGACGATGCGATGTTATCAAAAAGCTATCTAAGAAAAGACAAAGATATAAATTTTGCCGTAAATAAAAATGAAATAGTGACACTTAAGTACACCAATAAACCTTGAGTGTTCAATTCCGAATAAAATAAATGGCAAACCGAGCTATCTATAATAAAAAGTAAAATCGAAGAACACGACTGGAAACTCAGTGGAAATAAATAAAATTGTCAAACGTTGCTAGTTCACTCGTAAAATTGGTGATAACATACATCGTGTCATTTCAAAATAGACCAACTGTAAAAAACTTTAACCATTTCTCTTTATCTCCGTGTTATGTCCCTTGAGACTTTGCGGAGTTCCACTTAGACGCCTCTTTACAGATTACTTTTTAATCCCTTTTTACTTGTGCAATTTGCATTTAAATAGCTTTGTCTTCTTTGTCTAATTTCCGGTTCCTTTTTAATCGTAGAATACCTGTATCGCAAGGTTTTGTTGTTTTCGAAAACGAAATTCGATGTCGAATGCCCCTACACCGACGTACCACATTGTTATTTTCCTCGAAATCGGACATTCCTTTTTTATGATACTAATCGAAACTTTAGGCTTTTTTTAATTTTAGAGTAGAACTCCCAGAAGTTAGTTCAGATTAGAACCGAATTCGCACCGAATGGGCACCATTAGTGAACTGAAATAAACTTATAGTTAGTTATATAATTACTCAAGGTCCCTGTGGCTCAATGAATTCATTGAACCACCATTACATTTTTATCGTTGTAGAAATAAATAATTAATTTATATTCAATGCCTACTGTCGATGAACTCTGATTATTTATAGTTCTTGCAATTCACGAGGGCGCGTGGCTCATGGTTGTGTGTGGTGTTTATAAATTAGAGGTAAAATGAGCGAGAGGTTGCCCCCACCTATGCTCCTGACAGGCACACACACTAACTTAATGTGCATGTACACGTAACCACAAGCAAAGCTCACGCACCCTCGTGAATTAAAAGAACTATATTATTTAACATACCGAAACTTTGATGATTTTTTGAACTTTAATGAGTATGGACTCATAATAAAAATGCGAAAGTAACTTTATCTATCTGTTATATTACTCTTTTAATATAAAAATGTCCATTTAAAAGTGTCAATATTGTCACAATTGAGAAATGAAAAATCAAAATGAATGAATATAATAAAATGATGCTTCCAATTCGATTTCTTGAAATTCAGCACAAAATTGGAAATATATGTATTCAACGAATACATTTGTTGGGGAAGGATAAACAGAAAATACAGCGAAATTGTAGAGATAAAAGCTACGTTGATATTCCGAGAAATTGTAGTTCCTAAGGGATTTTAAAAACCGACATTCTCGCGGAAGAAGTCTCGGGATTCAGATAGTTGTTGTTGTTACAAGCTGCTAGTAACTGACAGGTGTCGCTCCAAACAGAGTGATATATTTACGTCTATTTTCAAATAGACAAGAGGAAGTACCTGCATATATTCTATTTCAAGAGAATATAAAGAATCACCATAATAAGTTTCTCTATTTTTGCGCCCGCGTGACACAAAGTCGAGAAATTCCTTTTAAGGAGGAGTAATGCTAAGATTCACGTTTGGAACAATTCAATGTAAAAAAATGGAGAATGTACTCACCAACGTAAAATAAGTCTTATAATATAGATATTTGGACAGTTTTTGTATTGAAAATCTGCCAAAATATCAAATAATAAGCTCGGATAAGACTTATTTTACAATTGGTGAAATCGGATCTTAGAGTTTTAAAAGACTTCAGTCCTAAGTCCTCTAATAATAAGACTTGAGTCTTGGTTAAAGCAGTCTTTTTTCAAGTAAAAAAGGTTTTTCAGTCTTTTCCGAATCCTTGAGTCCTTGCCAAAAAGGACTCAAAAGTATTTTAAAGAGACCTCAAGACTGAGTCTTAAGCTGGAGTTTAAAGTCAATTTCAATGAAGTAGAAATATAAAACCGTCACACGTCTGCTTCATCTGGTAACATATAGGCTGACGGTTTTTCCTGTATCTTCGGATCTACTTCTGATTCTTACAATATGTCTGGATTTTATTATAATATCAAGCTTAGACAGTTTAAGCGAATGCTGTGTAGAAAACATTCACATATTATATTCTGATTATTATCTCAAAGCTAGGACTCGAGTCATTTACAACACTCTCGTACGTTAGAAGAGAGGGGGTGGGAGTTGGAGGATGACGTCATGAAATTGATTCGGGGCGAAAAACGAGGACGCAACTGTGTTGACGCCGGCTTTTTGCCTAATACATAAAATATTTTTCTTGACTGCAATAACTGAATTCTGTAGTTTAGGTCTGTCTATATACTTTTCCACGCGTGTCTTCTTTTGCAATTGTAGTCACGATCGCGTGAGTGAAATCTGATTTTTTTTTCTGGCTTTCTGCGCAGTCTTAAAACGCACTTAACTTCAAAAAGTAAGAGATGCGTGCCTGGGAACGAACCCCGTAACCCACGTGAAGGAAGACCAGGTCTTAATTTGGTTGTCACCTCTTGCCTACTAACATACTATCAATATATTTATACTTAAGTTACGCTTAAACGACCTAGGTCTCAATTACGATGATAATGACGCATGACTTAAGTTTATGCAAGGCCTTGTCACTATTATTGCAGTTTCAAATGATGTCATCATTACACTCAAGGCCGTCTGTTCTATGATACTACACATTAAAGTTAAAGATACGACTAACAAAATCCCAAGAATTTTTCTATACAAAACGCTACCGCCGAGTTGCTTGTATCGCTCTGCATCGTATTCCTAATCGCTGAGGGTCGTGACCCCTTTCTATTATTCATAATATAATGGTAACAGTTTTCTTGGGACAAAATAATGGAATCCGGGATCCTTAGGTATAAAGATTAGAATAATAACTGGGACTGATGGCCGTGCTCTCCGAGGCACGGAGGGAGTGAAAAGACCAAATTTGGACACCCAATGAATTCCCAAATTGCCTCCGCCGGGAATTGAACCCGAGACCCCCCCAGTTATCAACACTGCACCAGGGAGGTGGTAAAAAAAAGGGAGGGAGGGACTTATATTTACTTCCATGGCATATCAATGTCTACGTATGACGCATGTCTAAGGATTATGCAGAACAAGTTTCTGTTATTGCCTATTCAACATGATACCTGTCATAAGTTATTTTTAATAGCGAATGCCTTTTGGCTACAGACACTTTTATGTTTTTTTTTTCTTTTTTTTTGTCTCGTCAAGATGCGTCAAGTGAATTTACAGGTGAAGATCAAAGACCTACTTCTTATTTGGTATTCGATAAGTTATTATTTATTAATGACGTAACAATCATGAGGTCACATAACTAAGTATTAGAATTCTTCTACTTGTTCCTACAGACAGTCTCATTCGTGATGTCATCGTTTAGTTTGCTTCACATGACATCATAGCTTATCAGGTTTTAAATCTACTTTCAAAGGAATAAGTGGTCAATTCGGTCCGCATTTTTCGTTAATTAATGTTGAATTAAGGAAACATATACTCGTTTATCGTTATCGCCAACCATACCTAAATCATCTTTAAGTAGAGGCCATTCTTTAAGAGGGTAGCCCCTAAATACAATTTCTTCCAAATGTCATTTCTACTTTGGAGTTTCCTAAAGGATCGTGAAAACAAAATTGACAGAAAGCGTCACCTAACTCAGCTTAGCGTGTAAAAGTTATGTTGCGAATTCTGAAGTTCTCTGACCACATCGCCAGAAATGAAGGATTGATTGAGAGGTTGGTAGTGCAGGGTCAGGTGGAGGGGAAAAGAGCGAGAGGACGCTCACCCACTCCATGGACGGATTTAATCAAAGCGGTGACCCAGACAACTGTGGTGGAGTGCTCCCGCACTGCTACAAACCGTCAAAAGTGGAGGAGCATCGCGCGGAAGGCGGTGCTACCCAAAACTAAGGAGACCGACGACTAATGTCGCATGATCTTAGCCGCCACGACAACTCTGACAAGAGTGACCGATTGAGAAGTAGAAGTTAGGGTACGTTGTCGAAAATGGGCATAAGCATCTTATATCAATCTTTTGGGTAAAATATAAACCAGACATTAATAACGTAGTAACAATGATGACGCATTTTTTAACTATTCATAGTTCAAGTTCAAGATACACTGACTAAGAATCAGGCTTATTTCTTGCAACTGATAGCTGTCACATGATATCATCATTACTTCTGATGCTGTCAATGACGTCATTTACTTGCTCACTCACATGGCAGTTTTAGGTTTTGCATTTGTTTTTCGATTTTATGTTAGTCTTCTAGGTCAAAAACCTCGAAAACTTATGGAAGCTAATCAGTTTTTGACAAAATGTCATGATTTTACTTCTCCAGACTAAGTAAGTTATTTAAACATTATTAAGCTATTGCATAGCTTCTATCGCGGGTCAGCGTAGAGACCGAATCCAGAAATTCCGTAACGAAAATAACCTGACACGGGACTCCTCTACGGTGAGCCGCTAGATGGCGCATTTTTTATCTAGCGGTGAGTCACTAGATGGCGTTGATAAAAAATGCTGTGCAATAGCTTTACCGCGGCAGTCCCCGAGTGCCACACGTCTTTTTTATATATACAGTTAAGGTTAACTTAAAAGTTACACGAGATCTTTAAAATTGACGTCACGTTCGACGTTTATCGTAATCTCTAAATTCATGATAAATAAACGTCATATTTTTTCGTCATTAACAACAAATTCTTTGCAATAAAAGCAGTTTAAATCTCATGTATCAAATCGTTTAGTCAGACTAAATTGGAGACTATCATTTAGTCAGAATAAATGGTGGAAGCGAAGCCGCGGTTAAAAGCCAGTAGAAGTAGACGAGGATGTAATATCAAGACAAGGATCAGCAATACGACGTCCTCTATCGACCTTCGATCGCAGCGAAGCTATTTCCGACCGTCCGCGTCTGTACTGACACGAATGTCAAGTGATTATCGACCTGCCGCGGGGTAGTCTAAAAATGATTACTATAGACTATTGCAATCACCTCTGAGTGGCGGTCACTCTCTTGCCATTAGTTCAAATTCAAAGACTCAAAATGCATGTACAGCAATGCATGATTGTTGCAGCTTGAGGACAATAATTTCCGCCAAACACATTATATTATGATACTAGCTTTAACCCGCGGCTTCGCTCACGTTAGGTTCGATTTTTTAAACTCCTATTTTACCTCCTTCGGGGTTGAATTTTGAAAAATCCTTTCTTAGCGGATGACTACGTCATCATAGCTACCTGTATGCCAAATTTCAGCTCGATCGGTCCAGTGGTTAGAGCTGTGCGTTGATAGATCAGTCCGTCAGTCAGTCAGTCAGTCTTTGCCTTTTATATATTTAGGATGATAGCTCTTGACTGCGATCTTACCTAAAGGTAAGTGGCGGTGCAGTCTACGATGGTAGCGGGTTAACTTGCAACTGGTATGGCAGTGTGCATTCAACCCATACCCCTAATCGATTTCTACACGCCATCTTACCGGAACGCTAAATCGCTTGGCGGCTCGTCTTTTTTTTTAAATACACCTAAGTATAGTGCTTGACTGTGATCTCACCTGATGGTGAGTGAAGATGAAGCTTAAAATGGTGCGCGCTTGTCTAGAATATATGTAGTTAGTTGCAAAAACGGAAGCCGGATTAGGAACGAGGAAGCAAAGCTTTTAGTGCTAGACCATGAAATACGGTAAGTGGTAATCTTAAAAAAATCATATAAAAATATAATTCATTTGAATTATAATTTTGTGATATTCTATTTCGGATACAAATGTGATGGCGACATTTGGTGTTTAATATGCTTATGTGATTAGGCGATGTTTGTCTGAATTAAATTAGATATTACATGTAGCATATTATAATAATATGTGTAATCTGCAACTGGATGATAACACGATTCGGAATAAATTAGATACTAGGTATATTACGTGTTAATGTACAATGTACATTATATAGTTTTTGCAATATCCTACGGCGTATTCAGTGCAATTCAGAGAACTCTCAGAATACAGATTCTGTATTCTGAAGAGAAATTGTAGTATAGGTGTGAGGTGAGATTTACTGCCGAAAAACCCTCATAGCGCAACGTTTAAGCCGTGTACTAAAACCCGATAGGTCTACGGTTCAATCCCTGCCCATTGCTCTATTGTCGTATGCACCACTCCTAGGACAAGCTTTACGCTTATACTCATTAAAAAAAACTACTTACCCTTTCGACCTAATTTGACCCAAAGCAGTCAATCTCAAAGGAGACTAGGCAACTACATAGGAGATATTAAAGTGCACAAACAAAGGTGCATTTTCTGTTCCCTCACTCTTATACCTACTCACCGTAGTATAAGAATGGTAAATATGGTAGTCCAACACCACTCGAGTGAGGGTGTAGCAGTCCTTCTTCTGAGAATTCATGGAACGAAAAACCCAACTTAGGTACCTTTTTTACCTACTGCTACAAGTATAATAAATGAAAGACATAATATGTTACGCTGAACTACAAAAACTAAGGAAAAGATAAAGAATTGATCAATTAATCAGCTTATATAGGTTAAAATATCGATAAAGGCCGTGATAAACGTAGATGAAGTTTACACCTTGAAATACTTTGATTTCATTTAATCAACTGGTATTTGCTTAGTTTATTCTATTTTCTAATACCTTGATTGAGATGTTATGAGCTAATAAATTGCTTTGATTTGAAAAATAAAAAATTTAATTAATTGGTGTTGGCTTAGTAACTACGCACCGAATTAGAAAAGTTAATTAACTCTTGCTTTCAAATCGTACAGTACAGTGAATCTATTAAGAAACCCGCCTGTTACTCTTATAAATAATTTTACAAGTAATATTTGGTTTTACACATAACTTATTGGCGTCCCTTGCACTGCTGCATTGGTAGCTTGGGCAGGAGATAAAAGTTTTATCCCCCGATTTTATCCACTGACAGGGGATAAAATTATCTTTTCCCTATGCTAAAGCATGGTGACAGAGGAGAAGACGATGTATATTTCTATAAGTATATCGACTGAGTGTTATTTCCACCGTTGTGCCCATGCTCGACGGGTGGATAAAGCTAAGCGAGGGGATAAACGTTTTATCCTTTTCCCGGGGATAAAATTTCTCCCGCCCATGCTACCAAGGCTGGAGAAAGTCAAACCTTAGTAAAACTCAGGTCTTTCAACCTTACTCAATCTTTGAAGAATATTTTTTTTAAATTTTTATTACCTACTAGTGATTACCGCCGCCCATGAACATTTGTAGCCGTTGCCGGTTTTTTAGTAATTTGTTGGTCCGCCCCTTCAATAATCCCATGTTGTAATTCAGTGGGAACACCGTCGCAGGAAGTTGGTTCCACAGTTTCAAAGTACGTGGAAAATGAATCGAAGAAAACGATTTATTGTATCGAATGAACAAACTAATGGAACTCTTAGAACCATCAACTCGATTCAACGGTAATAGAAGCAGATCTAGTGAAATCGCATTAGCTAGTAATCGATGCAGGCCGATGCATAAGAGTCAACATACATGGTACTTTACAAATCGTTGCGTTACAAAATAAGAAATCGACATGGGCTTTCGATTTTGAAACTACGCCTCAAGCAAAAGAAAGTGGTTTGTGGGAATGGGCGTTAATGAAAAAATTTCACAATCAATTTTAGAATTTCTTTTACACAAGTTTAAGAAAACAAGTCGCTGGAAACAAGCGGCACAAAATCGTTTTATGACGTTTTTTCTAGGCGACCTATACTCAGCTGTGAATGTCTATCGGCTGTGACGACAATAAATAATTTAAACTCAAAATTCATTTCAGCTGTTGCAGAACGGAAAATGAAGTTTCAAACGCCAATGATAACAAGCTAAGCCATATT
The DNA here is from genome assembly GCA_038048805.1 of Hipparchia sbordonii. Taxonomy (NCBI): domain Eukaryota; kingdom Metazoa; phylum Arthropoda; class Insecta; order Lepidoptera; family Nymphalidae; genus Hipparchia; species Hipparchia sbordonii. The sequence continues at coordinate 5,942,021 of JBBIWI010000019.1, forward strand.
TTAAGAAAAATTAAACCGCACAGAACAGAAATATACAAAATTTTGTACACCTGTATTGTAAACCTATAAAATTTTGTATATTTGTTTGGAAGCCCTAATAGAGTATCACAATAATTATGTGAATACTTTGCAGTTCCAAGAATGCTACATACAAACGTGTCGAATTGATAATCTCCTTTTTTGAACTCGGTTAAAAACATCGAAACATCGTGTGTGTTCTAGCCCTAACTACACTAGTAATACGAGTACCATTCTGCTATTCGCTGCAGATGATGCTTTTACAATTGCAAGCATCGATGATTGCAAGGGACTTGGAACGTGACTGTGCACTTGAATATGAGCGTTTAATTCTCGTACATGGATGGGATGATTCATTTGGATTATCATATTCTTGAATAATAATCCTTAATAATCCTATGATATTCTACTAGGGATGAGTTACATACTCACAAAACAAGCGAAAAAATTGTTCCGAACGACGATTCACCGCACGCTTGTAACATATCCACCTCTACGTATACTATATCATAGTACTAATCCTACTATCCTATTAATGTTATAAATGCGAAAGTTTGGATGTAATATGTTACTCAATCACGCCGCGACGACTGAACCGATTTGGCTAAATCCTATTATCCTACAAATATGATAAATGCAAAAATTTGGATTAATGGATGGATCGATGTTAATCAATCACGCCGCAACGACTGAACCGATTTGGCTGAAAGGCATAGAGATAGATTATAGTTTGGAATAACACACAGGCTACTTTTTATCCCGGATAATAATAGAGTTCCCGCGGGAATTAAAGAACCTCAATCTCGTCAATCCAAGGTCACAGATTGAACTGATCTCAGATTGAAGGTCTAACGGCCGCCTAACTCGGGGTAAACTAGAGGTCGGTAAGCGGATTTCACTAAATTTAATTTTAATTACATTTTAAGCACGGGTGGTGACTTGAGAATAATTTATTTAACTCTCAATTAGAATTTACATCTGCTTGTTAATGTTTAACTAGCTGATGGCCACCGACTACGTTCACGGATTAAAAAAAACATTCAAGTAGGTACCCTGGCCTAATAACAGAAAAATTACAAGATACAAGTCTCTAGAGTTCTAGACCAATATTTTTCGTAGTTGTTTTGACGACCTCCTTGACGAAGTGGACTTATAACTGGAAGGTCGGTCTCGGGTTCGATTCCCGGCGGGGGCAATTTGTGAATTATCGTTGGTCTGGTCTGGTGGGAGGCTTTGGAGGTGGCTAGTTACCATCCTACCGTCAAAAACGTACGACGGCGTCAAGAAACAGATTAGAGTGTGGGTTGAATGTACACTGCCATAGCCCTTCCAAGTTAGCCCGCTACCATCTTAGACTGCATTGTCATTTACCATCAGGTGAGATCGCGTCAAGGACTATCTTGTCATCGAATTTAAAAAAACAGATATGTAGGTTCAATATCTATTCGGCTTTGTTTCTAAAGATCTTAAAAGTATTCTTCCCTAGATATCATATAAATATCGCTGCTTCAGAACTAAAGGGCCACAATGTCAAAATTTTCCAAATTCACTTTTATTTAAAAAATAGGGCCATGAAGACATTCGTCAAAATCGGCCTTTAAATCACAATAATTTACGCGTACGCCCTTTTAGCATTATCATACATTGTAAGTTGGAGAGCCAAAAAAGCAAAAAAAAAAAAATTTCAATCTGCTCTCGAGAAAAAAAATTGATTTTGAGATGTGGCTCTTTAGTTCTGAAGCAGCGATATGTATATAGGTCATATGACATAGACTGCATTAATCTGATCATATCGTGGCCATATTAAATTTCACCCGGTACGCGTCCGACTTATTTCAATTATACCACAAGGTCCGCATAATTCTAGACGTGACGGCATCTAGAGGGATTTGCACGATGTATTTAATACTATATCTAGACGTTATACTATAGGAATTAATGAGCAGTACATGTATAATCAAGGCCGCATAATCTAATCCTATTTCCTACTAATATTATATTTGCTAGTTTGGATATAGGGGTGGATGTATAGGTGGATGAATGGATGGATGTTTGTTACTCAATCACGCCGAACGAACTGATTTGGCTGAAAAGCACAGAGATAGATTATAGTCTGGAATAACACAAGGCTAATTTTATCCCGGAAAATAAGAGTCTGCTCCTTTTATACAAATTAATTATTGCAGAAGGAAAAATAACTATCAACTATTCGCTTTAGAGTTTTTAGATTTACGTCAAACCGTAATTATTTTTGAGTAAAAAAAAAAATAGGCCACGATTATTGCATAATGCTGGTTTGCTCTAAGATCTTTTCCTTTTATTCCATCGCTTTTGTTATTCGTTACGGACAGAAATCTATCTGCTCCTTTTTTATAAATTAATTTTATTGCAGAAGGAAAAATAACTATCAACTTTTCAGTTTAGAGTCTAGATTTCCGTTAAAACATAGTTCTTGCAATTCACGAGGGTGCGTGGCTCATGGTTGTGTGTGTCGTATCTGTATAAGTGTGAGCGAGAGCTTGCTCGCGCCTGAACTCTCCCACTAGGCTCCTGACAGGCACGCACACTTACGCAATGTGCATGTACACGACGTAACCACAAGTAAAGCTCACGCGCCCTCGTGAATTGAAAGAACTATACCAATTATTTTTGAGTAAAAAAAAATACTAAAGGCTACGATTGTTGCATCATGCTAGTTAGCTCACTGTTTATATTATATTCAACAATCAATAAATCGAATTCACCTGGCAGATTGATACGGAAGAATTCTTACACACAATCACAAAACAGTAATAGAAGAATTGGCATAGTGCCATATTTTATAAAAAATCGCCGTAGCTTTAATCTAGGTGAATAAGTGTTTGGGCACGCTTGCGTCCAAACTTCTCTAAACAGTAAATCTACGTTTGTATATGTACCAACGACATGAATACATTGGCTCTCCAGCTACACTTCTTGAAGTCCTCGCCGACCTGGGTGGCCTGCTCGGATTTTGGAGGGAGCTCGGCTGGCTGGAGTGATCCGGCGGGGAGCCGTACCAGCGGAATCACGCAAAACGGGCGAATCGACGCCTACTTGCGGAAAAGATTCCCAGGAAATGAAGATGAAGATGTAGAGTATTTGCTAGAACTTCTAAACTTGTTTGGCCTATGCCGGAGATTTCGTCCGCGTGGATTTAGTTTTTAAAATCCCGCGAGAACTCTTTAATTTTCCGGGATAAAATGTAGCCTATGTCATTCTCCAGGTCCTCAACTATACCCATGTAAAAAATCACGTCGATCCGTAGCTCTGTTGCACCGTTATTGAAGGACATACTAACAAACCAACAAACAAACACACTCTCGCATTAGTAAGGATTTTTCGAGAAAGGTTTATATTTACTTATCTGTTAAAGCGCATTAATTAATGGAATAGAAAAAAAACACGGGGCAAACCGGATAGGAGTATACAAGGCATAATTTACTAAAAGACAGAACACAAGGACAGATGGCGTCAAACCAGAAGTAGGGAGCCGTTGGATACAAGCGGTGCAACGTCGAGACGTGTGGAAGCCCCTACAAGAAAGAAGAATATAATAATAGAGTATAATAAAGGCGTAGTATTTAAACCTCATTTTTTATGCTAGAATATTACGATAAGGCCCTGTTTCCCTGGCGATTATTTGCTTATTCCGCCCGTGATAAATTACCCCTGTCAAGCGTTCGCCGTAGTGTTTCAGTGCAAACGAAAAATGATCTGCTACTTCACTGCAAAGTAACATCTTTATCTCGCCCAAAATGTCTTATTACTCATTGTTCAACAAGAAAGAGAGAAAGAAAGAAAAATCTTTATTTGTGGTAAAACATTTGCAATAAACCCAACTTAAGATTTTAAGAAGAAATAATATGGAAGTTAAATTTTTTTAAGTAAAATATTTATTAATATTTATAAATGCGCAAGTGTTTGTTTGTTGGTTTGTCTTTCAATTACGCAGCAACAGAGCAACGGATCGACGCGATTTTTTGCATGGGTATAGTTGAGGACCAGGAGAGTGACTAATCTAAATTTTTTTTTTAAAGAAAATTAGCCAAGCTGAACTTGACTTATATTCCTCCTCTCCCCTCCAAATAAGCGAAACGCTTGTGCTAGGAGTGGGTACGACAATAGTGCAACGGGTGGGGCTCGAATCTGCGATCTTTCAGTCCGCAGTCCGCACCTTTAACCGTTGGGCTGTTGAGGCTTTTAAAATATTGTATCTAGACAATTTTTTCTATCATTTAACGTTCGTACTGAAAACCTAAACTTTATCAAGTTTATTTTGTACCACAACTTTTAATATGGTAATAGGTTACAACAGCAATTGTTTTCGCGATTTATGGAAGCATCGATAACGTAATGTTACGTTATATTATTTACTCCTACAAGTTGGGTCGCGTGACTGACGAAAATTGTTTCTAATATCTCACGATCGTATAATTGTGTGGTATTAACACTTTTTAGTATTTCTAGTCTTAGCCTCTTTTTAGTATTACTCAAAAAAAATAATCTCAAAAGAAATCTGTGATTTTCCGGGATAAAAAGTAACCTATGTCACTCTCCAGGTCCTCAACTATACCCATGTAAAAAATCGTGTCGATCCGTAGCTCTGTTGCAGCGTTATTGAAGGACAAACCAACACACTTTCGCATTTATAATATTAGTATAAGGATTATCCTTTTCTTTATTTTGATTTATGATTGTATTTTCGTTAATAAAGTTTATTTTACATGGTCGAAAACCTAGTCGATACACAAGAAAGTGGGGAAGCCCCGTAACCGACCAATGTAATTCATCAGATGATAGAAATGACCCACACTTCCATTTGGTATCATATCGACCAATGTAAAGGGGTTTTATGGTAGTTGTTCCTCTACTCAAGGCTACAAATTAGAATTATTTATTTTCCAGTAGGTGCCTATTTCGTTTCTCATAATGTCCCCCTGAGAGAGTCTACAGAGCATCACTCGCCGAGTTTATTAGGGATCATCTTTTATTACGACAATTGTTATAAACTTTATAGCGATCGTTATGGCAATTCATGAAAGGATCGTTAGTGTTAGTAAAATATTTATTTATTCACTGTGAATAATTTTGAACGTTATATTATAAGGCAATCACTAAATATGTTGTTTCGAGTGTTCATGAAAATGTAATCAACAGCACAGAATTTCCATACAATTGGAGTGAGATCATTAAGACCTATTATACTACTTCATGATTTAATAACGTGGAAGTTCAGGAAGTTTCTATTAAGAGATAAGTTTTACCTTCGTACACTTTATTTGATATTACGTGTGTGTTCGTGTATGTATCAATACGTACGTATTTTTGTACTAAAATAAAAATGAGAATAAAAAAATGACTTGTTACAACATTCACCTAATGATTAAGGGCCGGTTTCCTACTTAAAATATAAAATTTACAAATTGGATGTCGATAATTTTTTCTTATAATATGAGCCGATGACCCTGTGGTGGTAAGTCACCCACCAATGGGGCTACGTATTTCCCCGTAGACCTACAGCGTTAGGGTAGTAATTAAACGTAAAAATATGGAGTAAAGTGTAGTGGCACCAAACGTACAACAGATTGCAGTCACAACACTTGAGAAAATATTAACCAAGACAAGAGGAAGTAAATGACGTGAAACATAAAGAAAAGCGGAATTTAACGGGTAAAAATTGAAAAAGACCTTTTTAAATAACTTATTTTCTGAAACACTGTTAAAGCCAATAATTCTTAAGTTCCGGTAGAGGTCGCATACATTTTTGAAAACGTCTTGAAGTATGAAAATATAACACGAAGCCCATCATCCCTTAGCACCGAACTTGACCCAGTTAGTCGATGCATGTTTGATCGAAGCTGATTAAGAAATGGGGTTAGTTCCACGTACTTACGTAAGCACGTTAGTGGAAACCTTTAGTTAATAGCGCCGTTGTATGGCATCAATAAAATCTCAAAGGAAACTGTCATCTAAGCGAAACTGGAACGCTGTAGATCGTTAGCATACTAGATATTCTGACCATCTGCCTCGTTGGTCGAGTGGTTAGCAAGTTCGACTGCAGATGTCGAGGTCCCGTGTTCGATTCCCGGGTCGAGCTTTAAAATGTCAAGAAATTCTGAGTACTAGCCCGGCGTTAACAAGTTGGCGGTGAGTCACCCCCTTGCCTCGGAGAGCATGTAAAGCCGTCGGTTCTGCGCCTGATCTAGATCTAGTATCGGATTTCCGTCCCATTGACTATGAGAGTAAAGGAATAGAGAGTGCACCTGTGTTTGCGCACACACTTGTGCAGTATAATATCTCCCGCGCAGATGGCGAATCTCTGTGGAGATTGGGCGCCGTGGCCGGATTCGGTCGGGAGGACATTATTATTAGATATTCTGAGACACTAGACATTGTCAGCCCGAACGACTTCAAAATAATAAGAAATTGGTAAGTTACTTTTACGCTTGAGTGTTCTCTATAATGTTAGTTAGAGCAAGTATATGATATCAAGTAGCTGATCATTTATAACGGACCTTGTTCATGTTCAATTTAATTCTCGTGCTTGTAATTCTGTATCGTTACCGAAAGCCCTGAGGCCGTCTAACCTCGACCGATACAGAAAAGGTCTTTTTTAAATCCAATGTGACACAATAAGGGGCTTTTTAATCACGCCAATCAGTGAGCGGAGATAAGCTTGACTTATTTATTACAATCTAATTCAAAAATCCTTATTAATATTACAAATGCGAAAGTGTTTGTTTGTCCTTCAATCACACAGCAACGGAGCAACAGATCGACGTGATTTTTCGAATAGGTACAGTTGAGGACCTGAAGGTTGACATAGACTAGTTTGGAGAAATAGAGGGTAGCATCTTAAGTCCCTAATCTGTTTAAGTATATCTCATGTATCTTCATAAATACTGAGTCACGGACTATTTGAGATGTCGCTAATTGGTTTTTGATGAGCGACGTGTGAGCTACACGGATAATTACGCGAGCGTTAATGCTGAGCCCGCTCCCATAAAAATATCTATTTAAAGAAAAGTAATCAAAGCAAAAAGAGATGAAGAAGGAGAATCCATTAGGGATGAAAACACGATTAAAGCCTCACGATCGTTGCTTTTTCCAACTTTTCATAATATAGCTCTGTTTTCCCTCTGAAAGGATTACAAATACTTTCTACTGTATACAGAAACGAGTAAAAAATATATCATCCCCCCTTTTACGTGACGTGTAGGGAGGTACCCAAAATTGTAGTATTTTTAATTTTTTTTATTGGATTTGTAAATTAAAAATATTTATAATTTCTGAATTGTCTCCGGTCTGGTCTGGTGGGAGGCCGTGGCTAGTTACCACCCTATTATGACAGTCGTGCCGCCAAGCGATTTAGCGTTCCAGCATGATGGCGTGTAGAAACAGATTAGGGGTATGGGTTGAATGTACACTGCCATACCCCTTCCAAGTTAGCTCGCTACCATCTCAGACTGTATCGTCATTTACTATCAGGTGAGATCGCAGTCAAGGACTATCTTGTCATCGAATAAAATAAAAAAGCTCTAACAACATTATTCAATTTTCATCAAAAGAAAATGTAACTTGATAGTTCTGCTTTGTACATTAACGATTTCGACATACAGATGTTCCACATTGTCTATTTGTCGGTAGAAAGACGATCTCGATAAATACGCCTCGTCTCTCGTGATATGGATCGTAACATTTCCTGCCTGGTGACTTCGCTTTCCCGATAACGTCGACAAGCTTATCAGGACACTAGTTTTGTGCCAAACGTGTAACGATATCTATTGGAGTCGAATTGTATTGGTCAAACGTTAGGATATTTTAATTTATAATATTTTAACAATCTTCCACAAAAGGAGGAGGTTCTCAAGTCGTCGGAATCTTTTTTTTATGTATGTTCCCCGATTACTCGAAGACGCCTGGACCGATTTGGAAAATGCTTTTTTTTTGTTTGAAAGGGTATACTTCCCTGGTGGTCCCATTTTCATCAGGTCAGGATCTAATGATGGGATCCTGGAGAAATCGAGGGAACTCTTCAAATTTTATAGGCAGTTGATATACTTTGTAGTGCCGTTTTTAAGTCGGTTTGGAAAAATGATTTTTACGGTTAAATTATCTTGTCCAAAGAGATAAGTGCAAATTTACGCCAGTTCATTTAACGTTCAATCTTAGTATGGACGAATTAATCGAAATAGTTGGCCAGTTGACGTGGGTCAATCCCTCGGGTTGAGATTGTTGTGTCCACAAACTCCGTCAGTAAGGGTAATGTATAATACCCACTATATTTGACCAGTTTATCATTGTCTGAACAGCAAATCCCTCGGGAATTACATTACGAATAGTTGCCTCCGTTTTCTTCTGTCTTATAATCTTCAAAATCTCATTTCCATTCATTCAAAAGAAACCTCAGTTGACATTTGTGAAAAAAATTTGTATCAACGAAGGAAAAATATTATAATCTATTCTGTTGTAACTGTTCAAAGATTTGCTGTGCTAATATAAACAAAATGTGAAAATTAAAGCTACCGTACCTACTATTCATTTGGTGGTATTAATGGTGGCCAATCAATAATCCTGGGTTCATCGACATCAAACCTTCGAAGGAGGCATGAAATGAATTCCTAACGAAATAACAGTACATTGACGGTCACGGTGATTAAATATAAGGTCTATCGATTTAGTATTCCAATGGGTAGGCGAAGAAATGCGACCACCACTAATGCTAGTGTAACGCGTTTGAATTTTACTGCGTTAGAAGGTTCTAGTATCCCAGGATTAACAATAAAGTCTAACGAATTTTCGGCTTCGGCCACCTTCGGCGAAACCTTTGGCTTCAACTGTAATGGGCCCAAGTTGTGGCCGAAGCCGAAAGTTTCTAAAATGCGCCGAAATTGAACGAAATGTAAGAGAGCGATGGGAAAGGCGACGCGCGGGGGCAGGAGATCGCAATTAAATAACCAAAATAAAACAAAGGATGCGAACTACGATTCACCTTTCCTGTAACTACTGTCCGTCTACGTCAAGTTGGCCGCTACTTCGCCGCACGCTTCCCCGCACCGCACCTCAAGTCAGACCCTTAATACCTTTAATATCGTACACGATTAGTCTAAGTCTAGTCGGGTTTGTCTGCTGAAAACTTTAAATTTCACAAAGTATGGGTTGAAATACCGATAACGATGTTAGAATCATGAGGGACAAGTCAATTTTAGTTTCTATACACAAACATGGTCTCGTCACGCGAGGGTCGTATGAAAAGTAAACATTCTTACATGAGCTTTTACGACTTTTCCAATTTCTTCCAGTTGACAAAATTCCTATATTTAATGCAAAGTAAGGAGTCATAAAGAGCAAATAGGTCATGGAGAACCATACAAAGAGTTGTATCATTCTTGTGTAAAGTTACAACCTTACTCGGTAGAAATAATAAAACTATATACTGAGATTTTTAATGCTTTTGTTATTCCATTTCTAGGAGATAACCTTGCATAATAAGTTTTTGGGTAAAAAGTTGCAAAGGTAATGAATCAACTAAAACTACTTTTAAAAACTGTACCTACACATTTTCGTGTCTTGTATCTTCAGCTACGATGCCACATTATCCTCCTCCTAAATGTTGTTTTCGTATAAAAAAAAGCTGTAGGAAAAACACGTTCGCCTAATATGGTGGTTGCGTGCCCAATATTGGGCGAATCTATCTTGTTGATTATGATAATGAGTTAATATTGGAAAAGTTTTTTTATTCTCCTAGAAGTTTGTCCTTGACTGCGATATCACCTGGGGGCCTACCAGCCCCCCTTAAAGCAGTATTATTTCAATATTATTTTGACATTGATGTCATTATATGATATCTCAAAACAATTACTTTTAACGTCAACGATTGAAGAAGGATATTGATAGGATATGTTTTTTAAATTAATATCTTACGAGTTATTAGAATACATTGATGTATGTCTACAATCATACACGATAGCATCTGTCGCGTTTTGGGCCCTGTTAAAGGTGTATTTGCATCCATGTAAATATTGTAAATTTTATGTGACTAAAGAATAAAGAATCGTCTACGATGCAAAGGCGGCCTTATTGCTAGCGGAGCAATGTCCGCCAGGCGAACTCCGGCGATACTGCGAGGGTTGAATGGGGTAATGGGGTGCTACAACTCACCATCTGTGGGCGATGTGTACAGCTTCTTGCACAATTCCTGAGGCCCCCCGAGCGCGTTGATCTTGGCCATGCCCTCGGCGCCGCGCGTCTCCATCAGCTCGCGCAGCTGCCGCAGGGTGACGCCATATTGCGCCGGCCGCCCCTCCACCGTCGCCATGGTGCCGGGCTCGCGGCCGCCGCCCGCACCACGCCCTACCCTCTAGATCTGGAACAAACCACACAATACGTTAGCAAACATCTTTTTTTCAATATATGTATAGACTCACATGGTAAGTGTAGATGAAGCCTAAGATGTAGCGCGCTTGCCTAGAAGATGCCTATTCACTCTTGTTTTAAAGGTACTTAAGGTTAAACTTGTCGCGAGCCTAAATATAAAGGATGAAACCGATGCGCGACGCGAGCCCGCTTTCAACATACGAGTACAAAATAAAATTATTCTATAATTTTAAGTGGCGTTTGAAGTCGGTTTTTTAAAAAGATTTTTTTTATGACTATTATTATCTTATTACGGTTGTAAGTAGAAGGCCAGTGAGTAACTTGACCTGGTCAGACTAGAGGCTATGTAATCGGCCACGTGGTCTTTTTCCCTCAACCTTACCCTATTATTATAATTAGCTCGTTAAATGATAGAACTACTTACAACTATAATAAAATAAGCGCGGCAAAGTTTCAGTCATTTTAGTTTGTGACAGTTTTTTTTTCTTTCATTTTTAAGGTTCCGTACTCAAAGGGCCAACGGGACACGAGACACTTGCTAAGCCTCCGCTATCCGTCCGAGCGTCTGTCTGTCTGTCAGCGGGCTGTATTTCATGAACCGTAATAGGAACTTGAAATTTTCACAGAATATGTACATCTATTGTCGCTATAACAACAAATAAATAATAAAGGGGGCTCCCCATATAAGGAACGTATCGGAACCCTTCGTGTGCGAGTCCAACTCGCACTTGACCGGTTTTTTCTATTTCACTTTACAAAACTATCACAAACAAAATTGGAATTTGGACAGTAGGTACAACGTCGGTCGGGTCAGCTAGTTACTGATAAAAATCGATCACTCAGTCGTGCCTATTTTTAGAACTAAACTCTACTGCAGCAATTCTTTTATGCTACTGCTCCATCTGCATTAAATGTTAGTGTTAACGGCTGCGCTCAAATGGCCTTAATTAGGGCATTAAAAAATAACGCGTTAAACAGGTGACTACATTAAAAAAAAGATGCTGCTAAGAGTAATTTTTCATGAATTAGTGCGTTAACTGGAGTAATAGTGTTCTGCTCTGTCGTCCGTGTGACGATGAATGAGAACAGCGCTAATGTAGCCAACAAAGTTCGCGCGTTATTCAACGCTTTAAAATCCTTTGATATGTTTTAAAAAAACCACCATCTGAGTTATCGCTAAGTGTCTAACGTCATTAGTATTGCTACAACACATTTAACGCATTAAAATATTGGCCCCATCTGCGTAGTGCCTTTATATCGTGTTAATTTACGCGTTACGGCGCAGGTGGGGCAGTAGCATTGCGGGGATCGATATCGTCCACGCACCCAATCTTGCATCGTGTGCCAAAGGCTGCATTCACCGTGCTCCGTGGCATAATAATTAAACAGAGAGGACGGGGAGTGTGGGCCGATATCTAACGAAGATAAAAGGGGTATCTGCCCACATGGTGCCAGTGAGAAATGTGAAAGGAATACTACTGACATTTATCAAAGTACAATATGTATTCTTTTTGTTTCAGACGCAGCCTATTCTCGTATTCTGGGAGGTACTACTACTTGGTAATCTACATACGAGAACTAATATACAACGTGTAATGAAACTCCGAAATAATACTGAAGGAGGTGAAAGTGCTCATGAACCTGAACAACTTTCTCCAAGGAAAGGAAGGTCAAAATGTGAAAAAAAAATGTGGACCTCCCATACAAAACGATCAGCTGATTGATTTGCTATGGGAGGTAATTTTTTTTTTTCATATTTCGACCTATGTTCCTTGGGGAAAGTTGTTCAGTTTCATGAGCACATTCACCTCCATCAGTATTATTTCGGAGTTTCATTACACGTTGTTTAAATGTGAAAACATCTGTGACTGTTTAATTCATTTTTTTAGTTATCCCTTTTCAGAAGTCGGTTAAAAACTTAGTCGGCAAACGGTATTCGCGAAGCATTTCCAAAAATCACTTTACGGAACAAGGCATTAGCCACTTAGCGATGTTGTGACGCGGAACGTCGCACACGGGATTCTTTAACAAGATTCGGTAGGTAGCGACATCATTTATTTAACAGCGCCACCGTTTATCAGTCACAAAGACGTTATTCCTCGATCCAATTAGAGAGGGCCCGTAAATCTTCGAAAAGACGCAGCGCGGAGGATTAGCCTGACGTTGAATATTTTGAATATCTTATTAAATTGTTTCCCGCGTGTACCATCCGGAATTGCCTATGGGTCGTTCTACTTTTCTACCGACAATGAAACGACGTTTTTCTGTTTTTTTGGTTTTTGAACTATTTATAATTGTGTTTTATGTGTGGGATTTAAAAAAAACTTCATCTGTGTTTTCATTAGTACTAATTAAAGTTTCCTTCCTAGCTAATATTGATTCTTTTTTAATGTTGGTTTTTGAAAAAATAATGTGACAAAGTGGCCTTTTTCTGTGGAGACAACATTTCAGTTTACCACTCTGTCACGGCATTATACGGAAAACGAGCGTATAAAATATGCTGGTTAGAGAACATGAAAAATGACATAATATTAATAGATAAGAAAAATATGGACGTTTATTCGAATCGAATAAAAAACCGTTTATATTAATACTCCAACGAGATGCCATAATAAGAAGAAAGACAGACTATTGTCGGTAGAAAAGTAGAACGACCCCTTTACATTTTTATTATGTCTTAACTAGCCTTTGCCCGCGGCTTTGCTCACGTTAAATTCGACTTTTCAAACCCCTATTTTATCCCTTCAAAGGCTGAATTGACAAAAATCCTTAGCGGATGCCTACGTCATAATAGCTATCTGTATGCCAAACAGCCCGATCCGCCCAGTGAGTTGAGCTGTGCGTTGACAAATCAGTCAGTGATTCAGTCATCTTTCCTTTTATATACGTTGACTAGCTTTTACTTTTATTTAGTTACATTTAAGAAAACCCGCGGTTACCATTTTTTCTGGAATAAAAAGCGCGGTATCTCGGTTACTCAATCGCCAGTTACACTCGGTTCTCGAGTATACCCATGCAAAAAATCACATCGATCCGTTGCTCCGTTATTGCTTGATTAGGACAACTAACAAACCAACAAAAAAACACATTCAGTTTAACTATAGATATTTGTTTAATAAGCACTTATTATTTTTAACTCAATTAACATTCCGATTTACCAGTACACCAAAATTTCGTGGAATTATTTGCAAAAAAAAATCTTTTTCATTCCTCTGACTCTCTACTTTTACTTATCTCTTGGACAAAAACACGTAAGTATTCTTTAAACAACTCTACGTAGGTCACTATATAAGTTTTGAGACTCTCGAAAAGTAAACAATATATTTTTAAAATTTATATTATATTTTTTCAAAATACTCTCCATCATTATCTATGCAAATTTCAATCCGCCTAAACCAGCTATGGAAAAATTTATTCCAGTCTTCTTCCAACAGGTCAGAAATAGCCGATTCGTAGACAGCCACGGCTTCTTCAGCACTTAAAAAAAACTTTCCTTTAATTTTATCCTTGATGGTTGGGCATAAAAAGAAATCACAAGGAGCTAAGTCGGGGCTGTGAGGTGGGTGAGTCAGAGTTTCAGTACCAGATTCTTGAATTAACACCTTTGTTCTAAGAGAAGTGTGTGAAGACGCATTGTCGTGGTGCAGCAACATTCCCCGGAGCCTGGCCTTTGGTCGTCTCTGCTGCACAGCTAAGAAAACCTTTGGCAATGCGACTGTAGTGTACCATTCCGAGTTAACTGACCTACAATTTTCTAGAACTGAGTTCGCAAAATGTCCTGCGTGAAAAAAATAGTGGCCACCTTCTTTTTGCCAATGTTCTGTGGTCTTTGCAATTTCGTTGGCAAATGCTCATTTGGAAAGACCCATACTGACGAATGCTTTTTGTTTTCCGGATCATATTGATATATCCATGTTTCGTCACCAATAATGATTTCAGAAACAAGTCTTGAGCTTCCATTTTCAAAACGTAGTCGCATCTCACGGCACCAATCCACACCGGCTTGTTTTTCCCTTTCGGAATGCAAATGAGGTACCCATCGACAACAAAGCTTCTTCATGCCAAGATGTTCATGTAATATGGTGTAAACACTAACCGAACTGATGCTTAGTATTTGTTCTATGTCCTTGTATGTGATATGTAAGTTTTCTCGCACCATGATTTCAATTATCCACACATTTTCTGCGGTGACTGCTGCTGGCGGGTGACCTCTTCTGTCATCATCTTCAAGGCTAGTTTTGCCACTTTTAAATTCTTTAAACCATCTAAAAATGGTTGCCCGTGAAGGAGCAGACTCCCCTAACGCTGATTTTAAACGTTCTAAGCTTGAAACTTCGGATAAACCATATTTAAAATCTTAAAAAATCATAGCAAGCAAATGTTGTCGTTTAAGCTCCATTTTAGCTGACGAAAAAGCGGGAAATGATGACAGTATAATACCGCTAAATTTTTGGTTTTTTAAAATTGTTGTAAATGGCCTTTTACATTCGATTTACAAATAAATTTGCTATTTAAAATTGTAAGATACAGACGCGTTCCATTTTTAAATTTCGCGCATCTCAAAACTTATATAGTGACCTACGTATAAAACCAAAACTGAAACCATACTATAATTCGTAATACTAAAAAGAAAATTTAAAAGCCCAAGAGCTCTTCCCGTAAAATGTTATCTTTCCAAGTTTTACGCTGAAGAATAAAGCTCAACGTTACAACACTAATTTAGGCAGGATCAAATAAAAAGAATAACCTTAGGCCCAGAGCTCTTTAAATTTAGAAACATATATAAACAAAAATTAATTATACAAACAACAAATTAAAGCTCCCTCGCACACCTGCGCTGTTGTCCGTGTTTACGACTCCATAAACGGAGCTGACTCCATTGCAGTATCGTGCATATTTTAGAACGTTAGTTAAGCTAATACAGACAATCGAGCATGTGCTTTGGGCGGGTTTTCAGTGAAGCGGAGACAAACAGAGAGGTGTAGGATGTAGCTGTTAAAAATGTAAAGATTCCTACTGAAGCGGAACGGAGAAATCCAAAACACAGTAGGGTAGGGACGAGCGGCTTAATTACTGATAAATCCTATTAGGATACGAGTATAAACACAAAAGTATCTTTGTTAAGGTTATCTTTCAACGACGTCGCAACAATGTTATGGATCGACGTGATTTTTTTGCATAGGAATAGTTGAGGACCTATAGGGCTAACATGCGCGCCACGAGAAAATTTTGTCTACCCATTTACAAGTGAAATTCTTAGAAATTCACGAGTAAATGGGTACACAAAATTTTGTTGTGGCGCGCATGCTAGCCGCATGTGACTGGCGCCAGTCTCGTGAAATGCTAATGAATAAAGATCTGGGATGGATTCAGAATTAGTGTAGCTTTAGAATTCTGTGTAAACTTTGAACGTCTTGTAGCCCTCTTCGCTTATCTTCATTTAAGTTGAAACTTGAAACGCAGCCGAGCGTACATGTTCGGCTCTATACTTAGCTTTAAGCTATACGCGCTTTTAGGCCTCTTAATTTTGGGAAAGGGTAAATTTGATCTGTGTTGGGCTTTGGGCATGACAGATTGGAGTGTTTGTTTGATCCAATATATACGTTTACTTGAATCTCGTGTCGCTTTAGGGTATATAATATTCATGAATATTCCCTTCTTGAGACGCTTTGTTGAGTTCCAGTTTCGAGACCGCACCTATTTGATACAGAATCTTTGCGGTTGTGGTTACGTATTTGTATAGGTAATGTTACACAATAATTAGATTTTCTGTTATGACGAACCATCATATTATTTGTTATTTAATTTAATATAACAGTTACCTAATACTGTTAACATTAAAAAAAAAAACTAGCAGTAACCTCAGCCTTAATTAAATATAATTATGAGTTGAGCACAAAAGCTGTCATAACTTCACACGGTTAAATATTAGGTACTTGGCGATGGTGAAATTGGGCCTTAGAGAAGAGTAAAAAGATATAAATATACATATATTTTATATATGAAAAGAAATAATATGAAAAGATGTAACCAGTCACCCTAATGAAGAAAATTATACTAAAAAGCAAGCAATGCCGAACGAAGAAATAATTGCAATCATAATAGGTACCTACTTCATTAAAGGCAGCGCTAGTACAGAATTAGCAAGAATTTCCAAACGAAAAGGGAGTGGCCTCATAAAGACGTGAAATATTCGAACGGGGAGATTGTGTACACTGGGTCTATGAACAACATGCAAAACTGCTCGCAGCGGATATTGGTGCATTGTTTGTAAATGCTGCGATTATTACACCTAATGACCTAAAGTAACCTTCAAGACAAAACGTTTACGAATAATCTTCTCCCTGTTATGTTTTCTGATTAGAAAGAGGATCGAGGAGGTAGTAATTGCTTCTTTTTAAACGATTTCCAAAAATGGACGCGGTTCTCAATTCGTCGAAATCTTTTTTTTTCTTTTTTATGGGGTATGGCAGTGTAGGTACATTCAGCCCATACCCTAATCTGTCTCTACACGCCATCGTATAGGAACGCTAAATCTCTTGGCGGCACGTCTTTGACGGTAGTGTGGTAACTAGCTACGGTAAAGCCTCCCACCAGGCCAGACCAGAGACAATTTAGAAATTATAAATTCCCAAATTGCCCCCGCCGGGAATCGAACCCGAGACCTCTCAGTTATAAGACTATAGCGCTGACCAAGGAGCTGCGCCAAGGAGGTCGTCAAAACCTCATCGTCGTTAGAACGAGAATTGACTTTTTATTTGAAGCTTTTTATTTCAATGCTAATAAGAACTCTGGCCAAGCTGCGATACAAGATTAATGGATTATTTAAATTGGATCCCACGAATTCATGCAATTAGGTCCTACAGATAAATCTCTAAATTGGCTCAGGCATTCATTTTTCTTTTGAGTGGTATACGCGTAGGTACTAAGTTCGAAGATATATTTCAAAATTGCAATTTCTACAATATTATTTCGCTTTCGATTACATAATGAAATATAATACTTTTTTTATGGCAACTATAAAATAAGAACTCAGTTCTAAAATAAGGTTTACTTTTTTTTAATAATCAACTTAGACTAGATAAAAAATCAATGCTCCACTTATGTTAGCAGAATTGCGCAACGATGATATGAATTTGGTATTTCAAAAATTAACCTCGTATTCATATATTTTGTTCAAAAAGGTTTAATTAAATACGATATTACGGAAGATGTTCAAGTGCTTGTTTACTGTAAAGCATAAATATAAGGGGGTGGTGACAAGAGGTTCGGGCGGGCCGTAGTCTTCCGGGTTAAGGGTCATTGAACGGTCGACTGAGATCTTCATCACATCTTTTAGATTCCGCACGCTTGGAAAATCGACTGCAGATGTTTCGAGATAATTCTACCAAGCTAAAATCTCTGAAGGCAAAGAGAAAGTTTGCAATACTGATGCATATTTCAAAAGAAATAAGACAATTGAAGTAAAACTACTCGCTTCGGAAGAAATTGAGATTTTCATACAAAAATACCATCCGAATTTCCGAAAAAATTATCCAAATACCGATTTGGATAATTTTTAATTATCCAAATCGGTCGAGCCGTTCTCAAGTGATGATCTTACTGCAATCATGCAACTTACAACAGTTTAAATCAACTAAAGGTAACCAAAGACACACAATTTTTGTATACGAACAAATACCGCACTTAAGAACTACGAAGTAAAGTTAAGGGGTGAAGGTTAGCAAACTTATATTAGCCCTTGAGAATCGTTCATGAACTTTATCGACATGTGCATTACCTAATTCAAATGTCGACGACGCGGACTAATTAAGTTTTAATAGAAGCAAAAAGGCCGCAAGGGGGTCGAACAAACAGTAATATGGGCGGTCACTTATCCTGATATTTTTCAGCAAAAATGAGAAAGTATTGGTTTCATACACAGCTGTGTACCGATGAAGGGATGACACTAATGCACGCAAAATGAGCAAAAATCAAATTAATTCATTCCATACATGTATACAATAATTAACAAAATAAAGTCAGAACGATTTTGAAATTTGTAATTAAGTATCTATAAGTGTATAAATAAAGAAAAATTAAACAAAGATGAAAATTAAGTAAGTACCGTTTCAGATTAAAACTCAGAATGATGGACCAGTGTTTGGAAAAAGTTTTTGTCAAGAAAATTTTCTATTTCAAAGTGAATTTATATTTTCGTCTTAGATCGTCCGCCATCCAGTTAGTGGGGGGCTCTGCCAAGGCTGAACCTCCTGACAATGGGTCGCCATTCCAGCACCTTGGGACCCCAACGCCCGTCGGTTCTTCGAGCCACGTGCCCCACCCGTGATACGGATAAAGACCGTGTAAATTACAATCGCGAAGCTATTACCATTACCGTATCATGAGCAACTTGTGCTGATAATGTAGGGCAGTTCAAATGGGTCAATCATCTCATTAGAGTAAACTTGGCACGGGGCGGGCAAACAATTTTGATTGAAGGTGTCCCAAATAGAGGTGGATCGATTTGGTCGAATGTAAGGCAAGATTTTGCACGATTACTTTATAATGCTGCGGCAAATTAACGCGAAGCTAATGGCGTAAGAGCCTCATATTGTGATGTTATGAAGCTATACATTAATATTGTAATATTTTGTTATGAAAAGAGCAACTGCTGAGTTTCTTGCCGGCTCTTCTCAGCAGAATCTGCATTCCGAACCGGTGATAGAGTCATGACGTGTCATAAGAGCTACAAGTTGGCCTACAGGAAATAAATAATTTTGGATTTTTTTCTGAATTTTGTAGGTGATCAAAGATGATATCTTTCGCTTGGGTCAGATTTCATTCTAATATCATAATCCATTTGTAGCTTTAACTCAAAACTTTCACGGTATTTACGATACTTTCTACAACAATATTTTACAAGTACTTAAATGAAAGAGTTTTAACAGAAGACTGATTCGGACATTTGGAGAGATTTTCTTTGTTTCTAATAATTCTTCTTTTTAGTTCATGGATAACAAGTTCTTTAAATCCGCGGAACCCTACCTTCTGTGCCTACCTTATATACGTAACATATACGATTTGACAGACACTTGAATTTGCATAAAAAATATACTGTACTAAAGTCATAGAGACGGTTATCGCATTTGTTTTTTCCGAATTGTACGATTAATTTTATACCTATATAATATTTAACATTAAAGCGATAATATATTTTAATAGGCACGATAAACTAATTTTGGCAGAATTTTATAATACCTACCTAATTAGCAATTTCTCATTCATATTTAAGTTCAGTCCACTACTTATCTCGCGAAGCTGAAGTGGAAATGGGCAGGGCAAATTGGAAAATCTAATGGTCGTTGGGGTCCCAAGGCGACCACGCACCGCAACCACTGGATGCAGGCGGCGCAAGATCATGCCTTTGTCCAGAAGTGGACGTCTCTCTATCAGTTGATAAAAAAGAAGAGAAGAGAATTAACGTTTTTTTTGTTTTATAACTGAATCGGCTAATAGTTGATCTATTGGTAGCCACTCTGCCTTGAATACTTTCAATGCATGTATTACATACACGTTAAACATTGGTGAGGCAGATAAATGAAACATTTAACAATAACGACCGCTCCGATATAATCGCTTTAGAGAAACAAGAAAACAGAACGAGGACAAAGCTGTAGGTACCGTAAATTCGCAAGAAATCGACAATAGTGAAACGAACATGTTTATTGATATGGGTCTTGTATTGTGAAATTCTAAAATAATTGAAATCGGCCCACCCTAATTAAGTACATGTACCGCTAGAGTCTGGGTCTGAATTAAACAGATTTTATTTCATTTTATTTTTCTATGGACTCAAATATGTCACAATGGAACGTTTTATGCGGAGCACTCGATGAAATCAACCAATCCACTTTCAAATACAACACTAATAGCTAAAAAAGCCGGTGAAACATTTTTGCATTTAAACTTTTTTTTTCACGTTTTTCGCCTTTTAAATTAACGTATACCAAGCTTATTTTGTTCGTCCTGTTTTTATTAACTATTAATTCATCATACATGACCGGAACATATTTTTGTGACGCAGCAAAGTTTATATAATAAATAATCCACGAAATATTGTTTTGGCGCTATCTAGTTACGACAGCCGATACAACATTTTACTACTGTTGTAAAAATAAATTTTCGATATTTTCTCAATGCTTTGCTCTTTATGCTGTGATAAAACTATGTCTAGAATCTAGATATTCTCAGCTTCATCGCCAGTTACACTGAAATTACCTACTTTCATCTTGGAAATGTACGGAATCCTTTTGTATCAACTTTTATGGCTTAGAAAGCCATTATATTATAAAACACTTCGAAGATTTTAATAGACAGCTTTGAATTACGATATTACTAGGCTATTTTAATCAGATTATAATATAGATCAAAGAGTTTGTCTTGAATTGGTTTGTGATATTTACTTAGGCAAAATTTTCTGCCAATATTTGTAATATGCATAATATGTAATATGTATGTGTGTGCATAGATTTTGTGGTATAATTTTAATCTGAATTATAAATAATCACACTAATATTATAAAGCCGTTTGTGTGTGTATGTGTGAGTGTATGGTGTGTGTGTGTGTGTGTGTGTGTGTGTGCGTGTGTGTGTGTATTTGTTACTCCTTCACGCCACAACGAATTTACTGATTCAGCTGAAATTTGGAATGGAGATAGCTCATATTTTATCCCAGAAAATTAGAGAGTTCCCGCGGGAATTAAAAGAACCTTTATGCACGCGGTTGAAGACGCGGGCATCGTTCAAAGCCATGGCAATATGGCCCCGTTTGGCAACCCCTGGGGTGCGGAATCCTAAAAATTAACATTTTGTCTGGTGGGAGGCTTTAGCCGTGGCTAGTTACCAAAGACGTGCCGCCAAGCGATTAAGCGTTCCAGTACGATGGCGTGTAGAAACCGATTAGGGGTAGGTATGGGTTGAATCTACACTGCCATATCCGTTCCAAGTTAACCCACTACCATCTTAGACTGCATCGTCACTTACAATCAGGTGAGATCGCAGTCAAGGACTATCTTGTCATCGAATAAAAAAAAGCTGTTAAGCCGACAGAAAGCAATGAAAAGGATGGCAACAGGGTCCCGTTTGTCAGCCTCTGGAGTGCGGAATCCTAAAAATTAACATGTGCAATGGCCTTAATCGCGAAAGTCAATAGATATGACGCTCACGTCGCGTGATTCGGAGCCCCTTATCTCGGCCGCACCTGGAATTTCGCAATTCGTTTGATAATAATCCGCTGCCAAATTGCTACTAAACTTGATCTAAATCTTTGATAAATTCAAGAAACTAGTTTTGAAATGAAATGAAAACGAAAATATTCTTTATTGTATACCAAAGGATAAGCTTACAAGACTACATACATAAAAAACACAGAGTACTAGGCGACCTTATCGCTAAAAAAGTGATCTCTTCCAGGCAACCCATGGTAAAACAAGGAGTTTTAAACAAAACGCAGGGAAAGGTGTACACTAAATTGCTAACAAACAAAATAGAAAAAATACAAAAAATAAAAAATAAAAATAAAAATAGTTTTATAAATCCTTTAAATACAAAGCCCAACAGTTAAAGGTGACTGAAAACTGAAAAGTCGCAGGTTCGAACCCCGCCCGTTGCACTATTGTCGTACCCACTCCTAGCACTAGCTTTTCGCTTACTTGGAGGGGAGAGGAGAATATAAGTCAAATTCAGCTTGGCTAATATTCTTTGTAAAAAAAAAGATTTGAAAGAATGATTTCAAAATAGCTACACTTTTTAGGGATCCGTACGGGATCCTATTAGGGTAACATCCGATAGTCAACACCAGTGTGTGTGTGAGATACAGTTATCTCACGAACAGTAAACGGTACTTACTTGAAATGGAAGCAATATAGTATAATAATAGTATACCCTTTCAAACAAAAACAAGTTTTCCAAATCGGTCCAGGCGTCTTCGAGTAATCGGGGAACATACACAAAAAATAATAAGATTTCGACGAATTGTGAACCTCCTCCTTTTTTCAAGTCGGTTAAAAATGACTCCAAGCAAGCAAAACGCGCGACACTTGAACGTGGTAAAGTTAACAAACTCGCGCCAGCTTCTACGGCGCTCGTTACAACAATCTTGTTATAAGTTCAAGTCCGATTTAATTGGAATCGCGAAACGGGGCTGGCTCCAACGTTGAAGTTAACGCTGTAGGTACGAGGTGAAGAAATCTAGCAATTTTGTCATATTCATAATACTCGTATTATCAAGATACTAGCAAACCCGGCGAACTCCGTTTCGCCACCAGATGGCTTCGTTTTATGTAACATTTCGTTTGGTGATTAAAAGAAAAAAAATTTTTTTTGTTTTATATTTCCTGAATTTTCTTTGCTATAAACCTCACGGAGCCCGAGACCTTTCCAACGAATGCAAAACCGTGGAAATCGTTTCGTGCGTTCTGGAGTTATAGCGTCAGGAAGGAAAACCCGACTTATTTTTATTTAGTAGATAATATAAACGTAAGAATTCTTTTTACAAAACCGACTTCAAACGCCACTACAAAGTATAGCAATTGTGCCTATAAAATTTGAAGTGTTCCCTCGATTTCTCCAGAACCCCCTCATCAGATCCTGATCTGATGACTGTGGGACCACCTGGGAAGTATAAGTACACTTTCAAACAAAAATAGAATTTTCCAGTTCGGTCCAAGCGTCTTCGAGTAATCGGGGAACATACATAAAAAATAAAGATTCCGACGAATTGAGAACCTCCTACTTTTGAAGTCGGTTAGAAATTATTCCAACGCTGAACGCAATGATTTCCCATCAGGTGGGCCGGCTACATCAAATAGATACAGGCGGCACAAAACCGCGACATGTGGAAGTCCATACATCATTCCTATGCCCAGAGGTGGACGTCTATAGGTTGACTAAAAATATACATTCACGATTTGATAAGCCGCAGATATTTTGATTTAAAAATGGAAGTAATATTAAGCTCGGAAAGCTGTTATATAACACCAAAAATCTTCAAAGTATAAAAAAGTCATCTCTTTGAAAGTAAATTTCCCGATGCAATATCGACGAAAATGGAGGTCATAAATGGAGGCCACACTCAGGAAATAAGGATTGAGTTTTACAGCTACAACTACTTTTATGATCCTAGCCATATGCATTTAAAACAGTTATGTTTCTGACTAACCGGCAACCGTGGACTTTACAGCCTGCTTTCCATGACGTAATTAATGCTCTATCAAAATATCGGACTTTGAATAAAAATAAATAAAAATTCTTTTTAAAACCCGACTTCGAATGCCACTACAAAGTATATAAAATAATTTTAGATTATACACATATGTTGAAGTGGGCGGGCCTAAATAGAAATTGATGAAACCGATGCGCGACGCTAGCTAGACTTCAACATACGTGTACAAACTAAAATGTAGAGTTTATTTTAATGTTTTATTTAAGATTTTCTTTCTTAAAAAAAAAACCTAAAATTATTATATACTTTGTAGTGGTGTTTGAAGTCGATTTCTTATTTATTTTTATTTTAAGCTTTATATTCATCGAGGAGTTCTGTCCTCCAACTTCAACCAATCTAACGATCTTTAAAAAAATCTTTGAAATCGGTCCAAAGACGGAGTTAGGGAGTAACATCGCCAAAAAATTTAAAAAAAAATACGCGTCGAATTGAGAACCTCCTCCTTTTTTTGAGTCTGCTAGAACCATCATGAAAAAGCTTTCTTTAAGAAATTTTATATTAAAGTATGAAGTGGAGGTGATATTAAGTAAAATCTATTCAAGTTATAATGCAAATAGAGTCAAAGAATGAGGAAAATCAATTTCATTTCATAGATATAATAAAGTGGAAGCTGCAATATCTATAAAAATTGGCGACCGCGGCGTAGCGAGAGGCAAAGAGGTATTCTCCGGAAATAAGGGCTGCGGTGGTCCGTCACAATGACTTCACGCTGCACATTTTTAAAACACAATTTCCTGTTTTAACGAACGCATTTTAAAACATCTCCAACGGGTTTTTAAAGCGTATTACTCACATTACAAAAAATTTAACATTACGCTAAAAAAGTGGCTAGCGCAAAATGTTTTCTATTCGCTGAATGAATTCTTTGAATGCGATAGGTCTAAGTTAATCTTAAACAGTGTGTAATGACATTATACAAGATAAACTTTAATCTTTAGTTTTTAAGCAACTAGTATTTTGTATGTCAGTTATTACCTGACTGAATATGCGGCACCCTCAAGTTTTAAGATCTTATGTATACCCATATTCTTGCAAATAAAATATTTCATTTCATTTCATTACCTCTTTATTGCATATGTGCGTCCACACCACAGAAGTTATCAATTGAAAAGTTAACTTTATTCTTTTACATTATATATGTATATGTATTTAGTTTGATAGAGGTTTGTGGGTTGAAACATTGCGTATGTGCGTCCATGTGTACTCATATCTAGACGTGTTTTCCACTCAAATTTTCCAATCTACAACACGAATGTGTTCAGAGACTCTGACAATAACTGTAAGACAAATAATACCTTTAATACCGTATTCCGAGGGTAGACGGTGCTGAAACGTGTTAGGAATGTTTTATTTTGTCTATTATGTCTTCGACACTTTCATATGTAATCATATTTTTACCACCTTCGTATTTGAATTTTGCAATAGCGGGAGGTATGAATAATATGTGATAACATTTTCTAACAAGTTACATTTTGCTACACGTTATTTTATACACCTGTAAAAACTTTCTAACATGTTATATAACATTTTACTTAAAACATTTAGTTTCTAGTACTAGTTCTAGTAACAACTATTAGTTTCGATTTTTAAGGAGGCTGAACCTGATTGGTCCTTTCTTGCAAATAGAAAAGAAATTGATCAGTATTTTATGATTATTTTGTCGGCATCTATAGTAGTATAAAAATGTCAAAAACGATTAAAGTATTTTTGAAAAAGGTACAAAAATAATACGCTAGGTATGAAAATGACCCAAAAAGTATTCGTATTTTTTGAGGACTTCTGGCAATTGACAACTTTTGTAATTTACCAATTTTTTTTTAATTTGCTACCTGTTATGTACAACATGTCTTGTCAAAATTGATTTTAAATGACATAGTAAATATAACTTGGCAATATTTTGTTATAAAATATTATCTAACAAAATTGTAAAATAACTTCTGTGTGGAAGGACCCATACCAAGAGATCAGAAATGGGGAGAGAATATAAGTTGCTAAAAATTAAAATAAAGGGTTGTAAAAGAAAACCTTTTCTTAAACGTTCAAATTGGAACACTTGATATTCTAGTTTTAAAATATGAAAAACTAATCTACATGTAAAAAGGGTTTCAGGGTTGGAAAAGTTAGATAACAGAACTTTTAACTGTCTATGTTCAACCAGTCTTAATAATTTAGGTTTGAAATATAAAATGGGTGATAAAACATCGTTGGTGATAAGTGGACTCGTAGAAATACTTGTGCATTAAACTGATAAATTGCATGGATAAGCATCTTTGAAATTCATACACCTCGAGCGTGAAACGTTTCATTGAAGTCAAACGTATTGTTGAATAGTATTCTCCGATAAGATTCCAAACGCTTTTCTTGAAAATCGTACGTGGTGTAAAATCTCACTACATTTAAAGATACTTAGCTTTAAATGCAGCGAGATTTTACAGCTTAGCTTAGTTTTGGCTAAATTAAAGGTATCAAGTGTTAACCTAATCTCCTACGTTCTTATACGTTGTAGAATAAGTAATTAGACTTGCGGTGTTTTTTCGAATATTTAGCGGAGGCGCCAAGTGCCATGCTCTTGGAGTGAGGGATATCTGGGCAGCCAAATTAGTAGATTGTATCCACGTGTATTATTTATATCGCTTCGTTAAGTATAACAAGTTTTAATAGTAGGGGAGAGTGGGGGAAACGCGAACGCGGGGTAATCCCGAATCCAATGATTCTAATGTGTTAGAAAGATATAGCCATATTTTACTTGTCGCCATTTCGGAGATCACGTCTCCACTAGTGCCAGTCAATAAAACAGGAGATGTGGACGCATGTACTTGTCAAGGTATGCATTTTTCAATATTTTGCACGTTTTTGATGTAATTTTTTTGGTAAATTCAAGTTGGTGTTGCTTTATTTCTATCTAAAATAGTAATTTAACTTTTACATAGTGGAGTACTCACATAATAATCAGCTAAATGACAATGAAGCAATTGGCAAAAGAGATATATAGAACCAATTTTTTTTTCATTTCATTGTTTTCAATCCAGGGGGGTAAAGGCGAACACTCCCTGTGGGGCAATCTCGAACGTTTGGCTTTACCCCCCTACCTTTTGTTGGTTCCCCGTTCATCTTTTTTTTTAATAATTTTTCAGATGCCTCGTAATTACAAAAGAAAGACCAAACCGAAGTAGTCTTGAAGATCTCAAAACGGCTATAGACGATGTTAAAACCAAAAATCTCAGCATCGGCAGAACAGCAGAAACTTGTAGGGGGAAGTCCCGTAACGCCGGACGGCACCTAGTACCGGACACTCGTACATCTCGGCGACTAAGCAAGCGAGCGATTCAAAAACGAGTTAGAGGGGCGCGGGGGGATGCAGCAAAACTGAGTCACGGGACCCGGTTTGCCCGTGACGCGCGCGACAACAGTGGGAGTAGTTGGTTACTGTTTTTGGCCGGACGACACTGCGTCACGTAAGATTTAGGTGAGTGTTACAGGTGTATCTGTTATAAGTTGTTTACTATATTTGTTTTTAATAAAGTAGTGTTCATTGTTGTTAGTAAGTAATCAATAAAAGTTTTTGAGAATTTTGAAAATGGGTTTATGGGAGCAAAAAAAAGTTTACAGGGGTTTGCTAGGGGTTCGAAGTGAAGTCTGTCCGATACTAGGTGCCACTTCCAGAGACTGCGTTTTTTTTCACCAAAGTTTAATTTATGTTTTTGAATATATGTATGCAGAAGTTGCATTTTTGATAATTGATATTGATTTTAAGTTTTGCTGACTAATATAAGACGTAAATAAAGTAATATTTTTCTAAACAGATTTTTTTATTTTTCATAAAAACCTTAAGTGTCCGCCACTAGGGGACCCCCCCTAATGTTCCAAAAACAACCATTTTTGACCACCTAAAGAAAGCAGTTATAAAACAGCCAAGGTCTGGACGAAAACCTTTATTTACAGACGAGCAGGAAACGCAACTTGTCGATTGTCGATCATAAAGTGCAGTAAACTCTATTATGACCTAACCATAAAAAAATTCGCCAAATTCCATAACCATATGCAGAGAAGAAGTTATTAATGTTAGTACGTAATTACCCCACTAAGTGTTCGTGTTTACCCAACTAATGTCGGGTAAAGCCGAACACTAAGGGTTTTGGTTTTTCTTTTCATATTGTTACAATTTATTAAAAATATAAATTTTGATTAGTGAATTCGTTAGACAGATAAGTTAACTTTATAATTAAACAATAAAGAAATTCTTGTGATCAAATTTCACTGTTTTATTTAAGTTTTCCCTTAGGTGTTCGTAATTCCCCCACTTTCCCCTACGCAAGCTAAGTTGACCGTTGAGTTGACGTCATATACCGATCCCGCGGTCCTCCGTTACGTGGTCGTATTATACAAACCGGTTGGTCAACGCGACCGCCATAATTCCGCCGTGTAATATTTTTAGTACCGCGACTGTGTCGCTAACATTTAGTTTTTTTTTCAGTAGAGTAGAGTAATAAAAATTTCGGAGCTGTCTGAGCTCTTATAGTGATAAATCATTATTGTTGTATATTTTTTTTAAATAATATAAAAAACAAAGAAACATTATGAACTATTAGTATTCTGTCTATTGCCTACATGTCTTTATTTTGTGTTCGGTTAGTTTATAAAACTAAAAAGACCTAATCCAGCCTCCAAAATAGCATACGAGTACGCTCAAAGGAGAGCTTAATCTTGTACTCAGTGTTCAATGCACGTTCGTTCCCAACGGTATCCACCGCTAATCAGACTATGTCGTGACCTGTGGCCCGAATATATGTACCAGGTAAATATAGGGTTATCAGGGCGCTGATTTTTCACAAAATTGTCTTTTTTAATGTATATAGACTTCCGCTTGGCTGCGATCATACCTGATGATAAGAGAAGATGCAGCCTAAGATGGAGCGCGCTTGCCTAGAAAATGCCTATTCATTTTCTTGGTTTGAGGGTACCCAAATTGTTCGTAGTTATCTGGAAATGGAAGCCAGCCCTGGTAGCATAGGCGGGAGAAATTTTATCCCCGGGAAAAGGATAAAACGTTTATTCCCTCGCTTAGCTTTATCCACCCGTCGAGCATGGGCACAGCGGTGGAAATAACAATCAGTGGATATACTTATAGAAATATATATCGCCTTCTCCTCTGATGCCATGCTTTAGCATAGGGAAAAGATAATTTTATCCCCTGTCAGTGGATAAAATCGGGGGATAAAACTTTTATCTCCTGCCCATGCTACCAGTGCAGAAGGGCATTCCAAATTTTAGCGGTGCGTATCAGGAACGAGGAAGCAAAGCGCTTAGTGCGCGTCCTTGGAATTTCAATCACGTAGGGATGCTGATCTATTCTGTACCTTGCGGTTAGATGGTAGAATGGTGATGGTGGAACCAAGTTGGAAAGTTGAGCACATTCTCCGAAATATATTCTGTAGACTCGCTATTTACAGAATTGTTGACAATTTAATAATAAAAATTCCTTATCTTTCGTGACGCCACAAGTTGCAGCAGCAAGAATGCTGGATAAAGCTTGAGCAAAATAAAGAATATACTAAATAAGTCCCAGATATAGGAATTCCGGGCAAAAATCCTCTCGACTTCATTTAAATTCCTGTGGAAGCAACGAGATTATTTTAGTCCTTTAATCCTATGAGAATTTCAGATTAACTTAAAGAGGAACTTTCCTACAATGCGTTTAAAAAACCAGATCCTTGCTAAAAGCAAGCTCTGCTCAATTTGAATTTTAAAACCTAATTCGTTTTAGGTTATTGTTTTTCCAAGCAAACTTTAGGAAAATGAAAATTCCGCCCAAATTTTTTTTCAAGGTCTGAAAAATTCGGAATTTTGAAGAAAATTCCTGTCGACTGGTAACCCTATATACCAGGCAAGCATAGGCGCTAAATAGATCGTAGATACACAGATGAGCGTTATCGGGATTTGCTGAATTGGGATTAGGGCTATCGGTTGACGTTGAATAATAAACTTCGCTAGTTCGTTAAACCTTTCTGCTAGGAAAACGCCCCTTTGGTAATTAGACGACCCTTTTGCAGATTACAATAATTGACTCACTAGAAAAGGATATTCACTCTTGCTAGGTATACTCGCTGCCTCTGAGAAGATGGCAGCTTGCAGGCACAAGTCGCCATACTTCAAAGTCGAAGTTTGAGGGACAAGAACGTGGAAGAACGTTTTTCTATGAGATGAGCGTCGCGCAAGGCATACACCGATTCTGGTTCTCCGAAGATATGCCCTTAGTGTTCACCAAACGGCTTTTAGTGGGGTAAAACCAGTGCCGTTAATAGCCTTTTCTGCGCCCTGTGCGAGTTTCTATAACTGCGCCCTGTGCAAGCTTCTATAACTGCGCCCTTGTTTTTTGCTTTAGATATTATAGGTACCCTAGCTAGAGCAATGCTATGTATAGGCCTACTTTATTTCATTCAGGGTGATAAAATAAAGCACAAGGACCTTAGGTGTTGGTGGACAAATCATCTAATATTTTGGAAGAAAAATCTATTTATTTTAAAACTAGAACTGATGTGGCCAAACGAGCACTAACAAACTGATGTGGGCGCAGCGGGAACTTATCAGGAGTAAACCGAAAAAATAGTAGTCCTGCCTGGTCTGGGCATTCTTGCGCCCCCCAGAGTCTACGCCCTGTGCTTGGGCACCGGTGGCACCGCCCTATTTACGGCACTGGGTAAAACCCCCCATCTAACCCGATTTTTTCCCCGACTTAGAAGGCGGATATCTCAGGAAGGTTTCCCCAATTTCATATACCTAAGTCCATGCAGACGAAGTTGCAACCATCAGCTTGTATTCAATGAGCTGAGTCACGCTCGAGAGACAACGCTGACGACACCGACAGATACCCACGAATAGAACGCACGACGGACGCCAGCGTGCGACGAATTCTGAATTCATAATATCTGAGCTGTCAAGTTAGCCTGAGGAATTCATATCTAAGCCGTCAAGTTAGCCTCAATAGGGTAATCGCTGGGTAACGGTTAAAGGGGCACACTGAAAACAGAAAGGTTCTATCCAACCCGTTGAAATATTTTCGCCCCCACTCCTAACACAATTTTCACGTTTATTTAGAGAGGAAAGGAGATTATAAGTCAACTTTAACTTGGCTAATATATCTATATGCTTTTTTTGGAAAAAACTGGCCAAGTGCGAGTTGAACTCGCACTGGAAAGGTTCCGTACCATCGTAAATAGCGATCATTAAGGTCGAAACAAAAAACGCCGAAAGAATCACGTTTCTTGTATGGGGATCCTAATGTATTTTTTATTGTTATAGCGGCAATATATATACACATTCTGTGAAAATTTCAAGTAATAGGTAGACCTATTACGGTTCATGAGATACAGCCCGTTGACAGACAGACGGGCGGACGGACAGCGGAGGCTTAGTAATAGGGTCCCGTTGGCGCCCTTTGGTTACGGAACTCTAAAAAGAATTAAATATATTTTTTAACTAGCTTTTGCCCCCGCGACTTCGTCCGCGTGGAATTAAATTTTGGGGTGGAATTTTCAAAAACTGTGACACACGTACTTTTTTATTTTTAACTGAAAGCTCAAATACCAACTTTGATGGAAACAGCTTGAAAAATGACGGAGTTTCATATAAACTTCCATCCCCTATTTAAACCCCTTAGGGGTGTTCCAATAATCCTTTCTTAGTGTGCGCCTACGCCATAAAAGGAACCAACTGTAAAAATTTCAAGTTTCTAACTTCAGTAGTTTAGGCTGTGCATTGATATCTCAGTCAGTCAGTCAGTCAGTCAGGACTTTGAATTTTATATATATAGATAGATTAAACAAACTTTTATACCTTTGAATTATCAAGTGAATCTATGTTACCATTGGTTCAGAATACCGTACCATCTTATAAAGTACCTACTCGCGCCGACAGTACCCAGTCTTGAAGTGTGATGTAATTAAAAACAGTTAATTCATTGCTGTTATGCAGATAGTTTACCTATAGCCTTAGCGTAGGTGCTAAACTATTTCTAGCTAGTTTTCCAAGTAACAAATTCCCAATGCCGAGCTACTCGGGCGTTTGAAACTCGATTAAAAACAAACTACATAATAACTAACTTATTTATAGCTTAAGTAACGTAGGCGAACTTCTCTATGGAATTTTGCTATTGAAAAATCATCTGCGCTTGGTTACTTTTACAAACACCATAACTTTCACACTATTTATTTTTTGTTGCGTAGGTATGGCGCGCCCTTTATACATCTTCAACTAGTTGATGCCCACGGTTTCCTGAAAACCTGTCACCGATAAAAAAAAAAAACCGGTCAAATGCGAGTCGGACACGCATATGAAAGGTTCCGTACCAAAAAACGCCGAAAACAACACGTTTCTAGTTGGGGAGCCCCCTTTAATTGGTTGTTGTTATAGCGACAACAGAAATACACATTCTCTGAAAATTTCAACTCTACCTATTACGGATCACGAGATACAGCCCGCTGACAGACAGACGGACGGACGGACGGATTGCGAAGGCTTAATAATAGGGTCCCGTTGGTTACCCTCCGGGTACAGAACCCTAAAAAGTGTAATCGTACCGAGAATCGATTAATTAACCGAGGCATCAGGAACAGAAAAAGGCCTGTTTAATTGTTTTATGATCCCCGGTTAACTGCCTTATTCGAGGCACTTTAGGGGGAAAATGAGGGTAAAAGTGTTGTTAGCATACCGGGAAATTAAACGGAAAAGAAAACTCTATTTGTTAATAGATTTCATATTTTTTTTTATATTAAGGATCAAGTTAAGATATTACCGCAGCCCAAAACCATTTGCAGCCAGAACCGCCAATGTGTTGCCGGCTTTTTAGGGTACCGTATCCAAAGTGTGCCAACGGAACCCTATTGCTAAAGCTATCCGTGCGTACGTCCGTCAGTGGGCTGTATTTCATGAATCTAGGTAGATACTCTAAATTTTCACAGAACGTGTATTTCTATTATAACATATACGCCGATATAACAATAAGTACCTAATAAAAAAGCTAAAAAATTAAAAAGGGGTCTCCATACAGTAAGCTTTTGTTTTTATCGATTACGATACGGAACCCTTAACGTACTGGTCCAACTCGCACAAGTAGCCGGTTTTTAAGAATTTTATCTTCGCCTTGCAGAGTCCCTTATCAAATTCACTGCGATCCGCAAAAGGTCATTTATAATGCATTATTGATGACTAAATTAAATTAAAATAATGTAATGGAAACCGTAAAGAACTATTTGCATATTATCCTGTTTTTGTTTTTCAGTAGGTATAACACCTATAGAATAATACTGACATTAAAACCAATGATACACATTTCCTTAGAAACGTAAGTCGCTATACTTTGAAGTTTAATTTTTCGTTGTGTATTGAGCTTGACTGAGAAAATAAGAAAAAAGCTAAGTAATGAGTAACATATATTACCTATCTAATAGTTCGCACGCTGCTGTGACGCAAAGTGATATTATGGAAATTGGTAATAAGTTTAAGCAAAATATAAGACGGATTCTTTTTTGCAACAGCTAGAAAGAAACAAATTCACACAAAGAAATCTTTACTAATATAAATGCGGAAGTGTTTTTTTATTGGTTTTTCCTTCAATTACGCAACAACGGAGCAACGAATCGATATGATTTTTTGCATTGAAATCCATTCAACATTGGAGAACTTGGTGAGTGACTTATACAACCTTTAATCCTGGAATAACAGAAGGGTTTTAAAACATAACTCCAGCATAGCTAGCATGGGCAGGAGATAAAGTTTTTATCCCCCGATTTTATCCACTGACAGGGGATAAAATCGGGGGATAAAAATTTTATCTCCTGCCCATGCTAGCTATGCAGGTGTACGAAGCCGAGTAAAACAGCAAGTGTAATATAAATAGTTCAAATCGCCTATACGATCTCCTCAAAGAAATTTTATAGAAGAAATACTATAGATATAGACTGTTACGTTACTGAAAACTGTAATTGAAAGGTTAATATTATTAGGTATTCCCGGTTTGGATTACACACAACCCTTGTAATTGCTTAAGAGATAATAGGGTTAAACGCTTCTTGTGGATAGGTATCCCACATTTAAATAATAATTATATTATAAATTCTTTAATGAGTAAAATAATCTTGTCTTCTTTTCTACCAGAGTTACATTAATATACTGCTTGATGTGTTACTTACTACAATTCTTTTTTTTATTTATGTCAATGTGCAGCAAAGCTATTATCAAATTAAACATTATTAACATTGAGTGTATATTTTCACGTATATTTTGTTTTTCAAGGAAGACCAGTCCCGTGAGAGACCAACATTGCCTTTTATTTATAGCGATATTCAGGTTGCCTCCCACGGGGTACATTTGTACAAACATCGGTTGTTCGGGGGAAAACTTTGGGAATTTTCGCATATAAAACTGGGAAAACATTAATTAAGCAAGTAATTATGTAATTAAAATACCTACTTTGTGTACAAAAGACTATTGAATTTTAAATGTACCTACTGGATACAATCAATAAAGGACCTTTCGTTGTGGGATTTAGAGGTAACCAACTTTATCAAATTCAAAATTAAAATTCAAAATTATTTATTTCATGTAGGCCAACTTGTAGCTCTTATGACACGTCATGACTCTACCACCATCACATATGGTAGAGCGTGTCATCGTGTGTATGACCTTATTAACTACATCAGTAAACAACAACCCCGCACCAGGAAACTCAAGCTTACCTTAAGCATACATGGACAGGCCAAACAGAACTGGCAAACCTGCGTCAGTTTAGTCTGACCGGATATATGTGCCCATAGAAATAGAAATATTTTTTATTCAAATAAACTTTAATAAGTACTTTTGAATCGTCAATGAATCTACCACTGGTTCGGAATGCCGTTCCTGCCGAGAAGAACCAGCAATAAACTGCGCGGTTGCTCTTTTCAAAAAAATTTTTTTTTTCACAATGGATAACAAAACTATGCTATGTATACAGTGTTTCCACCATAAAGTTTCAAAAATGCAAAACAATCCAATGCATGTTAAGACAGGCAGGCAAAAGCAGACCCATTCCCACCATGACCCATGACGCATGATCCAGCCATTGCTTCGCTCAACCATATTTGAGGGAACGTAACAACCCGCACCACACGACACCACCACAGAAATTTTAAAGAGAGCATGACATCCTTAGGCTACCCATTACGGCATACACCACAAAATCACATCAGTTCATTTCGATTTGCTGAAAGTAGTGGTCGTGAATTATAAATCGCTTCAATCACTTCGGCAGTCGGATGCGCGTAAATCTTGAGGTCGTCCATACACGGTACGGATTTATATCAGTTCAGGCGGCACTGAAGGTAAAGCTGTCAATGTATAGGCTTTTGCGTTGGAAGACCCCTAACTAGATGAACAAACGATCTCAAGTGCCGCTGGACGAAGTATTCTGTGGCACTCCTATGACCAGCAATACAATTCTATCGGTTTAAGACTTAAGTGAGAAATCTAAAGACTAGATGATGGTCGCGACTTCATCCGCGTAGATAAGGTTTTTTTTATTCCCGCAGGAACTCGTATCATTTTCCCGGATAAAAAGTAGCCTACGTGTTATTCCAGACTATAATCTATCTCTGTGCTAATAATAATAATTAAAAATAGGATAATAGG
Source organism: Hipparchia sbordonii (assembly GCA_038048805.1). Taxonomy (NCBI): domain Eukaryota; kingdom Metazoa; phylum Arthropoda; class Insecta; order Lepidoptera; family Nymphalidae; genus Hipparchia; species Hipparchia sbordonii. The sequence continues at coordinate 5,977,364 of JBBIWI010000019.1, forward strand.
ATTGATTCTTTTCTAAAGATTTCTCACTCGAATATTTTTGTATAAAAAATCGTGCACGAAAAGTAAGTTGGCTTAAAAAACCTTTCCAATATAATGATAGCATATGTATACATCTTTTAAGCTCACAAAAATAATGTGTCCATCAATTACATAGCACTTTGCGAGTTCACCGAACTGACCAGTTTAACGTAGCGTGACTTCCAACGTCTAACTACTTAGGCCCCCGAATAACCACCGTTTTTGTCCAAACCTATTGTTGTAGAAAACGCTCGACGCTCGGAGGCTTTGTTGGGTAGAAAATGATGAAAAAGAACAATCACTATTCTTGTTGTGCAAGCTCTAGGTCATTACAGGTTCGAGTTTCTTTCAATACAAGACTCCTGTATATTGTATACCGGCTCATGATGAACTGAATTAACTTTATGAGCTGGGAAATTGATATACCTAAATTAAATTACATATTAACTTTTTTTATATAAAACAGACTGATCTATCGACGCATAGGTCAAACCACAGAACTCCCTTATTTTCCGGGATAAAAAGCCTATGTGTTCTTCCAGACTATAATCTATCTCTGTGCCTTTCAGCCAAATCGATTCAAGCGTTGCGGCGTGATTGAGTAACAAACATCCATCCATCCAAACTTTCGCATTTATAATATTAGTAGGATTTAACTAGTGAATCAGACATGTATAGTTCAAATGAAGAAGTAATTATGTTGAACAAAGTTTGACTCCCATCGCTAAATAGATATAGGTAAACTTTTAATACCGTCACCCAAAAAATTCCAATCAAATCGTTACCGCAAAGGTTATTGTAGTCGCCAAGTTATCTTTATTATTGCGTAGCGAATCTCGATGCGGTCACACTTCTGCGCTCCGAATAAGCAATTATTTCTACCGCCATGGATAACCTTTTAGTATTCATAGCGCGTCCGTCCTTAGGACATCGTGTGCAGGAAAGGAATTCTCCACTGTGTAGTGAAATATCGCCGCTCATTTAGGTTATTGGTAGTTATTAGTCAGGGAAGTTGCGAACTACCGTGTGGCATATTGATTTTATTTATTACTAGTTGATGCCCGCGACTTCGTTCCCGTGGATTAAGGTTTTTTGATTCCCGCGGGAACGCTCTCCTTCGTTTCCTGGGAATCTTTTCCGCAAGTAGGCGTCAATTCGCCCGTTTTGCGTCTCGGAATGCTCTTATTTTTCGGGATAAAAAGTAGCCTGTGTTATTCCAGACTATAAACTATCTCTGTGGCAAATTTCAGCCAAATCTGTTCAGTTATTGTGGCGTGATTGAGTAACAAACATCCAAACATCTAAACATCCAAACATCCAAACATCCACACTTACACATTTATAATATTAGTAGGATTAACTAGATGATGCCCGCGTGAATTGAGGTTTCTTGTTCCCGCGGGAACTCTCTTATTTCCCGGAATAAAAAGTAGCCTATGCCAGACCATAATCTATCTCTGTTCCAAATTTCAGCCAAATCGATTCAGTCGTTGCGACGTGATTGAGTAACAAACATACAAACTTTCGCATTTATAATATTACTAGCGGACCCGACAGACGTTGTCCTGTCTTAAGTTTTTTTACATCCTCTTTGACGAAATTGGCAGCACGCATTCTGTCAATGTTATGTCAAACGCCATAAGGTTACATCAAAAAAGTTTGAATTGTAAAAGCGGTTACATTAGAAATAATTTAATATGGTGGTTAATATTTCTTAAATTTTCTAATTTTCCGCGCAATTTTCTTAATTTTTTCTTTCATAAGAACCTTCTCCTGACAATAACAAACACAATAAAAAAAGAATTAGCGAAATCGGTCCAGCCGTTCACGCGTGATGCGCTTACCAACACATTAAGCGATTCATTTTTATATATTAGAGATAATAAGAATAGTAGCATAATAGAATAGAAATAGAATAACATTTTTATCGAAATAAACTTTTACAAAGTGCTTTCGAATCGTCAAATGATTCTACCATTGCTTGGTTCGGAAAGACATTCCAACCGAATTTGGTAGGAGTAACTTCTATTTCGTTATCTTCAAATTAGTAGCCTATTTGCATGGGCCGTTACGAACCTTCTATTTACCTTTGTTATAGACAATAATTTTCATCTAATACTCTGGTAACACTTAATAGAATGTGCTTTCGGAAACGGTGGCACAGTCTAATTACAATAAGAGCCAAAAGCTGGTCGAATTGAAACAAATCATTTTAGTATTGCCTTTGAATCATTTCAGACTAACAATTCCAATGCTACCTGTATTTGGTTTTGCTAGTTTTATCGGCGACCTTGTTTCTTTGTCGGATGCTCTCATTACAAATTCTGGCCCGCCTCAATGGCAGACTTTATCTGCATATTAATCCCGAACTGCTTTCCAATTGAGTTTTCCATTTGGTCAAGGCTTATGTAATTATTTTGTAGGGTAAATTGTGTTTGACAGAAACTTTATTAGAAGAGGCTTTTGTAATGTAGAGCTATTTTAAAAGGCACCCAAGGGGTGGCCTATACATATATCACTGAAGCTGTCGACCCTTGGTTGACTGGGCTTAATTGGTTCCAAATGATCTCTAAAATAACCATTTTTAAGTAATTTTAAGTCTACTTTATGCCGTTATTCTTATGGTAGCATCGCTTCTTAGACGTTGTTTTTTTTTTTTTAAAGATAACTTTATTAATTTTTATCGCTTTAAACATAGATTTAGGATAGGTAGTGGCTACGGTAGGAGCGGCGTAGCAACTACCAATCTTTAAAGGCATTAAGTTTTTCTTTTAGAATCTATATCTCCATTATTTATGTGCGGGTTGTTACGTTCCCTCAAATATGGTTGAGCGAAGCAATGGCTGGATCATGCGTCATGCTCGTGAACGGGTGCCACCAACGGGAATGGGTCTGCTTTTGCCTGCCTGTGTTAACATGTATTGAATTGTATTTATTTGTATTTGTATTGTATTTATTTTTACTTGTATTGTACTCAGGAAAATTCATCGTGGAAGCACTGAATACATAGCATAGTTTCAATAACAATTGTAAATTTTTTATTTTTTTTTGAAAAGAGCAACCGCCGAGTTTCTTACTGGCTCTTCTCGGCAGGAAAGGCATTCCGAACCAGTGGTAGATTCATTGACCATTCAAAAGTGCTTGTAAAAGTTTATTTGAATAAAAAATATTTCTATTTCTATTTCTATTTAATTGACTTTTCTAGTGTTCATCTTTGTTGTCAAAAACAAAATATATTAAAGTATATTCTATTAACGACTTACTATAGAAGACGAACGGTTACTTAAGTGGACGGTTCTGTTACTAATTCTATGTACCGCGACGTCCGATTACGTGACATCCATAATCCTGAAGCAACATGTGAATTGATTTAGAGCCGATTTCATCAACGTGAAATAAGTATTATCCGAGTGTATGTTTGATTTACCATCTTAATTAAAAATCTTTTGATTATGGTTTATGACCTGAATCAGACTACAAATACCGCGCCACATTTCCAAAATATGACGAAGCTTTAATTTTTTGTTACCTTCACGAAGCGCTTTAAGTCTTCATTCCTGATTCGCACGGCTAGTGTCTGAAACGATCTTCCGAGATCTGTGTCCTAACACTTACAATTTGGGTACCTTTAAAACAAGAGCGAATAGGCAAGTTCTAGGCAAATGGACTCAACTCAGACTTAAAATAGAGTTAAAGCGAGACCAAAATATACTCTGACATAAATCGTCTCGTTTTAACTCTGTCTAGAATCTGAGTTGAGCGAGAGTGCGGTCTCCAGATTTCAGCCTTAGACCACATTACTACTTTCCATCAGGTGTGATAGTGGTCAAGCGTGCGCCTACAATGTATAAAAAGAAACCTTCGAATAGTAAGTAGCATAGCATTATAAAGTAATGAAGGTACGTACCACGAGTGCGTGTCGCACCCGTCTTTTCGCCGCGGCGTATGGCTCCCTATTATGCTGCAGGTGGCGACCTGTAACAAAGTGAGCAACTTGTAAGTTACAGTTGAAAACTTCATATAATACACTAGTGGATTTATAATTAACTTTCTGCCCAATGCAAATTGGCAGACTTCACACACCGTTGCGATCATTATGCAGAACTCTCAGCCATACACTTTTCCTAGCGATGTTTTCTTTTACCAAAACAAAGCACAAAATATGTATGTATTTTATTTGCATCTTTTATAATAGCAGAATTCAAAGACGGTTGCTTCCATGTAACTTTGTCATTAAGAAATTCATCGTGAGTTAGTTATAAATACCTCGAGTTTTTACACATTGTTTACAGAACGTAAGGAATTTATTTATTTACTTAGTAAACTTAGTAATTTAAAAATAATCATATAAAAGAGGTGACGTGCTGACTGCATAAAGACAGCTTATCTCTAAGGACTTAAGGATGATTTCTTCCACAAGCGTTTGAATTTGAGAACATTAAGATGAGATATTGCAGAGTTAAGGAATTTAAATTAGTCGTCCAAATACAAATATTTAACGTTTCAACAGAATGCATTAAGATTTCAATGGACAACAAGACTTGGTATTCGGGCTTCATAGGAAGTTGAACGCCTGCTGTATTCACTTCTCGGTATTGCAATTTAACTGGAACCGGTAACCCGAGTGGCATATCAATAGCACTTTGCACTTTAATGGATTGTGATAGAGGTCATTTGAGCACAACAGCCGTTGATTGAATGGTGGCTTATAGGATCATTCGTATATATGGTGCATCGGATATTTGCTGACGTCAATTTTCGTGCGGATTAATGGTTGAATTAACTACTGCAGTTACGGTTACTGTGAAAATATTGTCATATAAAATAGTGACGAAAGTGAAAAGGTAAGATTTAATAGCATTAGCAATGCAATTAGCACACCACAAAAGAATACAAAACAAAATAAATATAACAATACGATGAAACTCAAATGGAAGTAAATAGCCTTTGAATATTGGTTAAATACTCAAAGAAAAGCATACAAAAGGCGGCCTTTTTACGAATGAACACGAGGAAAAATTTACTGTAGATGGTTTCAAATAATATGTAAATACACATATTCATAAACATATTATATTCATAATCGTATTGGCACATCACAATTTTTTGGAAATAATAGCGAAGAGTACTTTTTAACAGTTATAAGTTTTTAAAATTTAAACCGAACCGATTAAACCGAATAATAAAATTACCTAAAACCAAGACAAACAAAAATCAAAAAAATCTAAAATCTCCTTATGAAAACGTGAAACGATCGCCATTGATAAAACGCTAGAAAAGAATATTAAGAAATGGTGGATGAGCATAAGGCACTTAGATATTAGGTAATCAGCTGCTTTCGAAATAATATGTAATTTAATGACTCTTTGGGACCATTACTGCACAGATGCAGAAAAGAGATAGAGCTATATGTAAAATGTAGAAACAGCCAGCGTATCTAAACAATCAATTGAGGTTTCCCGGGGCAGCACAAATATTTGCTTAAAGCGGGGCAAAGGAGTTGCGATGTACGTATTTGCGATAAGTTTAGTCTTTGGTAGCCTTTGACTTCACAGTTGCTACTATTTGACTTTTATTCTTCACTGTGCAATTCTCTGGAGCAAGAGAATTTTCGGTTTCACCAAAGCCAAGTTACCGCGGGCTATGAAACCACTTTAATTTTTATTTTATGATCTATCTATTTTAAACCCTAACTCCACGTAGGGCGACTTTTTGTCCACATTGAGTTAGAATTCTTTGTTCTCAACTATACCCATGGAAAAAATCACGTCGATTCGTAGATCTGTTGCTGCGTGTTTGAAGATTGAAGGGCATTTTATTATTAAAAAAAACGTTATAGGCACTTATATTCTAAAAGATGAAACATGCTACTTACACTGCGCTAGCGTGTCTATTTACAATTTCAGAGAATAACTTTGATTACTAATACACTTCAAAATCATCAAACAACTGATCAACTGTGCTTGTATTACAATCACTCAATAGTCAAAATATCTACGATACTAATATTAGAATCACTAAAAGCACGACCGTCTCCAACAGTTTTATTAATTATACTGGTTATAACCTTCTCTTTATTATTTTTAATCTAATTAAGTATTTACAAATTATCAAGATATTATAACATTTCAAAGATAGTGTGACACTGGTGTACCTACATGCGACATTGTACAAATAAGCAAATACGAGTTATTTTATGTAATCTCTGCAGACATACTAAAAATCTACTGACACTGGCATTAAGTTTGAATCTTTAAAGATAAGAATGACTATAATGTAGGTAATTAGGTATTACAGTATACTTGATGTGACTAAGCCTAAACTAATATACATGTCGAGTCGAAAAGGTAAGGAAGTTGCTTTTACAAGGACAGTAAAATATGGTTGAGCGGTGCCTGCCAGTCGAGGTTTGCATACCTATAAAACTAACCTAATACTTAAATACTCGTACAGAATATATTATGTAATACTAAAGAATAACGAACGAACGAATAACATTCAATATCATTAACGAATATCATTTTTAATTGAAATAATTGAGATGAAAATATCGTAAACATAGTAGACTGACTATAATAATTATGCCCGTATTATTCTTGTTTTTTATTGTCATAATCTTTCTTTGGACTAATAACTAAAATAAACCCTAAATATGACTGTAAAATATCATATTGTCATGTTCTATATCTAACTTATTCTTCCTAAATGTTTGTTGTAAAAACGAACTGAAATCCTCTGCGAAGAATGTCAAACAATATCAGTTTTAAGGTTTTCTTGTTACATCCACTGATTCACCTGTTTAAAAAGCACAGCAGCTGGCCGTAATCTCGTATGACGTAGAACTATTTGAAAGTGTAGTTTTCAAACAATAGTGCTTTGGGATCAATCACGGAAACGTTTAGGAGTATCACACATATATCCAGTCGGAGGCGTTTTATCTTTCATGTTTGTACGTGAATGACGTTGTAATATGTGAATTTGTATGTTGTGCTCGTTACTACAAACGATGCTCGAATCACTTTGGAACGAAAAAAGTCATGATGTTATTTTAATGTCTTTTTTTACCTGACTGCTGAAATAAAGTGTGTGTGTATACTTTACGATAACGTGCTCTCCATCAAAACTAAGCATAAAAGCAAAGCTTATCTTGTGGGAGGCCTTGACAGTGTGGCTAGTTAACACCCTAACGTCAGAGACGTGCCGCCACGCGATTTAGCGCTCTGGTACGATAGCGTGTAGAAACCGATTAGAGCTTAACCAAGTTAGCCCGCTACCATCTTAGACTGCATCGTCATTTATCATCAGTTGAGATCACAGTCAAGGCCAATCTTGTCATTGAATAAAAAATATTATAAGTTTCGTTGATAATAATAGTCGTTCTTATGACGTAATCGTTTTCCAAGATCAGAACGAAACAATGTGTTGCGTTGAATCAAACGAAACATTTTCGAGTTGTCATGCAAATATCAACAATTGTGGGTGGTTTTATCTGCATGTTTACAATATTTGCGAGAATGACGTTCCTTTCCAAAAAGCGATGCAGCTTTTACCCATTGTGCTGTATTGTATAACACAATCCCCTCTACCAAACTACCGGACCACTTGGTTAAAAGATTAAAAAAATATATCGCATCAGCAGTATGTGAGGAAACGTGCACGCCTGAAAATTTTCCACAATGTTCTCGATGATGGGTGAATTCTTCCAATTATGACGATACGACTTATTAGAATAAATGATGTATTTTGCGCTTTCTACACTCCTACACGCTAGCATCTGCCGCGTTTCACACGAAGTTGAGGGTATGTTTTATTAAATTTATATCTCGACGATTTTTTGTCTGGCATTCTGTGCACTGCAGACGAAAATTTTTGGAGCTTTATGTCTTCGCTTGGGCGAGTTACTTGATGTTTGTATTCATGACTATAATATAATACTATGCGGCCGCAAACGCCGGCGGCGCTTGCATGAATCAGTTTCAAGCGATGATGTCATTTTAAATGTCATGTCTAGGTATTTAAAGACTAACAAAAGTGAGCAATTTCATCCGCAAGGAATACCTGTTTTCCTAGGGACTAAGGATTCCGAGATATATTGGGCAGGCCTTAATAGAAACGATGAAACCGATGCGAGACGCTACCCCGACTTCAACATACGTGTACAAACTAAAATTATTTTATATTTCGTAGTGTTTGAAGTAGGTTTTTTAAAAAGACGATTAAAACGAGACATACTTATGTCAGAGCATATTTGAGTCTCGTTTTAACTCCACCTAAGTCCGAGCTAAGTTAGAGCATGCTCTATAGATCTCAGCACAAGTCTGCTATACTGTAAGAAAATTAATTATAGAAGAGTCTGCTTCCTGTATTCTGATGGTTAGCGGTGCTAGGTGAGGAGATTAATTCATTTAGTATTCTGATTCTTAATTGGGATTCGAGTTTGCTCTTCAAATTGAGTTGTGCTTTCCAGCAATAAATTTAAAATCGGTGCATTTTTAATTTAATTCACTAAGAGCCGATTTCACCAACGTAAAATGAGTCTTATCCCAGCGAAAATTTGATATTTTGGCAGATTTTCAATACAAAAACTATCAAAATATCAACGCTCGCATAAAATTTATTTTAACAGAGCCCTTGTAACTTAACAAGTCAAAGTTAACTGAGCGTAAAAATGTGGTTACTGAGAAAATTCCAAATCTAAACATTTCCCAAGAGATAATTTCCCATATAAAAAAACTACTCAATGATAGAATACAATAGTTGCATACACTGCCTTAACTCAACCGAATTCTTTGAAAGCGTTGAGGCGAGAGAGCATTTACAATCCGTTTACTAGAACCCACAATATCTGGTTATAAACATCGGTTATGTAAGGTTAACCAAGTTAGCGGACACAGCCATTAATGGGGTTAGACTTTACATCGTAAGTCTTACTCTCGCTTGCAGAACTTATGTAATAACTAATAAAGCACACTGTAATGTTACCATGAAATGAGGGATTTCTCTTGATCCCTTTAAAGGGCTGCCTTTACCTTGTACATTGTACCTCGGGCCCTTACGATTTTTCTGATGTTGTCATGAAGAATTTTGGTCTGAATACTACATAATTAAGGAGACTTTCAAATAATACAACAATAAAAGCGAATGACCCAATTGTTCTTGAAAACCATGAAAAATTGAACTTACTCTTACAAAGAAAAAAGGGTTTCTAAGTAATATCGGTGATTTCGGAACGACAGCCAATATAATAGAAAATACAGCAAAAGCGATGATTTGAAATAAAAAATATCAAGTACTTATTCCTAATAAGAATCTTGTGATTATAAAGTAGTAAGGGCTTTTCATAAAGTAAGTAACTTTTGGTTATAGAATAGATAACTTGTTTCGTCAAGTGAATCTACCACGCACTGGTTCGAAAGGCCGACCTAATTGAGAAGAATCAGCATGAAACTCGGACTCAAAAAACTAGACAAAGGGTATAGTTAAACACAAAATGACTTTTTACCTTCCCGAGATTGGAATTCCCAAAGCGCCATGTTCAATAACCGAAATAGAAGCAAAACCACAATTGTATAACAGAAATCAATACAAAAAGCACCGTATCGGATTCGGAGGGTCTCAAAGCATACATTAGGTCGTATTCGATTACTCTGTGACGTCTCTGACCTTCTTCAACAAATGGACGAGATATAACATCGATCCTGAGACAAATTCGGGTGACTCACATCTGAACCCGCCTCTCTTGGCTCGATATAATTATTTCGCGTCTAGACAACTGGCGTCGACCAGGCGGCGTCTATGGAAATATAATAGTGCTGCAGTGACATTTTTGTGGCAACTTTTCCATTAAAGTCTTCGGTCTTCTATGTTATACATAGGCATACTTTGGAGTGCGCTCAGGTGCTCTACAACTTTGTCCCTCATTCACCGTTCTACTACAAAACTGCAAGAAATCGTGAGCGTTGGCGTCCTTTTATGGTTAAAATCCAACTAACTTGCACGAAACGCTTTAGTTCGAATAGTTCTAAAATGAACCGCTGAGGCGTGGATCGCTCTCTTGGAGTATGTCTAGGCGGCGTTTCCTGCCATGTAGAAAATGAGTACCATCAAGACATGAGTAAATAAGCATCTTCTGGGCAAGCGCGCTTCAACCTTCATTGCTTTTTGGCATGGTTGTCGTCAAGCGCAAACTATGTTCTATGAAAAAGTGGAGCATACCAATCCACACCCCCAATCTTTACTAGGTCTTGAAAAAGCTCTTAGCCGACATAACACCCGATATAGTCTCAAAATACGTATGAAAAATCGATGTACAATGGAAGAACATTTGCAAGACTGGCTTTGGCACGCCCTATATCTGATTCATTTGCTAATGTCACGAACTCTAATACGAAGAATGTTCCATTTAAATGGAAGGACGTCGACGTTCACCAGCATTAAACATTAGTTGATGATTAAGGCAAAATTTTGATATTTTCCGGTAAGCTCGAGTCATAAGTTTCAAAGAATTCTTAAGTAGGATATTTATTTTTACTTTACAAACGTTTCGTATTTCAAAATTTAAAGAAAAATTAATATAATGGACTAATCTTGGTCCGATGACCCGAATGATCGACTTAGCTCAATGTAAGTGACCTCATCGTCGCTAGGATTTTGTGTGGCTATATCGACTTAGGCCCTAGAGGAAATTTCCGAACGTCCTAAGACTGGCAAGAAACGATATGAATAGAAAGCGAATATGCAAGAAATAAAAAAATCCGGTTAAGGAAATATTAAGGGAAACAATCGATGGCGATTAAGTCAACTACCACATACCTGGGAAAATAGCGAGAGCACTAGTAAGGCAAGAGAATGAGGACGGAAAATGCAACGTGATGTTCCCAGGAACTCCTCTTATCTCCATATCACTGCACACCGACCGAGACCGAAATGTCCACTAAAGCTCAGCAAATTCATGGCTTGAAGCTGAACAATCCTTTCACGCAAATTGGTCACCTAATTCATCAGGCACTTGAGTCATAATCGGTTGAGAATTTTCGCGCGACACCAGGGGGGCACACATTATATTATGAAATAGTAACGGGGACACGTGCTATCGCGGCAGAGAGGGACGGATTCACTGAACGTCCTTGATGAGGGGAGCGCGGGGCGCCTGCGGCATCAGACGTTTCAATCATCCCCTGGGGGAGAGAGACGCCGCTACGCGATCCCTTGGAGTGAGAGCGAGATGCGCGGTGCCGTGCTATTGACCGGCCCGCAGACCACGCCCACCCGGGTAAGAGGGGCGCGCTGATGCTCCAAGTGAAAATCGAACGTCAGCCCGGGCAGACGCGGCCGGCTCAGCTGCTGCATCAAGGTTACCCCAACCACTCTTGCACCTCTTACCTTTATATGGGTTCCTAGTACTCATTACTGCTAGTACGAGTAGTTTCATTAAGCTAAAAAAAGGATAGCTTAAAGCTTTTCCGGATTAATTTTTTTTTGCAAAAAATATCTCTTAGTGCCGATTTCACCAACGTCGAGTGACGTTTAACCGCGGAATAAATTAGGCGTTTTGGCAATTTTTGTATTGAAAATCTGCCAAAATATCTTTATTCCGCGGTTAAACGTTCCTCAACGTTGATGTAATCGGCACTAAAAGGTATGGTTTTTTATGCATTTGGTTAGGTATCTTGGTTACATAATACGACTCGGCACAATATTGCCTCAGAGATAAATTTTTATCCATAAGGTTTATTTATAGAAACCATTTACTATCGCTATCTATTTCATATGAACTCACGTGAAGGTACACCTTTTTTAGATTTTTGTATTAGCTTCATTCTGGCGTAGATGATAGCTTTTCTATTGGACCATATTGTGGTTCATTGTCGTCGTTGCATATATATTTTTACAATATTGAAACATATGGAGAAAATTGTATTGTTAGCATATAAGGATAATGTAAGGGGAGAGAACTGATGCCTATATTACGAGTTCTCAACTTATCTTAGGCTACAATGTCTCAACCTTATAAAATAATGGATCATTATAATTTGTAACTAACTAATGACCTCGTTTCATTCAATTTCATTTCATTTCATATTGTAAAAAAATAAATTCGCAAAAACGTTTAGATACCGGTATCATAATGATCAGAGTAGATTATTATAATTAATTTACTATTTTTCCTTTAAAAAAAGAGATGCGGATTTTACTAGGTCTAAATTTTTTTTGTTGGCTAATATTATACTTAGTTAGCTTGGGTTAGCAACTAAATGAAATGTACATAACGGAACATAGGTATAGGTGGATCCCAAATATACAAAAAACCCACATTAATACGAGCTCATTAGTTAGTTTTATTTAAAAAAAGCGAAGTCCCAGAAATGGGACCTCAAAGAATGGGACAGAAAGAAATTGTTTCTTATTCATTCATTATAAATTGATTTTGAACAAAAGGCAACTCAAGACAGATATTAATCCTACGGGCTTAACAAATACTTAAGGAAAACATCCCAGAAATATGGACGAAGACCGAATAAGGCCGCAGCGGGAATTCGTAAATGCAGGGAAAGGGAGGAATGCCTTTAACAACGGTTCCCTTGAAGGCGTTACGAAACTTTCAGAACTTCAGAAAATCTTAATGCAAGCAAAAGATAGTCAATATTAGTTTATTTCTGGAAAGGAGGTGGGTTGATAAGGCCGAAAATCCGCCCTTCATACACTCGAAAAAAAAAGTTCCAGATTTCGACAAATTGTAAATGTATTTATATACTTGAAGATATAAACTTTATTTTAATATAAAGTTTAGGTGATAAAAAAAATAGTAAGTTACAGAAAATATTACCCAAAAAGAGAGTGTTTCGGCTTTTTCATACATTTTAGTCGTTTTTTAAGCTTTGATTTAATATTTTAGAATGAAGCGTTCCATGAACCATGGTAAACGTAACTGATAATGATGCTCCTTTTTATAAGCTTTTATATGAGTATTAATTTATTTTGGTTCCGTGAACGCTTCATTCTAAAATATTAAATCAAAGCTTAAAAAAACGACTAAAATGTATGAAAAAGCCGAAACACTCTCTTTTTGGGTAATATTTTCTGTAACTTACTATTTTTTTTATCACCTAAACTTTATATTAAAATAAAGTTTATATCTTCAAGTATATAAATACATTTACAATTTGTCGGAATCTGGAACTTTTTTTTTTCCAGTGTATGAGGGGCGGATTTTGGGCCTTATCAACCCACCTCCTTTGTGTTGTCTATGTCGTAGTCTCAATTGATCGACATTCCATTACTGGAAATAGGTTGATTTTTTGTTTAGAGATGTAATAATTCACAAAAAAAATTTGGTGAATCTATTGTCTGTAACTTTTAAATTTCAGAAATTATTTATAACTTTTTTAAGATTTTTACTTACATTTAAAACCAGTTAATTTGGTCTTGTAGCTCGAAGCTTACCGTAAAAAAAGAAGTATTTTTTGCCCGTCTGCTGAGGTCAACCTCGCTTGAATCTGGTGACCTGCCAAATTTTGTTTTGTTTGATACATCGACGTTCTCATACATTACGCCGATTAGTGAGTTAATAACATGAAAATTAGATAAAAAATACTTTTTGTAACAATCACTTTGGACTTCAGTGTAACTTTTAAAATTAACGTTGATCTGCGTGTAAATCTGCCCATTTATTATGGAGATGACTTTAGTACGCACAGTTAACGGTAACTTGAGAAGTTACTATTGGGGGTCTGAGCTCTGAGAGTAACTTTTCAAATTAACGCTCACAGTGCGTAAAGTCCGCTATTAGGCATGGAAATCATCTTTGAGAAAACGTCATGATTTGACATCTCCTAAACAAAATGAAGCGGTGATAATCTAGTGGTTAACAGACTGCGCGAATGATCGCTTTGTAGCATGTTACAATACACCCAGTAACGTCGGTTAGTACCCACCCTTACATTAAGAACTTTAATAACCAGATAAGCTATTTAAAAAAAAAATGTAAAAAAAAGGAATTAATCTTAAGTATCAAGTGAAAGGGGGTCAAGGAATTCATAAACGCACGCAAGGAATGCCTTTACTTACAGGTACTCCCAGTTGGAAGGTCGGGAAAAGTTGTTACAGTAGTTTCTAGTAGTTTAGTTCCAGTAGTTTCTCATAAAAGCCTAAAGTATGCAAAGGCAGCCGCGCCTGTCTCATAAAAGGTAACGCGGCGCTGAAGTACGCCTTGACCTGTGCGATTTGGGCGTACTTGGAATTCGCATTGAATACGCAAAGTGATGACGAAATATTTTTAATGGCACATCAACCGTTTAAATTATCCCTTACTAGCTTTTGCCCTTTTGTTCTCCCCAGATAATAAAAATTATTTTAAAAAACCGACTTCTTACGCCACTACAAAGTATAAAAATAATTTTAGTTTGTACACGTTTGTTGAAGTCGGGCGGGCTTAAAAAGAAACGATGAAACCGATATGCGATGCTCGCCCGACTTTAACAGTTTCGCATGTGCCATCAGAAGGCTAAGTTAATGGGGGAATTCAACTTAGATCATTCAATTAAGAATTGAAGGACAAACCAATACACTTTCGCATTTATAATAGTACTCACTACTCGCGATGTCCGCGTGGATTAATGTTTTTAAATTCCCGCTGGAATTCTTTTTCCGGGATAAAATGTAGCCTATGGTTGATCCTGGGTATGAGATATCTCTGTTCCAGACAGCCAAATCGATTCATTCGTGGTAGCGTTAAGGAGTAACAAACACACATACAAACCTTCACCTTTATAATATTACTGTGATGTGATGTAAAGATAGATTAATGTAGAGTATTAGTAATAGATACTAATCTAGAATCTGTTAGTAAATAGAGATTACACAATTGTAAGCTTGGCATCATACGTGTAACTGTTTTCTTTACTAAAGCAACGTATTGTTTGTATATATTTGTGACGTTATCCAGTTTAGTTTATAATTCTTACAGGTCATTTAGTTTCCACCGACTGATAAATAGGTCGTAGTAATTTTAGTTGAGGTTTTCTGGTCTGGTGGAGTTTTCTGGTGGGAGGCTTTGGCCGTGGCTAGTTACCACCCTACCGTCAAAGACGTGCCGCCAAGCGATTTAGCGTTCCGGCACGATGGCGTGTAGAAACCGATTAGGGGTATGGGTTGAATTTACACTGCTATACCCCTTCCAAGTTAGTCCGCTACCACCTTAGACTGCATCGTCACTTACCATCAGGTGAGATCGCAGTCAAGGGCTATCTTGTCATCGAATAAAAAAAAAAAAGGTTTATGATATAAGTTATTACTATGACTAATGGTGAGATCTATAGAGCATGCTCGCACTTAGCTCGGACTTAAGATAGAGATAACTCTATCTTACGAGACATAAATATGGTTTGACATAAATCTGTCTCGTTTTAACTCTGTCTTGAGTCTAAGCTAAGTGAAAGTGTTGTTTATAGATTTCAGCCTAAGTAACACGGTCATGACTCTGCTCAAAGTACAGAAATCCTTTGTGGAATTGAGTGTACCCTTTCCTAATTTATGATTCCAAAGAAAATTTAAGATTTGTCATTACATAAACAATGTATAGAGACACACTTATTAAAAGCGCCTGTAATGGTGAATCTTCAGATGCGGATTTGATTTTTTCAAGGATCAAGATAGTAGTAGAAGTAGATCAAGTTTTAATTATCCGAAAAAAAAAAACAGACAAAAATTACAACACATTTCTAACAGACGATAGTAAGTAGAAACAAAATAATTTTTGTTCGACAAAATAAAATCGCGAAGTTAGGTCTAAGTTTTGACCAATTTGCATTCGTTTCAAGGTGTTGCATATTACAAAGCCAAAATTTTGATGTAAAATTCCTATTACATATTACCAAGACGAACCAGCCATTATTTTTAATGGATACCTTACGAGTTATTAGAATACATGATGTATGGCTTTGCTAGCATCTGTCGCGTTTCTCCCAAGGTATGTTTTATTTCATCTATCGAGGGGATTTTTTCTGGCATTCTGCGCACTGTTAAGTCGAGGTTATTACATGCTAATTAATTATGTATCAAACAGTTAATGAATTCCTTAATAATGAACGAACGAAGTTGCATTGGAGCAATCGGTTATTCCTCCCAGCTGCTTACAAGATAGCGTAATAACTAATTACATTAAAATATTGTAACATTTTGTTTTGGCGGTTCTTCCGAGCAGAATCTGCTTTCTGAACCGGCCATAAGTTGGCCTACATGAAAAATATTTTTCTTTTTAATTAAGTTTTTCTTCTTATAATTAAGATAAGCTCTTTGAAGTTAAGTTTTCTTGAAGAACTCGCCATTAAGCTGCGAGGCAGTCTTTTGTACTGTACAATAAAAGGTTTCTTTTCCTTTCATTTGTGATTTTTAATTGTGGCTAGTAAAAAAGACCGTAAGCAAATAATTAGAATTAAAATTAATAAATATATAACAGACAAGCTATTGCCCGCGGCTTCGCTCTCGTTAAGTTCGATTTTTCAAACTCTTACTTTAACCCCTTAGGGGTTGAATTTTCAAAAATCCTTACTTAGCGGATGCCTACGTCATAGTAACTATCTGTATGCCAAATTTCAGCCCGATAGATCAGTTAGTCAGTCAGTCACCTTTTCTTTTTATGTATTCAGATTTAAATAAATATAAAAATGGAACAACATACCTAAAGGTAAAAAGGTAAAGACGATAAGGAGGTATGGGTTTAATCGGTCGGAACGGCGGCGTTCCGAATCAGTGATAAATTCACGTGACGATTCAAAAGCACTCTGTAAAAGTTTGTTTGAATAAAAAAAAATTTATTCAATACTAATGTACCTACATTGCCATATCCCTTATAAGTTAGCCCACAATAGTTACCATCTTAGTCTGCATCGTCATTTATAGTTCTTTCAACTCACGAGGGCGCGTGGCTCATGGTTGTGTGTGTGTCGTATCTGTATAAGTGTGAGCGAGAGCTTGCTCGCGCCTGACCGCTCTCACCTAGGCTCCTGAAAGGCACGCGCATTTACGTAATGTGCATGCACACGACGTAACCAGAAGTAAAGCTCACACGAGGTATGTATGGTATACCATGAAGAAAGATCGCAGTCAAGGGCCATCTTGTCATAGAAAATAATATAAAAAATCAATCGTCCTATTCAAAAAGCGACAACAAAGTGGTAAAGCCTTAAAAATGTCACGAACTCACGATGCGGATAGAATTTCACGAAGGCCATAGATTTCAAAAGGGATAAAAATTGGCTCGCATAAAACAACGGTGAAAATCGCTCCTGTCATGTGCGGGGGGTATCGAAAAACATTGAAAGGATGAGAACCGTATTCGTGTGGGGACTGGGGACCATTCATCATGTGAAGCTCACATAACAAGCGTCCTAACTGCTCTCCGGAGCCTGCGAGTTTGTGCCATTCGTTATTTCGAACTTGCAGATGTATACTGGTTAGAAAGAGACGGAAGAGCGGCTGAACGAACAAGCAGGATGAAAAAATTAAGTTGACAGTTGGATTTCTGACTGTGGTCAAAAGTTCATTAAGTACAATCGAAAATGTAACATGTAAAAATAACGTTTATAAAAACAGATAATAGCTCGATCAAAAAACAAATAATATATGGATGGGGTTGACGTGCCAGCGGGTAAAAAACCCCAAAAAGAAAAATAGATTAAAAAAAAAAAAAATTATACGTAAGCTGTTTTACTGCTACTGCGGAATGAAATATCAGTTTATGGTTTATGTTTTCAAAGGAATGAAGTACGCTAATCCGCACTTGTCTAGTGGATTGTGGTGTGTGGTTGTGTGTGTTTATGTGTATGTGAGAGAGTGCGTGTGTGAGTGCGTGCGTGCGTGCGCCGGCGATGATTGCGTTGGATAAATTAATGAATGTAATTTACTTCAACTAAAGTTTCGTTTATAGTTGACGAGTTTTTATTAAACTGCAAAAGTTAGCTTGTTACAAAAATCATGAATAAAACCGAAACGGAAACAATTATTTTGCCTCCCATAAAAACAACTCAATATTATTTCAAGGCTCATTATGTTATACAAACAAGAGGAGTAAAGAATTGCGGCACATTTTATACGAATAAGGAATGAGGGGGGTAGACCCCGTGAAATTCGGATGTCTCCTCCAAGTGGCGTTCATTCATTATAATGTGAGCTGTAACAGGTCCGTAACCACTCCCTAGGGAACGGAAGTTTATTTCATCCCATTTGCAGTTTAGGGCTACGCCGTGGGCATATATTTCGGAAACCTTTTACAGCGTAGCGACCGTACTTTTTTGTTTTTCTTTATAGCTTAAGAGAACGACGAGCATAGGTCACATACAGGTCCTTTTTAGGTTTCTCTACCTGAAGGGTAACCAACAGGACCTTATTACTAAGCCTTTGCTGACCGTCCATCCGTCTGTCCGTCTATCTGCCAGCGGGCTGTATCTTATGATCCGTAACAGGTAGAAGAGTTGAAATTTTCAGAGAATGTGTATTTCTGTTGCCGCTATAACAACAAATAATAAAAATAAAAAGAAATTAAAAATTAAAGGGAGCTCTCCCCTACTAGAAACGTGTTTTTTCGGCGTTTTTTTGGTATGGAACTAGCCTATAACGTCTTGAACTTTGAAGCATTTGGCTTAAGGATATCGACCGCATCGAAGCAAAAATCTTAGCTTGCGTCTTGAGGTTCGCCTTTTGTTATGCGAATACTCCTTTTTATAGGCTTAGCGTACCTAGTTCTCTTCGTCTGTTAGTACTTACATATATGTGTAGGTAAATCCTCTAATGGTAGAGTTGAAGCCTCAATAGCCCAACGGTTAAAGGTGCGGACTGAAAACTGAAAGGTCGCAGGTTCGTACCCCACCCGTTGCACTATTGTCGTACCCACTCCTAGCACAAGCTTTTCGCCTATTTGAAGGGGAGAGGAGAATATAAGTCAAGTACAGCTGGGCTTATATTCTTTTTTATAAAAAAAAAAAAAAACTTGTAGATTTGAAAAAAGTCTAAAGAAAAGAGCATCATCTCTGTCATCTATATATATAAAATTCAAAGTCCTGACTGACTGACTGACTGACTGACTGAGATATCAATGCACAGCCTAAACTACTGAAGTTAGAAACTTGAAATTTTTACAGTTGGTTCCTTTTATGACGTAGGCGCACACTAAGAAAGGATTATTGGAAATTCCACCCCTAAAGGGTTTAAATAGGGGATGGAAGTTTATATGAAACTCCGTCATTTTTCAAGCTGTTTCCGTCAAAGTTGGTATTTGAGCTTTCAGTTAAAAATAAAAAAGTACGTGTGTCACAGTTTTTGAAAATTCCACCCCAAAATCTTATTCCACGCGGACGAAGTCGCGGGGGCAAAAGCTAGTTCGCGATTATGTGTCGTCATAATATGTGGCTTTCTGTGTAAAGTTTACTACCGGGAACTGTGCTATGTTGCTTCCCACATCTCGCGTGCATGTCATTATTCCTTAAAATATGTACAGTGTGATGATGTTCAACGGGAAGTGGGTTGACAACAGCACACACAATGTGTAGGTACGTGTTACACACCTGCCAACCGTTTCGCGGAAATGTGCCGCCTCATTGCAGGCAGATTTATTTTCATACAACACGCTACTTGCTAAACTACATTTTTGCGTGCTTTAATCTCTTAAGAGTACCGCCATAAATTTTAACCAGGGATGTATGGTAACCGTTTGTATGATTCACGTTAGGAATAAATGTGCTCGAAACTTTTGTAACTTTGCTAATCTAATCATTTATGTCAAAGACGCATGCTAACCCTAAACATCCTAATGTCTATTCGTGGACTCGCAGGTTCGATTCCGGCCTTTGACTTTTCGAAGTCTGACTTTTCGAAGCTATATGCGTTTAAGTAATTAAATATCACGTTGCGTCATCAGTGAAGATTTGTCAGGTGGGTCAATATTTAGACATTCCTCAAGTTAAAACTGCATTTCATGAAGAAGAATCTTCTATTCATGCAGATCGATCTACTGTAAATGTCACTAGATCGCGTAATTAAAGTGCTATGTCTAAGGCTAAAACAATGTTATCGTAAAACAATGCCTGACAAGGCCCCAGCTGATTGTTTTATCCAGATATAGCTATAAATATATGTGTTGAGGATATTTACACTAGCAAGGACATCAGTTGAAGTTTGAGAACATTTTGCATAGGATATTTTGCGTCATCTTATGAGAAACCTGTCTTGGATTCTACAATGATAACTCAGTACAATACAAGGTAATATTTTTCTAATTAAATTTTATAGTTTAGATTTCAATTTTTTTATTTCACAGTTTCTGCTTGGCGTTTTGGTGGTAAGGTGGTGAGATCAATTATTATGGACAGTTTCGAAGACAAGGTAGTTTAGGTGCAATTTACTGTGACCTTGGCGGTTTGAAGCTCGAATTTATGAGCCATAACGCATAAATGCGTAAACCCCTACTTAGGAATCTTTAAGAAAACTACTTTTAAATCAAAATGTACCTATTCACTTTGATTTCAACGAGTCCCTTTTCAGTGCCTAAGTACTCTTTTGTAACCTCCATTCGTGCGCGGGTTTCTATTGTTATTATAAAGGTTATCCGTATTATAAACTATAACTATTATTAGCTTACAATAGTCATCAATGTATCTTTCCTAGGGTTATTTATTTTTTATTAGCTTTTGCCCCCGACTTCTAAGTCGAAAAGGAAAAGATGAAGGATTTCTAAAAATTCAGAATTGATTACCATCTTCTGCCTACCTTGTTGTACACGCAAGAGTTATAAAGCATTCTAGCCCTATTACACCATAAACTAGCTTTTGCTAGCGAATTGGTCAGCTGAGTTAGAGGTTTTTAAAAATCCCTGAAGTACCTAGTCATTGTCACTCCCCAGATTACCAATTATTCCCACGCAAAAATTCACGTCATCAGTTTCGCAATTGCTGCGTGATTGAAAAACAAACCGAAAACATGCAAACAAACGCACTTCCGCATTTAAAATACTAGATGATTCCCGCGACTTCGTTCGCGTGGATTAAGGTTTTTTTATTCCCGCGGGAACTCTCTTATTTCCCGGGATAAAAACTTTGTGCTATGCCAGACATAGGTCTATTCCAGACTATAATCTATCTCTGTGCCAAATTTCAGCCAAACCAGTTCAGTCGTTGCGACGTGATTGAGTAACAAACAAACACACTTCCCCATTTAAAATATTAGTAAGGTTTATTATACCCTTCCTCTAAAGTCTAAATGGAGAAACTAAATAAAATCGTTAAGAGACAATCAACATTTCCAAATCACCTTGAGAGTGATCGCTCAAACGTTAAAGGTCATAGAATTTCCATTTACAGTTCTAGATAACTAGGTACGATCTGCGTGTCCCCTTCGTACTTAATTTAATATAAACGGTCTTATTGGATCGCGCACACTACAGTGACAAGTACATATTGAATTGCTTGACACTCAGAGCAGCAAGTACATCACAAAACGGTTGGGGTCCATTAGGGAAGTATTATGACTCGGAATGGACTTTCATTTGGTATCAGTAGACACATAATGGAAATCCGTACACCAATACAGCTTTCGCATTTATATTAGTAGGTGTATACTAATTTTTGCCCGCGGTTTCGCTCACGTTAGGATTTGCATACGAATTTCAAAGCCTTATTTAGCCTCCCTTAGGGGTTGAATTTTCATAAATCCTTTCTTAGCGGATGATGCCTACGTCACAATAGCTATATGCAGCTTGACCCGTCCAGCGGTTCCAGCTGTGATCAGTCAGTTATTCAGTCAGTCACCTTTTCCTTTTATATATACATATTTATTGATTTAGATTTGATTTAGATTTTTTCATCTATTTTTTTAGAGTTTTTCACTAGCTGGCATGTCAACCCCATAAGAAAAAGATTGAAAATGTGAAAGTTGTGTAGGTTTGTCCTTCAATCACGCAGCAACGGAGCAACGCATCGACCTGTTTTCCCGCATGGATATAGTCGAGGACTTGGATAGTGACAGAGGCTATGTTTTTTCCGAGGAAAAAAAAGATCCGATAAAGAAGCCGGCTCTATCAGAATGCGTCAAAACTGTGTCATTGTGAACAAGGGGCTAGCGTGTCACGCAATTCAATAAGTAGCAGCGCGATACAGTCTGCCCATTCACATCCAGTTAACGTTTGCAGCGGACATCTATAGACATATGTCGTCGTAATCTGACAATGTTGACGCGCTGACAATTTATTTACTACAGTGAAGAGATGATTCGTGATACCTGTAATGGAACCATCGGCCCTATCCATACAGTATCTACACCAGATGTGGTATGATGTAATTGGATTCGAATGTGATTGTGGAGTTGAGTGTACGCTTATATAATATGATCCCGAAGGAATTACTGGATTTCCCATTGCACTAAAACAATGCGTAAAGACACATTTGTTAAGTCGTGGTTATTACAAAGGTAGTTATCTGAATGACAAAGTTGCGTGAAATCAATCGGTTTGGCATCCAGCTACCCACATAAGTTATTACATTGTAATAATATCAACCACTGAGTTTCTTGCCGGCTCTTCTCAACAGAAACTGCATTCCGAACCGGTGGTAGTCATGACGTGTCATAAAAGA